>JARUPY010000397.1:8400000-9000000 GCA_029817715.1 Melastoma dodecandrum | reverse complement strand
CACCCGAGAGATCTGAAGCTCCAGACACAGAGCAAGAAGTGGATCACTCACCCATTAAGGAGGACACTCCCACACCCAAAGTCTCTAAGAAAGAAAATGAGGGCATGGTGGATTCTCCTCCAAAGAATGCTGAGAAAGATGTTCCTGATATTAAACCTTAGCGCAATAGCTCCTCCCGAGCTCCATTCCAAGGCCATCGTGCCATATGATGTGATCTAGCTGCCACTTCCTCCTACCATGAAAGAGTCGGCTCCGACTCCATCTCAAGTTGAGGACCAAGCTGAACATCCTCCAGTGACTACGAGAAAGAAAAAAGAAAAAGGACCAAGCTGAACATCCTCCAGCTGCTCGAGTTTGGAAAAATGGGCTTTTACTTTTGAGGTATACAATAATCACCTATGTGCCAAGTAGTCATAGTTTGTTCAGCTAGTGTTAATCCATTTTGCTTGATCATTCAACCATCCTCTCTCTAATAGAGCAGTAACGCATTTCCCTAGATCGATCAAATAGCTTAGTCTAATAACTCATCCCAAACAGATGTTCCCTTGAATAAATTGCAATAGAAAATGTTCAGTGGGGTTTGAACCTAGCTTGGGTATGACTTTCAAGACGTTATTACCTTCTAGTTGCCTAGATGAGTTAAAGGATCTCTCAAGTTTCTATATCAATTTATTAGCGTGGCTTGAGCAGAATGTACTCTAAGTTTCCCAATCAAATGACGTTTAACTTGGATGACAAAACTATTGATCCTCGTGCTACTTACAATTTTCAATATAACAAAATATCTTTTATAATTGATTCTCTCGCTAAGTGTTTCTAATGAAAAGATGTTATCATTCTCACCAAAAGAAAGAAATTGTGATCATAACGAAGAAAGAGGCCAAAGAAGAGCCACTTGCTAATGTGACTTATCCTCAATAAGGGAAAGCAGTTGCTACTCATGCATCCTAATGGGAAAATCCATGTTTAACCGAGTAGGTTATTGATAGTGATACTTTTTGGTTTCTCAATGGGAGCCTCCTTTGGCTAAAACCGCTGGACATCCTTCTTAACCAAATGACCCTGGGGATATCATTGTCTCTTTAGATTACAGCAAAGCAAATTCGGATCATGGCATCTCAACTAATGAAATTGTTTATTCAACAATGATTCTAGTGTAAAAAACATAATGAAAGCCCATGACCACTCAAGTTAGGCCAACTCAAGAGTTCTTTCTTTTGAAATTATGTTTTAGAAGGTACCTAACATTCACTTTTCTACTCCGTTAATATCACTTTGATATATTACTCACTATTTGACTGGGCAAATGCTTATTTCAAACTCATCTTATCAACACTTGGTAACGCTAACTGTATGCATACTTCTTATCAAAATTTTGCTTTAATTTTCATAGATCTCCTGTTCAAAACATTTCTTTAAGGGTCTAGACTATTAACATCTGCGAAAGGAAAAGAAAAAAATGATTAAAGCACGTTTACTGACTGAGCTTCTAGAAACTCTCTTTTTTACTCAAATTTCCATCGTAACTGATAATTTTCTTGGAGAGTCTACCTATATTGCTTGACTTAGACATCCCTATCTTCCGAACCTCCTCGAACTGATATGCTTGTAACACCTACTCCTTCATCCACTCTTATACTTGTTAGTGTATCAATTGAAAGTATGGGAAGCGGCTAATGTGCCGTGAACGGCATCTTACGTGAGGTGCACTAATTTCGACCCCGATTTAGTACAATGAACTAACTCGGTTAGTACATTTTGAAATTACTAATGATGTACTAACACTGTAGTTAGTGCAGTGTACTAAGTGGTACTGTTCTTGTACTAGTAATGATTAGTACAGTGTACTAATGGGAACTGTTCTTGTACTAGTAATGTACAAGTATACTAGTTGGTACGAAACAGGAACAGTAATCGTTAGTACAGTGTACATATGTACAGTGTACTAGTGTACTAGTTGGTACGAAACAGGAACAATAATCGTTAGTACAGTGAACATATGTACATTGTACTAGTGTACTAGCTGGTACGAAACAGGAACAGTAATCGTTAGTACAGTATACATATGTACAGTGTACTAGTTGGTACGAAATAGGAACAGTAATAGTTAGTACAGTGTACATATGTACACTGTACTAGTGTACTAGCTGGTACGAAATAACAACAGTAATGAGTAGTACATATGTACACTGTACTAGTGTACTAGTTGGTACGAAACATGAACAGTAATCATTAGTACACTGTACTAGTGTACTAGTTGGTACGAAACAAGAACAGTAACAGTTAGTACATTGTACATATGTACACTGTACTAGTGTACTAGTTGGTACGAAACAGAAACAGTAATGAGTAGTACATTGTACATATGTACACTGTACTAGTGTACTAGCTGGTACGAAACAGGAACAGTAACGAGTAGTACACTGTACATATGTACACTGTACTAGTGTACTATTGAAAAAACAGTTATTTATTGTATGATGTACTAGCTACAGTATTAGTACATTACTAGTAAATGCGAAATGTACTAACAGGTACTGTTTACTCCTTCCGTGCCTCATTCCGAACCTGCCATGATAGTAATATTATCAATTTGCCCCTAACGACGGCTTCCATAGTAAATCCATTTTTCTTCTCCTTTCACGGCCACACAGCATCTCCTTTCGCACTATCTCATCCCCAATGGCCGGCTGGTATGTTGGCGGATCACGATGAGATTATGATAAAAGGTCTTCCCCCGGGAAGTTAATGCCATCAGTCGGAGCGGTTGACGTCCCCCCATGTTCTTTGGATGTGGTTGGTGGGGGAATATTAAAGTTTAAACTACTGGGGGCGGATAAGATCGGCTGATGCAGAAACCCTTGGTAACCTCACAAGCAATCGCAGGAAAACGTGCAGGCACCTGATCTTGTGGCCGGGCAATATTGGCTTGGGGTTTCCCAGATATGGCATCTGACGACGATACGGCGGAGTTTTTGATGATCATTTCGGGTATGACAGAGGAAAAGCTTATGGAGTCGACCTTCCATTCCGCAGCAGAGGTGGGACAACTTTTTAGGATGTACGGGTTAGTTCACGAATTTTCTACTCGGAAAAGGGATAGAAGACATAGGCGAGACGGGGAGTCTGTAATGCATAGTTGGGTTTGCTCGCGCGAGGGCCTTCTGAGACGTAGGTCCACCACGAATCTGTTACCGCGGGTTAGGGCATCGACGAGGGCGGGCTGCCCATGTGGAGTTAGAACCACTCTAGACTGTAATGGCCGATGGAGCATCGTGGCAGCGAATTTGAACCACAATCACGAGTTGGTGCCTCGGCCTCTGCCATGTTTCATGCGCGAGCGTCGATCCGTGATGGACGAGGACATGGCTGTCGTGAAGAGAATGTTTAGCGTGGCTTCAGGCAGTGCGAAATAATGCGGCTGCTGGTTTACGCTTCTGGAGGGCACGATCGCGTGGGCTTCCTGCTTAAGGACCAGAACAATCGTAAGCTAAGGGATGAAGGGGCCGATAATTGCAAAAGGTTTGAAACAGGATATGCTTACCTACTGTCCAGACAGGGGTGCGATGAAGGCATGTCATTAGTGACATCCGTGGAGGACGGCGAAATCGTTCGTATGTACTGGTCGAACTCGAAATCAAAGCTGGATTACGGAACATTCGGCGACGTAGTCGCTCTCGATTCGACCTTCAAGACAAACTCTTATGGGATGCAGATGGTCGTCCTTGTCGGCGTGAACAACCATCATCAGACTATTGTCTTCGGGGCGGAACTAATGCTATCGGAGACGGTGGAGGATTATAGGTGGCTGTTATGTACTCATTCCGAGGTGATGGTATCCAAGATACCGATCGGTGTTGTCACCTATGCAGATAGAGCGATGATCGCGGCGGTGCGAGAAACTTGGCCAACGGCAAGGCATCGTCTCTGCCTTTGGCATATGTGCCGGAATATTGTCCGTCGGGTGCACGATCCTGCGCTGCGTCGAACGATCTGTTCCTTCATGTACAACTCAAATTTCAGCGACGATGTCGAGCAAGAGTGGGACGAGATGTTGAAGGACACTGGCTCGGTGAACCGTAGATGGCGAAATCAGATGTACGAATGCAGACAAATGTGGTGGTTGACCTATTGCCAAGGTCATTTTTGGGCCGAGCTGCGTAGCACCCAGTGTTGCGAGCGGATGCACGCCTTCATGAAGAGATACCTGAAGACCACGCACAAGGAGCATGAATTCTTGCATCACTACGAACGAGCATTGACAGATTTACGACATAAGGAAAGCATGGAGGATTACAATTCGGCCGTAAAAGCGTACGAGTTGCGAACTATGCTGCGTAGCCTCGAGGCTCACGCGAGTCGGATCTACACCCTTACATCGTCCCGGAAGGTGCAGTTGCAGATTCAACGGGAAGCACTGTTTTTCGTTGAGGGAACTATCGATGGAAATGTCAACCGAGTAGCCCGCGGGTGAACATTCTCCAGAGTCCCTTTCATCGGCACGGGGAGTCCGGTGCAGTGGACTCCCAATATCGCTTCAACATCGGCAGGTCTGAACTTGTGCTCCACGTCGTCGATGAGTCGAACGTTCTCAAGCATTGTCGCAGCGCCCGATGGTTCATGTTCCTACTTGCCAAGTGAAGCAGCCCCTCGAAGCCCATCTCCGTGACAACTGCCTTCCACTGTTCGTCGAATGAATTAAACCAAGCCCACAGCTTCTTCGGGCTGCAGCGGGTGAAAATGTATTCCTAACACAATACCAGACGGGGTTAGCAATAAACATTAAGGCTACTCTAACACCCGGGCTTGCTGAGAACGTGCGGGACCTCACCTTATCCTGGGGAGGTGATGACTTCGGACGTTTACTAGCTGACTGAGGCGTCGCATCGCCTCCGAAGTCTTCATTGTCGAAATCCTCGCGAATCTCTGGGTGCTCCATTTCCATCACTGACATACCCAAACTAGCAAAGGGGATCAATCGTTGCGCAGTCACGATGCACCAGCCTACTACACAACCAAAGCCGAGACACCGAAATCGGACTGGCGCAATCCCTACCCACAACCAAAGCCCAGACACCCAAGCCGTAACCCCGGGCACAACGGGACCAGACAACCTTGACCGAAAACCCGTGCAACCCCCCACCACAAACCCATACAACATCTCAAGAAACGGGTCGCATAAACCCTAAATCAGAGAACCCAAACCCACAAACCCTAACGGTACAGTTAACCCTAAACCCATCCCGCTGAACCCATTACACTCCCATTCCCTCGCCCGTATACCCACCAACTTACCTTTCAGTCCACGCAGGGTTCCGGGTGCACGAAAGCGCAGACCGGATTCGACCTCGAGGCTTTGAAGAATCGATCTTCGGGGAGTTGTATCCGCGAGATTGTGACGAGGCTTCGTGGGGAAGTCACCAAGACAAAAGGCGGATGGGTATGTCCAAAATGGTAAATTCATGCCCAGCATTAGGTTTGGTTTCTGGCTCGGTTCTATTAGTACTGAACTACCAAATGAACCGGTTACCATTAGTACGTACCGACAATTTTCGTAACTACTAATTACTAATGGTGTACCCACAACAGTGTTATTACATGTTACTATTCCTGTTTCGTACTAACTAGTACAGTGTACTACTCGTTACTGTTCCTGTTTCGTACCAGCTAGTACACTAGTACAGTGTACATATGTACAATGTACTAACGATTACTGTTCCTGTTTCGTACCAACTAGTACACTAGTACACTGTACATATGTACAGTGTACTAACCGTTACTGTTCCTGTTTCGTACCAACTAGTACACTAGTACACTGTACATATGTACAATGTACAACAGTTCCCATTAGTACACTGTACTAATCATTACTAGTACAAGAACAGTACCACTTAGTACAATGTACTAACTACAGTGTTAGTACATCATTAATAATTTCAAAATGTACTAACCGTGTTAGTACATTGTACTAAATCGGGGTCGAAATTAGTACACCTCACGTAAGATGCCGTTCACGGCACATTAGCCGCTTCCGAAAGTATGTATTACGTAAGTGATATTTGTCAACATGTTTGTTTCATCCGAGTCGATTAGTTGTCGAGTGCTGATCTTCTTGCCAAGATCATGGAGCTGCTTAAACTATCCAAGCTAATTGAACTAGATTTCTCTTAGTTACAAACATCAGTGGCCAACTAGTTAAGAAATCATATCCACTCCTTAATCTAATTGGGTTGATACATTTACTACGAAGCCCATTTTGGTCAAGCTGGTTTAAATATGAAAAAGAGGCTCCATTGCTACAGTGAGAGGATCAAATCATGGATCGGGTCACTTCCTTATATAGAATGCAAAACGAAATCCTAAGAGAAAAAACTCAAGTGGATAGATCCATTCATGAGATATAAGAAGTCATTCATAAACAACGTGAAGCTGCTCGCGCACAACAAAGATCCCAACAAGTTACGGCCACCCAAGGATAAGTGAAAGCGGTGGTGCAAAATATTATGGTAATCCACTTTAATAATTTGTCACCTTCACATTTTACTTGGTCAAGTCTTCCCATAAGTGCGGAAATAGTTTGCAAATGAGTTATATGATTTTCCCAAATTGATAGCTTAAACTGCTTTTAGTAGTTCACATTAATTTTCATGTTATATTCTTTTCCATCTAAGTTTGAAAAGAAATCAATATTTAAAAGAAATAACCTCTACTACCTTAAAAGTTCTTTTTCGTTTTAGTCCTCCGCATAATACTTTTATAACAATTGGAAACGATACAACATCACATTGCAAATTTGCCCTAGTCTGATGTGTTCAACGCATGCCTACCAACATGCGAACACCCCACACGCATTTTAAACAAACTAGGGTCGTTTCCATTCACTCCATCAAGGAATTCATTCTAAGTATCATAACATTGATTCAAACTGGTCATATGCATGCATGTGAAAACACACGCACATCAACCATACAATAATCACTGCTCATTTTCAATTATTCAGCATTCAAAACTATTGCAGGCCCAAAGTTCAACTACAATCCTATCAATCAACCTTTTGAGTCGTACAATCTCGCTCTCATTACAACTTGTTATGTCCCCAATCTTTTTGGGGCTTAATGGCGAAACAAACACAAAAATCGCACACTTTTCTCATATCATACGACATTACTTGGCCCTCAATGAACAACAATTTGGCAAATAGCCAAACAATACAATATATAACAATAGAAAGACTTCCTTATACCTACACGGGGTAATGCGTAAACTACTTCGACGCTGGGATGGTGTGAAGAGGGTGACCGGATATGATCATAAGTGTGTATATAGGTAGGGACAAATAGGAAACGTGAAGCGAAAACACGAACTGTGGGGTTGAGAAACGACCACCACAGATGTATATTTCACCACTATGATAAAAGTGACTCGGTAGGCCAGTACGATCCATAGATACAACAACGTGCTACATTGAATAGTAACGAGGGCGACGGACAATGAGGAGGATATAGGTACACCACCAACCGGTTGATGTACTAATGCGTGTCGTCAATGCAACAAAAACAAATTCCTATTTCAACCTAACTAGAATAGCAAGAGTAAGCAAAGGCCGATCCCACAGAGAATTGGACTGACAAAGTACTTCTAACATCGTTTTCAGTACTCCATCGAGGTCAAGCATAAAATAAAGGGAAGTGTTCTCAAAATAAAAGTGCGAAAGAAAAATTGTAAGTAATTAGCAATAATAGAAATATCTAAGACGTCCAACTTTCCCCCGTGTCCAATTCCCCATTTTCCTAATGCTACCAAATCATAACAATTGCTAACATAGGATTCTAAATTCTCCCCATGTTTCTCCTGAACACACGACGACGTGTTGCCATGTACCAAATTCCTTACTTTATTCCTAGGTAAGAAACTAGTGGCGACCCATTATGTTTCAATCGTATAAGAGTTACCTAAGGTATTCCGGTATATCTCTATCCCTTCACATGATTAGTCCGGTTTCCCAACACTTAGACTACTTAGGTTATCCAATTCGAGGTCTAACCTAGACTACCCTTCCGAGTCTCCCTAAATTATCTAATCAGTTTTAAGAGATGATTAGTCAATTAATATGCGGTAAAAATAAAATTGGATAAGTAATTATGAATATTCAAATCACATTACGAAAATAGGTTCACGATCTACAAAAGATCACACGGTACCGTCATAGTCCTAAAAAGATGAATTAGTTCATAACTAAAGCAAACGAAAACATTGATTCAATTCCAATAGTATAAAACGACATAAGAAAAACTAAAATAAGAAATTGAGCGGAACCATCCCTAGTCGGAGACTCCTTGTCACTAGCCGTCTCTTAGGTCAAACCCCCCACTTCAAAAAGATGAAGGAAGCATTTTTATATGTCTTAGAAATAACCTTAGAGAATCTTAAAAAATATCAAGAAGTAAAATATTATGTCTAGTGTCCATGCAGTTGCACCAAATTCTCGTGCAGTTGCACAAAGTTTATGTGAAACTTCGTCTGCCTTCATTGCATCTCGTGTAGTTGCATGGTTTTCTGGTGCAGCTGCACCTAATCTCTATCTATCGTCGGATACCATCGTGCAGCTGCACCATCTCGCTCTAAGATTTCTGCCACTTCTTGCTCTTCATGCTTATACTTCTTGGCCCTTATTATGCTTTTCGTCCTCTGATTTTCCTAAATCAACACATCGAAAAGCACATTGACAAGACGATGAACAAAATATTGCAAAATGAAAGATTAGAAAGACTAATCAACTAAAATGCCTAACAACTTGCCTCTATTAACTCTAAAATGTGTTCCTCTAACTCCATTTTCATGGAGTTATCATGTGCTCTACTCAAATTACACTTGGAATCCACGAAATGAAGAATTAGGGCAGACGAAACATCTATCATAGTATTCAAAAATCACCAAAAACTACTTTGGTCATAAATCAATTATAAGAACCCCATATATAGATGTTGCCCGACAAAATAGAAAAAAAGATATTCCAAGTTTTTTCAACCTACTAGATCATTCGAAAATATTCACACATTTTTATTAAAATAAAGAAATATCATTAAGATAACTTGAAAGGGAAACGAAAAATTTCGTTCAACGGTCAAATTTATTATTTGACTAGTTCGCTTAACAATGCTTCACTTGACCATGTTTTCGCTCAAATTAGATCTTCACTCGATTGAACATGGATCGACTGATGTCCTACTCGATAGTGCGCAGAATCACTCCTTCTCGACATGACTCAAGTTGGGGTGTCTCAAACGGAGTTTGCTGTGCATCATTTTCCCCTTGTAGAGAAAAGATTGCTCTCAAACTTGCATTATATTCATCCCCAACAACTATAACGAGATCTTGAATATTGAAAGTGGCAGAGACTCCGTACTCGTCTAGCATATCAACCTATAGGTATTATTGTTGATGCACTCGAGAATCCCGAATGGTCCTTCTGTCCTGGACATCAACTTGTTCTTTCTCAAGGCTGGAAACCTCTCTTTTCATGGATGTTACTACACCAACGCTCTAGGCAAAAAAATTTTCTCTCGACGTTCTCGGTTAACTTTCTTTTGATATCGCTTGTTAGCCTTCTCGATGTGGATGAGAATCTCTTCTTGAAGTACTCTCATCTCCTTAACTCACTCCTCTACATCTCGACTAACCACTTTTCGATCTGGTAGTACATGGGCGAGTTTGATATCCCAATTCTTCTGATTCTTCGAAACCAATGTATATCGAATTGCTGCTATGGTTCAGTTAACCATTAGTTTGGCCATTCGTCTATAGATGATATGTCATGATGAAGACGAGCTTGGTTCTTAGCTTATACCACAAAGCCTTCTTGAATTAGCTTAGAAACCCCACATTTCGATATGACAGGGTGAACTTATGCACTCCATGCAATCGAAACATGATAACTCTATGAAAGTATAGCTATTTTATCACATGTTAGACTTCATTTATGTTACTATTAGGCATTTCATATGGTTTATCTTTATTTTCTTTCGTTTTCTTTTTAATTTTTTGTTCGCCTTCTCACCTTTCTATTTTTCATCCATTTGATAGTCGAAATTAGAAAGAAAAGGCATGACGATGGATGAAGATGGCCATGCTAAGATTGTGCAGACAAGATGACAAATTTGTGAGAAGAATGTGAGTGGCTGAATTCTTCAGAGACTTGGTGCCGTTGCACCAGAACCTTGTACAGCTGCACGAGACACAAGGAAGAATGGCAAAGACTTGGTGCTGCTGCAATAGAGAGCTGTGCAGTTGCACGGACGCAGAAGAAAACTTTTTCTTTCTCAATTTTCTTAGATTATCTATAATTATTTATAGGATATGTAAAAAGACTTCCTTCATCTTTTTGAAAGGGGGTTTGACCAAGCAGACAACCGGTGATAATGAGCCTACGACTAGACACTATCCCACCCAATTTCTTCTTTTAGTTTTTCTTTTGTCGTTATTTACTCTTCAAATTGAATCGTTGCTTTCATTTTCTTTAGTTATGAACCAATTTGTTTTTCTAAGATTATGACAGAACCTCGTGTTCTTATGGAGCTAGTGAAGTTGTTTTCTTAATGTGATTTGTATCTTCATAATTGTTTATCTAGTTATGTTCTTAATGCATGTTAATTAACTGATCGCCATTTTACATTGACCAAATAACCTAAGGAGACTCGAGAGGGTAGTTTAGGTTAGATCTCGAATTGGATAACCTAAGTAGTCTGAGTGTTGTGTTGGGAAACCGGACTAATCGTATGAAGGGATAGATGTATACCGAAACACCTTAGGTATCTCTTATAGGATTGAAACATAATGGGTCACTACTAGTATCTTGCCTAGAAATAGAGTAAGGAATTTGATATATGGTGATATGTCGATGTATGTTCGGCAGCAATATGGGGAGAATTCAGAATCCTATGTTAACAATTGTTATGATTCGATAACGTTAGGAAAAATGGAAATTAGACGAATAAGACACAAGGGAAAGTTAGACGTCCTAGATATTTCTATTATTGATAAGTTACTTGACAGTTTCTCTTTCGCACTTTTACTTTGAGAACACTTTCCTTTATTCTACGCTTGACCTCAATTGAGTGTTGAAATAACGTTAGAAGTATTTTATTTCCTTTATTTCAAGTCTATGGGCATCCTATATAAGCCCTTGTGTTGTAACAGTTGAAACACAATAGATTATTCAGACTTTAAATCCAGATTCGAGTTTTATCGTTCTATCCAAAGGAGTGGATTCTCTTTCAACCTCGTTATTCATTTGGTGGATTTCCAAGGGCATATTGAGTAGATTGTATCGACCGGTGGTCGTGTGTTTGTATCCTCCGTTTTGTTCCTAGTCTTCGTTCTTGTTCACGGTGATGTGTCTTTATCCTTGTGACAGGCGGGTTCTATCCGAGTCTTCTTTCACGGTAGTGTATCTATATCTGTGGAGGTTGATCTCAACCCATCCTTTCATACCCATCCATTCAGCCATCCCGCTTCATCTTCTACCCATCCGACCACTCCCACGTCAAACATTCCACACCATTAGTGACGTCCCACATTGTTTCGGTATTGGAATCATATGTTCTATGCCGTCCCCGCATCATCTTGGTATCAGGATGTAAGGTTGTTGTTGAGCGCACGGTTGTCAAGGGCCGGAAGATTCAGACGCGGTATGACTCTTGACGAAGCACACATTGCACAGCTTGAGCAGCAAATTGCTGATCCTCAGCAACCACTACAATTGTTGTGAACCTATGCATCACCTTCCTGTAGTCGATTAGACAACGACGACGAAGAAAGTCCATAGCATGATGTTTCTCAATGAAGATCGTCACCAGAAAAGCGATGACCCGAAAGGAGAGCTCAAACGATGAGTGTCCAGATTCTGGAGTTTGAGGGAAAACAGCCTTGGTGGGAGAACACCAATCAGCAACGCCGCAGAGAAGGACGTGATAAGATCCGGACGTGGTAAAATTGAAAAGGGTTATGACTAAGAGATTTTTGCCTCAGCATTCTCGGCGAGAACTCTACCTTAAGCTGCAGTAGCTTCAACAGATCTCAACGGTGTCAGAGTACACGAGGGAGTTTGAGAGACACTTGCTGCAGTGCGATGTCCAAAAAGCCCCCGAGCAAGCCATTGCTAGGTATCTTCGAGGACTTAAGCAATAGATTGCTGATGCTGTAGAACTTCAGTAGTATTGGACTGTTGACAACGTTCGAGTGCTTGCCCACAAGGTTGAACAACAGCACGCAAGGAGGTCTGGTACCTGCCCATTTGTGAAGGCTCCGCTTTTCAACAAAGGGAGTAGCTTCCAAGCGAAATCCCTGTCGACTACGAAAGGGAAAACTCCATTGTCGACTACTAGACCTGAATTCAAGACGAACGAGCGTGATCCTGTTCGTCGTTGTTTCAAATGCCCATGGACAGGACACATGGCGTCGGAGTGTCCCTCAAGGAGAAATGTTGTCATCAAAGAATTGTCTGATGTAGAAGAAGAGTTTGATGAGAGCGTCGATCCTATTTGAGATCAAGAGGAAACTGATGAGTATCCAGACGAAGGAGAGTTGCTAGTCGTCCGCAAGGCTTTGAATGCGACACCAGTTCACGAGGAGAACGATCCAACGTGAGTGCATCTTTCATACCAGGTATACCGTTATGGATAAAGTATGTTTGCTTATTGTAAACAGCGAAAGTTGCACCAACACAGTCTCTAGAACCGTGATTGAGACACTCAAGTTGCCTGTAGCACCACATCCTCATCCTTATCGCCTACAATGCCTCAGTAAGGACAGTGACGTTCGTGTGACGCAACAAACGCGAGTCCCTTTCTCGATTGGAAAAATATACGGGGATGAAGTCATTTGCGATGTGATTTCTATGGATGCGTGCCATTCGCTCCTAGGAAGACCGTGGCACACACCATGACGGGTATCGTAATACCTATTCCATTAACGTTGACGAAAAGAAGATCACCCTAATGCCTTTAACTGCCCTCTAGGTGAAGCACCTATCAACCAGTCGCCCGCTCAAGTGATCAAGCGAATGGAGTTGATTCAGGCTATGCGCGAAAGCGAGGATGTTTACTTTTTGGTTCTGATCTAAACAACCCAGGATCAACAGTTGGAATATCTACGTGCGAAAGCTTTAATCAAGGAGTTTAAGGATGTGTTCCCAGATGAGTTATTGGTCGAACTACCACCCTTGAGAAGTATTCAGCACTAGATTGACTTGGCTCCAAGAGCTTCCTTACCCAACCGATCAGCTTATCGATGCAATCCCGACGAAGGGAAAGAACTTCAAAGGCAGGTCGATGAGTTACTTGATAAAGGTTTGGTATGAGAGAGTTTGAGCCATTGCTCAGTACCAACTATATTGGTACCAAAGAAGGACGGCACATGGAGAATGTGCATGGATAGTCGAGCGATCAACAAGATAATGGTAAAGTATCGCTTTTCAATTCCTCGACTAGATGACATGTCAGATGAGTTACATTGAGCACATGTGTTTTCAAAAGTAGACTTGAGAAGTGGCTACCACTAGATCCGAATGAAGGAAGGTGACGAGTGGAAGACAACCTTCAAAACCAAGTACGGGCTGTACGAATGGTTGGTGACGCCCTTTGGTTTGTCGAATTCGCCCAGTACATTCATGCGACTGATGACCCATGTGTTGCGAACATTTATGGGAAAGTTCGTGGTTGTCTACTTGTACGACATTCTCATCTACAGCTGCAGTCTCGACGAGCATGTTGAGCACCTTCGCACAGTGTTTCGCACACTTCGTGACGAGAAGCTATAAGGGAATCTCAAGAAGTTTGAGTTCTTCCAACTCAGTGTAGTATTCCTTGGTTTTGTACTGTCAAGCGAAGGAATCAAGGTTGATGAAAGCAAGATCGAAGCGAAGGAATCAAGGTTGTTTCGTCTGACAACTTCCAGTCCAAGGGTCACGCCTGTTCCACTACCCTGCTCCATTATCTTTTCAGATCTTGTCGGGATGAAATAATATATTTCCCTTCCTTATCTTTTGATTTTATTTCCCATATCTTTTATTTTATTTCGCTTTCGTGTATCATCTTTCCTATGGGCAGCCTATGTAAGCCCTTGCCTTGTAAGAGTTAGAAAATCTGATTATTCAGACTTTTAAACCTAGGTTAGACTTTTGTCTTTCTATCCGAAGGAGTGGATTCTCTTTCAACCTCATTATGGATTTGGTGGATTCCAAGTGCAGATTGTGCCGGTGGTGTGCCGGTATCCTCCATGTTGTTCATCGACCTCGTTCTTGTTCACTGTGGTGTGTCTATATCCGCGTGACAGGCGAGTTCTATCCGAGTCTTCTTTCACGGTGGTGTATATCCGTAGAGGTTGATCTCAACCTATCCATTCAATCATCCGTTTCATTATCTACCCTTTCGACCATTCTCAAGTCACTCCATTCTGCACCCACAGTGACATTCCCCATCGTTTCAGTATTGGAATTATCTATTCCTTGCCGCCCCCGCATCATCTTGGTACCAGATCGATAGTCTTCGGTGCCTTACCCGTATCAAGTAGAGGTACCTTTCAAGATCATCGAGCGCATCAAAGACAATGCGTACAAGGTTGATCTCCCTGGAGATATGGAGTCCCCGCCACTTTCAATGGGAAGGACCCCATTCCATAAGAAGACAATGACCATACGAATTTGAGAAAAAACTCTCTTCAACAAGGGGAGGATGATACAAGGATGGTCGTCGC
This sequence comes from Melastoma dodecandrum, assembly GCA_029817715.1. Classification (NCBI taxonomy): domain Eukaryota; kingdom Viridiplantae; phylum Streptophyta; class Magnoliopsida; order Myrtales; family Melastomataceae; genus Melastoma; species Melastoma dodecandrum. Next base: position 8,985,249 of record JARUPY010000397.1, on the reverse strand, counting down.
TTCGCCCAAACCTCAGCCACTATCGCTTATCGGAGGCCTCAACTTGCTGGTCATCGAGTAAGCGAGGCGACGAGAGGAGCACCGAGCGACATGACTCTTAGGCGACGAGTAATCCCAAGGACGATTACGATATGATGGCTTAGGTCTGACAACTGGCACCCCAAGGGTCGCGCATGTTCCTCTACCCCACTCAACTATTTTTTTAGATCTTATCGGGGAAAATTAAATATTTTCTTTCCTTATCTTTTATTTTATTTTCTATATTTCCAGTCTATAGGCATCCCATATAAGCGCTTGCCTTGTAATAGTTGAAACACAATAGATTATTCAGACTTTAAATCCATATTAGAGTTTTGTCGTTCTATTTGAATGAGTGGATTCTCTTTCAACCTCATTGTTCATTTGGTGGATTTCCAAGTGCATATTGAGTAGAGTGTATCAACCGGTGGTGGTGTGCTTGTATCCTCCGTGTTGTTCCTCGTCCTCGTTCTTATTCCTGGTGGTGTGTTTGTATCTGTGTCACAAGCGAGTTCTATCCGAGTCTTCTTTCATTATGGTGTATCTGTGTCCGTGGAGGTTGATCTCAACCCATCCATTCAGCCATCCCGCTTCATCTTCTACCCTTCCGACCATTCCCACATCACTCCATTCCGCGCCCTCAGTGACGTCCCACATCGTTTCGGTATTGAAATCATCTGTTATGTGCCGTCCCCGCATCAACAATTCTCTCTGGGATCGAACCTTGCTTGCCCTTGCTATTCTGGTTAGGTCAAAATTTGAATTTATTTTGTAACGTTGACAAAACTCACCAGAACACCTCTTGAAAATACAAGTATAAGACATTGGTTGCATCATCCGTCTTCTGACGGGGGATGAAATGCGCCATCTTTGAGAACAAAATTGATCATCACCATGATCTAATTCTTCTTTCTCTGAGTCCTGGGCAATCCTAGCACGCAATCCATACTTACATGTTCTCATGGTCGCTTAGGCATAGGAAGTGGACCTTGGGATTGCACTCGACTCTTCGATTGCCGGCAGACGACACATCTCGAGATAAGGCTTCGAACCTGCTTCTCCATTCAAGGCCATAAAAAATTATCCTTCAGCATTGACATATTCTTCTTAACTCAAAAGTGTCCAGTGATACCTCCTCCATGGATTTCTCAAACAAGCACCTCTTGTGTCGAACTCCTAGGAATACAAAACTTGGAAACCCGAAACAAGTATCCATTCATCTGCTGGAATCATCGACAGCTCGAGTGATGCATTGTGAGAAGATTCCTCCAAAGTCTTCGTCATCCTTATAGAGATCCTTCCGATGTTTGAAACCAATGAGCCTGATATCCATTACTAATAATAAGACTACCTTCCTTGAGAGGGCGTCATCAACTGTATTCTTTATCCGAGTTTATGGTTATGGACAAAAGTGAAAGCTTGTAGGACTTGACTTCAAACATATCGTCGAAGTTAGGCGGTACCCGAACAGGGGCTTCGCTCAAACTGCTAAATTTTTTAATAAGGGCATCGTTTGGCTTTAGTCGCTTAAACTTGGTTTGGGGAGCTGCAGTCCACTCAGACTTGTTTTATGTCAAACATTCTGTTAGTGGGCCTGCGATTGAACTAAATTCATGAATGAATCTTCTGCAGAACAAAGTAAGCCTTGAAAACTTCGAATGTCTTGGAAGTTCTAGAGCACGAGCCATTTCTCGATCGCTTTGATCTTGCTTTCATGTACCCAAATGTCATCTACAGTCTAATCACTAAATTTGCACACCGCAAGTATATGAATCACACATCAAGTAATATAGAGATGAGTGAGATGTCGTTCTCATGAAGATAGTAATTAGAACCTCTTAGCATACACAGTCACAGTTTTTATGTAGCCAAGCCAATAAGAGTAATGAGTTTTTAATTTTGAAGACAAATGTAAAGAAAGAAACAAAGGTCAAAACAAAGAATTCTAATTTAATCAGTATGAGAAGCCTATGATCATGTAACCCATCCTTGTTTTGTTAAATCCCTTCACTCCCTTGTCCCATCTTACTAATTCCATTTACTAACTGGATTATCAATTTCCTAAGTGCCTCTGAGTTTACAAAGGACTATTTCAAGCCATCATAAACTTATATCCCTATAGTGAATTATAAAGGCTAGAAATGCATTAAGAATCAATCCTTTAATGTTTCTTAGAAGTATATCTTTCAATACTACTTACAAGTTAATTCGCTTCCACGACATTAATTCTCACTTAAATTTCCTCTCCCGAGTTTAAACTAGGATAACACATCACTACAATGCTTTGGCCTGATGAATTGCATGTATTAAGATCAAAAGATATACGTAAACATCAAAAGCAAAGGGGTTAAGCCAAGCTTCGGCTTGGGAATACATATCATAGAAGATAAAAAACATACTAAACGATTGATTTACTCCCTTCTTACTCCCTGTCATGAAGGACTTCATCTTCAAGCTTGCTCATGATCTCTTTGTCGGTTCTGGATAAATGATCTCTCAATCAGTTCTGGATAAATGATCTCTCCCCTTCTATTGTTCTTGCTAGAACATCCCTTTTTTTGTCCCTAAAGGACTACAACCATAGAAGATTTTGAAAACATTCAAGGCGAAGAAAATCGTGGAAATAAAATATTTTCTTGTTGCCTATCTTTGTTGGTGCACGGAAATTTAGTGTAGCTGCACCAAATTTCTGTGAATTTGCGCCATCTTTCCTTCCTTTCGCGCAACTGCAAGACTCTTCGGTGCCGCGGTACAAAGTCTTTGTAGGATCCGACCAAACTTTCTGTTTCCTATTTCATCCTTGAGCCAACCCTCTAACAAGGGTTATGAAATAACCTTTAATGTAGAAGGATGTTCTAGTTCCACAGACGACAGAGTCTGTTTCATTGTTGAACGAAGAAAGGTCATCTACATGATTTCTCAAGACAATCTTCTGTTTACAGAGCAATGCCATATTTTCCACCAGGATGAAACTATTCTTTGGCATAGGAAATTGGAACATCAATTTCCAATTATTGTCTAAGATTGCCAAAAAAGAGCTGGTAAAAGGATTATCGAAACAAACAACTTTTGCGAAGCATGTTTTTTGGGAAAGTAAACCATAGTCTCTTTCAAGAGCAAAGGTTACATTACCACCGCAGAACCACTAGAACTTCTACACTTGGATATGTTTTGTCCTACTAGAACGCATAATCTGGGACATAGACATTATGCTATGGTAGTTATAGATGATTACTCAAGATATACTTGGATAAAGTTCTCAGCTCATAAGAGTGGTGCATTCAGTGAATTCAAAAGTCTTGTCACATAGCTGCAATATGAGAGAAAAGCCTCTCTTAAATGCTTAAGAACTCACTATGATACATAATTTGAAAACCATGAGTTCACTTACTTTTGTGACAAAAATGGCATAGAACACACCTTCTCTACTCCATATACTCCACAACAAAATGGAGCATTTGCGAGAATGAACAGAACTCTTCTAGATATGGCCAGAACGATGATGTGTGTAAGCAACATACCATAGAACTTGTGGGCTAAGGCTTTTAATACAACATGTTTTGTGTCTAACTGTGTCCATGCACGAAAGACACTTAACAAAACACCATATGAGTTGTATAAGGGCAGAAAGCATAACATCTCATATTTTCATCCTTTTCGAAGTCTTTGTTACATACTAAGACCTCCTAAGGACAACGTTGGAAAATTCGATGCTAAATCAAATGATGGAATCTTCCTTGGCTATTTTGAATCTAGCAAAGCTTATCGAGCTTTCAACAAAAGAACTCATGTTTTTGTGGAATCTATTAATGTGATCATTAATGATTCTCAACATATAGAGGAAGTTGTCTTATCAGACAGAGTTGATTCACAACTTATTATTGTTGTAGAACAGAAAGAGAGCGTTATCCCTCTTATTACTTATTATACACAAATCCAGTCCGTCATTGAACAAGATGCAAACTCAGAGCTGATGCTAGAGAATGATAATTTTGAAGAGCAGAACTTGGACAGGGTGCCCACCCTATAAAAGAAAAAACACCTCAATGAGCAAGTCATTGGGGATATATGGAAAGGGTACTGACGAGACGTTCTTTGAATCTCTCTCGTGAATATTTTGTGTTTCTTTCCTAGAAAAAACTAGATATTATTCATGAAGCTCTATCAGATCCTAATCGGATTATTGCTATGCAAGAAGAGCTTCTTAATCAATTCGAATAAAACAAGGTTTGAACGCTTGTTCAAAGACTAAAGGATCGTTCTATTGTGTGAACCAAGTGTATTTTCCTCAACAAGCTAGATGGGTCAGGTTCTATGATAAAAAAAAATAAAGCTAGACTCTTAGCTAAGGGGTGCTCTCAATCATAAGAGATTGACTATGATGAGACGTACGCCCCAGTAGCGCGCCTATAAGCTATTCGACTTCTGTTAACTTATGCGTGTTACAATTATTTGAAACTATATCCATGGACAAGTAAAGCACCTTTCAGAATGGTGAAATGAGGGAGAAAGTCTATGTAGAACAACCTCCTAGATTTGATGATCCTAAGAATCGTGATAATGTATTTTGGCTTGATAAAGCCATATATGGTCTAAAACAACTCCAAGAGCAATGAAAGCTTTAACCACTTTCTTATTGAAAATTATATAGAAAAGGAAAGGTTGATACAACCTTTTTCCTAAAGATGTAAGGAACCGAACTTCTAATAGTTTAGATCTATGCGGATGACATCATCTTTAGATCTACGAGCAATACCTTGTGTATTGAGTTTGCAGAACTCATGAAAGGTGAATTTGGGATGAGCGTGATGAGATAATTAACATTCTTTCTTGGCTTACTGATTCACCAAAGTCGAGAAGGTACTTTCATACATCAAGAGAAGTAGACCAAATAACTTCCGAGGAAATATGAGTTAACCAACTCAAAACATTTGTTTACTCTCATGAGCACAAATGCTAATGTAGAGTAAAACGAGACAGGAAAGGATGCATATCCTAGCCCCTACAAGAGTATGATAGGGCCTTATCGTACCTTACAGCCTCCAAACATAAGATCCTCTTCAGCGTCTGCCGTTGCACTAGGTATCAATCAGCACCAAACGACTCACATCTGACCCATGTAAAGAGAATATTTCGATATCTCTATGGGACAACGAATCTAGGGCTATAGATGATTATTTGATCTAGAAGGACACTCCGAAGTAGTCTTTCCAGGTTGCAAAATTGATCGGAAGAGTACTTTTGGAACCTGCCAGCTACTTCGAGATATGCTAATATCCTAACACTCAAAGAAGCAAGCTTCTGTAGCACTATCTACTGCAGAAGCAGAATATGTTGCAACGACAAGTTGTTGTGCACAGCTTATGTGGATATGTCAACAACTTGAAGTTTGACAATGTTCCAATACAGTGTGACAATACTAGTGCCATAAATTTGACCAAGAATCATGTTCAACATTCAATGTCCAAACATATAGAATTGAGACATCATCTCATTCGAGATTATGTTCAAAATGGTTCGATTACAGTGGAATATGTGAGCACAGAAGAACAACTCTGTGACATTTCACAAAACCATTAAATTTAGAGAAAATCTAAAAATTATAAATGGATCTTGGGATTTGTTATCCCTTCTAAAATGAATCTTATTGATCTTTATTTTGTATGGTTTGCATTTGTGTGAATAATTGATTTCAAAATATTTTATTTCCTTTTTTTTATTTTGGAAATAATCTTAAATATCTTTTATTTCAATTTATTTCGAAATGTATACTTTCCAAATTCCCATTTTCCCATTTTCATTTTATTCACCTCTTCCGAAAACCCACTTCCTTACTCTTCTCAACTCCTTCTCTTCATGCCATAACCTTCCCATCTTCTTCTCACTCTCATGGCAACATGAATCAGCCGTCCTGGTGCTGCTACGGTCAAGTATGGGCACACCACTTCACCCAGCAATGTCTTTCTGTCCGACCGTGACTCACAGGAGACTCATTCTCCACTGCAGGGTAGTGGCTCTAAGACTGGAAGTTTCTCTTCTGAGGGAAGAGATTCTAAGTCCTAGCACATTTTGTAATGACTCGATATTTGAATATATATATATATATTTTTTTTTTGTAATGACTCGATATTTGAATATATATATATATATATATTATTTCGAATTGAATATGAAACAATCTAAGATGATTAAGAACGCGAAATGAACAGCCTAAAATGGGTGTCGAAATACGTATGAAATCTTTAGAAAACACACGTGACAGATGAGAACGAAGAAATGCTGGACGGAAACCATGATCATCCCTTGAGACCCATGTTTCTTCCTCAAGGCTTGGACCATGAAAGAAGCCTTAGGCTAGAGGAATAGTGAGCCCATTACTTTTACAAGCTTGTGGCAGAAGCCATCAGAGGGTATTAACTAATGATTTGACATAAAGTTAGATGACATCCTTGTGATGTAAGAAAGGAAAATAAAAAGGAGTGGTGGTCCTTGGGAGGGGAATAGAACCACCATGGGGGAAGTAGGGGAAAGAAAATGGAGGAGGAGAAGGGATTTGTGGAAAAGATGAGAAGAAGAAAGGAGGAGAGGAGAAGAGGCACTTGTTCAAGGTGGAGCACGAAGCAAGGAGGGTCCGACATCGCGTGGATCACTCAAGGGAGGACTCGAACTCGCGGCGGGTTTGCCTAAAGGAGAATCAATTCGGAGAGGAGGGAGCTTGAAGAACTCGGCAAGGACTCAAGGTCAAGGTGCGCCCGCTTGCTCCCTTACCCTTACACGCTACCTAGAACGGCCGTATATCTATAGCTTGTTCTTGTTGTTGCGATGGTGTTGCGTATCGACGTGATGGCGTGCGTTTGGTAGCTGTCCGGAACAAGGGAGGGCGTACGCCCCCTTCAGAGAGAAGGTGAAGGTCGCCCTTGCCCTTGGAGGCGGCGGAGCGCTCGGTCCCTCGGAGTTGAGGGTACCTTGGCTCCGAAATTCGACTTGGTGGACAACATCTCGCTCGGAAATGGAGGGAGAGCGGCGGGGATGAGTTGAGGGAGCTGGGGAAGAGGGGGGGTTGAGGGAAGCAGGGTTGAGAAATTTTTTAAGAAAGAAAATTTTGGAAACGGGCTAAGCCCGTTTTCTAAATTGAAAATAAATGTTAAAAACATTTTTGAAATTTTTGTTTTCGTTTTTTTATTTTTTAGAAACCAAACGTCTTTTCTTAGTTTTCATTTTCATCTGAAGTAAGATGAGTTGGAAATTTTCAGCTACCAAACAAGCTCTAAGGTTTCCTAAGTGGCTGAGTTGTCGTGGGTTGAATATCATGCGGGTGTGTGTGCATGTCTAAAAATTACTTAGGACGTAGCTTTGGATATCTGAACGTGCGGAAAGCACGGGAGGTATAATAACTTAATGACCGAAATGACGATCGGAAGGAATGACCAGGAAAAGAAAATCGGAATGAGATTCCACCTCGAGAGCCCTTGATGCGAGATGGATGGGCTTGGGCGACAATGGTGATGTTGGCGTCGACTTGATCGCGTCGACCGGGTGACAAACTAAACTCACGCAGTTGGAGGGGTCGAATCAATCAGCAGGCGAATGAGCAAAACTTTCAGGCGCAGCGACGCTGTCAGGCGAAGGAGGTTGAAGCGACGAGAAACCCAAGATGCGGTTACAATCTGACAGCTCAGATATGACAACTTGCAGCCCAAGAGTCGCGCCTCCTCCACCACCCTGCTCCACTATCTTTTTAGATCTTATTGGGAGGAAGTATTATATTTTCTTTCCTTATCTTTTGATTTTATTTCCATATCTTTTATTTCGTTCATTTATTGTCCTTTCTTTGGGTGGCCGATATAAGCCCTTACATTGTTACCCTTGAGGGGAGCTAATATTGAATTTGAATCAACCCAGAAACTATTTGAGTATCTCTTTCTCTTATCACTCGGTAGATTCTGTGTGTGGTGGGATTACCCGAGAGTTCATTACACCGGTGGTGCGTAGCTGTATCCGGTCGTGGTGTTGTTCAACCCCGAATCCAAATACATTGGTGTTGTTGCTCTATCCGTGCACGAACGGGGCATGACACGTCCATTCTTCGGTGGTGGCTTAGCTTGTATCCGAAAGTTGGCGCGTCGTTATCTTTTACTTTTCCGTTTATCACCCTCACCTGTCACCGTTCGCCATCTTGGTTCATTTGTCGTTGAGCAACCTAATCGTCCCGCCCCGTCCCCGCATCAGTTGGTATTAGAGCTCACGGTTGACTTGGAGAACCGATACCGTCGTAGTATGACGTTGGAAGAGGCTCGTTTAGCCCGTCTGGAGTAGGAAGTTGAGGAGTTGAGGCACTTGCAGCAGCTTCTTGGAGAGAGAACAAATCCAAGAGAGCATTCTCCATCACCAATCGAAGCAGATGAGGAAAACAACCCCTTTGTGGATGACTTATGTGACGAAGAGCGTTCGATGAGGAGTCACCGAGAACGACTGCCCGATCGACCTGTTAATATCCATGTAGATATTCCGGAGTTTGATGGAAAGCTAGACCCGAAAGAGTTCGCTGACTGGCTTCAGTCGATTGAGCGCATATTTGAGTATGAGGAGATAACGAAGGATCAACAAGTAAAAGTAGTAGCTTTATGAGTCGTCCGTAAATATGCGAGTCTATGGTGGGAGAACCTTAACCTACAGCTTTGATGTGAAGGAAAGGAGAAGATTCGCTCATGGGAAAAGATGAAACGAGCAATGAGGAAGTGATTTCTTCCTGAGCGATACAGGCAGGACCTATTCCTCAGGCTGAACTCATTACAACAAACATTGAGTGTAGTAGAATATACTCACGAGTTCAAGAAGTTGATGATACAGAGCGATTTATCTGAACCTTTGGAGCAGACTATCGCTAGGTAACTAAAAAGACTGAAGCAACACATCGCTGACACGGTAGAACTGTAATCTTATTGGAGTTTCGTGGATGTGTGCAATTTAGCCCGCAAAGTCATGAAGCAACAAGCTAGGAGAACGGTTGTGAGGCCAACTATGAGGAGCACTCCTTTCAGCAAAGGGAGTTCGTCCTCGAGAAGTCCATTCTCGAGAAATACCAAGGATTAGGCCAAGGTCAAAGCTCGGCCACTTCCAAACATCGGTGTCTCAAAGAAGTGATCAAGTGCCAGGGGATTGGGCACATGGCGGTAGAGTGTCCTAATCGACGAGCAATAACTATCATGGAGAGCCCAGGTGAAGAGGAGATGGAAGAGCCACTAGGTGAACCTATTTGGGACGTCCAAGAAGTCTATGTTGAGGAGCTTGATGAGGGAGAGCTCCTGGTCATTCGAAAGGCTCTCAATGCGAATCCTATGGCAGAAGAAGTCGACCAGCGCGAAAAAATCTTCCACACCCGTTGCACCATACAAGGGAAAGCTTGTCAAGTGATAGTCGACAATGGGATTTATGCTAATGTTGCTTCAACCGCCATGGTCGAGAAGTTGAAGTTATCGACCAAGTCACATCCTTAAGCATACAAACTTCAATGGTTGAACAAGGAGAGTGACGTGAGAGTCACAAAACAAGTTCTGGTATCGCTGAGCATTGGCAAGAACTACCAGGATATTGTCACGTGCGATGTCGTACCTATGGACGCTTGTCACTTGCGGTTGGGAACGCCATGGCAGTTCAACCGACGTGCAATGCATGATGGGTTCAAGAATACTTACTGCATCATTCTAGACCAGAAGAAAATAACCCCTATACCCCTATCAACGACAACTGTAATACCATCAAGCGAGCAGTAGTCCAGCTCGACGCGAGCGTAGTTGACCTAGGCGAGTCACGACGAAGGGAGGATTTACATGCTAATGGTGTTCGAGGAAAGAGAAGAACATGTTGCGACCATACCACCACAGGTTCGAAGACTCCTTCTGGAGTTTGCAGACGTGTTTCCTGGGGAAATTCCAAGTGGATTTCCACCTTTGAGAGATATTCAGCATCAAATCGACCTCATCCCCGGAGTATCGTTGCCCAACCGTCCAGCTTATAGATGCAATCCGGACGAGGCGAAAGAGATGTAGTGAGAGGTCAATGAGCTCATTGAACGTGGTTTTGTTCGGGAGAGTCTTAGCCCATGTTTTGTCCTTACAATTCTCGTTCCCAAGAAGGCGGCTCGTAGCGAATGTGCGTCGACAGCCGAAGGATCACTCCGATCACCATCAAGCACAGGTTCCCTAATCCTCGACTTGATGATATGCTTGATGAATTGCATGGGTCGACTGTGTTTTCAAAGGTAGACTTAAGAAGCGACTACCATCAAATCCGAATGAGAGAAGGAGACGAATGGAAGACAACGTTCAAGACTAAATTTGGTCTCTACGAATGGATGGTCATGCCATTCGGACTCTCAAATACACCTAGCACCTTCATGCGACCGATGAATCGAGTATTTTGCCCATTCATTGGAATGTCTGTTGTCGATTTTGATGACATTCTTGTGTATAGTCGCAGCGAAAATGAACACTTAGATCATCTCCAACAATTGTTCGAGAAGTTGAGAGAGCAGCGATTGTATGGAAACAACAAGAAATGTGAGTTCATGACGTGGGCCTAAGTCTTTCTGGGTTATGATGTGTCGGGAGAAGGCATTCGAGTCGACGAAAGCAAGGTCGAAGCTATTCAAGATTGGCCTATACCCAAGTCAGCGCACGACGTGCGGAGTTTCCTTGGACTTGCTTCATTCTATCGGAGATTCATCAATGATTTCAGACCTAGACTGAGTGCTTGAAAGGAACGACCTTCGAGCGGTCAACGGTGGCTCAGTTGAGCTTCGAGAAACTGAAGCGCCGCTTGAGCAAAGCACTTGTGTTAGCTCGAAGATGCCTCAGTTTATTCCTTGTAGGAAGACAGAGGACGCCTCGTACATTGTGGATCTCTACTTTTAGGAAGTTGTGGAACTACATGGAATGACCTCATCGATCGTGTAAGATCGGGATGCCAAGTTCTTGAGCTATGTTTGGAAGACCTTATAGCACAAGCTCGGCACGAAGCTCTTGTTTGGCACTAGTTCTCATCCGCAAACTAACGAGCAAACTGAGGTTGTGAACCGAACTAAGGGAGCAATCCTGCGTACAATGGTATCCAAGAATAAGAAGGATTGAGATATCAAGCTTGCCCAGGCAGAGTTCGCTTATAATCGAGTTCCACATTCGACAACTCGGACTTCCCCATTCGAACTAGTGTATGGGATTAACCAGATGATTCTAGTTGAGCTTTTAACCTTGCCTCGAGAAGGTTTGGTAGAACAGAACGCAACTCGTCGAGCTGAAGAGATGTTGAAGTTGTACGAGAGAGTTTGCACCGTCACTGAGCAGCAGAATGAGAAGTACCAAGCCAAGGCTAATCGAGGGCGACAAGAGAAAGTCTTTCACCCAAGCGACCTGGTGTATATTCATCTACGGAAAGAGCGATTCCCCACAAGCCGAAGGAATAAGCTCATGCCAAGTGCTGATGGACAATTTCGTGTCGTTGAAAGGATCAACAACAATCCTACAAAATCGACTTGCCTGGCGAGTGTGGCGTCTCGGCAACTTTCAATGTTCAGGATCTTGCGCCCTATGAAGATGACGAAGACCCCTTTGATTTGAGGACATATCTTCTTCAGCAAAGGGAGGATGATGCGAGAAGGATGGGCTAAGGCGACAAGGGTGATGTTGGCGTCGACTTGATCGCGTCGACCGGGCGATAAACTGAACTTACGCTGCCGGAGTGGTCGAATCACGATGCAGGCGAAAGAGCAAAACTTTCGGGCGAAGCGACGCTGACAAGTGAAGGAGGCTGAAGCAACGAGAAACCCAAGAGGCAGTTACGATCTGACAGCTCAGATATTACAACTTACAGCCCAAGAGTCACGCCTCCTCCACCACCCTGCTCCACTATTTTTTCAAATCTTAATGGGAGGAAGTATTACATTTTCCTTCCTTATCTTGTGATTTTATTTCCAGATCTTTTAATTTGTTCTTTTATTGTCCTTTCTTTGGGTGGCCTATATAAGCCCTTACATTGTAACCCTTGAGGGGAGCTAATCTTGAATTTGAATCAACCCAGAAACTATTTGAGTCTCTCTTTCTCTTATTACTCGGTCGATTCCGTGTGTGGTGAGATTACCCTAGCGTTCATTATACCGGTGGTGTGTAACTGTATCCGGTCGTGGTGTTTTTCAACCCCTTGCGTGGTTAAGCCTTCATGGCGGAACAGTGGGGTCGGTAGTGAGACCTAGAAGGAAGCATGGACGGGAAATGTTCATGGGTGATGTGATCGAAAGAGAGCTCCATGATCGAGGGAGAACGGTGTCTAAAGTCAGCGAAACTAAATGTCTCTGCGGGGTTATGTCTAGCGAGTTGGAGTGTTGCATCCCGGATGTCGTTTTATACGTAAGGAATGCGTACTCAACTGTATCTTGAGACTGACGGGATATGTTGGTTCCATGGGGTAAAACCTGGTTGGAAGTCTAAAGGAATAAAGACCGAGAGGACAATAAGATTAAGGTGTTGGGTGCCGTGTTTAATCTTTAAAACTTATTGTCGCTGTGTTTTTACAAGTTATTAGGAGATCAACATTTCGCTCTAGGAACTAAGGGGTTGTAAAAGATATGATAAATGAAATCTTATGCAATTTAAAACCAACAATCGTAAAAAAAATTATTGACTAATAAAATTGACTCATGTCCTCCACAAATTGGAAAAAGAAACTATCTGGGACCTTTCACATTTCACCCGAGAGATCTGAAGCTCCAGACACGGAGCAAGAAGTGGATCACTCACCCATTAAGGAGGACACTCCCACACCCAAAGTCTCTAAGAAAGAAAATGAGGGCATGGTGGATTCTCCTCCAGAGAATGCTGAGAAAGATGTTCCTGATATTAAACCTTAGCGCAATAGCTCCTCCCGAGCTCCTTTCCAAGGCCATCGTGCCATATGATGTGATCTAGCTGCCACTTCCTCCTACCATGAAAGAGTCGGCTCCGACTCCATCTCAAGTTGAGGACCAAGCTGAACATCCTCCAGTGACTACGAGAAAGGAAAAAGAAAAAGGACAGAAGCGCCCTTCTGCTGAACAATAGAAGGAGTCCAAAAGGCCTAGAGGTATTGCTGTGACAGCAATACCTCTTCCAAAAGCCGACCAAGTCCAACATTTATTTGGAGAGCACACAATTGCCTGTGGAACTCCGGTTCTACATCGTGTCGTCATGTATTACCTCTATCCTAGACAGGGAATACTTACAGTATCATCACAAAGGATGCCATAATGATGGTACACCTGCTAGATGGACTTCATGTAAATTTGGGCACGGTTATGTTTGAGCACATTGATATAAGCGCAAATTTGACTGACAAGGGATTGCCCTATGGACACATAATCATGAAGCTTCTGTAGTTCTACTCCTATGATACTACTCCCAGGACTGATGCAGACACAATAATTATTGAGCTTTTCGATGGAACTACTCTTGATCATACGGGTTACGCTTTTACACTTGACACACACAAGACTCAAGCTAAAACTAGCAAGCAAAAGAAAAAGGATACCAAACAGAAGCAAGCTTCATATTCAGGATAGCCTTCCTCGGGAAGTTCTGCCCACATGTGTTCCGAGAGAAAAAGGCCCAAGAATTCATGTACCTGCGACAGGAAGGGATGACAGTAAATGAACATGAACTGAAATTCTCCGCTCCGTCGAGGTACGGCCCGCCTATGAGCGTGAAGGCGAAGGCGAGGAAGTTCGAGGAGGGATTGAAGCCCGAAATTAGGTTCCAATTGAGACCTCTGATGCTCACCACCTAAATCAGGTCTTGCCCAGCAAACGAAGATAAAGTCCCTGATGACAAAGGTGTCGGTGGATCTTGCTCATCTTACCGCTTATAAAAAAGGGCAAGGATGGTGCATCCTCTACTCCAGCAGAAGACACTGTTTGAATAACTCCCCTCGTGAGAAACTGAAACTCTAGTTCTGGTTATTTCAAAAACTGACTTATTTCCTTTTCTTGCATGTTTTTAATACTTTGTGTTTTAAAACCTTGATGTTGCAGACTTAATTATAGTTTTTAGCATGTTTTTTAATATGCAAAAGGGGGGAGAAGTAGGTTTGTGGAGATCTTTTAAATTTAGGACAGGTTTTTATGTAGTTTTTTATCTGTTTTCTTGTGTGTGTGCATGCAGGTCACAAAGACACTGGGGAGATTTCCTCAGTTAGTTGCAGCATTCAGCAGAGTTATTTTTTCTTAAGAAATTATCGACAGAACGATGCTTCTGCCTGATGATCATCTTTATAGAGTTAATTCTTTGAAAAACTATCTTTGGATTGAGCGGAATTTCGAGTGAAATTAACTTCTTCAACTCAGGGGGAGTTAGAGAATCTTCTCTGATCTAAATCCTTTTTGCAAAATAACACTTTTGTGTGAGATTTGTTCTACAGAACTACCTTTTGTGAACTACTACGAATGACAACAGATTAGGTACATCATATTCTGACTGAAAGTCAAATGCTCTAATCAAAGTTCGTCATAGAACTTCATCACCTATTTAGGGGGAGTGTTCACGGAATTATACTTCTGTCCACGCTCCTTCAATTTTGAGCTTTGATTTGATTAAATCATATATGCTTTGAACGAGTTAAGTTAATTAACATTAACCATACTCAAAATGAAAGTTCATATCTGAACTAATCATTGATCGAATCTAGTCTTAATTTCGATTGAAATTAATCGGCTTAGATTCAGGGGGAATAACCGCATAAAGTAATTTTTGTGTCAACCATCTCATACCAAAGAAGTCTGTAAGACCGTTTAAACCTTCTACTATTATTCTCTGGATGCGCATGGTTTTGACATCATCAGAATGGGGAGATTGTTGATATAATGTGGTTTTGATGATGACAAAGGTTATGTATTGCTAATGTGTTGTTTAATGTACAGAGGAACGGGTCTTCGAATGTAGAAGTCGGTCTCTGTTATTTGAGAAATTTTGAGCTCTTTTATGTAGCCATCAGAAATGGTGTTATGAGGACAAGATCTATTATCTAGTCTACTATCTTTATTATAGATATAAGCCTCTGTTTCACCCATGCTATAACTCACCTTACAATGGTTACAGAATGACACTTCTTTGAATGATGATTTCCTCATTGGAGATTGTCTAAACGCGAGCACTAAGGATACTTATCCTTATCATACTCAATATTAATTCTTATTAAACTAGTTCATAAATTAAGTGTAGGTTCGTTTGTGGAAGGACTTGGATATCAAGTTCATTTCTAGTTTTGAAAGATATTAGAACTAAAGAGACCGTCCTCTTTATGGAATATGGAACAATCTAATCTGGTTAATATCTTCCTAATATGGTTATTATCGATGAAGGTAACTTCTGTTAGTATGGTTTTGATGATGTCATACAGAAGGTAAGTTTCTGCCGTGTAGAAGGTAAGCTTCAACTACTCTACGGAAGGTTAACCTGTATGGAGAGACTAATTCGTACCTTCTGTCACCTAATCATTATCACAAATTATTTAATTAATCATCTGATTATTTGAATACATTCATATGATATTTTATGTTAATTAAAATGCTTTTAAATCATTTTGATTACGAGATATTTCCATGTGAGTTGATCTACTCTCTTTAAGGGAAGAAATCACTTTATATATGGAAAGCACTGATATAAGGTTTTGCAGATTTATCTGGAACTATCAATGGTCAATTTATCCTTCCTCTTACATCTAAACACGTCCATATTCGTCATGAATCATGGCAAAGGATAACCCATCTGAATATAGACGCATCCCACACGTGTCTGTATCCAGAAGTTGTGTCAACCACTTATGGAAACAAAGATTATCTGATTTTCATTTACAGAAGCCAGATGGATCTTATCTGTCAAAACCTTCTGCAAGCCCTATCTCTTAGGGTCGTGAACACAATCGTGACCAGATGCATGATTGATCTCTAAGTGATACGGAGTATCTCTCCCAATGGGGGAATGTTTTATTTGGCTGATATTTTGTTTCCTTGCTTTGCAGAGACTTCCGTCAATCACTGTACCTTTTGTAAATATGTATTTCTATTTTGTATAAGATAGGATCATTTGTTAGACTGATAGTAGTTGAGGACTTACGTGTAGACTGGGGTATTGTATTGTAGCTTGAGAAATTTGTGATTTTTCGTTCTCTTTGGGGTTGAGAATTTGGTTGCAGAAGGCTAGAGCCCAGCGTACAAGCTACATCGGACGTGAGTGAGGTTGCGAAGGATCTGGCTGCACAGGCTTAAGGAGAAGTCGGGGTGTATACGTGCCAGGGCAGTGAGCAGAAGAAGGGCCGTGTCTGGGCGATTCACTGTGAGGCCCTGACATCTGATGCTACAGAAACCAATCATGTTCTTGAGTTGTTTCCTTCGATCTAGTTCTCAGGGATAATTTCTTGGTAGTGCAAAATCCTACAAGGTTCTCTGACAACCTTCTTTTACTATAAGTATCTTTCAGATCTTGGAGTAGACCTTACTGATCACGCTTACGGTGGTCGAATCTGTAGAACCTTGATTGCAGAAGCATCAACCTTCTACATCAACCTTCTGTCACTATCGAAACCGACTCAAGACTGCAGAGTCACATTCTAGATCAGACTTTGGCTGATCGTTCTCTTATCAAGCAGTTCACTTCAGGATCTATTGTGTACAAGGGTTCTGTAACCTACAGAAACCTAACCTTTCGCTGCTGGGTTCTATTAGTTGTAAAAATGCTAAAAAGGCCATT
This sequence comes from Melastoma dodecandrum, assembly GCA_029817715.1. Lineage (NCBI taxonomy): Eukaryota > Viridiplantae > Streptophyta > Magnoliopsida > Myrtales > Melastomataceae > Melastoma > Melastoma dodecandrum. The sequence goes on along the minus strand of JARUPY010000397.1, from coordinate 8,968,462 downwards.
TAATTCACCCCCTCTTAGTGTCATTGTTACACCAACAATTTCAAAATGATAAACTAAACTATGTTGCTCCTAGAATTTACAGCTATGACTTTGGTGGAGTTTCTGCATCTCTTATTCAATTTCGAGAGTTTCCACATTTTGACGGATCTTTATAATCATGTGTTTGGAAACTATGAAAAAGGAAGGGAAGGAGGGAAATAATTTTTTAATTATGAGAAAGGGGAATTTTTGCGTGGTGTGTTTTCCTTAATTTCCCTTTCCTATCCTTGCAATGAAAAGACAACATAAATGTTAAATCCCCTAAAAGAACACAGTGGTATGTGATAGGTTTCACGATGTGTACTAGTCGGTGACCACCTCCAGCTTCCCCCAACCATTCAATCTGTTGAAGCTGAAAATAAAGGATTGGGAAGGACATTGTTTGAAGCGGAAATTAGGTTACATCAATGCTCACCATTCAGTATCGTATGCACGGGTACGTCATGTGCTGGTCTTCTAAAGAAGTTTATGATAACAAGGTAAACTATCAGTCAATGTTGTTGATTAAGTCGTTGATACTATAGTTAATAACTGGAGAGATGCGAATAACTGTTTGTAGATCCTGCTTTTACTAATGAAATGTAATATAATTTTCTTTACAACACATTGAAGCCCATCCAAGCGTAGCTGGCCATAGATTTTGTGATCTGGAGGGGGTGAAGAAATCTACTTCAACTTAGTCAACACTTCTTCTAATAGACAGTTGGGTACAGATAAATTATTTGTTGAGTGAAGAGACAACAGGAAATGTTGGATTTCCTTAATAGTTTGGGTTTTTACAATTTAAATGTTGTCGTTTTCTTATTACTAAGTGAAATCAATTTGTTCTATGTGCTTTCCCGCGAGCCTTGAATTGTGTGGAAAATGCACCTGGATTAGGATGTTCGGATTTACATGTTTTACTTTGAATGTGTGGAGAGATTTTGTGCAACTGAAGTGACCTAATGTAATTCTAGATGTCAAATGGAAGAAAAGAGGGATGAAGAAGAGAGCACATTCAATGAAGGGGAAGCTGATGTTGCAATAGCTCATGTAAAGGCATTTCTGACTTCAGGGGCCAGTGCTTCTCACATCGGAATCATAACCCCGTATGCTGAGCAGGTAAAAGGACATAACCCTCAATTATTCAAGTCACTTAAAGAAAGCTTCTTTTCGCTATCTATGGGAGGGCTTTCATTTTTACCCTTCCATTCTACTTTTTTCTCCTCTTTGATTTCATTTTGATAAAAACAATGGTATTATTATTTCAGGCTGTTTTACTGGAGATTGCTTATTATGGAATATGGAACGATCTGATCTGGTTGATATTTTCCTAATAGGGTGAGAATAAATTTGGGATGAGGACGTTTTCTTTCAAAGGAAACATATAATCCTGAAGCCAATTCTATAGATGGAAAATTCTAATTTTGCTGACGTAGAACTCAGACTTTGTGCATAATACATTAATTTTTAAGTTCATCCAGTACTCTCCCGGTTATTATTTCGGCTCCACTATCTAATGAACAAGATGAGGGATTATTGCAAGTCCGTCGGGAACACAAAAGAGCTCTTGGATGGACAATTCCAAACATTAAGGAATCCAGCCCCCTTCAATATGTATGCACAAAATAAGGCTTGAAAACCACAAAAAGGCTTTAATCAAGTGACAAAGGAGGCTCAATCTGAATATGAAAGAGGTGATAAGAAAATAAATAATAAAGTAGTTGGATGCATGAATTATATACCCATCTCAGACAGTTTGTGGGTGAGCCTAATCAAGTATGTTCCAAAGAAAGGTGCCATGACCGTAGTGGAGAACGAAAAGAACGAGCTCATCCCGAGATGGTCAATCCCTACTGGTTGGAGAGTTTGCATGGATTATCACAAAATTAACGCAACCATATATTAAGATAAAACGAAGAAATTACAGGACCGTCGTATCAAGGATCGACAGTTCAAACAAGGACATCTCGTCTTGATTTTTAACTCACGTTTAAAATTATTCCCTAGCAAGTTGAAATCTCGTTGGACAAGGCCGTTCAAGATTACCCTAGTGTTCCCAAATGGAGCTCTTGAATTGGAGAGGACGAATAATCAAGGTAAGTCTAAAGTAAATGCAAGCAGAGTGAAGCATTGTTTGGGAGGAAGTGCCAATCAAAGCAAGACGACATTGTTGATGAGCGACAAGTGATTAATCATGAACTTGAATCCAGTGACGTAAAACCAAGCACTTCATGGGAGGAAGGAGACTCTAGTGTTTCTAGTGGTTATGTGGTGGTAGTGTAATCTTTGCTCGGGAAAGAGACTCTGGTTTATTTTTCCCAAAGGCCATGCTTCGCAAAAGTTGTTTGCTTGAAAAGAGAGCTTCGGTAATCCTCTTATTAGCTCATTTTTGGCAATCTTAGACAATAATTGGCAATTGATGCGTCCCAATTTCCTATGCCAAGAGTATTTTCATCATAGTAGAAAATATGTCATTTCTTTGTAAACAGAAGATTGTCTTGAAAAATAATGTAGATGATCTTTATACAGCAATGAAACAGACTTTGCCGTCTGTGGAACTAGAACATTCTTCTACATTAAAGGTTATTTCATAACCCTTATTAGAGAGTTGGCTCATACTTAATAGACTGTTTTAATCCTACAACAAGCAGAACACCGTCTATCTGCATTATTTCAGAACTCCCAATAGTTATAATGCCTTTAATATAGCCTTTTCCTAGCATCGCCAATGGTCACAGAACCACCGTTCTGTAACTTTAAGCTTGAAAACTTAAGAGGATCTCCAATTATGTGGCGTGAGCATCCACTGTGGCTTTAGCTTTCAAGATACCCGCGATTAAGAACAAGTTAGGTTAAAATATGAACTCACTTAAAGTCGGTTCCATAAGATTGTGACTTGTTCCTTGAAAGAATTGCATTTGATATGCTTAGAGACTTCTTGAACTGACATTGCCCGATCATGTGTCCAAGCATGCCACAATAGTGACAGGATTTACCATTTTTCTGTCAATCCGACATGGTTCTTAATTCTTCTCTTGTTATGCTTCCGTGCAGAAGTACAACATTTCACAGAATCATATTTCTGTGTAGTCACAAATTTCTGTTTCTACTCGATTTTGGGACCACTCACAGAACATTCTTTCTATGTCTTGTAGCATATCTTATCTAAGCATTCAGATTTGTTTATGTGACATTCATGACAATGAATTTTAGGTAATAAACCTGTATTTGTCTCATTTAGTGGAGAACACACTTTGTCATAAACAAGTAGCTCGTTCCACACCTTAGGAAGAGGTTCTCTTATCAGAGGAGGTGCTTTTGTGCTGAAGATCTCAACTTGCTTTACCAAGGCAGCCTTTTCTCTTTGCAGAGAAGTCGGCTGAGACTGCAGAACCTTGTTTTCCGTTTATATGAAGTGATTATTCGAGGAAACTCCTTCTACTTTTTCAAGGAGTTCAGTAAGAAAATCCTTACGTTTATTAGAATGTAAATCGAACAAAGATGTAGATAATACCTCTTCATCTGAGTCATATTCCGACTTTGAGCGAGCCATGTAGTATAAGTTTGCCTTATGCTCATCTTCAGGCTTAAATTTATTGTCTTCCCCATCACTCCAAGCCAACAAAGATCTTCTTTTGTTTCGAGAAGACTTATTCTTCCTAGTTAGCAAAGGACATTCAATCCTCATTGTCTTAGTTTCTTACAATTGTAACATAGTGGCCCCTTTTTATCTTCTAGATTAGAACACTTGGGATTTACATTTCGTTGGAGCTTTTCCTTTAAAGAAGTTTGTTCAAACCTCTTACAAGTAAGGAGAGCTCCTCATCTATTTCTACTTCTATGTCATCTGATTAATCACCATGAGAAGCAAATGCCTTAAAGGCAATATATTTGTCTTCTAAGGCTTAGATGACCATTTCTTTTCCTCATAGAAAAGTAGAGAGCCCATAAGCTTACCCAACTTTAGAGCTGTTAGATTTTTGGCTTCCTCTATTGTGGTCATCTTAGCTTCCCAAGTAATAGATAAAGATCTAAGGACCATCCTCACCAATTCAGCATTAGTGTAAGTTTTCGCAAGAAGGGCTAAGTTGTTGATGATTTTGAAAGCTTCATATTGTTGCACAAACAGATTCACTCTCATTTCCTTGACTTGATATATCCCTTCATGGGTCAAGATAAGTTGATCCCAAATTGTTTTTCTCATTGTACAATTATAGGAGAGAGAGCACAATGTAGAAAGTTGACAGGCATAACATTAAGCTTAATGATATTAGCTTTCTCATTAGAAAGTGAAATCGTATTGCCATATTCAGCTTTCACATCTTATCCTCTATGAAGCAAAGGACCATTTCTAATGATCCTTAAATACCTCGGTTCAAGGGATGTCATCTAGAACTCCATTTTGTTGCTCCAGCTAGAGAAGTTCTATCCATCAAATAATGGTGGATTGTTATTGTTGAGTCCAACAACGTGCATGTGCCCAATTTACATCCTTTCATATCTCTCAATAAACGATTAAGCTTTTATCGTTATGCATGTTCTAATAAAAATTGTTGGTATAACATTGCACTAAAAAGGGGATTGAATTAGTACAATAGAATCTGTAACACTTTTTCAATTGGATCTAACTATAGAAGCAATGTTCTATCAGATTACAAAGCTGGATCTGTTGGAAAGATTTCCATTTTTGAGGTATAAAATCTCAATGTGTTAATGACATAAAATCTTTAGGGGTTCGGCAAACAATGCCTACGTCCACTCTTCCGGCGCTCACCCTAATAAGGGCGTATTCATTATGTAAGAACAGGGGAAATTACAGATCCACACTTCTGCCCAAAATGTAACTAACACGTACAGACACTCAGTGACTAACAACTGCTACTCAGCCTATGACTTAACGGCTACCTCACTGCCAACGTGGCTTAATGGCTACCTCCTGCCATGCATAGGATAACCCGTCACACGACTTCTCTTGTACACAATCTGTGTGACTAACAACCTGCACAAAATAGAACAACTACAAAATGACCAGTCTACAGCTACAGAAGACTCTCTCTCTCTTAGAGGTGATCGGCTTGGTGAATGAACAATGGACGCTCTAAACTTTTGAAACAATCAAGGATGAAGGCCCCTCAAAATTCAAAAATTCTTGGCATGTGACTTTAGATGCATCCTCTTTTATTTTTTTCTTCTACATAGAAAGATTCAAGAGCTTTCCATTTTCCACTAAGGTTACTTTGTGCAATGTGGTGCATGATTTCAGGTTTAGTCATGACAATATTGTCACCTGTTCTCGTGATGGTAGCGCTATTATTTGGATTCCAAAATCTAGAAGGTCACATGTAAGAATCTTTCAATATTCTGTTATCACATTTTTCTCCTCCTCCAATAATCAACCTTCTTATTCTATTTGCCGGTTGTTACATATGTTGGTTAGGGGATTTATTAGTTGCAAGATGGTGTGGCATGAAAAAACTAAAATCAAATAGGACATCATCATTCACAGAAGTACCATTCTGTAACCGTTATAAGTCCTCCAGTAAGGAGAGTTATAACATCTGTGACACATAGGCTTATCTTTACAATAGAGATAGTGGACTGGATAGTAGATCTTGTCCTCAAAACACCATTTTTGATGACTACATCTCTTCCTCTATTGAAGTCTTCCACATAACTCTATCATATTGCTCCGATAACAGATACCAGCTTCTACACTCGAAGACGTGTTTCTCTATACACTTAAACATCACATTAGCAATATCAAACCTTTGTCATCATCAAAACCACATTATATCAACAAGGATTGTTATGGTATGTACCTTTGAGGTTGTGACGTTGGTAGGTTCCTCGTCATTTTTCTCTCCTCATACTTTGCTTATTTTCGACAAACGACGTTTTTCTCTGGCTTGCTCGTTCTCCACCTCCATCTTTTCGAATGCTTCTTCGAAGTTGCGCCCATTGTGAAGGGTGACGGTGGTGCAATGTTCTCCTTTCAAATTTACATCATTGTTGCTCGAAAGAGTTCCATGTTGGCTGCTGGTAATTAAACTTACAATCTACCCAATTTGTACTTCCAGCTATTTAATAGACGTAGATGGTCCTTCAGGATCATTTCTTATCACTTTTTAACCTCCTCCTATTGTTTTCGGGTTTTCTCCTGGCTGGCAAACAACTTGTTTTGTAAATCATAAACGTTAGGCCTATTCTCACTTACAGTTGACTATTTTGTCGTGATAAAAATAGGAGGTTGGCTCATCCTTGGTTGAGTTGGTTCTTGTGGGCCTGTGTTGTTCCTCCATGAGAAGTTTAAGCGATTTCTCAATCCAGGATTGTAGGTATTGTAGTATGAGTTGCACCGTAGATTGGCTCATACATAATTTGTTTCTAGTGCTTCTCCCTAATCTTCGTCTACCTACGCATCAGAATACATATTATTAAACACTGGTATTACCATTCGAAGAACACTAACTTCCCTGGCCTGGCGATTATGGCTATCATCGAATCTACTTGATGCAACCCATCGACTCTTATTGTTGATGTTTTTCGCTGCCCATTGTTCGCGATTTGTTTAAACAACTCCAATGATTCCTCACGTGTCTTGTTCATCAAAGTTCCTCTTACAATTGAATCCTAGATTGTATTTGATATGCCAGGCCGTCGTAGAAGCTTTGCATGAGCATCCACTTCTGGATCTCGTGATGCGGATATAGATGTAACAATTCTTTAAAACGGTCTCAAGCTTCATACATCGACTAAGTTGAATGCTAACGGAAGGTTGTGATTTTATTCCTGATCCATATGGCTTGGCTCGATAGGAAATATCTTGTCAAAAATTGCTTGGAAAGATCCTCCCAAGATCATATTGCATCTCTTGACAAAGAATAATGCCATGATCGAGCCTTGTCCCATAATGAAATCAGTAACAATCTCATTCATGTACCTCGGCTGAAACTCCATTATATCCAAACATGTCGCATAAATGATGACTATATGAAAGTAGAGTTATTTATATCAGTTTCATACCTAAAATTTGTTATATTTGTAAAATATCGCGCTTATTGCATACTATTTCTTGTTATTTCACATTATTCTCGAGAATTTGGATACTGCCGAATTTTGGGTTTATTTCAGATTAAAAACGAAAACAAGAAGATTTCGGCAAATCTACAAAGATTCTGTGCAAAGGACAAGACTTGAAGGTCACGTGGAGGAGGACTAATTGAAGAGAAAAAAAAGATTTTATCCCGGATTTTTCAGAGATTCTCTAGGGTTTATTTCTTTAGGACTATAAAAGGACTTTGTTCCTTAGGCTATAGAGAGACTACGACGGGGGAGAAGAAGGGAGTTAGATTATTGTTTTGGATGCTTTTCTTTTCTTTGAATTGTGTCTCGAAAACGATGCTCGGCTAAACTTTCTTTGCTAGGATTATGTTGAACCAAATTGTGTAGTTGAATTTCCTGAACTTGTTTTAGAACAAATTCGTACTTTGGATGTTTATTTATTTCGTTTGATCTTAATGCATGTAATTTGTCTAATCAACGAATTGTATTGATTTGTTATCCTAAATTAAACTCGGGAGAGAAATTTTAGGAGAGAACATGAACAAAATAGCCTTGGTTAATATCGCGGGAGCGAATTGGCTAGTAAGTAGTATCGGGAGATAAACTTCTAGGTAACCAATAAAAGATTGAATCTTAATGTGTTCTGGCCTTCGTAATTCACTATAGGGATATAGGTTTATAGTGGTTTAGAATAATCCTTTGTAAACTCGGGAAGAGGCACTTAGGGACATAAGAATCAGGTTAGTAAACAGAATTAGTATAAATTTGGGATAAACGAGTGAAGGGGTTTAAAGAAACAAGGAGGGGATACTTGATCCTAGGCTTTTCCATCTGTTGAATTCCGATTATTTGCTTTGATATTTATTTCTTATTAGTTTATTTTTCAGATTTAAAATCTCAATTTTTCTTATTTGTTTGGCTACATAAAAATTGCAATTGTATATGCTAAAGGATTTTAATTGCTATCCTCATGGGAACGATAACTCTGCTCATTTCTATATTACTTGTTGCGATCCGTATACTTGCGGTGTGCGAATTTAGCGATCAATAAATCCTCAAAAAGAGTGACGTGCCAATGAGGGTATTCGTTTGATAAGCCACCAAAACTTAAGTTCTCGATCATGTGGAGTATGGATGAAGAAATCCGGTTCACTAGTGGGGAGTAAGGTGAGCAAAGTCACGCATCGTCCTTCTAGGAGCTGGTGGATTAAGTTCTTAGATCTCATTGTAAATGCCATTTATATTGTCATTGATCTGATTTTAGTCTGCCATCGTGCTTTGTCAACTTTTTCTTTGTGCTCGAAACGCTCTCTCAATTTCAGGATCAATCCAAAATAAATCTTCAATGTGCTTAGGACGCATACGCCAAAACAGGAAAGAAAGTACGAAAAACTAAACGACTTGGTCAACACAAATTGCTTTCAACGTATACAAAAATATTCTAAAATCTATCTCTGACAATGGCGCCATAAACTTGATTGTTAAATTCGCACACAGCTCGTATATAGATCGCAACAAGTAATATAGAGATTAGTGAGTTATCATTCCCACGAGGATAGTAATTAGAACCTCTTAACATTAGTGAGTTATCATTCCCACGAGGATAGTAATTAGAACCTCTTAACATACACGATCATAATTTTTATGTAGCCAAGCCAGCAAGAGTAATGAGTTTTTAATTTTGTAAACTAATCCAATGAAAACAATAAATGTCAAAGGAAAGAATCGGAATTCAATCAGTATGAAAACCTAAGGTCATGTATCCCCACCATGTCATTAAATTCCTTCACTCCCTTTTCCCGAATTCTTATTAATTTCGTTTACTAACTGGAGTCTCAATTCCCTAATGTTGTGTTTGGATAGTCGGGAAAAGAAAGGAAAGGAAAAGAAAATAGGAAAAAATTTTAAATGATGAAAGAGAGGTTTTTTTTACGAGAAGCGTGTTTTCCACCCCTTTCTTTTCTTTTCCTTCGAAAACAAACAGAGCATAAGTGCCTCCCCTAAGTTTACAAAGGAATATTCCAAATATCATAAAACATATATCCCTGTAGTGAATTATATGAAGTCAAGAAACACATTAAGAATCAATATGAAATATCAAGAAATATAATTCACTACTCTAACAAAATTAAAGAATGAAATTAGTCTAAATAACTCTACTTTCATTGAGTTATCACAGTCCTGGCATACCCAAGAAACACTACACTTGTTGGAAAAACTAACACTTCTTGAGGTAGACACATTCGACAAGAAAAAAGGCATGACCATCCACGCATACAACCCATACTTGGTCTTGAAGGTTATCTTACATTCATCACCTTCTTTCGTTTGAATATGGTGGTTACCACTTTGTAGATCCACCTTAAAAAAATGTGTTCCATGCAACTCGTCTCACATGTCATCCAATCGAGAGATAGGGAAGTAATACTTCACCATGCACATTCTCCAAGTGCAATCCTTTTACGGCACCAATATGGGTGGAACAGAGCATGCGCTCAGACTCTATCAAACCAAGTCCTTCTGAAGTAGCTTATCGACATGCATCTAAAGTCGATTGGAGAGGGATGTTCTTGGAACCCAGTGAATCTGGTGCTAAATGCTTTGCAGGGGAGGTAGCTCGACTGGTAGCTCCTCCGGGAATAGATCATTGAGCTTTTCAATTAGGGTCCTTACTCGATGATGCTTTATCGTCTGATCTTGCGTTGCTTCCACCAGAACCAAAACGTAGGCCTCCTAACTCTCGAAGCATGAGGTGTTGACTTTGGGATGTTAAAATATCTTTGGGGTATGAAATATCAAGAAATAGTATATTCCAAAAATATACCTTTAAGGAACTAAACAGGGTATTGAATTTTGGGTACATCGATGGGTGGAGTGGTCAAGGGCATTAGGCTGATCTTCTTCTCGTCGACGGTGATTGAAAAGGTATTATGATACCCTAGTGTTGGTGCAATAATTAGTACGTTTGTAAGTAGGAACCATGTAAATACGACTTTTGAATGTCATTGGATATGAACTATGAATGAGAGATTACGTGTAGGTAAGTGCATAAGTGTGTGTGCTTACAGATGTAGGCAGTGTGGTATAAGTAAGAATGTGTCGTACTCTTAAAACAACGCACGTTTTGGATTAATACAGGATTGATAAGGAGTTTAAAGGTATAAATTGTGGTCTTGAAGTAGAGGTTAGGAAAGTGTCGTGCTATCGACGAACAATTTCTACCACTAATACCCTACATCAACAAGGAGATTTTGGCTGAAAGAAATATGGAAAAGACCTGCCCAAAGGGACATATTAAATTGAGCTTAACCCGCGACTTAATTTGAGTAAAGATAAGATTCTGACGAAAAGTGACCAATGGAAGGTGGTAGCCTTGGAGACCCAATTTGTGCTGGAATTTTCCTATCTAAGAACGTTATTGTGGCTGTTAAGACATGATTTAAAAGTTAGTTATAATAAGCATGAGGTCACCTGAGCATGAGGTGGCTGAAAGACATCATCGACGGACCACGATGTCAGTGTGACATCACTATTGCAGGTTGCATTGACTATTTGGATTAAGGGAGCTAGCTTCCTCAAGAAGCCTTCTAAATCAGATTTGGATGAGCCAAAGTCATGCCATTTGGGCTGCATGTCTTTGAGGTAAAATGTTAAGTTTTGGCAGGTCCCACCACTTCCCCTTCTTATTTCCCTTATGGGCATGACACATTAAAAAAGGAGGGTCAAGAAAAGGGAGGAAAAGGAGCAGAGAAGAATATGAAAAAAAAGGTTAGGAAGAAGGTAAGAAACGTTCAAGAAGAAGTAGGTTGATCAAAAAAGGGGAGAAGAATGGGGAATCGGGTGGAGTGTGGAAGGCCACTTTGGAGGAAAGAACGAAGAGAGCTCGACAATGTGTAGGCTAGCGAAGGAAGGTCTTGCGGAAGTCTCCCATCCATGGTGAAGTAACTTGAAGGAGGAGAGAGCTCGAGCACTTGTGTTCCGAGCAAAGTAAGAGGTATGTTCCCACCGACATTCCTCCGTTTCTTTTCATTAACGGCCAAGAAACTTACAACCATTTTGAGTACCAAAATTTGGGTGTGTCTTTCTAGTTGTTGATGGTGATGGGATGGCTGGACCCTAGCGATAAAGTGGGGCGTCGAACCTTGGGAGAATGTGGCACTCAGATCTTGCGCTTGTAGAGCGGAATGCGAAACGTGTGTCTCGGAACCTTATCAGTCGAGAGGCTGAAACTAAGGGGATTGTAAAAAGCATATTGGAGGTCTTAAAAGACCAGAGTATCGTGCTGGAATGAGGCACGAAAGTCATGCGCGGGGGTGATTGGGAGATGAGACTGAATAGATAAGAATTCATTTGGAACGAGCGGAGTGTGTGATGGATATCACCCGGAAGGAGCTGCCTTATGAGGCGGGAATGCGAGAGACTAGGAGGAAACAATGGATAAAGAATGAACCACAAGGTGGCTGGACAAGAAATGGTTGAGAGTGTTCGCCCATGAAAACACATGGGGAAGCCTTTCTCTGGCCATTCACTACAGATGAACGAATTAGAGAATTACGAAAGGGATATTGACCGAAAGTACAAAACCTAACGTATTGGTGTGAGCAGTGTTGTAAAAGGCGAGGAAAGGCAATGCCTATGGCGAGGGGCGAGGCAGGCGAGGCGATTTCGCCTTTCCTCCCCTCCGGGCGAGGCGTGATCCAAAGGCGACGCCTTTCCTTGCCTTTCATCGCCTTTTTCTCAGGCGAAAGGCGACAAAAAGGCTCGCCTTTGGATTTCGGCCGAATTGTGTAATTTTGGACTAAGTTGTAATAATTATAATAATTTGAGGATTAAATTGAATAAATAAAAACTTTGAAAACCTATTGTCTTCAGCCAAGACACGAACAATTCCCCACACAAACTTTGAAGAAGATGTTTACATCCGATAAGTGAAATGCCACGAAGATTTCAGAAGAGGAATTGGGGAAAAGAATGGAACAGATGATTTTATCGACTACCTTTTAGAATAATGTGAGATATGCGGTGAAGGTTACTGGTCCCTTAGTGCATGTGCTTCGGTTGGTTGATGGAAAAGACCAGCCATGGGATACATTTATGAGCCAATAGATCGAGCAAAGGAGGAAATCGTTGCATCTTTCTCTCACCAAGAAGAAAAATATCGACATGTGTTTCAAATCATCGATAATCGATGGAATGTTCAGCTCCATAGACCTCTTCTTGCAGCAGGCCATTTCCTCAATCCTCAATTCTTTTATTCAAATCTGAATATATTACAAGATGAAGATATCATGACAGGATTTCATCTTCAACGATTGGTGAGGGATTTTAAAGTTCAAGATGCCATTTGTAGTGAAATGGATGTATATACCAAGGCTGAACGGATGTTTGGAATTCCCACTGCTGTCAGACACCGAACTTGCGACTTAAAATCACCAGGTTACATTCTTTTTCGAAAACTTATCATAACTTATTCCTCATTACTTATATTTTGCTACTTTATCATTTTACAGCTCAATGGTGGTCATCATATGGATCTTCGACGCCGAATTTGCAAAACTTTGCTATAAAAGTTCTCAATCTTACTTGTAGTTCTTCCGGTTGTGAAAGAAACTGGAGTGTGTTTGAGCATGTGAGTAAATTAAATTCTTAAATTTAGCTCCTTCAACGTAATTTTAATTATTATATGTGTAATGCACATGTTTTCATGTATGCAGCTTGACACCAAAAAGAGGAATCGTTTGGAGCATCAAAGATTGAGTATGCTGGTTTATGTGAAGGACAATAGGGCTTTGAGGCGTCGTTATCTAAAGCGCGAGAATCTCGATCCAATCATCTTACCGGAAGTTGGTGGAATTGAAACATCGGAATGGATGACAGGAATTATGGAAGACGTGGATGATGATGAGGAGAACGAACATGGCTAAAGAACCGGAGTATGTCACTAGAACTTCTCAACCCTCAATTACTTTAAAACGGTATGCTGCAAGAAAGGAAAAACGAGTAGCGAAGGGAACTTCCGTAGCAAGGACTAAAGATGTCGTTGAGCTTCGAGGGAAGAAAAAAGTTGATGTGGCAGATGAAGAATATTTTGAAGAATTGGATGAAAATGAGGAGGAAGAGCAAAACCCGGAAGGTTACAAAAGTTCTAGTGGGAATGATAGTGTGGCTTTATCAGCTTCGGATGATTCGGATGATAATCTCGATCTTATGGATGCTTGATTAGAATATTTTACATGATGAATGATGATGATTAATATTATAAATCCATTTCATCTTTTTTATTTGAAATCATTTTATTATTTATACACAAATCGCCTTACACAAATCGCCTTTTGAGCGCCTTTCGCCTCGCCTCTCGCCTCTGGCAGGCGATGGCTTGTCGCCTCGCCCCGCCTATCGCCATTAACTACTATGGGTGTGAGTAGATACAAAAATGTGACGTCCTCAAATGAAGCTAGAATTATGATAGTAAAGGTCATTATGGAGATAGGATCACAACGGGATACGATGAAATTATGAGATTTTGCCCGGTTTGAGAAATATTAATGCAAGTGTCCGAATTATCACATATATTTGTGAGTGTTGCATACTTATTTTGTTAAACTAATGTTTTTCGTGTCTTGGACAAGTGTAGTGTAGAGATTGTAATAGAAATAAGATTTGTACTGAATCTTGTAGCGATTTTCAATACTAAATGAAATCTGAATTTTCTTTTATTTAAGAAAATTTTGATCCTTTCAGTTAGGCTTGTCAATCAAACTGTCACGGTCTTCTTAGGAGCAAGTGACATGCATCCATTGGAAACAAATCACCGACGACTTCGTCCTTGTTGCTCCTTTTGATTGGAAAAAGGAACATGTACTCGGGATGTTACTCAAACATAGTTTTCATTGCTGAGCCATTGAAGGAGATAGGGATAAGGATGGGATTCAACTGGCAGCTGGACTCGGTCACTGTTTTCGAAACTACGTTAGTACAAATTCCACTATCAACAATCACGACACAAACATTTCCTTCGACTGTGCACTTAGTGTGGAAAATGCTTTCCCGGTGACTCTCCTCTCGAGCTGGTGTTACGCTTAAAGCCTTGCGGACAACTAGTAGTTTTCTTCATTTGGATACTCCTCTACTTCCTCTACATATGAAATAGGGTATGTGTTCTCCTTGTATTATTCTTCCTCATTAGACAATTCTCTGACGACCGCATTTCTCCTTTTGGGACACTCTGAGGTCGATGCGCTATTCTTTAGCACTTGAAACATCTTCGAGTGGTCTCACGTTCTATTGATTTAATTTGGGATTTTGAAACGGTGAGGTTCTCCTCGTGATGGTCAACTGAAGTCTCGACTGCGAACTACTCCCCTTGTTGAAAGGCGAAGTCTTCATAACTAGTGGAGATAGTCACTTTCTCATCTATTGTTGCTCGATATTGTGACCAAGTGTTGAACATCATCATATGACCTGTATAGTTACAGTTCTATTACGTTCGCGTCCTCTGATGTATCAAGCGATAGTCCGGTCAAGGGAGCCATCCTGACCATCTTGTCCTCATTTCTTGAAGTTGGCGCTAAAGATCCTCAATTTGTCGCTCTAGACGAACCGTGTGCACTTCATTCAAATGCATGTCGTGTTGATGGGTAGGGGTTTACAAAACAAAGGAATGTAAAGCGAAAACACAAACTATGTGGTAAGGTAAAGGTTTGGTTTAAAAACAGCCACCATGGATACGAATTTCACCACCGGGTTAGAAGTGACTTGGTTTGCTTGTACGATCTATCAATATAGCAATGCACAATTGTGAATAGCAACGAGGGTGTAGAACAACAAGGAGGATTAATATACACCACCACTAGTTGACGCACTCTACTCATATTACACTTGGAATTTACTACGAGACTTGACGACAGAAATTCAATCAAAGTATTCTAAAATATCCAAAAAATCTTATGTCAATTACAAAGCCCCCTTTTATAGATGTTACTTGGTAAAATAAAAGAAAAGATTTATCTACCTACAAGATCATTCGAAAATATTGGCACAATCATTATTAGTAGAAAGAAATATCCTAAAGATAACATGAAAAAGGAAAGGAAATATTTCATTACTTGCATATCGATTGCTTGCCTAGTTCACTTTACAACGGTTCGCTCAATTGAACCTCGATTGACCGATGTCTTACTCGATAGAGAGCTGAATCACTCCTTCTCGACTTAACTCGAGCCACACGAGCATTTGTCACGTCGAGAAGAAAAATCAAGAAGCTATGTCGAGAACCATGAAGATCGACACCATTTCGGCAGATCATGTCAGCAAGATATTTTGAGTAGTGAATCTAGATAGCCCTCGTGAAATGATGATGCATTAATTGTCATACTACAGTTTGCTCAACCATTATCTTTACTATTGTGCATTTACATTTCAAAATTTGTTTGTTTGCATCCAATGGACCATTGTAAGGTTGTATTCAACCCTATATAAAGTTGAAATATTGCCATAAAAGGGACAAAACCATTATTGCCAAAAAATAATATCTTTATCAGAAGTCGGTGAATTTTCCTTCGACCTCTATTTTCGTTTTGTGAATTCTAAGTGCAGACTAAGTTCAATGTAATAACTTGTTGGTGGAATATCTATATCCTACAAGTTGTGTCTCGCTCTCGTGTTGTTTTATAGTGGTGTATATATATATATGTAAAAGCGTTTGAGTTTATTTTGATTCTTTTATCATTTTGATGTATGTCTATCTAGTAGTCATCGAGTCAAACCATTGAACTTGTTGGTTGTGAATTTGTATCTAGTAAGCGTAGAGTAATCCTTTCCCTTTGATGCTCTATTTAAGAGAGAGCTTCTGCCCATTTACATACCTGCAAATCACCAAAAATAAAATACATAGATCAATAAAATCAAATAATATTATTATTTATTTCTTTTTAGTTTGAATTTTTCCCCAGTTATATTCTCGAGTGAGTACCTTTGTTTCCCTTACTTTTAACTCGCACCACCTTTCTTTCCACTCCATCGTGATTGAGCTCCACCTTCTAGAGTCGTCTTTGTGTCATCTTTGTATTACAGTGGAGATTTGTCTGATGCCTCGGTATATCATCTTGATATTAAAGCACGAGGTCCTTAATGTGTGCTGAGTTGAGAAACCTAGTAAAAAAATGTCAGGATGTTCCCTTCCTAGTATGTCCTTCAAAGATCCAAAGCACCCGTTTGGAGCAATAGATAGGGATCTTGCATAGCAACCGAGGATGTTATGAATACAACCACCCGCTCCGTCTATCAGCCATCAAGACAATGACAAAGAAGAAAACTCGAGGCGGGAAGAAGATGTTGAAACCCCCACGCACCATCTTCGGGAGTGCAGAACTACTATAATGACCTTATGAATCTCGAAGTTCAAACACAACCTAGATCCAAAGGAGTTTATCGACTACATGTTCACCATCGAGCTTCGAGTATAAGGAGGTGCAAGGGGAGAAGATGATGAAAGTTTTCGCGTTAAAGATGAGGAAGTACATTAGTCTTTGGCAGGAAAACTTGCACCCATTATATTATATAGTGGAATCACCTCGTTGGTGAAAAGTAGACGTAGGTCAATTAAGGCCGAACCACTATAAACTACCGTGTCCATTACGATCGCATAAACACTCGTACGAAAATCTACTCGACCAAAATTCTAACGCTTATAGCGAGCAAATCTCATCTCTGAGTAATCCTTTGTTGTGATTCCGCATATGTTGAGAAAGAAACGAAAAAGTGATAAACACTAATTCACCCCATCTTGTTGCACCTGAACGATCCAACAGTCACATCTATGGATTAGAAAAAATTAAAACCCAGAGGGCCAGCCCCCTCTATCCCCCGGCTCTGGCATTGGTCACATCGATGGTTTCGAATTATACATTCATGCACCAAAGCAGGTCTCAATCATTTTGAACATTTTTTCATCCAAAGTTGAAGATAATAGTCTAATGTTATTTAAAAATTGAAGAATAACGGTCTATCAAGACGGTAAAATATCAATTTATGGCTCCATCTTTAAGTCAACTTTCTGTTTTGTCATTAACTTAGTTTGTAATATAATTTTGTCACCAACTTTTATTTTTATTTTCATTTTGGTCAATCTTACATTTTATCGCGTATAAGCCAAACATACCTTAATAAACAATTTTTATGTATCGACTAAAAAAGAAAAAAATTACAAAAAAATGGAAAATAATATTAAAACCTCTCATATGTTTTTTTATTTTAAAATTTTGATGGACAAATAAAGTGAATTGGAAGCCGAAGTTGAACGATAGTTGCTGATGCTGTCAAAAAATAAGCAAAATCGATGAAAGTCGGATGATATTCTTCTAGGAAGCTGCTACTACGGGTAAAGTGGATTATGTGGGGAATGAATGAGAGGTTGAAACTCCACTATTATAGAACACGGGTCAGACTATATTAAGGTCTTGTTTGGCTTTCACTAGAAGAAATTCAAGATTGGCCAAAATCAAAATAAAAACAAAAGTTTGTGACAAAATTATATAACAAACTAACATAATGATAAAACAGAAAGTTGGCTTAAAGTTGAGGCTATAAATGTTTATTTTGCCTACCAAGAATAACCAAACATCATGATTATTTATAAATACGCAAATATACATCTCTATCTTAGTCTTAGATTAGAAAATCTCTTGAAAATATTTAGAAAATCTTTGTAATCATATGTTGTACTCCGTTCATCAATAAAAATCATCTATTTCTTTTCCTTATCTCTAGCTTCTTTTTATGAACACATGGGTTCGTCACACCATGATAGTGATGTGTTACAATCTCCATCGTTAACCGTTTATAGCACGGTGAGTATGAAATGAACTGGAATGCGAATGTAAGATTCGCTAAAGGGATTGTTCAATCGCTCGACAAGAATTCAAATGAGGATTAAAAATTGCCCTCTGATACTTTGAAGTGCGAATAGAGAATTTTATCCGTCGTGAGATTTTGAAAATTGCCTTAGAGATTTGACGAAGTTATTAGATAATTTATGTCGGGAATTAGAAAGTTTGCGTATGATGCATGTTCTCACTTCGACGCATGTTCTTACCGAAGACTGAAAAATAACCATTGATGGTGATCCAAAAATTTGAGACGCTCTAAAAATTCGAACTGCTATCTCATTTGAGTAAATATACCGAGAGGAGACGTGCGTCAACTCAGTTTGTTGAATAAGAATGATATACGTTATGAAATTAATTTTTCTTAAAAGACACAAGATGTTCCTAATACTCTGGTGTTGTGGGATATTACACGGGTGATCGAAAAAAAATAAATTTTAAATAAATCTCCTTGAAAGATGGTGGTTTTGGACCTTCTAAGCATAATTGTTAAAATCAGGATTTAAATAGTGTAATCAGGTGATTTTACGATTTTTTACACCATAATGAGTTGGATCGTCGTGAAAAGCGGTTTTTGGTGAAATCGTAGTAAAATCATAAAATCGTTCATAAGATCGTAAGAACGAATCGTTCGTATGATCGTAAAAATCGCTAAAATTGAGCCCTAACAATTCAAAGCCCAAACCCACCTAATCCTACGCCCAAAGGCCTAGCCACAAAGAAAGCAGCCCACCTAATCCAGCATCGCTTGCAGCCGTCTCCTTTGCCAATCATTTGGCTGTCTCCTTTGCCGATCTCGCCCCCAAGCAGCCGTTCTCCTTCGCCGATCTCGCCTCCAAGCAGCTGGTCTCCTTTGCCCCCCGGACCAGCAACCCTCGAGCAGCCGGCGTTCCAAGCTGGCCCCCGAGCACTCTAAACGATTCACCCCTCCCGCTTTTTCTTACTTTCGCCCTTCGTTAATTGCCTCCGCTCCTGGCGGTTAGGGTTTATTTTTCCCCGAAATTTCTCTAATAGACTACGCTTGTGATGTTCACTGTCCTTGCTTTTTGCTGTCTCTTATTGAAATGATCGATTGGGTCTTGGATCTTCTGCATGTTCGCTAGTGCCTGAGTTGACATTTATTGTGTCATTCGTCTTTGGATTAAAAAAATGTTGAGAACCTTTTTTTCTTTCTTTCTTCTTTGGTTTTTCTTTTTTTTTTTGTGGGGGCGGGGGAGGACGTGCCTGCTTGTCTTCTGGCTCCGAACCGTTCCATTTCCATGAGATGAATTAAGGAGAGGGGATGGGCGAATTACTTTATACTCCTTATTATTCATTTAAAATAAAATACTTTGATGAACTGAGTTTGCGGCCGTCGCATGTAATCTGATATATTCTAAATAGGCAGTGTGTTTAATTAGTCTTTTGCGCGACTATGAGATTAGTCCGGCTGGATACCTTTTCGATAGAATTATTCTTTTGGGGATTCTGAGGTTAGTCTTGTTTGAAACCAGTAGGGTAGTCAATAGTTTTTCACTTCTGGTTCTTTATACTATTGGTGTAATTTATTATTTATGTTATTGGACAAGACTTGTTTCTTTATGTTATTGGTGTAATTTATTATTTATTGTCATGTATGCATACATATATGTGTTTAAATCACAATTTCGTAAACTCTTTCTATTTTACTTACGATCCTACGAGTTACGATCTTACAAACCTCTCCCGATCCTACGTAGGATCTCGATTTTGACAACTTGTTTCTAGGTTGGTTTCTCAATAAATTAGCTTGTTTAAGTGTTGTTTTAATAAAAGACGATCAATTAATTTGCAATGAATTGATTTTTGCAATGAGAAAGAAATGAATTGATTTTTGCAATGAGAAAGATTGCCTAAAGTTATGTGACTTTTTGCAATTCTACTAGATAAAGAATTCTCTCCATTCGTTCGATCCATTGGACGAAAAGATTGAATAATAATATAGGTATCTTTTTAATTATTTCCGTATGGTTCCGAGGTAGCTCGAACTCTAGAATCAGAAATCGTACTTACCATATGTTAAGGAACCGAAAACTAACGAGTCTTTAATGAGACTCGCACAAATCCGAAACCATCGTATTGAAACCTACCTAAACATGGAGCTGTCACGGTTTCGAGTGTACTATATCTGAGTTTTGTAGGGAAATACGTTTAGTTTTAAAAAATATTTACGAAAAACGGTCTTAGTTTCGTAAAATACGGTTTTACCGTCGAAGGGGTGCGTTCAATTAACAAATCGGGGAATAAAACCCGTCCCTCCTGTGAATATACAACGGGCGTCGGACTAAGGGTCTGTTGACATGGCAAATAATTTTGGACCTGGGCTTAGAACAGAAACCCAGTAATCCCTCAAGTCACACTCCGAGTCGGCCCAAGATACAGTCGTCACTAGGTCGACTCATGACGAAGTCGACTAGGTCGACTCATGACGAAGTCGACTAGGTCGACTCATGACGAAGTCGACTAGGTCGACTCATGACGAAGTCGACTAGGTCGACTCACAACGAAGGAGTATGGTGATCAAAGTCAACCAAGATGACTCAACAGTAGCTAGGCCTACTAGTAGGGCCAAGTCGACGGAATTCTGGATAAGTCGACCAAGTCGGTCGTAGTCTGTACAGTCAAGTCGACAGGGTTGGAATAAATTTATCACATTTGTTAAGGATCGTAACTGATCCTATTATCCAGGAACGTGATCCCAAAGATCAAGGAGGTTGTTCAAACACTCCCACGATGTTAGGGATCACGATTTGCAACACGATCTATCTGTTACGTGTTAAACACGTACAAATCCTCTATAAATAGCAAAGAATATTTCAAGACAAAGACACGACCATACACAGCCAAAGCTCTGAAGTTTGTTCGTCAACCTTAGGAATTAGATACCTCGACCCGGTTTATAGGTCAACTCCCCTTCCACCGGCAGAGTGAGCTCGTAGGGCCTTTGCCGTCAAACCCCGCCAGTGACACCACCGACGGAGTGAGCTCGTAGGGCCTTCGTCACAGCTTCCCGCCAGCAACCGCCACCGACGGAGCGAGCTTCCAAGGCCTTCGTCACAAGTTCTCCGCCGTCACAGGATTCCACATCGTTGGCACCGTTTACCCTTTTTCATTTTTGATGGCTGTAAGCCCTTGTTCTTAATTCGTTAGATTGTAAGACTTGCATTTTATTTTTAAATAAATTCGTGCATCTTCTTACTGGCGACCACAACTCAATTCCTGTGAGTCATTTGCCGAATATTTCCGACGTGATCCGTTCTATAGGCGAACACGTTTTTGGAGACCACAGTGGGAGGACGTTGAGAAAAAAGGATCTTAGTCTCAAATGCCGAGAAATACTCGAAGCCGTGAGTCTCAGAATCCCTTTAATGGGGAAAACCAGGAACTTCCTCTGGAAATGAACTTGGAAGCGCCGGCCCCAGGAGGCCAGGCAGCTACAAACCAGTCCACTTTTGATTCACACGCCCAAGCGCCGGCCCTAGGAGGCCAGGCAGTTACAAACCAGTCCGCTTTTGATTCACATGCCCCGTCCGAATTTATTTCGAGACTGGAGTTCCACAAGGAATTGGGAAATGTGCGTCAGGAGTTGACTGATATGAAGGGCATCCTAATCGATGTCCAAACTCTAATAGGGCGTCTTTCTGGCCCGAGAGACGCGGAAAGAGTGAGACCTCGTATGAGAGAGGCCCCCTTTAGGGAGTCTACGTTCATGGCAGACGCTCGTCGGACTACTCAAAGGCCACGTAACGTGACTTTTGAGCAATCTGAGATAAGGACGAATGCTCTCTTTGAACCCGGGAATCTGGTTTCCCCTGGTCGACCCTCTTCTTCACGTAGTCGACCAGCGAATACGTATTGGGATGAGGCAGAGGACTTCCAAGAGGAAACAGATCGGGGGGAGGATTTTATTCCGGCTCGTCGCCCTGGAAAAGAGCCAATGGTCGACGCAGTTGGAGGTCCCTATGAGCCTGGACCCCGGAGTGGTAATCATCGTGAGGAGCCTTCATTTTATGTAAGGGATCCAACGAGCCAGGCAATGGGAGAAAGGCCTCCGTATAGCCCGTCAAGGCCAACTCGACTCGCAGGGCAGGGGCCGGTGGGCGGTGTACCCCCAGACTTAAGAGAGGCCATAACTCAGGTTATAGAGCAAGTCGTCCCCGGAATAGCTCGGCGAGATGACACCTGTTTATACAGGCCTCCTTATCCTACGTACATTGACAGGGATTTCCCTTTACCTAGGGGTTATAAGGTGCCCGACTTCACTCGCTTCTCAGGCGAAGATGAAATGACTCCATCTTAGCATATTGCTCGCTTCACTCATCAACTTGGCGAGGCGGCCGGGAATGATTTCTGGAAACTAAAGCTCTTCCCGAATTCATTAACCGGGGATGCCTTTACCTGGTATGCAGGTTTGCCGTCGGGGTCAGTGGCTTCATGGACTCAGATGCAGTCTATGTTTGTTAAAACCTTTGCTCGACTTGATACCCCTATGTCAATGTTTGAGGTTATGCGCCTTAGGCAGGCTAATGGGGAACACCCGGGGCAGTTTTTAATGAAACTTAGAAAGGCCCTATTACGGTGTAGGCCTCCCATACCGGAGAAAGACCAGTTGCTCCTCGCATTAAATGCGTTGTCCATTCCTTTCCAGAAAAAGCTTCAAGGGGAGCGCTTTGCCGATTTATATGATTTGGCAAGGAGAGCCACTGAGTACTATCAGCTCCTAACAGAAGAGGCCAAGCTGACTCGAGCCTACCAAGTTGATACTTATGAAGTCGACGTGGCCGAGTTTGTTAAGGGAGAGTCAACTATATGTGACCTCTTGACTAGGAAAAATTCTAAAGCCAAAGCCTCCCAGAAAAATGCCGAGGAAAGGAAGTACTCCTTCGACACAGATAAAGTCGACGCCATTTTTGACTGGCTTTATCAAAAGAAAAGGATCAGGCTTAAGCCTGGTCATCGAGTCCCTCAGACAGAAAGGGAAAAAAGTAGGAATTACTGCAAGTGGCATGGTTCCTTCACCCAAACTACCAAGGACTGCCTGTCCTTTAGAAATATAATTCAGGATTTAATAGAGTCTAAAGAGCTCTGTTTTCCCGAAGTTGATGAAGTCGCCATGGTGGATGATAATCCATTTGACGACGAAGTCGCCATTCATACATTTGATATATTTGATACTGAGGTTAACCTTGTAGAAGTCATTAACGACTCTGCTATACTCTCGCAGGATTTGCAAGCAACCGGCGAGACCTTGGTGGCTAATGCCCTGATGAAGCGACTGGCTGATCGTGGGGTCGTCATCCTGCCAAAGGGAAGGGACAAGTGGCTTTGCCACTGGCACCTGAACGACACTCACACGACGGACCAATGCCACAGATTTAAGAAGTACCTGTTGGACAGTAAGACAGAAGACTGGTATGACCTGACTCCTTTCGAGGAAGCAGCAATGTCGTTGACTGCCCCCCCGAGGACCTTCTCACGTCCTCAAAAGTCCTCCTAGTGTGGATCGCCGACCGGCTTCGCGAGAAGGAAGAGGAGGTTCCCAGGGGCATGGGGTGAATGGAGAGGCAGTCGCCCGGGGTACAGAACGCCCAGCACGGCGACTTGAGTTTATAGACTCGTCCGGCCAGAGAGTCGTCAAGCAGGGGTACACTAGGACTACCCCTGTCAAGGAGATAAGACCTGTAGAAGAGCATAAGGGAGTAGACCGACCCCAACAGGCTACAAGTCGCAGGCCTCGATATGCGTCGCAGACAGTCGACCCCCAGGAATTGCGGAGGGGACCTCCTATCGCCCAATTTTTGGACGAGAAGCTACTGTGCCAGAAATGCAAGCTGATTGCCCATAATCGGATACTTATTACCTAGCTCTGCACAGCGTGCTGCGTCAACTACTTCTTGCGGCTGGTCGACTTGTCCGCAAAAGGGGAGATGCTGGTGAAAACGGTCCGCCCCGAGGGTACAGGTAATTCAAACCCTAGTAAACCTTCCTCAAATAGACCAGAAAGTACTCCGGTGCAGGTGGGATATGACCCAGTCGACGGCCGATTCGTGGAGGTAAGCCGACTCCTTTTTGGTTCTAAGAAACCAAGATTCGTCAAGGCCCTTAACCCTTCGTCCCAATGGCAGAAAGTGGAAAGGAAGGTTGCACCCCCTTTAAGGGCCCAAAAGAGAAAGGGAAGGCGCCTAAGTCACGCCCAAAAAAGACCTAGGATGACCCCTGCGATGCTACCCTCGGAAGGGAACCAAGCCGCAGAGAAACAAGTCGCGGAGCCTGAACGGGTCGAGTCTACTGATTACTCGGAAAACCCGGGCTCAAGCTTCAACTACACTCCTTTACGAGGAGACAGGCCCTGCGACTTCGACGCAGAGTAGGGGCCTGTGCATTTAGGCGTTGGAAGACACGAGCAGGAAACTGCTTTTCACAGGGTCAGACGGGGGGCAGGTTTTGGGAAAACACAGGGGTTTCAACCCGCCCGCCCCTGCATGAGGGCGCGTTTTGAAACCGCGCCCTCATGCTGGGTTCCCATGCCGCATACATACACGGGGGACGCGTGTTGAGAAAACGCGCCCCTTCGACGGTAAAACCGTATTTTACGAAATTAGGACTGTATTTCGCAATTTTTTTAAAAACTAACCGTAGTTCCGTACAAAAATCTACTATATCTCATACACACCTCTAAATATATCTCCTTATCGTGTTTTTAGGGTGTTTTTAGGATTAAGAACTTACTTGTTCGTCTTAGAAGCTTATTTAGTTAATTCCTGGATTGGATATTATCTCTTCTAAAGTTAATAAAAATGTAATTTGATTTACATATTGCACTACAAACTATGGGTGAATCGATTTGAAATTAGTATATTACTACACTAAAAGCTCTAAAATATTTGAACCGCTTCATTTTAATATATTATTATTTATATTTTAGATTATATATATATTGTTTCCTTAAAAGTCTCCGGGGCGAGATTAGGTCGGTTTACATGCATTCCTGGGTTTTCCTCTTGTAATTTATCTGTATCGTCCCGAGGCTAGATTAGGTCCCAACCCTAATCACGTCCGGCGACTCCCCCCCAGGAAACGGACCGACGCCCATACTCGTCCGCTATCCCTCTCCACAAGTCGTACCGCCGTGACCTCAGGTCTCTCCCCAACTGCAGTACGTTTAATTATCTCCCGATTTAGCGATGTCTGCATCTGATGGGTTAGGGTTGTATGCCGGATCAGCAGTTATTATCGGCTGTATTAGTGTGTCTAGTCAGGTTCCTGGGTTGTCTTTTTTTTTCTGTGAATTCGGAGTAATTCCTATGCATTAGCTGGGACTCAACTGCTGGCTTCCTTTTCTTACTTTTCTCATCATTTGGCATATCCCCCTTTTTAAGAGAGCTGTAGTTTATCTGCAAGATTACTTTTAGGGCGAGGAATGAGTGGGAATTTAGTTGTCGTAAAGTTCTATTGCTTTGTATATTAGATTTGTTTGTGTATTTTTCGCTTTTTTTTGGTTTCAAATGAATTTTCACTATTCTTAACGTTAAGGGTTAGGATAGAAAGAAAAGGGGAAAATTTTTAAGTTGACATGTATCAATTCAGATATGATTTGTATTGGTTAAGATTTTATCCGCACTCCGGTTTAACCTTGAAACATTTTGCTTGCAACCCTGACTCTTAAGGATCTAGCTGCATACATAAGTAGGCAGTGAGCTGTTGAGGTGTTTTTCTTTTGATACTTTAGTTAAGCTGGGAATAATATGTCAGTTCCTCATGTTTTTACAGGAAGGCTTTCCAATGTTCTTTGCATCCTCAAACATCACAGAGAATCTTGCACAGGAAGACCCTTATTGGTATTGATTGCAAGACATGGATCCTAATCGCTATGGTCGTCAGCAAGGATGGGACAATAACAGCGTAATTGCGGCTTCCTACCTTAATAAGCAAATATAGAGGATGATTACTCGAGCAAATTTCCAGGCTCATTGTCTCCTTTTTTGGGCCTTAAAGAAAAATGACAGAAATCAGTGGGCCTATGTGGATTTGGACTGGAGTTTGCCTATGATCATATCGGATTTGTTATCTGATTCTGACTTACCTTATTCTTTTAAATGCACAGGCTCCAGAAGGATATGGTTCTACACGTGAGCCCCGATTCCGGTTAGGCTGATCAATGTCTTTTACCGGTCTTATACTTATCCATTGCTTTTGTCATGGAGTAGGATTCTTCTACTACTTTACGACTTAAATCTTCTTTCAGGGTGGATGGCTTATATGAGGATAGAAGGTTTTTGGATGACAGGTTTTCTGCAGGTATTGCTTATTCTAGAAATGCCTATCCTTTTGATAGCCTACTTAGAAATAACCTCCCCCGCTTTGTTGATTTTCTGCAGTTGGATTTTGGCCTCCCTCTAGAAGGAGAAGCTATGAAGAGGAGTATCCTCATAAAAGAGAACCTGGTCGAAATGAGAAGTTATATGTTGATTCCCGCAATGAGATTGGTGCTTTCGCTGAAGGCCAATCATTTCCAAACTATGATAGATGTGAAGATCGGTATTTGGGAAATTATAGCATCAGAGACCACAGATTTGATCGTCCATCTAATTTTGGTGGCAGAGATTATAATGAATCTGCATATGATGATCATCCCCACAGAGCACGATCTTCATGTCAGCTAAGGGATGACTTCGGAGAGGCAGACTGTGGTCATGGTCGGCATAGTTATGATTCTGATTCTGACAGAAGGGAGGGCAGTTACAGAAGACGAGATCACAATGACAGAGAGCATGACCGGAGAAGTTTGAGGAATCGAAGCCCTTATGGTCGATATTCCCGTTCTAGATCACGATCGCGGTCACGATCTCGTTCTCGTTCTCATGGACGTGATGATCATCATAAGATGAGGTCTTCTAGAAGTCGAAGTCATAGTCATACATATCGAGAGGACAGTTATGATGATAACATACCAGATAGGTCTAATAAGCTACGGGATCGTGAGGAGAGATTCCGTCATGGACAGTCTTCCATGGTTAGGATTGCCTCCGTTGTGATTTTCTTGCTTTTATTGTTTCTTTTATGTATGGATATGGAATGATAATATTGTTGATTTGCCTGCCTCTCTCTTTTTTTCCTAGTTGCCCTCGGCTACTGTGGTGGTGAAAGGTCTCTCCCAGAAAACAACAGAAGAGGATCTGCACCAGATTCTTGTAGCTCTCCAATGATGCATTTAAGGAACTTTTCTTACTATTATTTTTTCATCAACACTGAATCATGTGAACCCGGTTTTGCCATCAGGCTGAATGGGGACCGCTTCGCAATGTGCGCGTGATTAGGGAGCGACAATCTGGATTATCCCGTGGGGTCGCTTTTCTCGATTTTCCATCTGTGGGATGTGGTAAAATATATGTTCAATTGAACTTTTTTTTTTTCTCAGGATAATGATTTCATTTAATTTTT
The DNA here is from genome assembly GCA_029817715.1 of Melastoma dodecandrum. Lineage (NCBI taxonomy): Eukaryota > Viridiplantae > Streptophyta > Magnoliopsida > Myrtales > Melastomataceae > Melastoma > Melastoma dodecandrum. The sequence goes on along the minus strand of JARUPY010000397.1, from coordinate 8,941,037 downwards.
ATGAGCGTTTTTTTTTTTTTGACAAACCAGTAACCATTTTGATGGTGTATAAATACAGGGAGCTGCAGAATCATTGATGAAGAAAATGGGAGATGATGGCCTCATTGCTGATGGAAGGAAACTCTTTTTTGAGTATAGGTTGTTCTTTTACTTGAGCTATCGATATCATTTTACGATATTAACCTGCATTAATGCTTTTAAGTTGCTATAAGATGTTACCAATTACCTTGTCCAACCAACCATTATTGAGTACTTAGGTCATTAAAGCTCTTTGTGGATGTTTTCTATTTAGCTATTTCAAAATGATATTACTCTTGCTGGTGGTATCCATGGCACAATGCAATGTTGCTCCTTTGCCCTTTTAATTTATCATGAGATCAAGGCATGAAACTGGAGCTTTTTACCAAAATACTGTTAGTTTTGAAAACAATTTACGAAATGCGGTTTAAATTTTCAAAACTCTAAAATATCGTCCATAAGTAGCTGTCGGGAACCGCACCACTCAATTTACAAAGATGAATGCGGTTCCCAACCGCTCCGCTCCTTAGGTGCAACTGGGCAAAGACGGTGTTGAGAATCACGTCTTTGATCCCCAACTTAGTGTCGCGTTTCCTGATCGCGACATTGGCATATTAGGATAAATTTTTTCGAAGTGTGTGAATGGCGGTTGGGAATCCCGTCATTAGTAGAAAGAATTTCTTCTAGTGTGCCAGTGTCGCCGTTCGGTTTTTTCGAAGTGTGTGAATGGCGGTTGGGAATCCCGTCATTAGTAGAAAGAATTTCTCCTAGTGTGCCAGTGTCGCCGTTCGGAACCGCGACACTAAATCAAGGTCAAAGACGTGGTTCCCCACTCCGTCATTGGCTAGCTCCCCTTATGGCGCAGTTGGCAACCACGTCTTCTTTATAAATTGCGAGGCGCGGTTGAGCAGTATTTTCGGAGTTTTGCAAACTAGAATTGTATTTCGTAATTTTTTTAAAACTAACCCTATTTTCGTGCAATCCTTCATGAAATTGCCATGTTGCAAATATTTACTGAGGACATTTACATATGTGCTCATCCTCCCGCATGTTGCCCTAGTTGTAACTGTCTCGGGTTCATGGGACGCAGGCTGCCACTAGCTTATATTTGAAGCTCGTTTTTTGTTTTCTTAACTTTATACTTTTCTGTATCAGCAGTAAGCAAACAGGAGGTCCTGGTTCTTATCAAGAGAATGCTGTCAGATCAGGAAATGTTAATCATAGGAATCTTGTGGTGTCTTCTGACTGGATGTGCACAATCTGTGGATGTATCAATTTTGCTCGGAGAACATCATGCTTTCAGGTAGTGCTTTTGTTTTTTATGATATACTCGTGATGGCTGTTCTATCCCCTGTTTCAAGTATTCCTTTTATGAACTCATGATCAATATTTGAATTTGCATGTGTGAATATTAGTGCAATGAACCACGTACTGATGATGCTCCTCCTGCGGATGTAATGTCATCTAGTCAGTCATTAACAGGCAAGAAAGGGTTGGATACAGGTTTGACTTGTTACCGACTTACCTGGTTCACTTGGTTAAATATGCTGGCCATACTAAACATTGTTTTGCTTTCAGGGCCTACTCATGTTTTAGTTGTGCGTGGGCTAGATGAGAATGCCGACGAAGAAATGCTTCGGTATGAATTCTCTAAGCATGCACCTATCAAGGTAAAATATCTATGAAGACATTTGCTTTTCCATTTCGATTGTAGTTATTGCGTTAATATGTTGATAGATTAAAATGAATCAAATATCTTGTAATCCTTTCCAGGATCTCCGTCTTGTTAGGGACAAGTTTACTCATGTTTCAAGGGGATTTGCCTTTGTGCACTTTTACTCGGTATGTATGATATGTAGCCCCAACTTATTGATGTGCCTTTCCTTTTAAAATTTCTATAAACCCTAGGCATGGTATTAAATGGAGGGTGCACAGATAGTACAAATTTTGGAAAATAAACTCTTATGTTTTAATTAGGGAATTCTGGATTAGGGAGTTTTTTTATTGATATGATATTTGGTTTAGCATGAATATTATATTTGCTTTTAATAGGTGGAGGATGCCACAAAATCTCTTGAAGCTACAAATGGCATGGCACTGGAGAAGAATGGTCAGATTATTCGTGTAGCATATGCAAAGAACACCCTTGGACCAGGATCAAGCTCCTCGGCCCATCAATCTAGCAGTCTTGCTGCAGCAGCAATTGAAGCTGCAACCTTTTCCCAACAGGTGCTTTGGTTTGTGTTTAACTTAAGTCATCTGTTTTAATTCCTTCTGATATGTCATTGAAGGCCTTGCATCTGTTATGTTCTTGAAGCTTTTCCAGAACCCATTCACAATGTGAAAGAAAACATGCTTTATTTTTAACTTGCCATTCCAAATCTTCTATGAAGTACAATGCAGTTGGTTGGACACCAAAAGAGTACAACCCTGAGGAGAAGCAATCTTCTGGCAGACAAGAACCTGGGAGTGGTGATGTTCCAGCTCAGAATAATGGCTCATCCCTGCAGTCTGGCTTTGTGTGGGATCAAACTTCTGGCTACTATTATGATGCAGCCTCTGGCTTCTACTATGATGGAACTTCAGGTTCTTTCAATTTTGATGATGTTGCATGCATATGCTTATGAGCTTATATATAAATCAAAATCGTTTAGCTTGGATTATGACAAATGGGGTCGATATTGAATGATTGATTATGCTAAAATCGTTTTTAGCCATCTCATTGGAGTCGCATGGGATATATCTCCTCCAATCATTCTGATTTTCCATGAGGGCATACCTTCGTGTAGAAACAAAGTTGATATGTGATAATCTATTCGCTATGTTTTCAACACTTGTAAACCATCCCGTTTCACGAACAGTTTGCATCGACCCCCTACCCTGCAATCCCGGAAGCACCTATGCACCAGCTACCTAGGTTTTCTTTTTATTGTCATTCCTTTTTTTTTTTTTTTTTTTTTTTTGGCTTCCAAATGGTCTGCTTATCATTTTTTACTAAGATTTGTCTCGATGGACACCAAAATGCCTTCAAATAGTACTAGACAATCCATCAGCATAGAATGCATGACATGGTGCAATACTTAAGCCCTAAGATTAATATGGCTAAAATTCGAGCATTCCATTGTAAGGCCAGCCTTTTTTTACCTTGCTTCCTTTTGTTCCTCTTTTGGGTTCCAAATTGGCATATATGGCTTATCTTGGCGCAAGAAATGAAATGAATTTAACATTATTATCCATTCTATTTGCAGGTCTTTATTATGATGGTAATAGCGGTATCTGGTATTCTTTTGATCAAAATACTCAGCAGTACATCCCCTGTACAGACCAAAACACTTGTAGGTCTGGTAAGGAATCCAAGCACTCAAAGGAGTTGGATGTTTCCAGTAATAAAAAGGTGGTAATCTCAGCCCCAGCTGCCACCATATCTTCAGTTGAGAAGTCTGCCTCGCTGCCTGATGCTGTACAGGCAGCCGCTGCTGCCGCAATAGCAGCAGAGAAGAAAGAGAAGGAGAAGCTAAAAGAGATAAAACTTGCTTCAAAAAGCAGTATCATAGCTAGCAAAAAGAAGATGAACAATGTATTAACGATGTGGAAACAAAGGAATCATGAAGAGCAAACAACTCGTGGGAGCCTTGAAGACTCACGGACTTCTGCTTCTGTGGATGACCGATCATCTAATCCTGTACAAGTAATCAAAACTAGCCCCAGAACTGAAATGGTTGTTACACCGGATGCAACTATTTTCGGCTCAGCAGTTGCAATTGCTCCTTCCAGCGTTTCAAGTTTTGTTGTTGAACAGTCGGCAAAGTCGAGGCCTGCTCCCAACAGCTCTGGGGGGCCTATCGTGGGGGTGATTAGACATTCTGGAAGAGGTCTAGTGAAGTCAGAAACTTTGTCTTTTGAGTTTTCTAATGGAGTTTCTAGCTGTTTACCCCATGCTTTTTAGCAGGTTTTTCAGCAGAGAGTTTAGATGTGTCTGTGGGTTCAACTGCATTCAAAACAGATGTATCTGCTCTGGGCTCATATTCATTGCCTGTTGCCCCTGGCAGTGGCAAGAGAAGATTCTCTGAGATGCCATCAAATTCTTTGGCTAGTCTCAAAGAATTGCCCCAGGCAATGTATAGGGACCGTGCTGCGGAGAGGAGGAACCTGTATGGTTCATCTTTGATGGGAAATGATGTAGCCGATCCAGACTTCGCAAATTTAAGTGAGAGTTTGCTTGATCATTGATATCATTCTTTTCTGCCTTGGTGGGAATGTTTTGTGGGAAGCCACAGCTTATTTTGTCCAGGTGGTACTGTTTATTTCCATTGATTGTTGTTGTTTTGTTTCCTTTTTTGGAAATTGTAGATCGAGATTTGTCTCTCAAGAAAAGTTCTCTGGAATCAATGCCTTTTCCTCCTGGTGTTGGAGGGTCCCGAGGTCCTGGAGAAGCAAATGCCAATGCCCAGAGCTATGAGGTGATAACTGCCGACAAAGCTATTGATGAGAACAATGTTGGGAACCGCATGCTTCGGAGCATGGGCTGGCATGAAGGCTTGGTAGTATTTTGTACCGTGTTTGTTTGCTGCTTTGTGTTTCTCTTTGGTCATATTGAACTTGTTTTCATTCGTCCATCATTTTTGTTGTCATGAATTGTAACTTCCAGGGGCTAGGGAAGGATGGAAGTGGGATGGTAGAGCCAGTCCAAGCTCGAGGGATGGAAAGCAGAGCAGGTCTTGGGAGTCAGCCAAAGAAGTTAGATCCTGACCTGGAGGTGCAAGCTGGGGATAGTTATAGGACATTGATACATAAAAAGGCACTGTCAAGGTTCCGGGAAATGTCCTAGAATGTTCCAACACCAGCAACTGAGACTGATTTTCACCAACCTTCCTGTGTTTGGTGGACCTAGGAATTTCAGAAGATCATGGACTGCCTTGTATTAAGCGGACAACTTAAAAGGAATTTGTCCCCGCTGTTGATTTACAGGGAGGGTTTCTGCAAAGGGAGGCTCCTTTGGGTGGTGGTTCAGTAGATTTTGTTGTTTGGCGATGGTGTTTGGGTGCTTGGAACTGCCTGAAAACTTAGATCTACTAGCATTGCTGGTCCTAGAGGTATACAGTTGAGGTTTGTACGGATGAACAGTTAGTTTCCGAAAAAATTCGCCAAAAACGGTCAAAGTTCCGTAAATTACCGTAATTCCGTCGATGGGGCGCGTTTTCAAAACGCGTCCTCGAGATAACAAAGAGGGCGGGTTTTGAGAACCCGCCCTTCGTGTAAAATGAAAGGGGGCGGGTTCCCAAAACCCGCTCCTATGCGGGGTGCGGATGCCGCATTAAGGCGCGTTTTGAGAACACGTCCTAACATGAAGACGGGTTCACAAAACGCGTCCCCCGGACACTTACTCCCAAGTGCACACGAGGGGGCTTCCCCTTACTCCCAAAAGGGGAGGGTTTTGGGAACCCGCCCCTTTCTTACTTTAACAAGGGGCGGGTTCCCAAAACCCGCCCCCGCCCAGACTATGTTGGAGTGTAATTTGTTTTAGTAACCATCCCTGTTCGATCGAAACATTTTTAGTTACAACAATCGGAAACACTTCACATCTCAGAAAATGCACTGATTTATATGTAAAACATCACTGAAATACATCCAAACATCAAAGTACATAATGGTTTACAAATACGAAGACAATTCTAATTCCCTCTACGTCTACTCGATCTCCTCCAAACATATGGTATAAGAATGGGACGCTGCTCCGACGAGTCGCCCGGGAATAACTGTGTAACTTGAGATGGCTCTCCGAAATGGTCGTACCTGAAAAAGGTTATGTTAGTTGAGTTTAACTATAACGAAACTTCGAAATTTGATTGAGCTTATCCAAATTCTCCCGCTCCTTTAATCGGAGCTGCAGGAGTCGAACTCGACCCAACCTCAAAATATGGCGTGCAGTACTCGGCATCCACGTGAGTAATTTGTGATATCAGCATCCCTTCCCGCACTTCATGACCCTCCTCGTCAAATACGGGATCGTCATATGCTTGTGGCATGTCCACATCTCTGTCGAAGGGCTGTCCTTCATGTGACATGTCCTCCTCGTCAATTGGCTCGAAGTGCTGTCCTCCACCAGCATCACCCTCGAAGTGCTATTCATCATGTGGAGGCAGGAACTCAAACGTCGGTTGGTCTTCCAAGCCGCCGGTTCGACCATATAGTCGAACCGGTCCGTACTCTCTGAGCATTTCCATGGAGTCCTCGGCAAGAGAGACGAGCTCCGGCTGGTCAGATCGTAGCTTGATCTTTCTAAAATTCTTCAGCTGTCACACAATAAGAACGACGTAAATGAATATATGTTAAACAAGGAAAATCGAATATAAAGAAGTATGAATCCTGTATGGGAAATATATTGCCGAGTATGATTCGCGTACCACTTGGAATATTTCTTTCGTGAATTCCACTCCAGCAGCACGACATAGTTCAGCCGATCTTCCCAGATATCCACAAACTGTCGGTGGATCTACCTCCAGTTGTTGATATTCTTCCCGCGAAGATCAATGCGATGAAGGGCTTTGCTGGTGTCATTGAGGGGTACCATTCCACAATATAGAAGCACCATCTGGGAAGTACCATTCCACAATATAGAAGCATATCAGGGGTACACGGGCATGCCAAATCATCTGGCCGGACCGACAGTAAGCTGGAAGCATATTTATCAACTGTTCAGGGTATGGATGCCAAATGACCTGCATATTTCAATAAGAACGTTAAAGGGAGATATGACACAATCAAATGTAATTACTTTATTCAATCGTAAGGTGTACCTGATCACTGCTTTGCCTGTCGAAGGCCTCTCTGTACGATTGAAGTACATGCGTCGCAACCGTGCGCACATCCTTGGCTACGGCCCAACGATAAGTAAGAGGTATATCATCTACGAAAGGAGATCGACGTCTCAAAGGCGCTACATGTGGGAATCTATCCAACGCCTAAATCTGTAGTAAAATGAGTGGGCCATCGATCTGTGACGCCTTATGATGAGACGCCTTACACAAGCTCCTATATAACCAGGCTAGGCATGCACTACCCCAGCTATATTGTCCCGTCCTCTCTAAATCAGCTAATAGTGGCAACCAGAAAAGGTGTACTAAGTTGTCCGACTTAGTAGTGAACAACATACCACCTATAAGCTGAAGGATGTACGCCCTCGTGTACATCTGAACCACCTCCTCAGTGGCATCTACTGGAATCTCAGAGAAATTTTGGGCCAACCAGCTTAGTCTAATACGACCCGACCTAATATTATCTCCAGCAGGTACACGGCCTAACAACTCATGACACACCTCGACTGCCGATATCGAGGTGCAACCTATAACTGTATCACCATCAACAGGCAATCCAATCTGAATAGCAACATCCGGTAGGGTCACGGTCATCTCACCGTGCACCATGTGGAAGGTGTGCGTCTCCGGTCTCCACCGTTCCGTTAACGCACTGATCGAAGCCCAATCCAGAGAGATAAATGGAAGCTTCGCCACTCCGTAGAATCTTGCCTAACGGAGATAGACATCCATACATGGATCGCTAGCAAGTCCCGTCAGCGATTTTTCAACCCTACGGCATATAGAAATGTGCCATCAATGCTTAAATGCTTGAATACACTGACCGAACGCCCAAAACACTTTCTGAAAGTAAAAATCCTCCACTTCGCCAACATTACAACATTCACCCCAATCCACAATTGTTCCTGGGTTGGCAATTCTAATTGCATTAAGAAGATGCGGTAACTCATTATAGGATTCGTCCCAATCACCGTATTCAAGTGAAATTGCCTTGCTCTTCGCATCCCATACACGTCTCCTACTAACTTCATACCCGAATCTCTCCTTTATTACATTCCGTAGGAACGATACTTTCACTTCAGGAGATTCTTTAACAAAAGCACGAAAGTGTGGAGCCATAAAGTTACAATCAATCCGAGGATGATCTTGAGTAAGCACTGCATTTAAACATGTATGTGGCTCACCAACAATTGTTATTTCAAACTCATGATCACCAGAACGTTGCCTCCCGCGTAATCTCCACTTGCAACCACCCACACTCTCAGAACAAATCACCGCCCACTTAATCTTATCCGTCTCGACGATATCGTAATTGTAATGGTTCTTGATGCAGAATGTGTTTACCGTCTTAATGAGTTCCTTCTTATTTTTGAACCTCATCCCTTTACGAAATTCAACCACAGATTCAAGATCGTCAATAATCGTAACATCATCGTCCTCCTCCACAATCACCTTCCCAGTATCACCACTATCAAGATAGAAAGGTAGAGGTTTCTCCAACCTCTTTCTAGACGCTTACATTTACACGCTCTTCATCGTTTCCCTAATCAACTCCTTTAAACATTTCCTCATCAGTATCGACGTCATTATCAGAATTCACTATAGACTCAAGGATATCATTCTCATATTGCCGATACGTCATTTCGTCCATCTCTCCTTGATCGTCTAAGTCACGTTCCAAACATTCAAACGGATCACCATCTTCATAATCATCATATTCAATGTCACCATATTCATGACCATCCCCATCGTTATCATCATCCTCCTCATCATCACCATCCCCATCATTACCATCATAACGGCTACATCCTTCGAACATCGGAGTCAACCGACGACTATTTTCACCCACATTCCTATTTACAGGGTTATCATGCACAACATTAAAGCTCTCCTGATTCACATTTACTCCTACGATCTCATTCCCCACATTACCACCATGCATACTTCTTGAACTTCCCGCCCTCTCTTTATTGCCATAATAACCAGGAACTGATGTAACATATATTTCTTGAATGCGATCACCAATGCACATAGCAAATTCGCACAACAATCTCACATCCTCATCATCACCAATAGGTACTAGGACGAACTTAATGTCAGACGCGGTATACGAAGGTACGGGATATCTATGACATATTTCCAACCTACTTCCTTCGTTCAATCTCATTGCATTAGCGATAACCCTTTCCAATTGCACATAATCAATATCACTCGATACCTTCAAACGTTTCAGCGGACCCCTACTATAACCAACTCCTTCACCACTATCAATAACTTTCCCATTTCCATACAAAAGTAAATGTACGTGCGACATTGAAACGTAAGATAATACTTACGATGTCTAAGAATAACGGCTTCTTTCCACTTCAAAATACCTACAATTATTAAAAAAATGTACAATTAATCCCTAAATTCAAATAACCCTGAAATCAAATAACCCTAAATTCAAATAAACTAAATATCCATTAACCCTAAATTAAACCAAATTTCATATATCCCTAAATTCAACTAACCCTACTTTAAATTCAACTAAATTTCATATATCCCTAAATAGCCTACTTAAATTCAACTAAACATAGTTAAATCACTAAAAAATCAACTAAACCTAATTTAACGATAATAAACGCTTACAATAACGGAGGGACGGCCGGAGGGAGGGAGGGACGGCCGGAGGGAGGGAGGGACGGCCGGAGGGAGAGAGGGACGGCCGGAGGCAGGAGGGACGGCCGGAGGGAGGACGGACGGCCCGAGGGAGGACGGACGGCCGGAGGGAGGGAGGGACGACCGGGAGAAACAAGGTCGGGAGGGAGGAGGATGGATGGCCGGGCGTTAGGGCGATTCGGGCGTTAGGGTTTCGTGTGGGGCGACAAGAAACAAGGTCGGGAGAGGAAGACCCCGACGTCTTTAGTCGGGGCGGGGGCGGGTTTTGAAAACCCGCCCCTTGTTAAACTACGTAAGGGGCGGGTTCCCAAAACCCGCCCCTGGTGGGCATACTAAAAGGGCGGATTTTGGGAACCCGCCCCTGATGAGCATAGGAAAGGGGCGGGTTTTCGGAACCCGCCCCTGGTGGGCATACTAAAGAGGCGGGTTTTGGGAACCCGCCCCTGATGGGCATAGGAAAGGGGCGGGTTTTCGGAACCCACCCCTGATGGCCATAGGAAAGGGGCAGGTTCTCAAAACCCGCCCCTTTTGGAAATAAGACAGGCCCTCCCCGGCACTTGGAATTTTTTCCAGTGTCCGGGGGGCGCGTTTTGGGAACCCGTCTTCATTTGAGGACGGGTTCTCAAAGCGCGCCTCAATGGGGACTGCGCATCCCGCATAGGGGCGGATTTCCCCGCATCCCCCCGCATTTTACACCGAGGGCGGGTTCTCAAAACCCGCCCTCTTTATTACTCCGGAAAACGCGCCCCATCGACGGGTTTTGCGTAATTTATGAAACTTTGACCATTTTTCGCGAATTTTTTTAAAAACTAACTGTTCATCCGTACAAACCTCGTATACATTTTGTACTGTCAGTTTTAAAAAATAAATTTGTGAAATATGTTCACGAGTTTCAAAATTAAGGAAGTACAGTCCCAAAGGCCCTAATCGTTAATTGTCAAGCTAAAATAGCTAATTAAAGTAGAATTTACTCAAAGTCGATACTATGGCGATTTTCTTATTAATTAGGAAGATTTTTTTCAAAGTGTTGGAAGTCCTTATTTCAGTTAGTGCCTTTGTTTAAGTGGTGACTTTGAACATATACATCCCTTGCGAGTTTTGTATTGACATACCGTTAGTTTTAAAAAAATTTATCAAATACGATCAAAGTTTCAAAAATTATGCATTTACAGTCCCTATGGTGGGTTTTGAAAACCCTCTTTGATTTTACAAAAGAGACGGGTTCTCAAAACCCGTCTTTAATAAGAGAAATGAAAAAGATGCGATTTTCAAACCCGCCTTTTGAACATCCAAGACAGCAAAGGTTGCAATGACCTAAATAGTCAAAGGCGCCTTCCTAACAGGGAAAGGAATATAGCGAGGGATTCTAATCGAACACAAGACCTCGCACTTAAAATAGAAGATTCTAACCAACTACGGTACAAATACTTACAAGTTTAGGTCCTCCAAATGCGGTTTTTGAAAACCCGTCCCGTTTGTGTTTTGTTAAAGGCCAGGTTACTCCAAACTTATTTCTTTAAGTGTTTAGGGGGGGGGGGGGGGTTTTGTAAATCCGACCCTCATGGTTGCGTTAAGGGCAGGTCTTCAAAATCCGTCTAGGTTTTTCAAATACGGGTTTTGAAAACCCACCCCTTTCCGACTCCAAACTTTCTTTAAGTGTTTGGGGGCGGATTTCGTAAACCCGACCCTCATGTTTACGTTAAGGGCGTGTCTTAAAAACCTGACCTAAGGGGTGTATTTTGGGTATTTTGAAAACAACCATATTTGATGAATTTTTTTACGGACTAACCGTATATCCATACAAAACTCCATCCCTTGAGATCGAACTTTTACTTTTTTTTTTCAAATGCCTCGAGTAGTGACTTTAGTGTGGGAATATGGCAAATGGAGTCGCTATTTGGGCATCTGATTCGGCCACCATTAAGTTGCGACTTAGAGTAGCGACTTGTTTCTAAAAGTAAAGTTCCTACTTCCAATAGTGATTTTGGGGTGATACGATAACAATTTTGAAACTCACTTATGTGAATTGGATCCAGCAAGGCCAAGTCGGGACCAACTCGAGAGGAGCACAAGAGACGGGAAGTACCTTCACGGTGCTGAAGCGGTCGAGTTTATACGTCAACTCGAGAAGACAGGAGTCATCTCGAGATCCGCTCCAACTCGAGACTCGGGAGCTCGAGAGCGTGCAAGGTTGGGATTTGTTGAAGGACGGCCCAGCCGAAGTCTGGCTCAGTTTCCTTAGTTTTTGCTTTTAGACTTATTTTAATTTGCTTTTGGTTTGATCCATTTTGGGCCTAATTGGGATTAAGGGTTAGCCCACTTTAGGTCTTCTATAAATAGGGCTCTTGTATTAAGGTTTAGGGAGAACCTTTTGAATATTTTATCCAAATTTGGCAGCCGTCAGTTCTTACAAGAACTTTGCTTAACTTCTCTTATTGTTTGGTGTATTCCAAGCGTGGCGAGATTTTATCCGAGCGTTCCCATAATCCGAACCCTCGTGGCAGTCTTGGTGGTGCTTCAGCTGTATCCAGCAACGGTCCGAGTTCTATCCCTTTCGTTTGTTTCGTTCGATTTGTTCGATTGTGCGTTTCTTCGTCGTTGTAGTATTTTCCTGTTTTTGCGGCTGGTCGCACATCAGTTGGTATCATAGTGCACGGTTGTTGTGTTGAGCACTGGGTTGTTTGAGAGCACACGGTGGTTGTGTTGAGCGATGGGTTGTTGAGAGCGCAAGCTTGTGTTGTGCGCTGGGTTATTTGAGAGCGGTGGTTGTCGTAGAGTGCAAATCTGTTGTTGAACGTACGGTGGAAGTGATGACGAATAGGTTCCTATGTGGGATGACGTTGGAGGAGGCCCGTTCGGCTCGTTTAGAGCGGTTGGAGGAGGCCCGTTCTGCTCGTGTAGAACAGGAGGTTGGAGAGTTACGTCGTCAGATGCAACAGCTCCTGGAAGAAAGGAGACAACCCGAACCACAGTCTCCTCGATATTTTGAGGACATGGAAAAAAAAATTCATTTGTGGATAGATATGGGGACAAGGAGAGTCCTATGAGATTAACTCGAGACGAGAAGAATATTAAGAGGCAAACTCGAGAACGTCAACCCGCCCGTCCTATAATTGTGTGAGTAGACATTCCTGAGTTTGATTTAAAGATAGACCCCGAAGAGTTTCCCGATTGGTTTCATGCAATTAAGAGAGTATTCGACTATGAAGAGATTCCCGAGGAAAGGCAAGTCAAGGTGGCAGCCTTTCGACTTCGAAAGTACGCTAGCTTATGATGGGAGAACTTGAATCAGCAGCGTCATCCAGAAGGGAAAGAGAAGATTCGCTCGTGGGACAAAATGAAAAGGGAGATGAAAAAGAGGTTTCTTCCTGAGCGATATCGGTAAGACTTGTTCCTCAGATTGAACTCGCTTTAGCAATCTTCGAGTATTTTTGAGTACACTCGCGAGTTCGAGCAATTGATGCTCTAGTGTGATATAGTTGAACCCCCTGAGCAAACCATTGTAAGGCATATTAAAGGGCTGAAAACCCATGTGGCGGATGCTATCGAGTTGCAGCCTTATTGGAGTTTCACGGATGTATGCGATTTAGCCCACAAAGTCGAGAAGCAACAAGCTAGGAGAACGCTTGTGAGGCCAACTATGAGGAGCACTCCTTTCAGCAAAGGGAGTTTGTCCTCGAGAACCATCTCGAGTACGTCCTCGAGAAATCCAATCTCGAATAATACCAAGGATCAGAGCAAGGTTGAAGTTCGGCCACTCCCAAACATTGGTGTCTCGAGAAAGTGTTTTAATTGTCAAGGAGTTGTGCATATAGCTTTTGAGAGCCCAAATCGACGAACTATCACTGTTATGGAGCTTTCAGAGGATGATCAGGTGTTTGATCGAGAAGGATAACCCATTTGGAATGTCGAGGAAGAAGTAGACGAGGAACCCGATGAGGGCAAGTTGTTGGTCATTCGAAAAGCTCTTAATGCAAATGTGGTATCCGATGAGATCAACCAGTGGGAGAGGATCTTTCAGACCAGATGCACGGTGCAGGGAAAGGTGTGTCACGTGAATGTTGACAGTGGGAGCTGCACCAATGTGGCCTCTACTACCATGGTCGAGAAGCTGAAGTTATCTACTAAGCCACATCCTCGACCATACAAACTTTAATGGTTGAGCAAAGAGAGTGATCAAAGGGTGAATAAGCAGGTGTTGGTCTTTGTGAGCATTGGTCAGAGCTACAAGGACACGGTGACTTGTGATGTCGTACTATGGATGCGTGTCATTTGTTGTTGGGCAGGCCTTAGCAATATGATCAGCGAGCAATTTATGATGGGTGCAAGAATACATATTCCATCACTCTCGTTCAGAAGAAGATTACCTTACTTTCCTTGACCACCTAAGCACTAGCCAAACCGTCTCGAGATCAAACTCGAGAAGACGATTCAAAGTTTGTTGAGTTAACTCGAGCTATTCTAGAGGAGACATACGTATACATGTTGATGTTATTTGAGGAAGAAAAGGAGCAGGCCTCGACAATGTCCCCTCGAGTTTGAGCACTTTTACAAGAATTTGACGATGTCTTTATTGAGGAGTTGCAAGGAGGACTTCCTCTACTGAGGGACATACGACATCAGATCGACCTCATTCCTGGAGTGTGGCTACCTAATCGACCTGTGTATCAATGTAATCCCAACGAGGCGAGAGAGATGCGGCGACGGGTCGATGAACTCATTGAACGAGGCTTTGTTCGAAAAAGCCTCAGCCCGTGTTCCGTTCCCACCATCTTGGTTCCCTAGAAGGATGGTTCATGGCGGATGTGTGTCGACAGTTGAGCAATCAATTATCGATTTCCCATTCCTTGACTTGATGATATGCTCGATGAGTTGCATGAGTTTTCTCGAAGGTGGACCTGAGTGGATATCACCAGATTCGGATGAAGGAAGGAGACGAGTGGAAGACGGGATTCAAAACCAAATTTGGCTTGTATGAGTGGATGGTTATGTCGTTTGGTCTCTCGAATGCGCCGAGCACCTTCATGCGACTGATGAACCAGGTGTTTCGTTCTTTCATCGGCAAATTCGTGGTTGTTTACTTTGATGATATTCTTGTATATAGCTACAATGAGGAGGAACACATTCACCACCTTAAATAGCTGTTCGAGAAGTTGAGGGAGCAACATCTATTCGGGAACAACAAGAAGTGCGAGTTCTGGACTTTCAAGCTTATCTTTCTAGGATATGTCATCTCGAGAGCAGGGATTAAGGTGGATGAAAAAGGTTGCTGCTATTCGAGATTGGCCCATTCCCAAGACAACTCATGATGTCCAGAGCTTTCATGGCCTAGCATCATTCTATCGAAGATTTATCAAGGACTTCAGTTCGATTGCAAACCCGATGACGGAGTGTTTGAAGGGGATGATTTTTGAGTGGACTCCTGCTGCTCAATCTAGTTTCGAGTTGCTCAAGAGTCGTTTGTGCGAAGCACCTGTATTAGCACTTCCTGATTTTGAGAGGATCTTTGAAGTCGAGTGTGATGCCTCAGGAGTAGGGATTGAAGGCCTATGTTGCAAGAGGGTCTACCGAATTGCGACCTATGATAAGGAATTTTATGATATCGTTCGTACACTCGAGACATGGAGTCACTATCTAATGCCCAAGGTGTTTGTTCTTCATACAGATCACGAGTCCTTGAAGCATATCAATGGGCAGACAGAGCTTAATCGGCGACATGCAAAGTGGGCAGAATTTCTCCAATCATTCACTTTCGTCTTGAAGCATAAGTCGGGAGTGAAGAATGTCGTAGCAGATGCGTTATCGAGAAAATCAGCTCTTTTGTCCAAAATGGAATCGAAATTGATCAGGTTCGAGATGTTGAAAGAGTTGTACTCGAGTGATGCAGACTTTGGAGAGGTATATAAGGGATGTCTCGAGAAGCCTTGTGAACATTATCACTTGTCCAACATATTTATATTTCGAGGCGTTAAGTAATGCATTCCTCGAATTTCCATTCGAGAGATACATGGAGGAGGACTCGCTGGATACTTAGGAGTTGGGAAAACTCTCGAGATGCTTCAGGAGCAATTCTCCTGGCCTCGAATGGCTAAGTTCGACGTTGCGCAACCTGTCAACACGCAAAGAGTAGCATCTAGCCCCAAGGTCTCTACACACCATTACCTATTGTTGAACGTCCATGGGAGCAAGTAAGCATGGATTTCATCCATGGACTGCGCCAAACACAACGATAGAAGGACTCGATCATCGTTGTTGTGGATCGCTTCTCGAAGATGGCTCACTTTATCGCTTGCAGGAAGACGGATGATGCTTACCATGTAGAAGACCTTTATTTTCTGAAGGTCGTTCGTCTGCATGGGGTCCCATCATCTATCGTGTCGGATCGAGATGCCAAGTTCTTGAGCTACTTCTGGAAGACACTTTGGCACAAACTTGGGGCGAAGCTACTATTCAGCACCACTTGCCATCCCCAGACATATGGGCAAACTGAGGTCGTAAACATGACTATGGGAGGTCTACTTCGAGCTATGATGTCCAAGAATCAGAAGGATTGAGACATCAAACTATCTCATGCTGAGTTCACCTATAATTGAGGCTCTCATTCGACTACTAGAGCTACACCGTTTGAAGTGGTGTATGGTGTGTCAACCCGAGGATCCCAATCGGATTGCTACCAATGCCTAGTCAGAGTACTCTCAAGAAGGATGCAGACGAACTGAAGAGATGTTAAAGCTCCATGCGAAGATTCGAACCTTTATTGAGCAACATAATGAGAAGTACTAGTATAAGGTGAATCGTGGACAAAGGGAGCAGATATTTCAACCAGGGGATCTTTTCTGGATTCACTTGCGAAAGAAGAGGATTCCAGCAAAGGAGAAGAATAAGCTCATGCCCGGGACTGATACTCTTTTTCGAGTCGTCGAGAGGATCAATAACAATGCGTATAAGATTGACTCGCCGGGGGAGTATGGAGTATCGACGATATTTAATGTCAAGGATCTCACATTGTATGAGGATGATGAAGAGCCCCCTGATCTGAGAACAAATCTTCTTCAACAAAGGGAGGATGATGCGAGTTGGATCGAACAAGGCCAAGTCGGGACCAATCGAGAGGAGTACTAGAGACGGGAAGTACCTTCACGGTGATGAAGCGGTCGAGTTGATTCGTCAACTCGAGAAGACAGGAGTCGTCTCGAGATCAGCTCCAACTCGAGACCCGGGAACTCGAGAGCGCGCAAGGCCGGGATTTGTTGATGGACGGCCCAGCCGACGTTAGGCCCAGTTTCCTTAGTTTTTGCTTTTGGACTTATTTTAATTTGCTTTTGGTTTTATCCATTTTGGGCCTAATTGAGATTTATGGTTAACTCACTTTAGGTCTTCTATAAACAGGGCTCTTGTGTTTAGTTTTGAACAGAATCTTTTGAACTTTTTACCCAAATTTGGCAGCTGTCAAGTTCTTGCATGAACTTTGCGCAACTTCTCTTATCGTTTGGTGAATTCCAAGCATGGCGAGATTTTATCCTAGCGTTCCCATAATCGGTAGTATTTCTATATCCGGTTGTGTGGCGTTCAACCTTCGTGGCAATTCTGGTGGTGCTTCGGCTGTATCCAGAAGCGGCTCGAGTTCTATCTCTTTCGTTTGTTTCCGTCGGTTCGTTCATTCGTGCATTTTTTCGACGTTGTAGTATTTTCCCGGTTCTGTAGCTGGTCGGGCATCACTCACGACCGTATTTCATAATTTCTTTTAAATTAACTATACGAAGTTACATTGCTCGTTGCTCTTCACTTCTCCACCATGCCATTCTTCAAGCTGCCAAGCCCTTTTTCCTACTTAATTTCTCCTACTTAATCCGCGGGCAGTATATCTAGTCTGTCCGACCAACCTACACGTTAGATCTCTAAAATCCCTACTGAAAGACTTGAAAATAATTACTTTATATGCATATATATTTGTTTTTTCAAAAGTATTCAAAAGACGAAGTCAGAGATTGCATAATGGGCACATTGGTTAAGTTTAATAAAGGGTGTGTTCATAGTAGATGAGAGTGTAAAATGTGACACTCGTTGCAGCAACTTTTAGGCAAATGTTAGATTTATATTTCTTTCATGATCCAATTTTTTATTTATATTACTTTCATTATTAAATGTGACTTATTTAATAATTTTTATTTGCAAAATTTTGTCACAAGAGAAAGTTTTTATATGTTAGATGAAAGTTTCATATATTTTGCCTAAAAAATTATGTACTTTCTTAAATAAGGGAACCTATTTTGAAATATGTTAATGGAAACTATTTTGAAGTAGGTTATCCAAGGTTACAAAAGTACCTAAATAATACAAAACACTTTTCAACTATGCATAAGCTTTCAAAAATTAACTATGATTGCATTTGTGGGTGATGCATTTAAGTAGAAAAAAATGCGTTGAAGGTGATGATATAATTTTTCATGATCGTAAGAAAATATATCAATGTTAATACATAATGAATATACTTGCAGTTGAAACGTTGAATTTATTGTTTGATTGATATATGCAACTGTTTTTTACATTGAGTTTCATATCAAGCTTTGATGTTTGTAACTACGGGCATATATAACTAACTTTGACACTTCAAAACCTATTTAGTAACTTTTTATTTTGAAAAGGCCAAATTATCACTTTTTTTATTTATCCTGTAGTTTAAAATACTTCCAAACAATAAGTATTACGACCGTTATATCTAACATATCCTTCGTTATTTGACTTAGTAACAGAATTCTACGTGGATGGGGTCGTGGACTTGACGCCGTTTGCTCCCACTGTTAGTCCCCTACCTCCATCGTTTTCACCCCGATCCTACTAACCAAAATCACGTTATTCCAAAAATCAATTCCCCCAAATGAAAAGCCCTAATCAACAAATCCGAAGAACCCAATCATCCGAGCCCTAATTTTCCCGATCAAAAACCTTACTATCGTTACCACAATTTTCTTTCAATCTCCCAAGCCCTAATCGCCTTACCATCACCTCCCCACAATTTTTCCTTCCCCCAAATTGTCTTACCATGATCCAACCCTTCGCGTCCCCGTTTTCCTCTTCCTCGTCCACGTCTGGGCGAATAAGTATTAGGAAGTCAACCGTTCACCCCCTTGCTGGTCTCGATGTAGAGGTAGTTGTTTTCTTGCTTTGTAAATTTGGGTTCTACTTTTTGTTTTTGTAGGATAGTTTCTGACTTCCTGTTGTTGATGGTTTAGATGGATGTGCAACATGGTAATTTGTTTTTTCATGTTAGTGGTAGACTTACTTTGACAGGTCGAGTTATGTGTTGCGGAGGAAAAATAGTGAACTTGTCTAGGAGGCCAACTAGGCTGTGTGTTGACACGATAAAATATTATGGGCCTGTACTAAGTCTACGGCCCATATTGAGTGCAGGCCTAAGTGAACAGCCCGTCGACTTGTGGAAATCTCAGTCTACAACAGCCTAAGTCTACAGTTTCCTTTAGCAGCGCAAAGTGCGAGATGAGTCTACGACTCGTCTGAACACGTCTTAACTCATTAAATGACAGTTAGGAAAATCTTTTAAAACAACTCCCGAGATCCCTGGAGAGAGGTTAAGGTTGAGCCGTATTTTAAGGGATTTTCGAGAACGTGTAGGACGTGTAGAGCTTTGTGAAAACTAGTATAAAAGGGGTAGTTTACACTTAGGAAATTTTCACGATCAATCAGCCAAACACAAGCTTTGCATTGCTCGTCACCCTTAGCTTAGTAGATACCTCAGCCTGGGTTTTAGGTCATCCTTCCAACTTCGGAGTGAGCAACCGTAGCTCCGGAGATCAACCTTCCGCCAGCACTTCCTTCGTCTCGGCGAGCAACCGTAACCGAGACGACAACCCTCCGCCATCACCTCCACCGTCGGGACGAGCAACCGTAGTTCCGGCTATCTTCCTTCACCCGCATCTCCGCCAGCAAGGTGTTCGTTTGAAGCCTCGACATCCACATCCAACGATACCTCCGCCCGTCGCAATCATACCGAGCGCCAGCAGCCAGATTCCGTTCCACGAGTATTCAGGTCGACAGCGCACTGTACTAAGTCTACAGCGTCAGCGGTGACGTCAACTCCAGTCGCACTTGCAGCAGCGAGTCTACGTCGCCTTCTTTTTTCGCACCAACGTCTTCCTAAGTCTACGTTCGCGGCAGTGAGTCTACAGCGTCAGCGGTGACGTCAACTCCAGTCGCACTTCAAGTCGCAAGTCTACAGCACTTTCAGCACCGTTTTTTCCTTCATTTTTATGGCTGTAAGCACGCGTTTCCTCTTGTGAACCTTTAAATTTGTAACAGCTTTATTTTTATATCATTGAAATTCATCTTTCTGGCGACCACATACAATTCCCTGTGAGTCCATTTGCCAAATATTTCCGACGTGATCCGTTTCGACGCGAACACGTCTTTGGCGACCACAGTGGGAGCACGAGGTAAATACCTCATATTTGCAGATGGCAAAAAATACTAGAAGTGGTGCAAACCGCGATCCCCCCCTCCTTTAGAAGGAGATGGTACCTTTCAGGCAGGGGATGCGATTACCGAAAATGTGGCCCTAGGTGGTCAGTTAAACGTAACCCAGACTGAATTGTTGGGACATGCGCCATCCGAATTCATATCAAGGTTGGAGTTCTATAATGAATTTAATGATATGAAGAACTCGTTTGATAAGCGGATATCTGGTTTGGAGAGTAATATGGCTCGAGTTCTAGAGCAAATCACCGCCTTAAGTAGGCCCAGTGTCGTCGCAGGAACGAGTAACCATACGGACAGAGAGTTCTCCTTTATGGGAGATGCGCGACGCGCTGACAAAAGGAACGTCTCCTTTCAGGATGAGGATCCCTGGAATGTTGATGCCCAATATTCTACGGAAATCAGGGACAGGACGTCTCCCTCTAAGCCAGCCTCTTCCCGGTCGCCCACGGAGTGGAGGCAAAATGCCGCCTTCGCAGCGAAACCGGAAGATCAGTATGGCGAGGCTCAGGGTGAAACAAACAGGTATGCGCCTTCCGCCCCAGGGCGGCGACCTGGAAAAGCCCCTGTAGATGATTTTCCACCAGGGGATTTGCCAAACCCAAGGGGACCGTCCCGGGTAGAAAGTTTTTATACTAAAGCCCCTGTAGATTTGCAGCCGACAAGGAATGTTGAAGGAATGCCTTACACAGGAGAAAGATGGGGTCAGGACCTTGTAAGGGAGCCAGTTGGCCGCCCCCTCCCCCCCATTAGATTTGAGGGAGACAATAGCCCATGTACTAGAACAAATGGTCCCTGGAGTCGTGAGACAAGATGACCCCACCTTCTACAGGAGCCCTTATCCGGCATATGTCGACAGGGACTTCCCCTTGCCCAGAGGGTACAGAGTGCCTGATTTCACTCGTTTCTCAGGAGAGGATGAGATGACCCCTTTGGAGCACATAGCGCGGTTCACCCATCAACTTGGGGAAGCTGCGACTAATGATTTTTGGAAGTTGAAGTTGTTTCCAAATTCGCTCACAGGAGATGCCTTTACGTGGTACGCTAGTTTACCCCCTGGATCAGTGGCATCGTGGGCTGATATGCAGTCTAGCTTTATGAAAGCGTTTGCGCGGCTGGACTCGCCTCTGTCGATCTTTGAGGTCATGCGCTTGAAACAAGTCGCTGGTGAGCATCCGGGGCAGTTTTTGATGCGCTTGCGAAAAGCGTTGCTCCGCTGTAGACCGGCAATCTCGGAAAGAGACCAGCTCATCGTGGCATTAAATGCCTTGTCCATCCCCTTCAAAAAGAAATTACAAGGGGAAAGGTTCACTGACCTGTATGACCTCGCCAGAAGAGCAACTGAGTACCACCAGTTGTTGGTGGAAGAAGCTCAGTCTACGCGCACTTATCAGCTAGAGGCTGTCGAGGTGGACATGGCTGAGTTCATAAAAGGAGAGGCCACCGTTTGTGAGCCGTTAGCACGGAGGAATTCCAAAGCGAAGGCGTCCCAGAAAACAGGGGAAGAGAGAAAATATTCCTTCGATATAGATAAAGCCGATCCGATTTTTGATTGGCTTTTCCAGTGAAAGCGGATTAAACTAAAACCAGGTCATAGGACCCCCCAGACGGATAGAGAAAAGTCTAGGAACTTTTGCAAGTGGCACGGGTCATTTACACATACGACCAAAGATTGTCTGTCTTTCAGGAACATTATTCAAGACCTTATAGAGGCAAAAGAATTGTGTTTCCCTGAAGTCGACGAAGTTACTATGGTCGACGAGAAACCTTTTGATGATGAAATTGCTATTCATATGTTTGACATATCTGACATAGACATAAATCTCATAGAAACTGACCATAATTTGCCTCTGCAGGACACAAAGGTATTTGGAGAGACCTTGGTGGCGAATGCCCTGTTCCGTAGACTGGCTGAAAAAGGGGTAATTACTTGCCCAGCCAAAGCGGTTGCCAGTAACCTTTGCTGCTGGCATATGGATGACAAACACACTACTGATAGGTGTAACACCTTTTGGAAATACCTCCAAGCTAATCAGGGCGACACCTGGTAAGACCTGACCCCGCTTGAGGAGGTGGCAATGGGGATAGGCTCCCCAGACCACGGACTGCCTCTAACAACCCACAAAGAGGATTCAAAAGCCCTCCGAGTCTAGAGCATAGGTTGGCGACCCGAGGAGGAAGAGGTGGCCCCCATGGCAGAGGAAGGGCCCCTGAGCACCATTCTTATGCCGCAGAGTGCTCTAGGCGGCATTTGGAGTTTGACAACCCACAATCTTAGCAGAGACCTAACCAAGAAAATGGTGCTCGCATCCACGAGTCACACCCTGCAACGGGCGCGCACCCTGTAACAGGTGCGACTGATAGAGCGCAGTGAGGTGATGCGGCGCAAGGGAAAGGAGCCAAGCCAAGGTATGGCTCGCGCAAGGTTGATGCTCGCGGGACCACTAATTGCTCAATTCGTGGATGAGAAGCTGTTGTGCCAGAAATGCAAACTGATTGGGCGCAACACGATTTTAATCACACAGCTCTGTACGGCATGCTGTGTGAGCTACTTCCTCAAGTTGGTAGACTTGTCGGCGAATGGAGGGATGGTGATCCAGCCGGCTTGCCCCGCGACTACAGGTACTCGGAACTCCCTGCATAATTCAGAAATGACACAGGAACCATCACGAACAGTCGTGGGATATGATCCGTTCGTCGAGGACTTTGTGGAGGTACGTCAGATGTCCATTGATTCTAAGAAATCAAGAATGGTGAAAGTAACTAATCCTTCGAAACATTGGCAGAAAGCTGTGGGTAAAGCAACTTTACCTACACAGACCCGGAAAATGAGAGATAGACGTCTAAGCCACGTCGCCAAAAGGCCTAGACCTGCCCCAACGATGGCCGCTCCACATGCCCAATCACATATAAAGAAGTCAAATGTGGAAGCTGAGTGCAATGAGTCTACGGACCACTCGGAAGAGCCAGGCTCGAGCTTTGATTACACCCCTCTTAGGAGTGAGATCCCGAGTGACGTTAATGGCAGGAAAGAGGCAACCGTGAGCTGTAACGCTATCACCTTGCCTGTGGACTTCGCCAAAGCGAGGGATACAGAGAACCTGAAAGGTAAGTCGCCTCCGTCTCGTCCTTTGATCTACCCGTCGGGCTACTATAAACGTATTGCCATTGTCCAGGTTTAAATTACTTGGATATAAGCCATGCGACTTGATAAAGACAGATGTCGCTGTAAGCGGATTCAATGGCAGGAAATCGGAATTCCTGGGAATTTTTTCAGTACACTTGGGTGTAGGTCGACAAGCAAAAGGAAACTGCTTTCTTTGTCATAGATATAGTTCCTACCTTCAACGCTTTGCTTGGACATGACTGGCTTCATAAAGCCGCGGCTATACCATCCACCTTGCATAGAGAATTAATGTTATGGCTTGATTCTGAGGTTGAAATTATTAAGGCTGATGGTTATTCCTGTTGTGATAAGGGTATTTTGCATGCAGAGGCAAGTAAGACCGTGAAAGACCTTACACTGCATCAGCGATACGAGCTGGGAGATCCTACAGTCGGACCCCTAGGCCAGCCATCTGGAAAATTTGACTACATTGTAGACTATGGAACCTCGCATCCCAAACCTGAGAACGGCCCAATCATCCCAACAGGGTGGGGAGATGAGTTCACCGACAAGGATATAGAGGAGGTTCTTCAAGAGGTTAATTCGGGAGAGAACCTCGCCGAGGAAAGCAGGAATGATGAGAACAAAAGCGACAAAGGGGAAGCCTTAGAAGGCCAACCAAGTGCTGGAGCGGAGTTGGAGCCCGATAGACTCCTGAAGGAGGGAATCTATGGACCAGAGTGAAAGGAAGAATGCGGCAGTCGCTGACGTCCTCCAGCGACTCCGAGTCTACAAGGAAGGACGGGATCAGTCTATGTCGTCTTTAGCAATAAATGTAGCAGGGCTTAGAGCGCCTGATACTTGCAATAACCCCGTGTCCACTACCCTTGGTGGTAACAACGGTCGTGAGTCTTTAATGGTCCCTTGTGATCCTTTAATTACTATTAATTTGGGAAGCAAGGCTTCTCCTAGGAATCTTTTTATCAGTTCATCCATAAATAAAGAATTTTTTGATTCAATCAGGGGTGTACTGGAGGAATTTAAAGATTGTTTCGCCTGGGATTACACCGAAATGCCAGGGCTAGATCGTAGACTGGTAGAACACACTTTGCCTATCAAGGAAGATTTTAAGCCAGTGCGACAAGCTCCAAGACGAATGTCTAGAGAGGTGACGCAATTAGTATTTGAGGAAGTAAAAAAGCTCTTCCGGGCAGGGTATATAAGGACTTCACGATATACGGAGTGGATTTCTAGCATTGTCCCTGTATTGAAGAAAAACGGAAAAATTAGAGTTTGCATAGATTTTAGAGATTTAAATCGTGCTACTCCTAAGGATGAATATCCTATGCCTGTCGCAGATGACCTTATAGACAAAACTGCGGGCCATCAGGTCATGTCTTTTATGGACGGTTTTTCGGGTTACAACCAAATCTTCATCGCAGAGGAAGATATTCACAAAACCGCGTTTAGATGTCCGCTAGGCATTTTTGAATGGGTAGTAATGCCGTTCGGATTAAAAAATGCTGGTGCCACGTACCAACGGGCAATGAACACCATATTCGATGCTTATCTAGGGAAAACAGTAGAAGTCTACATCGATGACATAGTGGTCAAGTCGACAGAGGAGGAGCTACATGTCGAACATTTGAGAAGTGCCTTTACGAAGATGAGGATGCACCAACTCAAGTTAAATCCTCTAAAGTGTGCCTTCGGGGTCAAGGCAGGGCATTTCCTAGGTTTCCTTGTGCATCAGCGGGGCATCGAGGTTGATCAAAACAAAGTAAAAGCCATTCAGAAATTGTCGGCACCAAGAAATAAGAAAGAATTGCAAGCTTTCTTAGGGAGAGTTAATTACTTGCGTAGATTTATAGGGAATGTCGCAGGAAAGACAAAAGTTTTCTCTAATCTACTGAGAGGAAAGAATGATTACAGATGGACTAAGGAACATGAAGAGGCCTTTGACGCCCTAAAAGAATACTTAACGCATCCACCAGTCTTGATACCTCCCCAACAAGGAAAACCTTTCATTCTTTACGTAGCAGCCACCGAAATAACAATAGGTGCAATGCTGGCACAAACAGATAAGGACGGACGCGAAAGGGCAGCTTACTACTTGTCAAGGCAGTTAACTGCGACTGAGGTCAGGTACACTTCAAAAGAGAAGCTATGCCTATCAGTGTTCTATGCCGTAATGAAACTTAGGCACTACATTGGGAATGGGGAAGTCTATGTGGTGTCTAAGTCACCCATAATTAAATATTTCTTTGAAAGTCCATTATTGGCTGGACGTATTAGCAAGTGGAGCTTAATCCTTTCCCCGTACGACTTGAGATACAAATCCCAACAGTCGGTTAAAGGTCAGGTTTTGGCTGATTTTCTAGTTGATCATGACCCGACCCTGTCGATAGATCAAGAGGAAGGAATCGATGACATTTGGCAAGCATGGTTCGATGGTTCATCTACAAGAAATGGAGCAGGGATAGGAGTTCATATATTGTCCCCAATGGGCAAGGACATCAGGTTGGCCTACCGTCTACGCAAATTGTCAACCAATAATGCTACTGAATATGAAGCATTGATAACGGCGCTAAAAGAGCTCCTTTCATTAAATGCGAAGCAAGTTCAAATTAAGGGTGACTCTCAGTTGGTCATCAACCAGGTAAATGAGGAGTGTACATGTCAAGAGAAATTGCGACCTTACCTTGATATAGTTCAGCGATTAGTCGCATGTTTCGAAAGTATAACTTTTCATTTCGTAAGTCGCGACGAAAACGGAGTAGCCAATAATTTGGCACAATTAGCCTCGGGTTACAGAGGAAAAGTTAACCCAGGAGATTTAAAAGAAATAGACTCGCACTTACAGCCGAGTAATAATATCATGGCTGTAGACATAATGAAACAAGATGAAGACTGGAGAAAACCTATTATAGATTTTCTTTCTAATCCAAATCAGAAGGTTAAACAACGAATTAAAGTCCAAGCATTAGCATATGTCCTTCTAGATGAGGTTCTTTATAAGAAAGATACCAATGGAGTACTCTTAAGGTGTGTAGACTTAGACGAAGCTACCCCAATAATGCTAGAAACCCATGAAGGACTCTGTGGATCGCATCAATCGGGAGTAAAAATGTGTTGGATTATTCGGAGGCATGGGTTTTATTGGCCATCAATGATGAAAAATTGCATCGAGATGGCCAGAGGATGTCAAGATTGCCAGCGACATGGTCCGTCAACTCGCGCGCCGGCAGCCGACTTGACTCCTATAATTAAACCTTGGCCTTTTAGAACTTGGGCTTTAGATATAATAGGAGAGATTCATCCTCATTCTAGTCGAGGGGATGCGTTTATCTTGGTTGCGACAGACTACTTCACTAAGTGGATAGAGGCCCAAGTCTACAAGAAAATTGACCATAGCGAAGTGATTGAGTTCTTGCGAGCTAACATTATTTACCGATTTGGCATTCCTCAAAGCATTGTTGTAGACAATGGGACGGCTTTTAACAATGCTAAGGTGAGAGAATTCGCTGAAGAGTTTGGCTTTGCGATTTTGAATTCTACTCCGTACTACCCTCAAGCGAACGGGCAAGCTGAGGCGTCTAACAAACTGATAAAAAACAACATCCAAAGAATGATTGGATGTAATCCAAGGAAGTGGCACGAAGTTTTAAGTGATACTTTATGGGCTTTAAGAGTCACTAAGCGAGAGGGCACTGGAGAAACTCCGTTCGCACTAGTCTACGGACATGATGCGATTCTACCTATAGAAGTGAGGTATAAGTCGCTTCGCGTCGCACAGCCAAGTCTACAAGATGAAGCTATGTACGTGGCCCTAGAGGAGTTGGAAAAGAAAAGACTAGAAGTTGTTGATAAATTAGAAGCTCACAAGCAAAGAATAGCCCGACACTACAATAAGAAAGTGGTTCATAAATGCTTTAATATCGGCGACTTGGTCTGGAAAATGGTGTTGCCGCTAAAGTCTAAGGACCAAGTGTTTGGAAAATGGTCCCCAAATTGGGAAGGACCATATCAGGTAATTGAAGCTTATTCAACGAATAGCTACAGATTGTCGACACTCGAGGGGATTAAACAACCATTGAAAATTAATGGTAAATATTTAAAACGATATAGAAGAACCATTTGGGAATCGCATAGAAAGGTTTTAGAAAAACGTTTCCCAGTCGTTCTTAAAGAGATCACACAGGGATAACTGTTAACATCAATGTAGACTTGCAAGTTTAAGCTTAAACTTTTGTCTACAAAATATAAAGTTACACGGTCATAGACTGAGTTTGTTTATAGGGTGTCATCCCTGCGACTTGCTGTCTACAACCGGTAATAAAAAGAGATAAGAAAAACTTCAACGTGGAGGGAGTCGCAGGACTAGTCTTGTGCCCGGCCTGAATATTGAGTCGGTCGCTTCCACGAACAAAAGGGTTAAGACCTTGGCGCGGTTGCGTTTAAGGGTGAACTCGTTCTTCCGACGATACCAAGACATTAAGTCGTCCGGGTCCTGCTGCGCGGAAGCATGGGCAGTTCGTTCGATGAGCAGTGAGTCCACCACGGCAATCCGCTCCTGGAGGTCTTTTTGGAAGGCCAGGAGCTCCTTCAGCCGTCTCTCGACTTGCAGTAGTTGCCGGGACATGTCTTCTTTTTGTCCCCGGAGGAGTTCAATGTCGTTAACTTCTTGTAGTTGAGCAGTCAGCTTTTCGTGGATCTTGAGCCTAGCCTCTTGGTGAGCCTTAAAGTCATCCTGATAGGATGACCACTCAGTCCAGAATTGTGACTTGAACTCCTCGCAGGCGGCCAACATCTGCGCGCTGGTTACTGGAGACTCCTGTAGCTCCGTAATACATTCCTGAAGCTCTTTGAAAATAGCCTCAGAAAAGGTCTCGTGGCTAAGCAGCTTTGCGACACGATCCACGTTCTTCATAACACGGTCATAGTCGCTGACACCGCTTGATGTACCCTCGCCGGAAGGCATGCTTGGAGGCTGGACAGGAGGAGAAGAGACAGAAGTCGCAGCTGGCTGTGCATCAGCGATGGGGTCTGCCTCTGGAGCAACTGCTTCTCTCTGAGTCGCAGCGTCGGCTGTAGACACAGCTAAGTCTACAGCCTCGACAGGAGTTGCTTCAGAAGCGCATGAATCCCCCTGCGCTGCGACTTCTTCCCCAATGGTAACGCCTTCCTCCTCTATAAGTGCTAGTAACTGAGGAGTAGAGAGGGGGGTATCCCGTAGACAGAAAAGAGGTTAAAGCATCAATGTATTACAAAAAGAGGGAACGAAGAGTAGAGCCTTACATCTTCTTCATGCTCCGAGGATATTTCCGGCGATATGGAGATTAGGGGAACTAAGGCTAAAGATTGCCTAAAAGAACAAGAACAGAGCATTATAAGAGCTGACAAAGACACTTACAAACAAAAGAAACCAGATAATGACAGCATACTCTGGAGGTGAAGCAGCAGACTGAGCAGCCGTTGAGCTCGGAGTCTGGGGCATAGAAGGTTCAGGCTCCTGAAGAGTAAGCTTCGCCTGCTTTTGCAGTTGAGCGATAGGGATTTCATCAGAGTCTGATGCTGGAGGGGAAGACATCTTTCGCTTCCCACGCTTCTTTGATGAAGCAGAGGGCAAGTCTTCAGCCTTGGACTTCCCAGCTGTTTTCGCAGGAGCTCGCCGATATGTGCGAGTCGAGCGACTAGCCGGAGGAGTGAGGCTCGCTTTGGAAGAGAAGTCCCCTCCAGACCTAGATTCTTTATTCACTGCTACAGAAATACAGAGTGTAAACCTTAAATTCTAAAAAGAAAAAAAAAATAGCAAAAGGGAGGTTGATAAATCTTACCAGCTAGTACTTTTTGCCCAGCCTTTAGCTTCATATCGGTGGAAAGATGTAGGTCCGGCTCTGTAGAGGTGTCCAGGAACCTCATCTTACTGCGAAGAGCTTTAAAGGTCAACGACCACTGATAAGAAAAAGCTTCGGTGACGTAGACCACGGTGCTCTTGAGAGGGAACTCCATACGCCGAAGCTCCGTCTTCCTTGATAGGAGATCCACCGCTGCCTGGAGGGAATCCTTAGAAAGGACAAAGCTACTCCTAGAAACCATATTGGAATCGTCAAAGTATGGGACTGCAGAGCTCTGGACGAAACCCAACTGCCTTGCGCATAGCTGAGGGTTATAATACTCGAAGCTGAAGCCCGATTCTGTTGCGCAGGGTAAGACTCTGCTAGTAAGAACAGAGTCCCAGTAAACACTCGGCTCCAGCTTCTTCCGGCGCTTGCTGATGGCATGATCAGCTGGGAATGGGTGCCAGTCGCGGCGTTCACTCCGGTCGATGTCGACCAGGTGTTTTATGTGCCCCGTGACAGAGGCCCACAACCATTGATCCTTTGATTGGCAGCAAGACTTGAGCATGTGGATCCCATAACAGCTATCCTTCGCGACGCTGGGGGGTATCCAATATCCAGAGAGTCCTGGAAGCCATATGCATGCCCAAAGATGCACCACCTAAAGAAGGCCACCGGCTGGGTATTTTGGAAAAGGCTGGGCAGATGCGCTGTTCTTATAAAGGCTATAGTAGATAATACCCAGCAAGAATGGTGCCCTTGCCACTCTGCTTTTCGCCGTGCTCAGGAAGTTGGCAATCCCGTATACAAGCTTCGGCACCCTCTTGCCAGCAAAGCAGTAAACGTACTTGCTTAACCAGATGCTGAGGAATTCAACCTCCTCAGCCTTGCCCCAGACATCGGTAGACTGGCCCTCAATCATCTTAAGGTGCCTCTCTGCTACGTTCTGAATCTGTAACATCTCCTTAGGATGATAATCACCATCCAAAGAATACAAGCGAACGGGGGCTCCAGCCACACTACTCTCAGTCAGAAAATAAATATCTTCTAGAGTAATAGTCATGGGACCCTCCGGCAGATAAAAGCAATTCACCTGGCTATCCCAAAGAGAAAGTAGACTGGCACATACCCTTGGGTCGCAACGTTTCCCCAGCATAGTGATCTTCATGAAAGACCAAAGGCCGCTTGTCCTAAGCTTGCCTTGCAGTTTCTCCAGCCAGCAAGTAAACCACTGGCGAAATAGGGCTTTCTCTACGGAAGGAAAGCAGAGAAAGCTACTCTTGTCTTCCCAGTTGAGGGGGTCGACGAAGTCTGCCCGGCAGATTGGAATCTGGAACCCCGTCATCAGATACTCATAAGGAACAGGGTCCGGGAAAAGTTGAGTGCTGAGGACGGGACCAAGGGTTAAACCCTCGCCGTCTACAGTAGTAACGATACCAGCGGGACCGGCTCGTTGTTGGTGCCACTGAAAGGAGCCAAGAGTCGACATCAGGTTTTTTCTTTGGGAAGAAGTTAGGGTTTCAAGAAAAACAGAGGTTTCTTGGAGAGGAAGAAGTCGAGGTGAAAGACGTAAGTGGAAGGAGGGAAAATGAAACGTTTCTTTTAAACCAAAAATCAGTCACTGTGCTCAGGCGATGGAAAATCGCCTTAGCAAAAGAGGGGGGCTTATGTTGACACAATAAAATATTCTGGGCCTGTACTAAGTCTACGGCCCATATTGAGTGCAGGCCTAAGTGAACAGCCCGTCGACTTGTGGAAATCTCAGTCTACAACAGCCCAAGTCTACAGTTTCCTTTAGCAGCGCAAAGTGCGAGATGAGTCTACGACTCTTCTGAACACGTCTTAACTCATTAAATGACAGTTAGGAAAATCTTTTAAAACAACTCACGAGATCCCTGGAGAGAGGCTAAGGTTGAGCCGTATTTTAAGGGATTTTCGAGAACGTGTAGGACGTGTAGAGCTTTGTGAAAACTAGTATAAAAGGGGCAGTTTACACTTAGGAAATTTACACGATCAATCAGCCAAACACAAGCTTTGCATTGCTCGTCACCCTTAGCATAGTAGATACCTCGGCCTGGGTTTATTAGGTCACCCTTCCAACTTCGGAGTGAGCAACCGTAGCTCCGGAGATCAATCTTCCGCCAGCACTTCCTCCGTTTCGGCGAGCAACCGTAACCGAGACGACAACCCTCCGCCATCACCTCCACCGTCGGGACGAGCAACCGTAGTTCCGGCTATCTTCCTTTACCCACATCTCTGCCAGCAAGGTGTTCGTTTGAAGCCTCGACATCCACATCCAACGATACCTCCGCCCGTCGCAATCATACCGAGCGCCAGCAGCCAGATTCCGTTCCACGAGTATTCAGGTCGACACCGCACTGTACTAAGTCTACAGCGTCAGCGGTGACGTCAACTCCAGTCGCACTTGCAGCAGCGAGTCCACGTCGCCTTCTTTTTTCGCACCAACGTCTTCCTAAGTCTACGTTCGCGGCGGTGAGTCTACAGCGTCAGCGGTGACGTCAACTCCAGTCGCAATTCAAGTCGCAAGTCTACAGCACTTTAAGCACCGTTTTTTCCTTCATTTTTATAACAGCTTTTCCTCTTGTGAACCTTTAAATTTGTAACAGCTTTATTTTTATATCATTGAAATTCATCTTTCTGGCGACCACATACAATTCCCTATGAGTCCATTTGCCAAATATTTCCGGCGTGATCCGTTTCGACGCGAACACTGTGGTTTCTAAAGCCTTGTAAAAGTTTTACTGAAGGGTTTACAAAATTGATAGCCAAGTAAGTGAGATAGTATCTTTGTTGTTGGAATCCAAATATATCGATAAATTGAGGGTGATGAGAGGGATGCGACTGATCCCGAGGAGGAGCAGGAGGGTGAGGCATAGGACGAGTCAATCAATAATGTAACCCGACAACAAGGTGAAGGAGTAGATTGTGAGATTGATGTGGATGCTGAGATTGCCTCGGATTATGTTGAATCTCAAGCTGATGTAAGGGGTGAGGATATGCTGAAAGAAAAAGGACAAGTTTTGATAATTTACAAGCTTTCATGTTATATATTAATTAAACATGCTTTGAAAATTTGTAAGTTTTGTAATTTCTTACTTTTCAGCATGTACATCTAGCTGATGTTGTAGAGGGGCGGGGATAGAGGGTAGAGGCAAAGGGGCTGGCACATGGCTAGGAGCAAATGGAAAGAGGTAAAGACCGGGGAACAAGGAGCAAGGCCAGAGGGAGAGGGAGGCAAAGGACAGCGATAGTTAAGTCGCCACTACTAAAATTTGGAAGGTAGATGAATAAGGCCATGGTTTCAAGATGCAAGTGTGAATCATTTGGATGACGGAAGACATGACCAGCCTCAAAGCATTTACAATGTGGGCACAGTACACAAGAGTCTTTTGTTGCCAGGGCAACCTTCATGCGCTCGGATAAAGATCAAGCTGGGAATGCCGGGAATTTTGGGAATTGACTAGATATTGTTTGGAAAATGGGAACTGTTCTGCTTAGCTAGGAAAATATGAACTTGTTTTGTAACTGGAGTTGATGGCTTGTGTAATAGTATGACTTCGCTTATTAACTGGGATGACTTTGCTTATTAGATGAGCAGACTTGTGAATAGGCTTGTAATCGAAATTACTTTGCTTGTGTAACTGGAATTGCATCTGTGATGCTTGGCTTGTCTGTTTTTAATCCATAGTCAATATTACTTGCATCCTGCAATATATATTCATTTCACCATCGCTCTCCCCAACCTTCACCATCCAATAATTACATGGTCTCAATTTCCAGTCACAACCATAAATACAATCAAATTAGATTACTTTTAACAACTACATAAGTTAGAACACATATTAATGCAAACAAAAGGCAAAATTGAAGCAAATATCAATTCTACCTCGGTCTTCCTCAATTTAGCCTCAACATCGATTGATACACTACTACATTATTCTCAACTTTCTTGGAAGCAAAACCTTTGTCAACACCATCGATCCAGAAAAGATAATGTGAGATGGATGGCCTAGAGAGACACGGGTGGTGTTAGTGCCGCCTCGATTGTGTCGACTAGGCGACAAGCTGGTTTCACACTGCTAGAGTGGACGGATCGAGCGATGCTTTCAGGCATAGCTAAGCTGTCGGGCAAAAGGAATCTCACCGAAGCGAATGAAAGCTTAAGCACTGGGAAACCAAGCGATGGACAACCCAAGAGACGGTTACGATCTGACAATTCAGGTATGACAACTTGCTTCCCAAGGACGGCGCCTGTTTCACCAATCTTTTTAGACCTTATTGGGGAAATAATATATTTCCCTTCCTTATCTTTGAATTTTATTTCGGTATCTTTTATTTTGTTTTCTTTATTATCTTTCCTTTGGGTAGATTATATTAGCCCTTGCCCAGTAACCCTTAAGGAGGATGATCTTGAATTTAGAATTAAACCACATAAATTCTTTGAGTCTCTCTTTTTCTTATCACTCGGTGGATCTCTGTGTGACGATATTACCCGAGCGTTCATTACAATGGTGGTGCGTAGCTATATCCAGTCGTGGTGTCATTCAACCCCGAGTCCAAATACAGTGGTGTTGTTGTGCTATCCGTACGCGGTCCGGGCATGGCACGTTTATTCTTCGGTGGTGGCATAGCTTATATCCGAAGGTTGGTGCATCATTATCTTTTATTTTCTTGTTTATCACCCTCACCTGTCCCCGTTCGCCATCGTGGTTCGTTCTATCATTGAGTAACGAATCATCTCACCCCGTCCAGCGTCATTAAGAGTCCACATCCACTATCTGCATCTTTAAAATGAGGACATCTATCGTATTCATACCATAGTTTTTCGGTGTTAAAGCCGTCTTCACGTGACACTCAATTCCACAATGGCAAAAGACAGGTTCACTCTTCAACGGATTGCTCGAAGATGTTCTACTAGAAGAGCTACTGCTATATCCCATTCCTCTTTTTATGACAAAGTAAACTAATGAGAAAATACAAAACCAGTTTCGAAAATAGCCAACCTACCCGAGTTTCAACGGATTAGCAGTTTCATTTCTATCAACAACTTATCCCAGTTTCAACATATTAGCAGACGAGCTCAAAATGTGGGAGGCGGCATCGATGATTTAAATGCCCGATCGGGAACGCAACTTACAATCCCATCATGCGTTCTATCTTCGGAAAAAACCTACCAGCTTACCAGAATCAAAGAGAGAATGATTTACTTACAAATGTGGGTTCGGAAGATCGAAGATTAAATGGATTGAGTTCTTCGGATTTGTTGATTAGGGTCTTTTTATTTGGGGGAATTGATTTTTGGTCGAAGGTGACTTGGGCTAGTAGGATCATGGTGAAAACGATGGAGGCAAGGGGACTGACGGGGGGAGAAAACAACATTGAGTCCACGTCCTCGTCCTGAGTCAAGTAATGGATAATATATTGAATATATCGGCTATAGTACATATATTGTTTAAAAGCATTTTAAACTACATGATAAATAGGAAAAAAAATGACCAAAGTATAAGATAAATATAATAATTTGGCCTTTTGAACATTAAAAAGAAGCTCGTAGGTCCTACTGTATTATTACATTCGGCAATCGTCTTACATTTAAAATGAATATTCTTGCTATAAAAAATTTTTCACTAAATAATTTGAGATAAATTCATTTTCTTTTAGGCCAAAATAATAATATAAAATGCGTGTTGTCGAGCTTTAGGATGAGAGTAACTTGTACGAATATACAAAATACCATTATTTTAAAAATAGAATCGCGAAATACAATTGTAGTTTAAAAAATATCCAAAATATTTTCTTTACGTTATGATTGTAGATCGCGACACTTAAAATACAAAAAATATTATGGTTGGGGACTAATCTAGCAGTGTCGTGGCCCTCTATCGCGACATTGTGTGAAGTAATTTGTATGATATAATTTCGCAGTTAAGAACCGTAACATTAACGGATTTATTGTCGCCATTTCCAATCACAACACTAACTTGATATATAAAAGAAGGTTAAACAATTTAAAAACTACCAAATGATCGAGTTGGTTTAAGCAGCTAGTTATATTGCATGCCACTCATTAAATCCAACATTATCGCGGTCCTCAACCAAGATATTATGTTACGCGAGTCACTTTATATAATGTAACAATTTAAACAGAGTTTTTTATATTTTAATTGTTGTGTTTTAAAATCACGACGTAAGGACAATATTTTTGATATATTTGAAACTAATATAATACTTTTCGATTTTTTTTTAAAGCAAATCGTATTTAGGTAAGATCCTCAATTAACTTGCATCTATAAAAACGAACAGTGAGAATACAATTTTAATAGGAGTTTAGAATAGTTCGTATTAGTGAAATATTGTTTATGAAAAGGCTTTGTGACGATGAAACGTGAAATTATTTTAAAGCAAGATGATTTGATCCAAATATTATGCAAATAGA
The DNA here is from genome assembly GCA_029817715.1 of Melastoma dodecandrum. NCBI lineage: Eukaryota > Viridiplantae > Streptophyta > Magnoliopsida > Myrtales > Melastomataceae > Melastoma > Melastoma dodecandrum. Next base: position 8,905,649 of record JARUPY010000397.1, on the reverse strand, counting down.
AATTAATTAAGCAATAAGTAATTTTTACATGATTATATTTTATACATATATTTTCCTTTTCACTGGTTTAAAACATCATGAAATTTGACAAGATGGTCGGACGAGTTCAAAAAACGGGACTAGCCGTTTGAAACTGGACATTCTTAATATGAATAGAGGACGGATTTGAACTTTATTTAAGTGGCCTTTTCTTTTTTTATCTTTTCAATTTCAAACGAGATAGAGGGAGTTGGGTCCCTCCACCCTCCCCCCCCGTGGGGCTGAAACCGCTGACTCATTGACGGCCCTTTGTCATTAAAATAAACATAAAAAAATAAATACAAAGCAGAGCAATCGGCATCTGTATCAGTGAAGAGAGAGAGAGAGAGAGAGGAGGTGGCAACGGCTAGTCGCAAGTCGTCCGCGCTTTAAAATTTGAAAACAACACGAGACCCAAAATGAAAAGACCAGAGACAACTCCACTCCACCTCTCACTCATTCACTCTCTCGTAAAAAAAAAAAAAAAAAGATCATGGGAAGCTGTTTAAGCAAGAAGGGATCTCCTTTCTCGTCTAATTCAGTCGCTGTGTCGTCTGCAGTTCGGCCGACGGTCCTCCCAGTGAAGCCTGCACCCAAGATCCCCCAAGGGAACGCCGCCCCGGAGACTCATCCCCCTCGACCAGACCACCAGGGCCTTCCCAACCTCACCCCAACCCCAAAAAAGGAGGTTTTCCTCATCAAGCACAGGAAGAGCCATGACAGGGACCCCTCCCCCATTGTTCCCAAGTTGGTCGACTCTACCAATTCGTCTCAAGTCACCACCCGCCCCTCCGACAACTATCAGGTCAATAACATGCTGGAAGCCTCCTCAGGCCTTAGGACATCCAGCTGTACCAAGGAAGAAGTGGATGCCATCCTCATACAGTGTGGTCGGCTGAGCCGCAGCTCCTCCGGCAACTGTGCCGGTAGAACTTATTCCGGCTCAAAGAGGAGCTATGATTTCGATAACCATGATGATGCAGACGTTGGAGTTGCTGGATCTGTGCCTAGGGGCCGACATTTTCCTGTTTCAAGTGAGGAAGATCCTGGCCAAAGGAGACCACGTTGTCGCCAGTCCAGGTCTTCTCCAACACGTGATCAAGGGGTGAGGAGGAGGACGCCCAGTAGGGAAAGAGACCAACAGCGGTCATCTAATGCCAGCAGAGAGAGAAGGGTGAGCCGCTCTCCCGTCAGACGTGCAGAGAATACCCCCAACTCTTCACTCTCAAATGCCCCAGTCAATTGCACGGGCTCTAAGCTGCCTGCGAAGATGGTTTCAGTACCTGCAACTGTTAGCGGGGCTGACAAAACCAAGATGAACGTGGAACTGAAAGCCACAGCAGTCCAACGCATATCTGTCGAGAGAAACCATTGTGCTGCGGACACAACGAGGGCTGCAGCATCCCCTCGTTCCCAATCACCTGTCAAACAAACGACTTTGATTGCTAAGGCAGCTGATAATGACAGTCAGCAACAACTGCAACTGCAACCGCAACCATCCCTGAGTCGCAACTCCTCCAGGAAGGCCGAGAAATCACCATACAGGAGGAACCCGCTGGGTGAAATCGTTCCCAACACTTCCCCTCATCCTCAGCCATCTGCCCTGCTAGCGACAAACAACAAGTACCAAGCCCCCGCAAACAAAGAAAATGAGGTACCTTTCCTTCTCCAGAACATGGTAACTCTTCAGTAATGAAGAATTGGTGCTCCTCACAGACCTTGATTTGTCTGAACTACGCCTATGCAGGCTTTGCGGGTGAAAGCAAAACCTGTTGTTGTAGATAAGTGGAAATGCGAGATGGCTGAAGATGCCCGTGCTTTGGAAGAAGTTAACGCTGCTGGCCAGGATATCTTACAAAAGGAGCCATTCGTGCAAGCATCGACGGTTGTGGATGTTGACCTGGACTATATTCACCAAACACTAGAAAGGATCAAATCCAGTCGAGACTTTGGGGTTGAGAAGGATCATCGAGAAGGCGGGTCCTACACAAGTTTGCTTTTGCAGGATATTCAGAAGTTTCACCAAAACCAGGCCGCACCGCCCTCCTTTTCTCTCCCACCTTGTGTCGTCAAGGCCTGTTCAATTTATGATGCTGTGGCTGGTCTCAACTTGAAAAGGAGCTGCATTTATGATGGCCTCACAGCCTCCTCCAGCGGGAACAATGATGAAGCCCTCTTTATCAATGCAAAGTCAGAGGCCAAGGACCCTTTTGTTGAATCTGAGGTTGCGGTGGATGATGACCTGGTGGAACCGAGCATTTTGAAGTATGTGACTCTGAAGAGGGGTGGTGGTGTGCTGGGAAGGGAGGAAGAGCAAGAATCATCAGGTAGCAACACTCTCTTCTTGGGTTCCACTGGTGCGGATTCCAGCTTGTCCAACTCCCCAAACTGCGGGACTTCCATTTCAGCTGGCAGCTGGAGGAGTGCCATTTCGGGCAAACTACATCGATGAAGACTTGAGGGAGACTCATTACGGATGCCAAATTTAGTTTTTTGGTGATTGTCTAACTTCGGCTTTTTTTGTAGGGCTGCAACTTGCAACCCATTTTCTGTTATCGCCACAATATTGGAAAGTTCTCTCCTCCATTTTTACTCAGGCTCGTTTTACCCAGGAAATATGATTCAGCAAAACTCCACGAGATTGATTTGGCATTATCAAGACTTCAGAAATTAAATACCAGGCAATCAAATCAAATGCCAAAAATGCTTTACATAATAAATATACAAAGTACGTTCTTCCCAGCCAGGCAAAAACTTGTGTGACTGACCCTACAACATCATTTCTAGGGATGCCATGTCTGAACCAGATACAGACTCATAACAGAGGCCCCTCCCCAATTTTGTATATTTGACAATAGTCATGAATGACCATTGATATCAATTCGAGCTATTCTCATAGTTGAGTTGATCAAGTATATAGAACAAGGTGATCAGCGCCCCAACCCATTGCAAAGACGAGAAGTTCTCATCCATATATAGGTACCTGTATGTTAAATAACCAGATACATGTCATCATATGACAAGAAGCAACACGGAGAACAAATCACATTTTGCAAATGGCGGACATAAATTACAAATGGCATTTCTTAACACCCTCTGGCCATAGGAAGATCTTTCTGAAACTTATTCCAGAACGGAAGAAGGCTAAAGAACCATAGATAAAAATAGACGCAAACATTAGCGTAAGAAATGTAAGTGAACTCAGCTTTGTCAAGAAGCTTCCTGAATGTTAAACCAGTTGAAAGATTAACATTGTAATATTTTAGTAAAACATATATAATAGCCATTGTTGGCACGGTAGAAGTAGTCCAATTATGGATGTATAAAGGAGTGATAGTATGTCAGATCCCAAAAGCTCCATTAGTCCAGCAAAAACAGGATCACGGTATAGAAGTGGAATTGGCAGAAGTGGAACACCGCCAATGATCACGTGCAAGCCAATAAGAAAAAAAAAAGAAGATTTACTGTAAAGCTCCGATTACAAGGTTCATGCACAATAGTTTAGGATCAACAAACTATTGAATGAATGAAAATCTTAACTTATCCATAAAAAGACCTTAGACGGTTTGTAAGAATATAATTCAGAATATGAAATAACAAATACGGTCGAAGAGAGGTGCGAGTGCATTCCCAAGGCAGTAGTACAAGTCTCTATTAACATTTTATTTCTGAAACTGAGCCATCTCTATTGCACCATGACACTTTCTGTAAGTTGAAGCATACAGTATTTATTAAGCATGGGTTTGATTCTAGTAAGCAAAATCAGGCATTCTTAAAGAAGAGAAAAACCTTTTATATGCTTTAGGATGCCATAGATAAATAAAATAGGTTGACAATAGCGGAGAAGGGCCGGAGGTGACAGATACACCAATTTCAAGCAATTGCACCACAAAGCAAGCATGTGAAACCTACCCACCTAGTTGCCATGACAAGATCAGAGTACTTGGAGACCCTACACCCCATAACAGTTCCGACAGCCATGCTTTGAATGACAAGTGTACGCAGTGCGCCCTTCCGGCCTAGCAGCGCGCGCGATGGCGGTTCCGGCAAGTCCGAGGATCCGGGCCCGCTCCCCCGAGGCCCAGTCCGGTCGGCGTTACGGCTCGAACGCCGGACGCTGCGGAAAGGGCCCCCAGGGTTGGGCCTACCCTTGATTCGCGAACGGGTCTGCGGGGCGTTTCGCCAACCGTCTCCAGATCCCTGGAGGCGGCGAGCGAAAGGCTGCGTTAAGGCCTCGCTCGCGAATTTCGGGGAGGGCCCAAAGAGCGGCTCGAGTAGCCGTCACCTCACCCCAAATGGCTCCGAAAAAAGGGTAGTGGGGTTTATTTTTACTTTGGAAAACTTTTGTTCGGAGTCGCCACCGACTTAGTAAAAATGTGATTTTAAGTCGGAAAAATCAGAGTCTGGGTTCGGTGATTCCTATTTACTAACCTTGGTATTCTAACACATGCGAAAAGGGTGGCGATTTGTCCAAAAAATGTTTAACTTTTGATTGACGGGTATTGGGCCCGATCCGGGAGTGGGCCGGACTCTTATCGACGTTTTAACGGGCGTTGGACCCGAACTTAGGTTTGTTTGATTAAAACCAGGCATGCGACGTATAAACCTAAAGCCTAAGTCACGCACGCAACCACAAACAATAATTTAGATCAAAAAGGCGGGGAAGAGACGGTGATTGCGGGCCTATGCACTTGGGCCCGCAATCCGTTACAAGTGGGCTTTTAAAATGAAATTCGGGGAGGCCCGCACCTCCCCTTTGTACCTTAGATTAAAGGTTGGGGCCGCTTTGTCTTCGAGCCCGCGGTTTTTAGGTCGGGGTGGATCCGCGCGGTTTGATACACGCGCCTTCGAGTCGGTCTTCAAAAGGTTGGAGTTGATCTTTCGAAATTGCGTGCTCAGTGTACATGCAAAGAAAATGTAAGAGTAATTAGTTGACTTTCATTTTCAAAGTCCAAAACAACAATTCGAAATCAAAGAAACGAGTACAAGTTTCAACTAAGTCAAAATATTTAAGATCCAACTGCACATTAAGTAAACAGGTTAATAACAAGCATGTTTGTCAAATATCAGCAAAATCCAACGGTGGAATTGTGAATTATGCACACACAAAGTCAGCTGTAGCATAGATGAGAATGCAGCATATGCAGGTTTGGAAATAAGAGCATAACTTCACTCATGATCGTCCGATCTAAGTGAAATTAAAACCTGTAGAATTTGGGCACGTGATGAAAGAGATACGAATTTTTGGTATAACAGTATGAATCTGCCCTGAAATGCGATAGCACATCTGTTCTATCTGCACTCGAACAGCGATTTGACCAGGATGTGTATGTTTAACAGAAAAGTGGATAACACAAAAGTTTTAGAAAACTTAAAGAGAAATCCGTTCCAACCAATTTCAGGTGAAAACCGGAGCTTTGATGTTCGAGTTATGTCCGAAAAACGGAGGCAGCTATTCCACTCATACACAGAAACAGGCTGCCTTTTTCGAACAAACAAAACTCGATCAAGCAAGTGTCAAATGGAGAAGCTTAAAGCACGAAGGTTGTAGAATAGCCAAAAAGGGAATGAATCCAAGTAGCTTTAAGCAAATCCGAGCTGTACAGTCGAAACTAAGCCTGATGGAGTGCAGCTGCACACTCCGCGGATGCGCAGAACAGGGCAGCTGCGTTCTCCAGCATACGAAGAGGAAAAACATTGGTAAAACGAGTCTGTTTGGAAAACATTTCAACATAGAAGTTGTTCTCCATTGAGAAAGGAAGCCAAGGAGTCAAAAAACAGATCAATCCATGCACAGGACAAGAAGTTATGCTGGAAAACGTCAGGAACATGCGGCAACGAACAACATTCCCATTTCAGCATGCGTATATCCCAACAATCGCTGATAGTTCGAGCAGTTTGCAGCACAAACAAGTCCCAGCAGCTATTGACGAAGTCACAGAGGAAATAGGAAGGGAGTGGACCTGATTTCGAATAGTTTTGAGCTCGCTAGCTCCGGTTACGACGCCTCGAAGATGCCGCAACGTGTGTTCATGCAAACAAGAACAATAAATGAGGTTAGATTTGTCTAAGGAGCTATAAAACGAAGATAAAACAGATGGTGAAGGAGATTCACCGAGAATGCAGCTTTCTTAACATGGATTTCGGAGATGTTCATGGAGGAAAGACGCTCGCGATGGGAAACAGCCCACCCCCCACACCTCCCGAGCACGCACGCTCGCGATGGGAGACTCGTGTGCGTGTCGGGAGGACTTCTCCGCTGGATATTTGCGAGAGAAACGCCAAAGTCGAGGCTGACCAGCTTCAAACTCCTCGAAACCTCTTTGCCTTGTTGATGTTGTCTCGCAGAAAAGAAGGGATGAGAAGGAGGGTCAAATACCGTCGCATGAAGATAGATATACGTGAAGATAAGAGTGAGGTTGCTCACCGTTAAGAGTCGTTTGCCATTGGTTGCTACAGTCGGTTCTGAAGACGACGATGAGGACGGGTTGCCATCGCTGGAATAGAGAGACGTCGGGAGGGTTTGCTGCAGCCGAGTTCAAGAATGTCGCGGAGACTCGAGAGGTCGGGTTGTCGTCGCTGGTTCGGAGAAGTTGACGGCCGTTTCAGCCTGAGGCATGGCATTATCCTCGCTGTTGCCGTTGAATGCTTGACTTGAGCTCGTCGTCCAGGGGGTTTCCGCGGCACCTTCTTCTTCTTACCTTGGTGAAGAAACGATTGAAGCCCGGGAACGGTGGTGAAGTATTGGGACAACAACGACGAAAAATTTTTAGGAGTGGAGTCTCTGGAATTTTTTTAATTTCCTTCCCCCTCTCCCGACGCTAAGTGCGTCTCTATTGGTTTTATTTTTCTCCTCCTCCCTTGCCATTTTAACTATTATTTCTTTTAGTTTCTTGCATTTTGACCAATTTGGTTGGGATTTAACTAATTAGTTCACTTTACTATTGGCATGCATTAATGGGGAAGATGGTGTTTTGTCCTTGGAAGATTTGGGGGATAAGGAATGTTGGAGAGGTGAGGGGGGACAAGGTGTACGATTGTCTGTAGGTTGGGGGGATGGAATAAAAAAACTTATTGTTATATTATTTTGTATAAAATTAAAATTTGAGCTTGAAGTTGGGCTTAAACCTAAAAGAAGCGATGGATTTAGGCTTTTAAAGAAAAACAAAATGGGCTTATTTTGGGCCGTTTCATTTCGGATGGGTTGAAGTCTTTAGTCTTATAGTTTGGGGTGTTACAGTTTGCCCCTCCTTGTGAGGAAATTTAAGAAGATTTCCTCACAAGGATGTCATTAATACCCAAAATTATGTTTCGAGATTATTCTCAGTGAACCTGCGCTTAGGAATTTCAACAAGAACGTGATTAGTAATAAATGGAATCCTGTGTAACGTGGGAGCAATCACACTGTATGATCACGACATTCATGTATGTCACACTTTATTTTGAAGAAACGTATTAAAAGTTACTTCTAAGCGAGATCAAAGATGGGCTTCTGACTTCTCTCATGCCTTACTCTCATTTCTAAAAGCCATCTCAGTAGGATTTTAGAGTTCCCTTGACTTGGATGCTCATGAACTAGTCGAAGGAGTCTTTGTCTTAGTTGTAATGTGGCTTTGGCAGAAGGCCTTTAGATTGAAGGTTTAAATTCGTCGTTTGAAAGAGGGAGCCTAAGGACCTCATCGGAAGCTACTTGACCGTAAAGCTTTCACCGTTCAAGCAAATTCTCCATCTTTCAGACAGCTCGCCAGTTTAGGCGTTCCGTTGGGGATGAATAGTTGGCCTAGTGTTAGGTGTTGATGATCCGCTTTGAGGAATGTTTTCACTTGACTTGTTGAAAAAATGTCACCTTTGCTCTTGCGACCGTTAATGTTGGTCCTAGTGCCTTATTTTGCTCCTTTGACTTTCATCTTGCGCTTTGCTTTTGAAGACTTTGGTCTTTGCGCTGACTTTGCTTTTTCCTTTCTGGATCATAGGGATTTGTCCTGTTTTACTCTATGACGATCCATTTTTGAAGACACTTTGGACTCACTCAAAATTTGTATTTCTTGTAGTAATATTGGAAAAATTCCATCTTCGGAGACAACTCAACTAGCAAGCTTGACCGTTGATGGTGCCTCTTCGCTTGAACCTTGAGGAAGTGTTGCCTCTATAGTCCGTTGCTTCCGGGATCTAGCTACAAGATCTCCTTTTTTAACCTCGATGTGAGGCGGTCCTTAAACTTGTTAGGTGTAGTGTGTACAAAAACGTTAACTTTGGCTCGAAAGGGGCTAGCAAGGGTTGATGTTTCGTGTTTGGGATAGAGAAGAAATGCTCGATCTCATTCCGGTTTAGAGCATCTTTTGTCAAAGGATTCGTTATCCGCCTGAATGCTTGTATATGAATCCTCACCGTGTTTTCACTCATCACTCAGGGTAAGTGTTTGGGAATAGGTGTGCCTTCTCCACTCTCGCTCAGAAACATTTTATTAAAAATAATTTCAGATTATATGCAAATGGGCACACGAATGTTTAAGAAATGAATAGGTTTAGATACTCAAACCTCGGTAGTGCTTTTGTGCACTTTCGGGTTCTCTCTTTTAAATTAAATTTGGAACGGCTTCCACCCGACCACCCTCGCCATTGCCTAGGAGTTTGTACCATACGGTGTGGATGTCCGTGTGCCTACACAGTCGACAACGGACAGAGACGAAGTTAGCTCATGTACTTCGACTCTCACATAGGGAGATAACAATGAAGTAAAGTATTCGCTAGGGAGATGAGATGAATATGTTCATCTGGATGGTATTTCTGGAAAAATATGCTTGTATCCTTGTTGAGGAATGCAATGTGTGTAAACGATTCCAGTTTGAGTGAAGAAGGCATGACTCCTACTGGGGAAATGGATGAGATATGACCTCATCTGGGGAAATATAAGAAATTTTGTTAGAGAGCAGTGCAGATGATACTCCCTTTTGGTGTGGTCATCTTTGGTGATGACAAAGGCAATTTCGAAGCTTTGGCTCGAAATTTTCCACCCAACCGCCCGCGCCTTTGTCTGTAATGTAGGATGTTTATGTACCTATACTAAGCAAAGGACAGAGAACAAGTGAGCTCATGTAACTTGTTTCTTTTAAAGTATGAATGAAGTTTGCTCATGTAACTTCATTTATATGAAAGGTGAAGTAGTGTTTTGATACTCCCCTTTTCTATGTGTTTCGTCATTGCGTCTTTGTCCGTAGGAATCAAAGGATTGACGAAATGGTTACTCTTGCTCGGCGTCTGTTGTGTAAGGAAGTTTGTGTACCTATCAAACAGATGGCGAGAAACAAGTGAGTTCGTGCGACTTGTTCTGTTAGAGTAAGAGTGAAGTTTGCTCGTGTAACTTCATTTGTAAGAAAGGCGAAGTAGAGTTTTGGTACTTCCCTTTTGTATGACTTCGTCATTGCGTCTTTGTCCGATGGAGTCGAAGGTTTGACGAAATTGCTTTTGCTTGGCGTCTATTGTGTAAGGAAGTTCATGTACCTATCAAACAGATGGCGAGAAACAAGTTAGTTCGTGCGACTTGTTCCTGTTAGAGTAAGAATGAAGTTTGCTCGTGTAACTTCATTTGTAAGCAAGGTGAAGTAGTGTTTTGGTACTTCCCTTTTGTATAATTTCGTCATTGCGTCTTCGTCGAATGGAATCGAAGGTTTGACGAAATTGCTGCAAGACCTTGGCTAGAAGCTTTGCCGCCCTACCACCCTCGCATTTGTCGTGGGAGTTTTGTACCATCCGTGTGAGGAGCTCTTGTACCTGCCCACGAGACAAATGACGTAAACAAAATGTGTTCATGTAATTTCGCTTCACTCGAATGAGGAGAAGAATGATTGTGTATTTCTCCCCTTTTCCCTGATGTCAGTGTTCTTTATCCTGAGAACTCGGCTGACGGGTATCGTCTCAAAAGTCTGACTTGAGATCTGGGTACCATTCAGGTGTAATAGCGTCGGAGAGCATCTGCATTAATTGCTTGTGGCAGTTCTCCTCCATCCATTCTTGCTAAGATGGTTGCTCCTCCTGAGAAGGCGTGCTTGACGATGAACGGTCCTTCGTAGTTTGGACCGATTTTTCCTCGTGGATCCTTGACATTCGGTAGGATTCTTTTAAGAACGAGGTCACCTGGTTTGTACCTGATTGGCTTGACCTTTTTGTTGAATGCTCTAGACATGCGTTGTTGGTAGCATTGCATATGGTGAGCTGCGGCAAGTCGTTTCTCATCAATGAAGTCGAGGTGGGCGAGCTGATGATTGGCCTTCTCTTCTTCTGTCATGTTGCTTTGGGATGATATCCTGAGAGTCGGCAATTTGACCTCTGCTGGAATGACCGCTTGAGTGCCGTAGACGAGCTCAGAGGGAGTTGCCCCAGTCGAAGTGCGCATCGTCGTTCTGTAGGCGAGTAGCGCGAAAGGGAGTTTCTCGTGCCAATCGCGATAGGTAATTGCTGTTTTCTGAAGAATCTTCTTCATATTTTTGTTGGCAGCTTCGACAGCACCGTTCATTTGTGGACGGTACGGTGAAGAATTGAGATGTTTGATCCGGAATTCTACGCAAAGGGATTCCATTAGTTTGCTGTTGAAGTTTGAACCATTGTCTGTGACCAATAGCTCTGGAACTCCATATCTGGTGATGATGTTCGCCCTCATGAAACGCACGACGTTGTTTGCTGTGACTTCTTTGAAGGATTGTGCTTCGATCCATTTGGTGAAGTTGTCGATTGCGACCAGTAAGAATCGGTGCCCATTGGATGCTTTGGGATTAATGGGCCCGATTACATCCATGCCCCACATTGAGAACGGCCATGGTTCAAATAGCGGGTAAAGTCTTGTTGGAGGCACGTGCACCTTGTCGCTGTAAATCTGACACTTGTGACATGCTTTGACATATTTGATGCAATCGGCTTCCATTGTAAGCCAATAATACCCCTGTCGCATGATCTTCTGGGCGAGAGCGTATCCGTTCATGTGTGGTCCGCAAACCCCTTCGTGGACTTCGACAATGAGGGCTTCAGCTTCTTGCTTGGTGACACATCGCATGAGAGCCGTCGTGAAGGATTTCTTGTACAAGGTATCACCGTCTAGAAAATAACTTCTTGTTATCCTCCGGATGAACTTGCGTTCTTTCCCTGTGCTATTTTGGGGAAATCCTCCTGATTGTAAATAATTTTTGATGTCTGCGAACCAAGGTAGAGAATCTTCAGGTTGACTCTGTTCAATGTTCATGCAGCTTGGATCATCAGCAATATTGATGCGTAGAGGCTCAATGTCCATTTCTCCGGCTAGCGGAACCATTGAGACGAGCACTGCAAGAGCATCAACAAATCGATTATCAGTTCGTGGGAGATAATTAAATTCAATATCAGTAAATTGTCTGATTAGTGTTTGTAGATAATCTTGATATGGAATGAGCTTTGGGTCTCGAATGCGCCATGCTCGATTTGTCTGGGAGATGATGAGTACCGAATCTCCATGAACGTCGAGGAGCTTAACCCGCATGTCGAGTGCGCGAAGTAGGCCGAGGAGCTTCATATTCTGCTATGTTGTTCGTGCAGGGAAAGGTGACTTTGGCCGCCGTTGGGTAGTATTGTCTGTCTGGAGAGATCACCACAATTCCTATTCCCGATCCTGAGGAATTGACTGCACCGTCGAAGTACATCTTCCATCTTGATTCTTGTTCCATGAGCAAGATGTTCTCGTCCGGTAGCCCGATTTCCAAGGATGAATCATCCGTTCCTGGATACTCAGCGATATAGTCAGCGATCGTTCTCCCCTTCACTGACTTCGTGGAATGGAATTGAATGTCGAACTCCGCAAGTTGTAATTGCCACTTAGAGACTCTTCCCATCAGTGTTGGCTTGTCGAAAAGATACTTGAGTGGATCATTCTCGGACACTAACAGGATCTCGTAGTGCAGGGTATACTGTCAGAGTCGGTGGAGGACCCAAATGAGTGCACAACAGGTACGTTCGGAAGTGGTGTACCGAGACTCGCAGTCTGTGAACTTCTTGCTGAGGTAGTAGATTGCATGCTCCTTGGCGCCTGGTAACTGTTGGGCAAGCATGGCTCCAAATGATTCTTCTCTAACTGTGAGGTAGAGTGTGAGAGGATCCCCCGGCTTTGGTGGGATAAGAACTGGTGGTTCTGTCAAATATGTCTTAATCTGTTCGAATGCAACTTTACAATCATCATCCCACTCGAACTTGACGTCCTTTCTTAGTTTCTTGAACAGGGGTTTGCACGTGTCGGCCAGGTTGGAAATGAACCTCCCAATGTAGTTAACGCGGCCCATGAAACCGCGGATCTCCTTGACTGACCTTGGATCTGGGAGATCACGAATTGCTTTGATGTTATCAGGATCGATCTCAATACCTTTATTACTGACAACGAAACCAAGTAGTTTGCCTGAAGTTGCCCCAAACACGCATTTGGTGGGGTTGAGGCGCAGCTTGTACTTGCGAAGCCGTTCAAATAGCTTCCGGAGAATGACAGTGTGGTTTTCATCTTCCTTGGACTTGGCGATCATATCGTCGATGTAGACTTCAATTTCGCGATCATGAAACAAAACGACCATAGCACGTTGATAAGTTGCCCCGGCATTCTTGAGTCCAAAGGGCATGACTCGATAACAGAATGTGCCCCAGGGTGTCGTGAAGGTCGTCTTCTCTTTGTCTTCTTTGGCCATGCGAATTTGATTGTAACCGGAGAATCCATCCATGAAAGAGAATCTGTTGAATCCAGCGGTATTGTCCACCAATAGATCGATGTGCGGGAGTTGAAAGTCATCCTTGGGACTCGCCTTGTTGAGGTCACGATAGTCGACGCAGACTCGGACCTTCCCGTTCTTCTTGATGACAGGGACGATGTTGGCAACCCATTGTGGATAGGTAGACACTTCAATAAAGTTGACCTTCAGCAGCTTATCCACTTCTTCCTTGATGGCAAGGGCTAGTTCAGGCTTATACCGGCGCTGCTTCTGCTTTATAGGATGAATTGACGGATCTGTAGGGATCTTGTGCTCCACAATCTCCGAATCTAATCCCGGCATGTCCGTGTATGACCAAACAAAGACGTCAGAGAATTCCTTTAGCAGGTTGACGATGTCTTCAGTTTCATCCTTTGCAAATTTGCGCCGATGAACAACTCCTTGGGGTCATCTTAAGTTCCGATGTCGATTGAAACCGGCTTCTGCAGAGTGATTGTCCTTCAGTTCTTCATGTCGCTGAAGACCTTGTTCCAATCCATAATATCCGTCCATGGATTTGGGGTTCGTCTATTGCTTCTCCGTCTTGTTCAGAGGTTTTCTCGAGTACTCCCGAAGCGCCGTTCCTGAAAAGGAGAAGAAATTAGAGTGATGTATTCAAATGAATTATTTGCAATATTGTTTCATGTGACAATTTATAACAAGGCATGCGCTTTTGACCAAAAGAAAATGTTGTGGGATCAGGACTTAGTGGGTCCCTCGTCGTTTCCTCGGATTCGCCCTGATCATCAGCGGCCCGATCCCACAAACGCCCTAGGTATTGCCTAGGGGTCGCGTTACATAAAGACAATCTTGCTAGTCTGCGACCAGAATGTAGCAAGGTAACCTACTCTAGACTCTATCTATCTAAGTGCAGAAAAGTAAAGATGGAAAGTTTCATCCGTCGAGAGGCATGTCTGCCTCGGCCGGGATCGACGCTTCCATCATACAGACTTCTTCCTCGGACTCTTGTGTCCTTGTCTTCTCGTCTTGTTCCCCCTCCACTTCTTCGCTCGTAGCAGGGGAATCTGCATGCCTGTTTGGAGGCGGTACTTCGGTCCTTGGAGGCGTCCTTGGAGGCATTGGCACCACTGGAGCTTGAACATGCGGTGCCCCGGCTCGTCGAAAGTACGCCGGCATCTGATTCCGAGGAATGGCCATGTTGGGAGGTATGAAGTGAGCCCGCATGCGAGGTCGACGCCTATGACCTTGCCCCAAATTCACTTGGATCATATTGACATGTTCAACAATCGTCCGCTTGCCATGAATTTCTTCATCACTCCGAATCTTCACATTCTCCAGCTTCTCCGACAGGATTTCGCCTTCCATTGTCGCCGCCGATGAACGTACAAAACGGATGGCCGATTTGCTGCTAGTGCGATTGTTCTGTTTGCGCCGCACTTTGCCTGTGAATCCGAGTCCAGTAGTCCCTGCTGGAGCTGGGATAGTGATCGGATAAATCATTCCTTGTCCTCTGATTCCGAGTCCTTGGCCCGGTTGATAACCATGTCGAAGAAACTCTTTTGCAGCGCTGATGTTGCCCTATGTCATCAGGGGATCTGACTTGTAGTCGCGTCTCACCATGTTGACCACCTCCAAGGTCTGTGTTGTTGATGGTTCTTCGGTTGGCTCTCCCACGTATGGCATGTCAATCTCGTGGCAAAGTTCCATCGAATGTTCTCCCCGGACTGTGATGAGCTTGCCATATGAGGAAAATCGAACCATTTGGTGTAGCGTCGAGGGAACTGCCCCGGCTTGATGAATCCAAGGACGCCCTAGCAACATGTTGAAGGACCCCGCAGTCTCAAGGTTCTGGAAATGGGTGGAGAAGAGGGTTGGCCCAACTTTGATTTCCAACGTAATTTCGCCATGGGCTTGTCGCTTCGCGCAGTCGAAGGCCCGAATAGTTAAGTTGGATTGAGAAAGCTTCTCCAGGTTGATGTTGAGCTACCGCCAATGGGATGATATTAACCCCCGATCCGCCATCGATGAGAACCTTGGAGATGGTGGTTTCACGACACTGGAGCGTGATGAAGAGAGCATTGTTGTGATCCTGCCCTTGCTCCGGTAGATCATCTTCTGAGAAGTTAATTACATTGTTCGCCAGCATGCTGCTCATGTACGCATCCAACGCGGCGACTTCGACCTGCTCTGGCACATGTACCTCGACTAGAAACTTCACCAACATCTCCCTGTGCTTGTCGGAGGAGTGGATGTGGTCGAACAAGGAAATCTGAGCGGGCTGTTTCCGGAGTTGCTCGACTATATCATAGTCGCTTCCCTTCACCGTATAAATCACCTTGCGGATTTGCTCGTTTGAAGGCGCCTTGGGCTTCGAAGATTCGGCTGGGGATGAGGCTTCAGGAGCTGGCACCACCCACCCGGAGCGGGTGATTAATTCAACTTCTGAGCTGAGAGACGTGCAGGTAGGTCCCATCACGACCGGAATCCTTGGTTCGGTCACAGGCGACGACTCTGTCTGACATGCTTCAGATTGAGTTGACCCCAAAGGAACATAAACGTACGGCGTCCTTGGCTGCCGACGGGGAACCAATGTAAACCCATCAGGCGTGACCGTGGGGTGAGCTCTTGTGTTAATCTGGGATCCTCGACCTCTTCCTCGACCTCGGCCGCGACCAGCACTTATGACACTGACACTGCTTTGCGGTGCGTACTCATACATATGCACCTCTTCCTCCTGTTCGGCTAAGACTGAAAAGAAATTAGCCCCGATGTAATTCACATGTTCAGGAAGAGGATTGCTCTTAACATTTGGGGCGACTGCGGGCGCCGAAAATGTGATGGCTCCTTCGTCTAATAGATTCTGAATTTTGAACTTCAGAGCAATACAATCCTTGGTGTCATGCCCCATTGCTCCCGAATGATACTGGCAAACCGCCTTGGGGTTGTATCCGAATGATGAAGGGTTGGTTACTTTGGCTTCAACGGGCTTGATGAAACCCATGTCCCTCAACCGAACAAACATAATATCCAGGGGATCTGGCGTTGGAGTCAAGTCCTCAAGCCTTCGTCGTGGACGCTCCGTTTGTGCAGGCCTTGGCTGCTGTTGTCCCACCATGTTGATCGGGGGTCTGAAACGAGTTACTGCCGGGGCTGGAGGCCTGAGCACAGCTGCAACATACGTCCTTGGCGTGTATGACGTCGGTGGTGGAGTTGCCCTCATCGACAGCCAATTTTGCTCAGCAGTTGCTATAAGCTCTTTGGGCTTGGGCTTCACTGCCGGTTTTGCCGAAAGGGAAGGGATCAGCCCTTCTCGGTTTACTCCGTCAAGCTTGTCTGCGTTGATGACTGCCTGAGCGAAGGTGGAGAATGTCTGCCCGATCATGTAGGGCATGTACTCACGTGGGAGCAACTGCATGAATTCATCGATGAGCTCCCTCTCCGTAAGTGCCGGCTTGATCTGAGACGCAATGTTCCTGAACCGGTAGGCGAACTGCTTGACGTCTTCGGTGCGGTATCTCTTCAGTTTCCGCAAATCCGAGATTGTTGGCGCCATTTCTACATTGAAGCTGTAGTAGTTGAGGAAGTCAAGAGCCAACTCTTTGAACGTTGCATACTGACTGACATCTTTGGTGTAGTACCAATGCAGTGCTGATTCCGCCAAGCTTTCTTGAAACATGGCGATGCGAAATTTGTCATTTGCTGGATATACCGCCATCTTGTGGCAGAAGTGCTTGAGATGTAGTTCCGGGCAGCCATTCCCGCGGAACTTCTCGAATTCGGGCATCTTGAATTTTGGCGGGACCTGTATCTGCGGGATCTGGTAGTTGGCGTACTCCCAGTTGTGTGCCCGATATCCCTGGATGGCGTTTAGGCGCTCCTCCAACTTTGCCATGCGGCGAGCCTCTTCTTGCTGCATTGAGGCAATCCTAGCCTCGAGCCTTGTCTCGAAAGCGCTAGCTTGTTGTTGTTCTCCAAACAGCTCGTCGACGATTGCCGCGTTGCGGGTTCGCGGGCTTGGCAAGGCAGGTTCCACATGCGGAACTGAAGGGGTGGCAATTGGCGGAGGGATTCTGAAAGGAGGAGGTGTAGAGGTTGTTTGAGGGTAGGGAGTTGGCCCAGGTGTTTGAATGTGGGGGGTTTGCCCGAACGGTATTGGTGGGTAGGGAGTTGGCCCTTGGGATGTTGGCTGAGGGTAGTATGGAGGCAAATAAGGTTGAGGCATCGGAAGGGAAGGGGATGGCCCACTCATGTATGGGTTAGGTAAAGGTGCTACACTTGTGGAGGCAGCGGATCCGGGCATGACCGGGTTATAGGGAGGTAAAGTGTTTGATGGGTTATAAGAAGGCAATGTGTTTGGTGAAGGATAGAATGGATATGGTGGTGTTTGAGGTCCTGGCATGACAGGGGGAAGGTGTGGGTTTTGGGAGGAGGCAGGAGCAGGTGTGGCTGCTAGTTGTCTTTGGAGGAGTTCAACCATCATTGTCTTCAGGGAAGAGAGGTCGGCCGTGAGAGACTCCACCTTGTCTCCCAATGAAGGATTGCCGGCGCCTTGGGCTGGCATGTCTGGTGTTGAATTGAAGGGAGCTGCAGGCCGCATCACCGATGGCGTTGCAGATGGAACCAACGGTGGTATATACAGCGGTGAGGTCCTCCCTTCTAAGGGTTGCCCGGCAGCAAGTATAGTCTGGGGCAATGGCGGGAAGGCCGAAATGGGGAATGGTGAGGCGGACTCCATTGGAGCTGAGTACTCGAGGGCAGCAGGTGACGGAATGGCAACGGTGACTCCAACAGCCGGAGCTATTTCTTCTTCCACTGCCGGGGACATGATCATGGGAGTTGGTGGTGGTCCTGCTGAAGCTTCAGCCATCACCGCCCGGATGGTACGGTATCTTGGACGCTTTCGGTATGGAGCAATTGCTCGGTACCTTGGCTCAGGAGACAAAAGGAAAATCCGATCAGCATCAGGCGGTGATACTATGGATGCATGACATGTAGTGATGCATGATATGTCTAATGTAGGGATTGGATTATTGTCATTCGAATTTAGCCCCAAAGGAAGCGAATTAGATAGAGACCAACAACTTCAACATCTTCATAAAAGTTAAAAATACAATCAACAGAAAGGAAAGATAGAATTGGCTCGCAGGCCCGATAGCAGCATGAAGACGTTGTCAGTCAGAGACGATCCCATTGAGTGTGGCGCTTCCTCCAGAAGCGCTGGGACTGAGCTGCGCGATCCTCCTCCTCAAGTTCCGGTGGAAGCTCGCATATTTCTTCTGTGAGGGTCATCCATGTGCGGGAGATACGCGCGATCACCCTCTGGAGTGCTGTCTTGACCACTTTGTCGTCGAGGCTGAGTGGTCGGAAGAGCTGCTGCGGGGGTGCCCTGGTCCTCGGAGTCAATCCTAGCTGGTGTCGAACTTGGAACGGCGCGTAATAGGAGGTGCCTCCGAACCCCATGATTGGAATGAAGTGCCCGTCCGTCGAGGAGGTGATGGCATCATCCGTATCGAAGCAAGTGGCTCTCTGATAGAAGTCGGCAGGCTCTAGGGAACGGAACAATGCGTCGACTCCGATGAATGTGCGCACTGGTAGGCGGGCACGCTCTACGATGCGGGCCAATAATCTCGGTGTGTGTTCTCTTGTGAAGGCTTCTCCCGTGATCCCGAGAGGCGTGTAGAACCATACTTGCAGCAGGGCTGGGCAGAGGTCATCCTGTGGTTGCGGACTCCTCGCTTGGCTTCACGCACAATGTTGGTGAGGCTGAAGTTGGTCTCTCCGATCTGGTTGGGCAGGAAAGTAGCGTCTTCAAGTATTGCCTTGGTGATGTAGACAGCTCGCCTGTTGATTGTCTTCTCGTTTTGCGGGTACAGTATCGTCCCAAGAACAGTAAATGAATGCTCGCGCCGATCCTTGGCCTTCTCCCATGCGCGGGTTGAATGGCACCAGCTGGAGGTCAATGACGTCCTTGACGCTAATATCTCCTTGGGAGTTGAAGAGCCCGGGGACGCTTGCCGATGAAATCTGAAGAAGCTTCGCTATGTACTCATTCGGCTTGTCGATCCGAGGCAGGAGCAGTATCCCTGTGCGGTGGGGCATCTCAACGAGGTTGATGTACTCCTCGTAGAGTGGCGCCAGCTTCAAGTCCCCAAAGCGGAAGACAAAGGAGTCTAGATCCCAGCGCACCACCAGGTTCTGCAGGAGAGCCCAGTCCAATTCCAGACGCATGAGGTGGAAGAGCCCCTTGAGCTTGGACTGCACGAACTCGAGTTCGGATGGCCTCAGCAACGGCAGCCACTGGTGGAGATGATCGGCGTTAGGCATATTTTTCTGTCGCAATGAGATGGGCTCCATGAAATCTTCCTGCATAATAGGGTGTCACTCGGAGATGATAACATTCCAATCCCTAATCCAAGTATGATTTGGCATGCGATTTGCGCAATCGTGTTCAAGTAAAACAGAATGCATGTTATTACAAGAACGTTTGTAGATTGAAATGCATTCATGCTGTTATGAATGTCTATGGATGCATTAAAGCGGTAAAAGGAGTAAGGGAAGGGAGAAAAGGAATTTGGAAACCCCCATGTGACCAACCCAAACCGCTGCAAAATGAACAGAGGTTAGTGTTACAGTTTATCACATACAACACATACCTGAACCTGTCCCTGCACGAGTAACAGGCACATAGTAACAGACAGATGCACATGCGGCGTCTGGTACCTGTAGTGGGCAAGCAATTTCTAGACTTGGATGGAGGCTTCTAAGACCTCCCTCGGACTAAGGGAGGCGGGTTCCGGTCCATAGCCTACAACCTGCAGGAAGCAGCGAGGCCGTGCCTTACGGTGACCCCCTAAAAATCCTAGTCCCGGGTATAGGGACTTACCTAAGTATGCCTAGGAAAGCGGTAAACATACACAGGGAGGAGATCATACAAAAGGCACCGAGCCAATCAATTACATGCGAAAACAAGTAACTCCTCTCCGCATGTGGTAAAAATGCTTTCGGTAGGAATCCACATGCGGAGTGTCCCCAGCGGAGTCGCCATCCGGGATGTACGCAGCGCGCCCTTCCGGCCTAGCAGCACACGCAATGGCGATTCGGGCAACCCGATGATCCGGGTCCGCTCCCCCGAGGCCCATTCCGGTCGGCGTTACGGCTCGAACGCCGGACGCTGCGGAAAGGGGCCCTAGGGTTGGGCCTTCCCTTGATTCGCGAACGGGTCTGCGGGGCGTTTCGCCAACCATCTCCAGTTCCCTGGAGGCGGCGAGCGAAAGGCTGCGTTAAGGCCTCGCTCGCGAATTTCGGGGAGGGCCCAAGAAGCTGCTCGAGTAGCCGTCACCTCACCCCAAATGGCTCCGAAAAAAGGGTAGTGGGGTTTACTTTTACTTTGGAAAACTTTTGTTCGGAGTCGCCACCGACTTAGTAAAAATGTGATTTTAAGTGGAAAAAATCAGAGTCTGGGTTCGGGGATTCCTATTTACTAACCTTGGTATTCTAACACATGCGAAAAGGGTGGCGATTTGTCCAAAAAATGTTTAACTTTTGATTGACGGGTATTGGGCCCGATCCGGGAGTGGGCCGGACTCTTATCGACGTTTTAACGGGCGTTGGACCCAAACTTAGGTTTGTTTGATTAAAACCAGGCATGCGACGTATAAACCTAAAGCCTAAGTCACGCACGCAACCACAGACAATAATTTAGATCAAAAGGGCGGGGACGGGGCGGTGATTGCGGGCCTATGCGCCCGCAATCCGTTACAAGTGGGCTTTTAAAATGAAATTCGGGGAGGCCCGCACCTCCCCTTTGTACCTTATATTGAAGGTTGGGGCCGCTTTGTCTTCGAGACCGCGGTTTTTAGGCCGGGGTGGATCCGCGCGGTTTGATACACGCGCCTTCGAGTCGGTCTTCGAAAGGTTGGAGTTGATCTTTCGAAATTGCGTACTCAGTGTACATGCAAAGAAAATGTAAGAGTGATTATTTGACTTTCATTTTCAAAGTCCAAAACAACAATTCGAAATCAAAGAAACGAGCACAAGTTTCAACTAAGTCAAAATATTTAAGATCCAACTGCACATTAAGTAAACAGGTTAATAACAAGCATGTTTGTCAAATATCAGCAAAATCCAACGGTGGAATTGTGAATTATGCACACGCAAAGTCAGCTGTAGCATAGATGAGCATGCAGCATACGCAGGTTTGGAAATAAGAAAATTACTTCACTCAGGATCGTCCGATCTAAGTGAAATCAAAACCTATAGATCTGTATCTTGATGAGGAATCAGCATATAAAATTTCAAACGAATCCAACGGTGGGATCTCATTCTACAAAGCAAAGAGATACGAATTTTTTGTATAACAGTATGAATCTGCCCTGAAATGCGATAGCACATCTGTTCTATCTGCACTCCAACAGCGATTTGACCAGGATGTGTATGTTTAACAGAAAAGTGTATAACACAAAAGTTTTAGAAAACTTAAAGGGAAATCCGTTCCAACCAATTTCAGGTGAAACGGGGCTTTGATGTTCGAGTTATGGCCGAAAAACGGAGGCAGCTATTCCACTCATACACAGAAACAGGCTGCCTTTTTCGAACAAACAAAACTCGATCAAGCAAGTGTCAAATGAGAAGCTTAAAGCACGAAGGTTGTAGAGTAGCCAAAAAGGGAACAAATCCAAGTAGATTTAAGCAAATCCGAGCTGTACAGTCGAAACTAAGCCTGATGGAGTGCAGCTGCACGCTCTGCGGATGCGCAGAACAGGGCAGCTGCGTTCTCCAGCATACGAAGAGGAAAAACACTAGCAAAACGAGTCTGTTTGGAAAACTTTTCAACAGAGAAGTTGTTCTTCATTGAGAAAGGAAGCAAAGGGTCAAAAAACAGATCAATCCATGTACAGAACAAGAAGTTATGCTGGAAAACGTCAAGAACATGCGATAGCAAACAACCTTCTCATTTCAGCATGCGTATATCCCAACAATCGCAGATAGTTCGAGCAGTTTATAGCACAAACAAGTCTCATAAGCTATTGACGAAGTCACAGTGGAAATTGGAAGGGAGTTGACCTGATTTCGCATAGTTTTGAGCTCGCTAGCTCCGGTTACGACGCCTCGAAGATGCCGCAACGTGTGTTCATGCAAACAAGAACAATAAATGAGGTTAGATTTGTCTAAGGAGCTACAAAACGCAGAGAAAACAGATGGTGAAGGAGACTCACCGAGAATGCAGCTTTCTTAACATGGATTTCGGTGATGTTCATGGGGAAAAGGCACTCGCGATGGGAAACAGCCCACCCCCACACCTCCCGAGCACGCGCGCTCGCGATGGGAGACTCGTGTGCGTGTCGGGAGGACTTCTCCCCTGGATATTTGCGAGGGAAACGCCAAAGTCGAGGCTGACCAGCTTCAAACTCCTCGAAACCTCTTTGCCTTGTTGATGTTGTTGTCTCGCAGAAAAGAAGGGAGGAGAAGGAGGGTCAAATACCGTCGCATGAAGACAGATATACGTGAAAATAAGAGTGAGGTTGCTCACCGTTAAGAGTCCTTTGCCATTGGTTGCTGCAGTCGGTTCTGAAGACGACGATGAGGACGGGTTGCCGTCGCTAGAATCGAGAGACGTCGGGAGGGTTTGCTGCAGCCGAGTTCAAGAATGTCGCTGAGACGTCGAGAGGTCGGGTTGTCGTCGCTGTTGCGTTCGGAGGAGTTGACGACCATTGCAGTCTGAGGCATGGCATTATCCTCGCTGTTGTCGTTGAATGCTCGACTTGAGCTGGTTGTCAGGGGGTTTCCGCCGCACCTTCTTCTTCTTACCTTGGCGAAGTAAGGTCGGGAACGGTGGTGAGGTATTGGGACGATGACGATGAAAAATTTTTAGGAGTGGAGTCTCTGGAATTTTTTTAATTTCCTTCCCCCCTCTCCCGACGCTAAGTACGTCTCTATTGGTTTTATTTTTCTCCTCCTTCCTTGCCATTTTAACTATTATTTCTTTTAGTTTCTTGCATTTTGACCAATTTGGTTGGGATTTAACTAATTAGTTCACTTTACTATTGGCATGCATTAATGGGGAAGATGGTGTTTTGTCCTTGGAAGATTTGGGGGACAAGGAATGTTGGAGAGGTGAGGGGGGACAAGGTGTACGATTGTCTGTAGGTTGGGGGGATGGAATAAAAAAATTTATTGTTATATTATTTTGTATAAAATTAAAATTTGGGCTTGAAGTTGGTCTTAAGCCTAAAAGAAGAGATGGATTTAGGCTTTTAAAGAAAAAAAAACGAAATGGGCTTATTTTGGGCCGTTTCATTTCGGATGGGCTTGAAGTCTTTAGTCTTATAATTTGGGGTGTTACAACAAGAAGCATCCACCATGCCCCACTTCCCCAGAGAAAAACATTCGCCCTTAATAGCAGCTCCAGGGACCTTAATCATTTGGCATGACAATTACTTTTGGGCAACAAAATGAATCTCAGATCACCTAAAAAAGGGACATTTGCCAACACATGGATCGAAAGTTTGACTATTACGAGGAGATCAATAGTAGTTTATGCAGCTTTTCCGAAGTAATATTTTCAGAAGGAAGAGGAAGGAGGGAAGGGGGAGACCTGGAGGCAGGAAGCGTCGAACAGGGCGAAAAGGAAGATGGAACGTCAGGCCCGGAGGCCAGAAGGAGGTCTGCGGCTCTGGGAGGCAGCAAAGGCGACGAGAAGCAAACGGGCAGGGATGAGTCGGAAGGCGGAGACGAAGAGGGGACCGGTGTTGGGAAGCACCGGCTTCATGGCGGCCATGGCGGTTCCCCAAAAGAAGAAATGGGAGACCAACACGGCCAACTCCCACCAAGAGCTGGAGCCGGAGCTCTTCTGGGTATCAGTAAGAGGGACGATGATACAAAGACGGACGACAATTTATCCCCGTCGACGCGCAGCAAGAGAGGCGTCACTTTACTCACGTGCGACTCGACGAGTGCGACTTGCGACTTGACGTCGACTTGACGAGTGCGACTTGCGACTTGACGTCGACTGGACGAGTGCGACTTGCGACTTGACGTCGACTGGACGAGTGCGACTTGCGACTTGACGTCGACTTGACGAGTGCGACTTGCGATCATCAGCGACTGAGCAACGAAGAGTCGGCCAAGCCAAGAGTCTCGAAGATGAAGAGACTCAAAGAAGCTGAATCAATTCGCATTCCTCATTCATGCATTTATCATTCATGCTTTGCATTTACTTTGTTGCATTTCCAATAAGCCATTTATGGCCCGCCCATGAATCTTGCCTTGCATGCATCTAGCCTAGGCTCATTTCGTGCATTTAAGTTCTTCTTCAGGTGTTCCCTATATAATGGGCACCTTGTACTCATTTGCATAGCAGCTTTTTGAATCAAATTATAAACCCTTATCAGACTTAGTGTCTTTTATCCTAAGTGAGTGGATTCTCCTTCAAACCTCGTTCTTCATTTGGTGGATTTCCAAATGCGGATTGAGTAGAGTGTACCAACCGGTGGTGGTGTATCTGTATCCTCCGTGTTGTGCCTCGCCCTTGTCTTGTTCGTGGTGGTGTATCTGTATCCACGGTCAAATGAGTCTATCCGAGTCTTCTTTCACGGTGGTGCATCTGTATCCGTGAAGGTTGATCTCAACCCTTCCTTTTCATCATTCAGCTGCCTACCCCACACACCTTCCGTCCATACCGAGCGTCACTCCATTCCGCACCCTTTCCAGTGACGTCCCCATTCGCTTTCGGTTTAGGAATCATCTATTCCTTGCCGTCCCCATATCATCTTGGTATCAGAGCCTAGGTTGTCAATGGCCGAAAGATTCCAACGCAGTATGTCTCTAGACGAAGCACAAGTTGCTCGGCTTGAGCAGCAAATCGCCGATCTTCAACAACAACTACAGTCGTTACGGACACACCATGCATCGACTTCCCGCAGTCGAATAGAGAGCGATGATGAGGAAAACCCATGGCGTGAGGAGTCTCAACGAGGTTCTTCACCGGAGTATCGTAGGCAGGAGAGGAGAGCCCCGACGATGAGCGTTCAGATTCCGGAGTTCGAAGGAAACTTGGACCCCAACGAGTTCATCGATTGGATGCACACCGTGGAGCGCATCTTTGATTACGAGGAAGTGCCCGAGGATCGAAAGGTGAAACTGGCTGCCTTGAAATTGAAGAAGTACGCGAGTTTGTGGTGGGAGAACACCAACCAGCAGCGCCGTAGGGAAGGGCTACGTGGTCAAAAATGAAGAGGGCCATGACGAAGAGATTTCTACCAGAGCATCATCGACGAGATCTCTACCTCAAATTGCAGTCGCTACAACAAGTCTCAAGTGTATCGGAGTATACATGGGAATTCGATAGACTGTTGCGGCAATGTGATGTCCAAGAAGCCCAGAGCAAACCATTGCCAGGTATCTTCGAGGACTTAAGCCCCAAATCGCAGATGCCGTTGACCTACAACAATATTGGAGTTTCAACGATGTGCGAGCATTGGCGCACAAGGTGGAGCAGCAGCAAGCAAGGAGAGCGACAACCCGCCCATTTGTGAAGGCCGCGCCTTTCAACAAGGAGAGTAGCTCCCAGGCAAAGCCACCGCTGACGACATCGAGAAAAACTCCTTCATCGACTACCAGACCAGAAGTTAAGTCGAACGAGCGAGATAATGCTAGACGATGTTTCAAGTGCCAAGGAATAGGACACATGGCTTCTGAGTGTCCGACGAGAAGAAACGTTGTCATTAGAGAGCCGTCTGATGGAGAAGAAGAGTTCGATGAGAACGCCGACCCTGTTTGGGATGCCGAAGAGATAGAAGAGTATCCGAACGAAGGAGAACTGTTGGTCGTCCGAAAGGCTTTAAGTGTGACACCTGCGAAAGAGGAAAGTCAAAGGGAGAGCATCTTCCATACTAGGTGCACAGTCGCAGGAAAGGTATGTTTGGTGATTGTGGATAGTGGTAGCTGCACCAACGCCGTGTCAAGAACGATGGTTGAAAAGCTGAAGTTGCCCATCGAAGCGCACCCACATCCCTACCGTCTACAATGGCTCAACAAGGAGAGTGACGTTCGAGTCACCCAGCGAGCGCGAGTTCCATTTTCCATTGGGAAGAGCTACCAGGATGAAGTCGCTTGCGACGTCATTCCCATGGATGCATGCCACCTACTATTGGGGAGACCGAGGCAGTTTGATCGACGCGCGCAACACGACGGGTATCGCAATACGTATTCCATCTACATCGGAGAGAAGAAGGTCACTTTGATGCCCCTCACTAGTCAGCCTACAATCACGACCCAGGATCGACTTAGCGACCAGCCTCTCAAGGGAGTTCAACTAGTTCGAGCGATTCAAGAAGGTGAGAAGGCTTATTTTGTGGTTCTTGTCGAATCTGCCCCAGGTCAAGCGACGAGCCATCCTCAGGCCGCTTCCATTCTTGAGGAGTTCAAGGACGTATTTCCAGAGGAGCTACCAGTCGAATTACCGCCGATGCGGAGCATACAACATCAAATCGACCTGGTTCCAGGGGCGTCGCTACCAAATCGACCAGCCTATCGATGCAATCCAGAGGAGGCAAAAGAGTTGCAGAGACAAGTCGACGAGCTTGTCAACAAGGGATCAGTTCGAGAGAGTTTGAGCCCATGTTCGGTTCCAGCCATATTGGTACCGAAGAAGGATGGCACATGGAGAATGTGCATGGACAGTCGAGCGATCAACAAAATCACAGTAAAGTATCGCTTTCCTATCCCTCGACTGGATGATATGTTGGATGAGTTGCATGGAGCGCAGGTGTTTTCCAAAGTGGATTTGCGAAGTGGTTATCACCAGATCCGGATGAAAGAAGGCGACGAGTGGAAGACAGCCTTCAAGACTAAGTACGGGTTGTACGAGTGGTTGGTGATGCCATTTGGATTGTCAAACGCGCCCAGCACGTTCATGCGACTAATGACCCATGTCTTGCGACCATTCATGGGGAAGTTTGTGGTCGTCTACTTCGACGATATTCTTGTCTACAGCCGGAGCAATAAGGAGCATATCAATCATTTGCGAGCTGTGTTCAACACACTTCGGGAGGAAAAGCTATATGGAAATCTCAAGAAATGTGAGTTCTTCCAACCGAATGTAATATTTCTTGGATTTGTCGTCTCAGCAGAAGGAATTAAGGTGGACGAGAGCAAGATTGAAGCGATCAAAGAGTGGCCGACTCCAAGGAGTTTCCACGTCGTTCGCAGCTTCCATGGCTTGGCGTCGTTCTATCGGAGGTTTATTCAAGGATTTAGCTCAATCGCAGCCCCACTCACCGAATGTTTGAAGGGAGACCAATTCGAGTGGACACCAGTCGCACAAGCTAGTTTCGAGCGACTGAAGGAGTGTCTAAGCGCAGCCCCAGTTCTAGCTTTGCCCGACTTTGCAAAGATGTTCGAAGTGGAATGTGATGCATCGGGCGTAGGAATTGGAGGAGTTTTGCTGCAGGAGGGAAGACCCATCGCTTATTTCAGCGAGAAGCTTAATGGCGCCAAATTGAACTACTCGACATATGACAAGGAGTTCTTAGCAATTGTTCGAGTACTCGAGACTTGGAGTCATTACTTGCTGCCCAGAGAGTTTGTGTTGCACACCGATCATGAAGCTCTCAAGTACATCAATGGTCAGCACAAGCTTAGTCGCCGACATGCGAAGTGGGTAGAGTTTCTACAGGCATTCAACTTTGTCTTGAAGCACAAACCAGGCGCGAAGAATGTAGTCGCAGATGTTCTCTCGAGGAAAATTATTTTACTATCTGCGATGGAGACAAAGCTGATTGGATTTGGGTATTTGAAGGAGTTGTACAAGGACGATGAAGATTTTGGAGCGATCTTCGTCCAATGCGCCCAGCAAGCCATCGATCGATTCCACCAGGTGAATGGATTCTTATTTCGCGACTCTAAGCTATGCATTCCAAGGAGTTCGACGCGAGAGCTACTTATACGAGAAGTCCATGGAGGAGGAATCGCTGGACATTTTGGAGTTGACAAGACGCTGGCAATGCTACAAGAGCATTTTTATTGGCCTCGAATGGAGAAGCAAGTGCGAGGACTAATCGCGAGATGTGCGACTTGCCAGCAAGCGAAGAGCCGTGTCCAACCTCAGGGTCTCTACACTCCATTGCCCGTCCCAGAGCGACCATGGGAACATGTGAGTATGGATTTTGTACTAGGATTGCCAAGAACGCAACGAAGAAAGGATTCGATCATGGTAGTGGTCGACCGATTTTCGAAGATGGCACACTTCATCCCATGTCAGAAAACGGACGATGCGACCAACGTAGCAGATTTGTACTTTCGAGAAGTGCTAAGGTTGCATGGAGTACCCAAGTCGATCGTTTCAGATCGCGACACGAAGTTCCTAAGCTACTTTTGGAAGACACTGTGGCACAAGTTGGGAACGAAGCTGGTATTCAGCACAGCTTATCATCCGCAAACCGATGGACAAACGGAGGTTGTCAATCGCACTATGGCTACAATCCTTCGAACCTTGGTCTCGAAGAACCAGAAGGATTGGGACATCAAGCTTGCCCACGCTGAATTCGCATACAATCGAGCCCCAAGTTCGACAACGAAGTCATCACCCTTCCAGGTAGTCTACGGGCTCAATCCTTTAGTCCCTGTTGAACTAATGCCTGCGAGCGATCTGAGGTCAGTTAGCCGAGATGCTGAGGAGCGCGTTAAGGAGATGCGATTGCTCCATGAGAAGACTCGAGCGCAGATCGAGAAGGCCAATCAACGTTACACGGAAAGAGCCAATCGCGGAAGAAGAGTGAAGATATTTCAGCCAGGAGACTTAGTTTGGATTCATCTGCGCAAGGATCGATTCCCAGGCAAGAGGAAGAACAAGCTAATGCCGCGCGCAGAAGGACCATTCAAGATCGTCGAGCGCATCAACGACAACGCCTACAAAATTGATCTTCCAGGTGACTATGGAGTTTCTGCCACATTCAACGTCCAGGATCTCATGCCATTTGTGGAGGATGACGACGACGAGAGTTTGAGGACAAACTCTTTTCAACAAGGGGAGGATGATACAAAGACGGACGACAATTTATCCCCGTCGACGCGCAGCAAGAGAGGCGTCACTTTACTCACGTGCGACTCGACGAGTGCGACTTGCGACTTGACGTCGACTTGACGAGTGCGACTTGCGACTTGACGTCGACTTGACGAGTGCGACTTGCGACTTGACGTCGACTTGACGAGTGCGACTTGCGATCATCAGCGACTGAGCAACGAAGAGTCGGCCAAGCCAAGAGTCTCGAAGATGAAGAGCCTCAAAGAAGCTGAATCAATTCGCATTCCTCATTCATGCATTTATCATTCATGCTTTGCATTTACTTTGTTGCATTTCCAATAAGCCATTTATGGCCCGTCCATGAATCTTGCCTTGCATGCATCTAGCCTAGGCTCATTTCGTGCATTTAAGTTCTTCTTCAGGTGTTCCCTATATAATGGGCACCTTGTACTCATTTGCATAGCAGCTTTTTGAATCAAATTATAAACCCTTATCAGACTTAGTGTCTTTTATCCGAAGTGAGTGGATTCTCCTTCAAACCTCGTTCTTCATTTGGTGGATTTTCAAGTGCGGATTGAGTAGAGTGTACCAACCGGTGGTGGTGTATCTGTATCCTCCGTGTTGTGCCTCGCCCTCGTCTTGTTCGTGGTGGTGTATCTGTATCCACGGTCAAACGAGTCTATCCGAGTCTTCTTTCACGGTGGTGCATCTGTATCCGTGAAGGTTGATCTCAACCCTTCCTTTTCATCATTCAGCTGCCTACCCCACACACCTTACGTCCATACCGAGCGTCACTCCATTCCGCACCCTTTCCAGTGACGTCCCCATTCGCTTTCGGTTTAGGAATCATCTATTCCTTGCCGTCCCCGTATCAGACAAGGACCATGCACTCCCTATCCGACCCTGAACCAACACAGTCACCATAGCAGGGTTGGAGTTCGGGTGGTTTGGCCTTGGCCACGTCAGTGCTGCCGGAGCAGAGGGATAGGGAAGAAGCGGGGATGGTGCAGAGGACTAGCAAGCATCGAATATCATATAAAGTAACCGATTTTTTTTTCGAAAAAAAATTACAAAATGCTGTTTGTATTTTGTAAATTATGCATATATACTAAAGGGGTGTGTTTTGAATTAAACATACGAAGGTGGATGATGACATATGAATTTTGAGTTTCGTTCTTAATAGGTCGAAGAGATAAAACTTTGTACGAACGTTACTCGAGGAGTGCCTCCCGTACGTGGGCTTAAGATCAACATCTCTCGAGAAGTGCTTCTTGAGTAAGTTACAGATGGCAGCTCGAGACCCGAGCAGTCAGTCATGGCTCGAGAACCCGTTATGTCTTGAGCGAGCTTTCTTTAAACCATATCTGGCTACGATAATAGAACATGACACGTCACAAGCCTAGAAAGGTCGTCTGAGACACGACGTGCATGACACCTACAAAATAGGGATCTGATCGTGTATACCATCTAGAAAAATTACATTCTAACTAAATAACCACAACTGTAAGATTCTGGGAACATAAAAGGCAGAAAGAACAATGAGAAGGACAATAATCAACTACACAAACGCAGAATTTGTCTAAATTGGTCTACAGCTTTTGCTCTCCCCATAACGTCATGAAACCGTCCTTAAACCACCATCACTTCTCTACATCCGACCACCGATCTACCAAGGTAGATAAAATTAAAGGGATCTGCCGTAACCATCGTTCGTCCGTCGTCGTTTGTTTGGAGCATCCAGCGTCGTTTTCAAGTCCCTTTTGTTGTATTTTCGTTCACGTCATGTCTGTAAGTGGAGTGAAATATTGAACTTTGTAATTCAACATTGTTTTATCAATTCAAGTATTCATTTTTCGTTCAGTTTACTTTCTTTTACTTTACGGCGACCATAAATCACTCTAAAATTCTATACTATTGCAGGAAACGCAATTATGCGCCAACACATATTTGGCGACCACAATGGGAGCAAATTACTAAGAATTCACAAAGCTTCTTGAGAAGGTGTATCGTACTAAAACTGGGAAAAATCCTGCGTAAATTGACCTTGATAAAACCTGACTGAGGGTGACCGGGACGTGCTCATAGGGCTTCCGAACTACCCTTGGCTTGCTTATTCTCCTACTGACTCGTAACAAAGCAAGAGTTTGGTAGTGTTATGAGAAAACTGAAACTGGAATTAGCAGAGGGAATTGAGAATGGGAATGAATGAAAAACATCAAGAACTTATAGATATGATAAGTCTCCTTGGGGGTGATAAATCTGAGAAAAAGAGTGAATCCTTAGGAGAAAAATCATTCATGGGAGATGCTAGGGCTACTGGAAAGCAGAAGGTTAATGGGAGTCCTTGTAACGAGCGTGTTGAGTTATATCTCGGGAATTCCAATGGAGTGTTCGGAGTTGGTATATGTAATTCAAAAAGTTCGATGCCTGAGCCTAACAAGAATGTAAATCATACATTCGTTGATCTCGAACATAATGTGTACTCAACTTATTCACCCCTAGGTTGATGAAGGGAAACTGAGAGTTTCTATTATAAACCTCAGGAAGGTGACATCAATCCAAAAACGAGATCTAATCCTGTCCCTTACTTGAGCGGAGAAATTGCTCGACTTGTAGCTCAAATGGTCCCAAGTGCAAGGACTGAAGACTCGAGGATAGAGATACCTCGAGGATATAGGATTCCCAACTCAAATTACTCGAGTTGTGAGTCTGTATATGAGTCCAATTCTTAATTATATAGAATGAGGGATAGAGATACCTCGAGGATATAGGATTCGCAGCTTTACTTTGTTATTGGAAGAAGATGAAATGACTCATGTAGAACATATAGTTAGATTTACAGATCATATGGGGGAAATATCAAACAATGATATGTTAAAGCTCAAGCTATTTCTTAATTCTCTAATTGGGGACATATTTGGCTGGTATTCGAGACTTCTACCGAATTCCATCTTAAATTGGATCGAGATGCAGGCCTAGTTCCTCAAGGCATTTGATAAACTAGATTCAGTAACCTCTTTTACAGAGATCATGAGATAACAATTACCTGGAGAAAGTCCTGCTTTATTTTTACTTAAATTTAGTAGGAACCTGCTAAAATGCATGACAGCCTTAGCTGAAATAGATCAACTCGAGATAGCACAAAATGCTCTGTCACTAGAGATAAGGAAGAAACTCTTGGAGAGAGCGTTTTCAAGACTTACATGATCTCTCGAGGCGAGCGACTGAGTATCATAATCTCTTGTTAGAAGAGTTTAATTCAGTTAGGAACTATCAAGTAGAACCTTGGTTGGAGATTGATGTAGCCGAGTTCATAAAAGGGGAACCAACAATATGCGACCCTTAGTAAAGAAAAATTCTAATGCTCGAGTTTCTAAAAAATCTGACGAGGAAATAAAATTCTCCTTTGACATAGATCAGATGAATAAAAAATTTGATTATTGGTTGCACCAGAAAGGGCGCATAAAACTTAGGCATAGGCATGAACTGCTACTAAATGATCAAGAGAAACGTATGAAGTATTGTAAATGGCATGGAACGTTTACTCATGCAACTCAAGAGTGCATACATTTTAGAAATCTGATTCAAGACTTGATCGAGTCAAAGGAGTTACGTTTTGCTAAAGTAAATGAGTCGAGTGTTGTAGATGATAATCCCTTTGGTGAAGAGCCTATAATTCATATGTATTCGTTTGAGTTTGAAAATAAGTGTGCTAAATGTAGTGTTACACTACATTCTATCTCAAGACTGATGTTCGTAATGTGTCTCAGGGAATCAAGATATCCGGAGAGACTATTGATGCCAATGGGCTTTTCAAGCGCCTGGTCGATAAGAAGGTGGTGAACTGTCCAGTTCGAGATATTCATGATGGACATTGCCATTGGCATCTTGATTCTACCCACACCACGGACAAGTGACGTAACTTCCGTAGGTACCTGTAAATGAACAAAGAGAGTTTATAGTACTATTTGACTCAACTCGAGTAGGTAACAATGGGAATGGGAATTATGGTTATGGTGAACAGGTTAGTAGGCCTTGCGTGCGCGAACACATGAGTGATTATGAGAAAACTTGAGTTACGATTCAAGAATATATACCACACAAGCATCCAAGGAAGGATGTCCCTGCTCCCTAGTTTGCCAAAGTCGAGAAGACATTTGTTGAAGCAAAAGCAAAGGAAGTGATCCAAGTCAACCTAAAGTTGATTCAAGAGGGTCCATAGATTGCTCGTTTTCTCGAGGAAGGGATGCTCTGCGAGAAATGCAAGTTGATTGCCTCGAATAAGCTCCTTGTCCCACATATGTGCACCAAATGCTGTGTGGTGAACTTCTTGAAGTTGGTTCAGATGCCAACCAATGAAGAGATCGAGATCAAGCTTAGAAGTGAGATCGCAGGTAATCTTACTACAAACTTTATTGATGCTAAGGTGATTGAACCTAACATGCAGAAAATTCGGGCTATGCTCCTGAAAAGAGAGACTTTGTTTATGTAAAACGTCCTGTCAAAAATCTTGGGTGAATTGTATGAGAGCCTATGAGGGACCCACAATTAGATGGAAAATCTGTAGGAAAACAGTGATCCCAAAGTTGGTATGCAAGAGAATTCTAAGACGTACAGAGAGGGAAATCAAAAGGAGCAAAAGTATTTCACCAAGAGAGGCAAGTGAGCCTCAAGATGGGGTACAACAAGCAGAAGGCGAGGAAGAGGAAGACTATGATGAATATGTGGATTACACGCCAATACAAGAGGGATCCCCTTGTGAATACCAAGTAGGTGAAGATCCCATGATGACTTGTAATGTGGTCGAGTTACTCGCCTGCTGCTCGAGAG
Source organism: Melastoma dodecandrum (assembly GCA_029817715.1). Lineage (NCBI taxonomy): Eukaryota > Viridiplantae > Streptophyta > Magnoliopsida > Myrtales > Melastomataceae > Melastoma > Melastoma dodecandrum. The sequence goes on along the minus strand of JARUPY010000397.1, from coordinate 8,872,068 downwards.
AAGGTAAAGGAGTCATACTCGCTAATGGCACAATGCATAAGGGTCCTAAGTCAAACCTTAAATACCCAAAGGGATAGCCACTTCACTGGTTTGATAAGCCCTCTTTCGGGATGAGACAACATATGCATTCCATGTACATCACTGCGGATTTCGATGGAGTAAGGATGAATAAGGTGCTAGTTGATAGTGGGGCTATAATGAATATTCTTCCCTTTGTCACTTTCCTCGCAATGGGTAAAGAAAGATGCAGCTAACAGATATAAAGATGTCAATCATCGCCTTTAATGGAAAGAGGTCAGAATGCATGGGAGTGTTTTCAGTAAATCTCCAGGTAGGGAGACACGAGATAGAGACGACTTTTTTCGTCTTGGACATTGCCTCAGCTTTCAACGCTCTTCTAGGTCGAGATTGCCTCCATAAAGCAACGGTCATACCTTCTACTCTACATATAGAGTTGATGATATGGCTTGATGATAAAATAAAACTTGTGCGGGTTGATAAGAATCATTGTTCTTGTGAAACTAAATCTTTATATTCACTGCAGAACCCGATAAGAAGAAACAGGATAAGAACAATTCTGAAAACCCATCGCTGAACCCTGAGGTAGAGAAATGACATAATTCACCAGGCTGAGGCAACAAGAGTTGCGCTTCCTATAATCCCAAATGGATGGGGAAGTGAGGAAGATGATACTCCTCAAGCTAGAGGTTTTACCTCACTGTTCAACTTTACTGTCGAAGCATCTAGAGATGAAGAGCTCGAGAACAACCCAGAGATGCTCGTGCCCGAAGAAGGTATCCCCATTACTTGGATGGATGAGAAGCCTCGAGGAATACCAGAAGGACATCGTCCTGACTCAAGCTAGGATCAGGATTGGAGATATGAAAGTCGAGATCGTGAATCACCCGGTCAGAATGATGAAAGAATTCAGGATCAATCTGGTGACGTTGAGTTGGGGCCCGATAGACTCCTACGAGAGGGTACCTATGAAGATTGAAGAAGATGAAGGTCTGGTCGATGTGCACCAAGAAGCACACCCTTTAGTTTGTTTAGGTCGTGATGGAAAAGTGCGTTGCATCGCACAGTTGTCATTTTCTTTCAGTTCTTGGCCATTTTTAGGCGTTTTTTCTTTGCAACTCGACGATCATAGTCGAGAAAGTTTGTTTTCCGCATCAGACCCTTGGATTAGTGTTAATCTTGGTTCGGAAGAAAATCCTAGACTCACTTACATGAGTGCTATTCTAGACAGTAATTTAGCCTCTGCCTTAAGAGAGGTGTTACACGAGTTTCGAGACTGTTTTGCTTGGGATTACACAGAGATGCCAGGACTAGATAAAAGCCTGGTGGAACATAAAATCCCGATTCGAGAAAGCTTTAAACCCGTACAACAAGCCCCACGAAGGATGATAGGAGAAGTAAGTAAACCCATTTTTGAAGAAGTAAGAAAACTTTTTCAAGCCGGGTATATAAGAACATCTTGATACATGGAGTGGATCTCGAGCATTGTTCATGTGGTGAAGAAAAATGACAAGATTTGAGTGTGCATAGATTTTCGATATTTAAACAAAGCAACTCCAAAAGATTAGTACCCCATGCCAATAATAGAAGAACTAATCGACAAGATAGCAGGAAATGTCATTATGTCATTCATGGATGGTTACTCGGGATCATAGTTGTTAATGGCGATAGGCGGGGCGAGGCGACAAGCCATCGCCCGCCGGAGGCGAGAGGCGAGGCGAAAGGCGCTCAAAAGGCGATTTGTGTAAGGCGATTTGTGTATAAATAATAAAATGATTTCAAATAAAAAAGATGAAATGGATTTATAATATTAATCATCATCATTCATCATGTAAAATATTCTAATCAAGCATCCATAAGATCGAGATTATCATCCGAATCATCCGAAGCTGATAAAGCCACACTATCATTCCCACTAGAACTTTTGTAGCCTTCCGGGTTTTGCTCTTCCTCCTCATTTTCATCAAATTCTTCAAAATATTCTTCATCTGCCACATCAACTTTTTTCTTCCCTCGAAGCTCAACGACATCTTTATAACCTCCAACAAGATGTTTCTTGAATCGACTAATTCCACCATTTGTTACTTTTCCGCAATAGTTGCACTTCACTTTATTCGTGTCATTTGGATTTGGTAGAGTTCCTTGACACCATGCAGGATCCTTTCGGTTTTGATTTGAAGAAGACATCGTCTAATTTCTGCGTAAAATCAAAAAATGCTAGCATAATTAGTTTATAACTTCAAGCAGATTAAAATTTGAGTTAGTTTATTGAATAAACTAATGAGAAAGACAAATCTAATCGCAAACAAATCAACAAAAAGTACCAGCATTGCTCTTCCTTTTTTATCTTTCGTAGAAGAAAAGTCAGTCAACTTATCACCGAAATAGAATTAGTTAAAAGGCAAAGGCAGTCTTAACTTCAAATATTGTCGTCCAATACAATTGAAAATCACAATTTCAAACCACGACTTGTCCAAGTCTCCAGTTAAATTTTGGCCTAAAAATAACAGCACAAGTACATGTTCGGACTCAACAAATTCAGATGAGCTACACTACGAATTTAGTTCTTGAGAGCTACAAATTCAACAATAGAGGGAACGCCGATTCTTAAGAGCTAAACACAATTAAAGAAATCTGCTTTACCCAACACTGGTGAGCTGGGCGATGAAGAAAGGATCCTGCTTGAGAGGGAGGAGGAGAGGCCGATGGAGGAGGGGAAGCAGACAGAGGGGAGGCAGGAGGAGGAGACGGAAGGGATCGTTCGTGTGGGGAATTGTTCGTGTCTTGTCTGAAGACAATAGGTTTTCAAAGTTTTTATTTATTCAATTTAATCCCCAAATTATTATAATTATTACAACTTAGTCCAAAATTACACAATTCGGCCGAAATCCAAAGGCGAGCCTTTTGTCGCCTTTCGCCTGAGAAAAAGGCGATGAAAGGCGAGGAAAGGCGTCGCCTTTGGATCACGCCTCGCCCGGAGGGGAGGAAAGGCGAAATCGCCTCGCCTGCCTCGCCCCTCGCCATAGGCGTTGCCTTTCCTCTCCGTTTACAACACTGCTCGGGATATAATGAAATCTTTATTGCTGAGGAGGATATTTATAAAACAGCCTTGCGTGTCCAATTGGTATCTTTGAGTGGGTAATAATGCCATTTGGATTAAAGAATATTGGAGCCACTTATTTGAGGGCTATGAATGCCATCTTTGATCCTTTAATAGGGAAAACGGTGGAAGTGTACATCGATGATATAGTTGTAAAGTCGACATTGAATGATTTTGCATTTTGGGGGCCTTCGAGCTGCGTTCCTCCAGATGAGGAAACATCATTTAAAACTAAATCCATTGAAATGTGCATTTGGAATTTAGGCGGGACAATTCCTCATATTCTTACTGCATCAAAAAGGGATTCAAGTTGACCCGAGTAAAATCAAAGCAATACATGAGTTGCAGCCTCCAAAAAACAAGGAGCTACAAGCTTTCCATGGACGAGTCAATTACTTAAGGAGATTTACTAGGAATCTGGCAGGAAAGGTATAAGCCTTCACAACATTGTTGAGGGGAGATAACAAGTATGTTTGGACAAATAAGCATGAACAAGCGTTCGAGAAAATCAAGGAGTATCTAACAAAACCTCCGGGCTTAGTTTCTCCCCAACTCGAAAAGCCTTTAATTTTATAGTAGCGCCAAATGCTACCACGATAGGTGCACTCCTCACTCAAGAGGATGACCTGAAAAGAAAAGAGCCGTGTTTTAATTGTCCCGACTTTTGAATCCTGCTAAAACAAGATATACAGTTTCAGAAAAGCTATGCTTGTTGGCGTATTATGCAGTCACGAAACTAAGGAATTACATTGGGAGTAGTGAAGTATATGTGGTCTCAAAGGCACAAGTTTTAAAGACGTTTTTCTAGAGTCCTTTACTTATTGGAAGAATTAGTAAATGGAGTTTGGTACTTTCTACATATTACTTAAAATTCAAACCTCAAAAGGCTGTCAACAGACAAGTTCTTTCAGATTTCCTAGCAGAGTACTCAAGTGAGACTTCATTAGATCAAGAAGAGGAAATGCAAATTTCGTGGGAAGCTAGGTTAGATGGGTCTTCAACAAGACTCGGATTCGGAATTGGAATTGTTATAAAGTCATTAGCAGGTTCCGAGACTAAATTTGCTTTTAAACTGGTCGAGCATGCAACTAATAACGCTATCGAGTATAATGCACTTATTGTTACATTGGACACCTTGATCGGGAGTGGAGCAAAAGTTGTAGTAATCAAAGGTGACTCACAGCTGGTTGTAAACTAAGTAAATGGTTTAAGTTTGTGTCACACTTAGGAAATGAAAAAATACTTGATTCTAACTCAACAACTAATTTAAAAAATTTCAACAGGTTATCCTGGAACATATAGGTCGACAAGGTAATGTAATGGCCAATTCATTGGCCTAATTGGCATCATGATATAAATTGAATGATGTGTTACACAGTGAAATAGAAAGGGTAATCCCCGAGATAAGTATATCTACCGTTAAGATAGAAGAAAGTGAAAATACTTCAAATCATAAGGGGGATATTATGAAAGCAGATGAAGATTGGCGGATACCATATATCCAATTCCTAGAGAACCCCATCTCACAAGTCGAGGGAAAAATTAAATTGGCAGCTAAGCAATACATCCTCCTATATGGCTTGTTATATAATAAAACTCGAGGAGGTGTTTTGTTGAGATCGTCGACATGGATGAAACCACACCAATGATGTTAGAAACACACCAGGGGTTGTGTGAAACTCACCAGTCAGGAGTAAAGATGTATTGAATGATTCAAAGACATGGATTTTATTGGCCATATATGAAGAAGAATTGCATCGAGATGGCTAAGGGTTGTAGGAAGTGCCACAAGTTTAGACCCATAACTCGAGCTTCGGCGTTGGAATTAAATCCAGTAACACAGCGATGACCATTTAAGTCTTGGGCGTTAGATATAATTGGAGAGATTAGACCTTATTCGAGTAAAGGAGACACCTACATATTGGTAGCCACAAATTATTTCTCAAGTGGGTAGAAGCGAAAGCTTATCGGAAAATCGACCAAAAAGAGGTAATCAAGTTTATCAAGGCGAATATCATTTTTCGTTTTGAAACCCTAAACACAACATAGTAACGGATAATAAAACTGTATTTCACAGAGAACAGATACAGAAATTCTCGAGAGAGTTTGGTTTTATCATCAACAACTCCTCACCGTATTATCCATAGTCTAATGGCCAAGCCGAATCAATAAATAAGCATATTAAGAATGTTGTTCACAAAATGATTGAGAATAACCTTAGGAGGTGGCATGAAATACTCCTTAAGACTTGTGGGGTTTGGAGTCACTGAAAGAAATAGTACTGGGGAGGCGCCTTACAACTTGGTATATGGGCAAGAAGCCATTGTACCCATTGAGGTAAAATATAAGTCCTTTTTGGTTAATCAAGAGAGTCAAAACAAATGTCAAGAAGATAATCCTCGAGAACTTGAGTATCTCGAGGACTTGCGTGCAAGAGCAGCAAATAGAATGGAAGTTCAAAAAAGGAGAATAATGAGGTATTATAACAAGAATATCCATTCCAAAAGCTTCAAGGAACGGGAGTTGGTATGGAAAATGATTCTCCCAATAGACACTCTGTATTACTTCCTCAGGAAATGATCACCTAATTACCTGATATTTAGAAAAGAAATACTTGATATTTGTTCCATAAACGTCTTGGTAGTCACTCGAAGACATCACCTATTATCTGGTTCGCATTTTCTTCTAGTCAAATCTGTCCACCCTGCTAGCCAAGACAGTAAACAAACATTTCTCCTCGTAAGTCACCTAGTCGTGGGACTAAGTTCTACTAACACCCAGACTGAAATTTAGGAATAATAAGGAAAAAAACTCCTCTCATTCTCTAGCTTCTCCAATGGGAAGCCAAAGTAAAGAAAAGAGTCTCCAGGAATCCCTCTGTCTCCACAGGCCATCAGACAAGCCAACTCCCCGTCGCCTGACTTGTGGTCTACTTACTTCTCCAAGGTTGATTGACGAAGAGGAGGAGCCAAGGTGCGATACATCAGGGTAGTGAAAATCGGGAGAAGTCTCTCAATGAACCCCCTCTCGTATGGCTCAAATGAAGCCTCTGAGCCACGAAGCTCCGAAAAAGAGGAAGTCCCTAACCTAAGGTTGTGAACCTAGGCTTTCAAGGAACTAAAGGTTGTGAACATATGCCTTGAAAACAAAGAAGAGTTTTGTTTGCGGAAGAACAATGGCATCTCGACAAGACATGTTTAATGTGAAGGTGTGTTTTGTTCATATGGAAAGGCACAATCGAAGAGAGCCCTGTAGGGCTCATGAAGAAACTGCAAAGAATATTGAAAATTGTTGTTCTGTAGAGAATCTTAGCAGCTTTAATTCAAATATTAAAACTGTTCAAAAGGGAAAAGAGTCATATTGCAGTGAAACGTCTCAGAAAAGTTGAAAACACTTTAGAAAAAAAAGCATTAAGTGTTATTAAATTGTCACAAAAAAGTTGAAAACACTTCAGAAAATTTATTGTGGCTTAGGCTGGGAATCAATGAAACGCTTAATAACTTCTAAGAGTTGTTTTTCACGAATCTTGTCTTCTTTTAATATAGCCTCGGCCAACACGGCTTCCCGCCTTAAAGTTTCATTCGGCTCTACGACAGCTGGCTTCATGACTCGAGCGCTCTCGAGTTTAGATAGGGATTTTAAAAGAACCTTCTCCTGCTTGGCGATCCTCTGAATTTTCCCCCGAACAACACTTAGGCAATAATTTTTGTGCTCAATCGTTGCATGTAAGAGGTTGAGCTCATGTTGGACTTGAGCTTCAGCCAATTCTTGTTGAGCTAATCGTTAGAGACTTGTGCCTAGTGTCTTAATTATGCTCATTGTCATATCAGTGAAGCCAGTAATGCTGTTGAGCAAGGTTGCAAGCAAATGATTTGATCTATTGTTGCTAGAGGAGAAAGGACAATCCTTTTCAGCGCAGCTCTGTATTGTTCGAAGCAATTCTCTATGCAGATGATGGCAGTGCAGGGAAAGTCAATTACGAACTGGAAGTCCACTTGAAATTATTGAACATCATCTAATAGTTCTTCATTAGCCACTTCCTCAGGAATGAAGCTATTGTCCACGAGTTCCTCATTAATGTCATCATTAGGAAGATTTGCTGCTGTAGTTTGAAGATTAAGACTTTGGAGAAAGAATAGGTAAACAGTTAGAAAAGAGAAACTTTGAAACTTGAAGTTTGAACGTACAACATTTGATTTACCCAGATGTAATATCCTCTTGAAGAATATTTTCAGGAGGCAGCTTTGTTGTACCTATTGCCTCCTCTATGACAGCGGAAGGAATATCAGTATGCTCCATTTCAGTCTCGCCAGACTTATCACGTATTTTCTCAGCATCCTGGAGAGGTGAAGCATCTCGAGTTTTCAAAGTAGGAGCGTTTTTTCGAGTCACCCCAACGTCCTCGAGAGGCGAAACACCTCGAGTTTCCAAAGCATCTCGAGAAGGCAAGGGATCATCTCGAGTTCCTGCCTCGATTGTTTCAACTTGTAAAGCGACTTGTCCCATTCTTCGAAGTAAAGAATTTGAAGAGAAAATGAACTCGAAGAAACAGGAATTCAGAGAAGATACCTCATCATTAAAGACGTGATGTTCGGGAATAACCTCCAAGATCCTTAACTGTAGAGGATTCTATAGCTAACGAATCTCAATCCACCTCCAGACTTTCTAGTTGCTCATGAACGATCATGGTGGATGATGTTTCGAGAAGAAGTGGGATGGATGGATTCGCCTCAGAATTTCTATCTGAGACTCGAACAACGAGTTCCTCGATCACGGGCATCATTGGTCTTCCGAGACCACGTCTTAGCCTCTTTAACGGGGGCACATCCTCATGACCAACTTCCTTGCTATGCCGCTTAGAGGGACGATCTTCTCGAATTTTAGATCGTCCTTTTCTAGGAACTTCTTCTTCAAGAGACTTTAGAGTCCGAGTTCTTCGTTTTTTCTTTGATTCTAAAGACTCTTGATCAGAGGTCGCCTTGGGCAAAATTCCGGTCTCAATTTAACTGCGAAGTAGACATATTCAAGTTAGTAACAAAGTCTGAGTTTCGTGACTCACTCTTTAGGTCGGGACCGGGTACGTAAAGGTCGTCCAAGTTGCCATCCAAGATAGTCATAAAACCTCACAATTCAGACCATGTCATGGTCCAGTAGACTTGAAAAAGCTCGGATGCAAAAATCCAACCACTCCTCAAGAAAGGGAATTTGATTGGAGATAAAGTAGTTCGAGATAACACTTCGTTTACTTCCTTGAAATGCCTGGTTGCAGTCTTCCCGTGTATAAAATTGTTATATGATCTCGAGAAAGGAATGTTGACGTCTTGGAGGAAACCAAGTGGTCTAGCACATAATCGAGGATTATACATCTCAAACGTGAATTTGTCTCCTGGACAGACTCCCACTAAGTCCCGAGGCGTTAAGGCACTGTCCTAGTAAGACCATTTAGTGAGGTTATCTCAAGCAGCATGGAACTTATTGGGAGGATAGGGTACCCATTCTTGTTCTCTCACAGAGTTAGTCAACTCACTCATCAAGAGAGAGACAATTTTAGAGGACCAAGTGCTCAAGTTAGTAGACATGTAAAGAGCTATATTAAGTCCAAAACATCTCTCCTCCGTGAGCACTAATTTATCAAAAGAATCGGTTGAGGAAACTAAATGTGGGCCCATAGGTGTAACAACCATGTTGGACTTCCAGATGGGTAGCTAAGGAAACCTTTAGACTTCTTGAGAACAGAGTAGCTGAAGAAGAAAAGGAGCAAATGCCACTGATTGATCTGTCTCCACTAGGAAATTGCTGATCGAAGGCATCTAGATCTGTTTCCCGGGACAGCCGAAAACATACTTGTTGAGTCATTCTAGATAAAAGTCGAACTCTCTTGACCCCATTTGGCGGTCTTTTTTTCCTGCATCATGGAATAGTCCCATGTGAGCATTAACAATGTTTCGGATCTTGTGGCTGTTGTACTGGAACTTGTCTTCTTTCACTTTATAGAGACGGACATCAACACCCAAGGCAGAACAACCCATCAGCAAACATACATCTTCTTTGGTAATTGTCATATGTCCCTCAAGATGAAACAAAACATTCAGTCTCGAGTTCCAAAAAGGGATCAAACTGAAACATATTGTAGATCCCCCAAATTGTGAATTCCCTCAATTTGGGTATTCAACCAACCCCTTTCATCGGAGTCACAAAACATTGACTAACCCCTAACCTTTACACAAAACCAGCTAGTTTTTTTCCGTCTTTGTTGAGTCATGGTTAATCAAATTTTAATCAAGTTCGATTAAATTTTGGTTGATTTGAGTACCAACTCGGGAAACACTTTAGTTACCATTAAACATGATTACCGATAAATGTTTTCCTCTTGCGTTTTCCATTCTTAATTCGGCTTAGTACATTTACCTAGACATTAGTTTACGAGCATGGCAAGCCAAGCCATAGTAGTACTTGACCGTCTTTCTTTTCATGTTTACAATAATTAATTAATTATAAGTCATTTTCCAAATTTTACAACACATGGGCATTATTGTTTACGACCATTGCATTTTACTTTTAGATGTCGACAACAAAAAATAACAATCATTATTACTCCATTTACTCCCATGAGGGGGGATGACTCGACTTTGATTACAACGGGATCGTTTGGACTAGTCGACATTTCAGTCGGTATCCATTTTGTTCCACGCCCAAAGACGTAACAACAAAGCGATGGTCGGCCACGTATTCTGGCCGTACAACTAGTCAATTTGATGTTCCATTCAGGGGAGAATGAATTTGACTCCACGAAGCAAAATGCAGACAAACCGCTCTGCTCTCCGTCAACACCTCCAGCAAAGTTTCATCAACCCTACAACAAAGAATGGGCATTCCTCCTTGCAGCTTTCCGATCACGCAGTCTGAAGCCTCCCATTTTAATGAAACCTGCGAACCTTCCCTTTTGAGTGCTCCGTTGGTTCAGACGACCCGTGGAAAGTACTTCGGGCAGGATGCCATTTCAAAAAAATTAAAAGACAGATGGGCTCGGCAATCCACCAGCTCTCCTTCATCAACTTCAGGAACAAAAAAATCCTCCTCCCGGGAACAAAAGCTTGCAGAGAGCCGAAGACTCTTCATCATCTCTCTCGACCATCAGAACATGCATATGGAGCCAAAGTCTCCTCTCCTGTCGACTTTCGTGCCTCTTATCCATTCTCATTCTATCACGACGATTATTATATATAATATATTATAGGATTACTAGCTTTGTGGGATTCAGATTGTTACATGAATCCTAAGGCGGTACTCATCCTTTTAAGAAATTATAATTACCTATTCATACGTCGTAGCATAGATTTGATTCTTGGCAATTGTTGATTAAATTTTAGTTATTAAAATCCTAAGTCGGTACCCACGGACGAAACAACTTACATTATAAATTAGGTTCGGGGGTCGTACAGAAAGTGGTAACGGGCGAGAGAATTGAAAACAAAAAGCATTAGGCCGAAAATAAAATTGAGGCTTCCGAGGGTTTTAAGTGTAAGAACTCTAAGGATTAGTATCCCAGAGCGAGTTCGAATAGTTCGTGTTACGACGTGTGTATAGACACTTTTAAAGGAGTTACACTTGGGGTTCTAGAAGATGATCGCATTGAAAATATTTCAAGATTATAAAATATGATTTATTTAACGTGATTTGTTATTCGATTTATACGTATCACATAGATTCGGAACCTTTTAAATAGTTTTTTCAAAACTAAGCTTCCGCTGCGTCAAGAGGAAACTCTTCAATGATATTCGAGTAATCGTATAGTATAAATTGGGGTTTTACTTTAACAAAAGTTTTAAACTGTTTCCTGATAAATCTACTGTGGTTCTTTAATTTTATTCTTTTAACCACAGTGAGCTTAGAGGAACAAAAATTATTTGATTTGACTTTAATTACTACCGACCCACCCTATTATGTTATCATCATTGAGGGATAAATCTTAAGTAATAAGATTACTTGGGTTGGTTTTATTGCGATGAACAAGAATTCAAGTAGGAATTCAATCCGTCATATTAATAAAATTGTAATTTAATTAAAAAAACACGTGTTGCAAAGTTGTAACAGAGAGTGTAAAAGTGATACGCAAGAAATAAATTGGTTTCAAGTGTTAATGCAACCATGAAATTTACGAGTGTTCTAAAATCAAGGTCGAAGCGGACAATAATTAATTTGAAGAGTCCAGGGTGGTGTAATATTAATAATTCTCAATTTCTCGTGAGCCCATGAAATAATTATTGCACACAAATCCAAGTGCAACGTGTGTTTGGGTATGTTTGCCGAGACTGAAAGACATTGTGAAATCTGTTATTCATTAGGGTAGTCTTGTTCGTGGAATTAAATAAATAAATAAATAATTCAAACGCAAACTCACGTACTCAGATCAATCGGTCAGTTGGATATTTTAGTTGGGCTCAGACGATGTTTGAATAAACATAGTTTAAATGTTTAAAATATATTAGACGTGACCCATAAGTAGCTCAATATACAATATGACCGAAAAAGAAATAAGCCAATTGAGTTATAAAATGGGCTTCAAATTAAAATAATTAAGCCCATTAATGAAACATATACAGCTGAGACAATTTAAACAAAACCCCTAAATAATAAGTCTAAGTTTTAACTCGCCGCCATCAATGAAAATGAAAATAGTCAACATACTTCGTGAGTCGGTACAACTCAGTTGTGGGCTCGCGTTAGTACAGTTGTAGTTTTTCATAAGTTATTAATGGGTCGACTTAACTTAGATTAGTTAATTTGTTAGCTCAACGAAGATCAATTGATTTGATGGGTGAGGGGTTCAAGAAAATATTAACCCAAGTTAATTATACCGAGGGTCACAAGGATTTGTGACTGGCAAGTGGTGCGTACTTAATGATTATGGTGTGTAGGTACAGCTCAGTTATGTGCATACTATAAGATTTGAGTATTTAGTCTCGTGAGGAATTATTACTAACTAATTCCCAAGCCTAATGATGGGGCTATTAGGTTTGAATAAAATAATGAGAGTTTATAAAAGTCTTTTATAAAACTATTCATAAATAAAAATTTAAATTTTATTTACTGTAGATGTCGACTAACCAATCGTTGCGAAGTATTTTGGAGAAAGAAAGTATCCTCTAAGGGCCAAACTACGTGGACTCATATCGAAAGCTTAAGATTGTACTGAAACAAGAAAGAAAATTTAATGTACTAGATTCTGAGCCACCGGCTGTGCCCGCTGCAGACACTTCTGAAGCAGATCGAATAATTTATGATCATTATGTGGAAGATGCTATTGATGTGCAGTGTCTCATGCTGTCAGCAATGTCTCTAGAGCTGCAGAAGCAACATGAGAATATGAGCGCTAGGGAGATAAATCTCCATTTGCGCGAGCTCTTCCAAAAAAAGTGCCCGGACTGAGAGATTTGAAATCTCTTGAGCATTTTTCGGGATGAAGTTGCAGGAAGAGAGCCCTGTCGAGCCTCATGTACTCAAGATGATATGGTACATTGAGAAGTCGCAAGTTTGGGCTCCAAGATGGACACTCATTTGGTTGTTGATAGCATTTTGTGTTCCTTGCCTCGATTGTTTGCTCCGTTCGTGATGAACTTCAATATGAACAATATGGAGAATAGTCTTGCCGATCTATTGACCATGCTCAAGACTGCAGAGAAATATATCAAACAAAAGACTGTTTCAAATACAATGTTGGTGAGAAATACTAACAAGAAAATGAGCACGGGGAAGTTCAACCCTAAGGTCAAGAAACCAAAGGTGTCTGCACACCGAGGCCAAAAGCCCAAACTGAAAAAGGGCTGGCAAATTCCTCAATCTGATGAGAAGGAAGCTATATGCTTTCAATGTGGCAAGAAAGGCCACCGGAAGAAGAATTGTTATGTCTTTCAAAAGAAAAATACCAATGGGGCAAGTGCTTCGGGTATTTTTTATGATTGAATGTAATTTTTCTGTTTCATCCTCATGAGTCCTAAATTCAGGATGTAGTTCTCACATCAGTGTGGACCTACAGGGACAATGGGAATCCAGACGACTGTCCAAGGGCAAGATGGACATACGAGTGGCTAATGGAGCAAGGGTAGCTGTATTAGCTGTAAGGACTTATGAAATAAGTTTGCTCAATGGGTTTATTTTGAAACAAGAAAACTGTTGTTATGTTCCGAGATTTTCTAAAAAACATCATCTCGGTGTCCAGTTTAGACACCAAGGGTTTTGTTTTTTAATTTAAGGACAAGATGTGCTCCTTTTATCAAGATGATGTTTTCTACGGAAATGGATCTTTAAACAATGGTTGGTATATTTTAAACTTACATGAGCTGATACGTTGCATCGAGAATAAGAAACAGAAATCGTGTAACTCAATCCCAACTTACCTTTGGCATTGTAGACTCGGTCATATAAATGAGAAGCACATTGCTAAGTTACTCAGCGATGGGTTTACTAGCTTTGCTACATGGGATTCGGATTGTTAAATGAATCCTAAGGCGGTAACCATCCTTTTAAGAAATTATAATTACCTATTCATACGCCGTAGCATAACTTTGATACTTGACAATTGTTGATTAAATTAGTTATTAAAATCCTAAGACAGTACCCCACGGACAAAAGAAACTTACACTACAAATTAGGTTCGGGGGTCGTACAGAAAGTGGCAATGGGCGAGAGAATCGAAAACAAAAAGCATTCGGCCGAAAAGAAAAATTGAAGCCTCCGAGAGTTTTAAGTGTAAGAACTCCGACGGCTAGCATCCAAGAGCGAGTTCGAATCGTTCGTGTTATAACGTGTGCGTGCATATTTCTAGAGGAGCCACAATTGAGGTTCTAGAAGATGATCACATCGAAAATATTTCAAGATTACAAGGTATGATTTATTTAACGAGAGTTATTATTCAATTTATACGTATCACATAGATTCGAGACCGTGTTTTGGATAGTTTTTTCAAAACTAAGCTTCCGCTTGCCACAATAAAAACACTTCAGTAACAACAAATTGATGGTCGGCCACGTATTCCGGCCAAACAACTAGTCAATTTGATGTTCCATCCAGGGGAGAATGAATTTGACCCCACGAAGCAAGATGCAGACAAACCACTCGGCTATCCGTCAAGACCTCCTCCAACGTTTCATTGAACCCACCGCAAAGAATGGGCATTCCTCCTTGCAGCTTTCCGATCACGCAAGTGTGAAGCCTCCCATTTTAATGAAACCTGCGGACCTTCCCTTTTGAGTGCTCCGTTGGTTCAGACGACCTGTGAAAAGTGCTTTGGGCGGGATGCCATTTCGAAAAAATAAAAGACAGATGGGAACGGCAATCCACCGGCTCTTCTTCTGGACAATCTCCTCTCGGGGGGATCCTACTTCATCAACTTTAGGAGCAAAAATCCTCCTCCCGGGAACAAAAGCTTGCAGAGAGCCAAAGACTCTTCATCATCTCCGTCGACCATCAGAACATGCATATGGAGCCAAAGTCTCCTCTCCTGTCGACTTTCAACCTAGCGCCGGAATCGGCCACCTCCCTCATCCCGTTCCATTACAAGCAACAACTCGGCGCTTCCCCCCTTCAGCAGCAGGTCCCCCATACTAGCTGGTGCAACGGTGGTCTCCGCAGCTTCGCTCCTTACCCAGGAACCAGCAGCTCGGTGTTGGCAACAAGATGCAGCGACAACACAAAAGTCGAAGCTCTCTTCAATCTTTCCCGCGCCATCCTGGGGAGTGGCGACTCCCTCGGTGAGTCTTCCACCTCTTTTCCCTACACACTTAGCCATTCGTTTGCTTAGAATATGGCTGACTTCCATGCCTTTTTCTTGTTTAATCTGTCACATGTGATGGAGGAAATGCGAAACGAGCTCCGACGGACAAAAGGTATTCTCGGCCAGAATGCAGGGGAGCCGGTTGGTGGGCTGTAACATTTTTCGTCCAGCATCAGATTGTGGTAAAACTAGGTGGTATCTCTTCCTTACTTAAATATGCAACTTCCTAGAGTGGTTTGAATTCATTTGAAGCTTTATAGTCTAAGAACCATCCATTCTCGTAGGCATGTGTATGCACAGAGGTGATATAATTTGTTCGCGGTTGGGAATTATTTGCTGCTCATGCATAGTCCCTGTTTCCTGTCCAAAACACTTTCAAAACATGCATCCATCTATTCCCTAGATCCCAAGGCTTATACGGTAGCTTGGGAGTTGATTTTATGTCTGTGCATGGCACGGGGATGGCGAAGAACCCTCTTGTCTCTTATTTTGCCTGTCCCTCGCCATTATAGCCCCAAAGTGGGGACTTTTCGAAGAGGTTACGCACATTGGCTGACCTCGACTCCTCCAGATCAAATGATCCTCAATGGGTGACGGTCTTGATGAAACTTTTATCATATTTTTATAGCGATCAAGGACTGAGATAGGACCCTCGAAGCAATGGACGTACGTGTAGTTTGTGGTCGGTCTGCTTACTGCAGTCCCGCTTCGAAGGGGATATCAAGAGATCCAACCATTGGATTGTCTCCAAACTTTTTAGAAATAACCTAGACTTAAAAAGGCTTGTATACATATATAAATTTACCGTTCAACGTTCTGGTTATTTTGGACACAAGCGGATGAAAAGAGCATATGCAGAGTTGAACTTGCTGTAGGTCGCAGCCCCATTCTTTGCTTGATGCTAAACGATTTCACTGTTAGATTATCATCGAATTTGATGGACATGTCCATCGCTTGAGTGTGGTCATCAGGACATATCGTGTGTATTTTTATCTTATACGTACGTTGTGTTTCACATTTTTTTATTTAAATTCTTTATTTGTAGGAATTGGGGAAACCTCCCAATTACCCGAATTTGCGCTTGCATAAGTTGTGATTCCACCGTTGAATTTGGCTGAAACTTGATATGTAACTTCCTCATTGCGGACCTTTCAGAGAACCCCAAACGATACCGAGTCGGGGTACGGTATGATAGTTGTGTTTGTTAAAGACTTGTGTAACCGAATTCATGCCCTTTCTGTGAAGGTCATTTTTGTTTCGATCGAATGATCAATGTTCGAGTTATGACGGGTACAAATTTACAAGCAAGGGCTGTTCTGTTTCCGCGAACAATCGTGCTCCTCCCCTGTTTTCGGGAGATCCCCCCGTTAGATTTATGTAAATTCCCCTTTGAATACACAGGTTCTAATTTCACCTAAATCGGACGATCCTAGGTGAATTTAAGGTCTGTTTTCCAGACCTGCGTATACTACATTTGCAACAGCATAGACGTTTTCCTTTGCAGCTGCATAACTTATAATTCTACCGTTAGATTTGTGTGATATTTGACAAACATGCTTGTCATTGATCTGTCTACTTAATGTATTGTTAGATCTTTACCATTTCGCCCCCATAGTAATGCACACTTGCATTTTATTTTGCATGTACACTACGCATGTTACTTTGGGAGATTCCTCCTCGAATTTCCGAAGATGCTTGAAGGCGCGTGTAACAAACCGTGTGGGTTGATCTTCGCATCTAAAACGCGACGAATGAAGCCCAAAGTGACCCACTGACAAGCCCAAAGGTATGAGGAGAGGTGCGGCCTCTCTGAATTCCAAGCCCACTTATAACGGGCATCGGGCCCAAGTGCAATCACCACATTTCCCCGCTCCTTTTGATCTAAATTATTGTTTATGGGTATTGTGGTGCATACTGTTAAGCTTTTAGGATTTTTATCGCATGTGGTTGTTAAACAAATAAAGATGAGTTCGGGTCCAACGCTCGAATCGGATCCAACGCCCGTAAAACAATTACATGAGTTCGGAGTCATGTCCGGATCGGGTCCAATGTCGTTAACCAAAAGAAAAATTTTAGAGCAGAAAATAGGAATTCCCAAACCGGAATCACAAAAAATGGAACAAAAAACCCCTTTCATCGGAATTACCTCAAATTGCGAATTACCTCGGTGTGGGTTGATCAAACAACCCCTTTCATCGGAATCACAAAAAATCGACTAGCCCCCTAACCTATACACAAAACCGGCTAGTTTTTTTCGGTCTTTGTTGAATCATGACTAATCAAATTTTAATCAAGTACGATTAAATTTTGGCTGATTTTAGTACCAACTCGGGAAACACTTTAGTTACCGTTAACATTGATTAACGATAACTGTTTTCCTCTTACGTTTTCCATTCTTAATTCGGCTTAGTACATTTACCTAGACATTAGTTTACGAGCATGACAAGCCATAGTAGTACTTGACCGTCTTTCTTTTCATGTCTACAATAATTAATTAATTATAAAAGTCATTTTCCAAATCTTACAACACATGGGCATTATTGTTAACGACCGTGGCATTTTACTTTTAGATGTCGACCACAAAAAATAATAATCATTATTACTCCATTAACACCACATGAGGGGGATGACTCGACTTTGATTACAACGGGATCGTTTGGACTAGTCGACATTTCAGCCGATTCCCATTTGGTTCCACGCCCAAAGACGTAACAACAAAGCGATGGTCGGCCACGTATTCCGGCCGTACAACTAGTCAATTTGATGTTCCATCCTGGGGAGAATGAATTTGACCCCACGAAGCAAGATGCAGACAAACCACTGTGCTCTCCGTCAACACCTCCAGCAAAGTTTATCAACCCCATAACAAAGAATGGGCATTCCTCCTTGCAGCTTTCCGATCACGCAGTTTGAAGCCTCTCATTTTAATGAAACCTGCGGGACTTCCCTTTTGAGTGCTCCGTTGGTTCAGACGACCCGTGGAAAGTGCTTTGGGCGGGATGCCATTTAAAAAAAAAACAAAAGACAGATGGGCTGTCAATCCACCATCTCTTCTTTTAGACAATCTCCTCTCGGGGGCTCCTCTATCATCAACTTCATGAGCAAAACTCCTCCAGGAACAAATGATTCCAGATAGTCAAAGACACTTCATCATCTCCCTCGACCATCAGAACTTGCATATGGTTCCTCTCCTGTCAACTTTCAACCTAGCGCCGCAATCGGCCGCTTCCCTATCCCGTTCCATGACGAGCAACAACTCCCGGCGCTTCCCCCCCTTCAGCATCACGCCCCCCATACCAGCTGGTGTAACGATGGTCTCCATAGCTTCGCTCCTTATCTAGGAACCAGTAGCTTGGTGTTGGCAACAAGCTGCAACGACAACACCAACGTCGAAGCTCTCTTCGATTCTTTCCCGGGCCATCCCGGGGCGAGGTGCCTCCCTCGGGGAGTCTTCCTCTCATTTCCCTACACACTTAGCCCTTCACTTGCTTAGAATATGGCTGACTCCCATGCCTTTTTCTTGTTTAATCTGTCACATGTGACGAAAAAAATGCGAACCGAGCTCTGATGGACAAAAGGTATTCTCGGCCAGATTGCAGGGGAGCCCGTTGGTGGGCTGTAACTTTTTCTTCCGGAATTGGATTGCGGTGAAACGAGGTGGTATCTCTTCTTTACCTAAATACACATCTTCCTCAAGTGGTTTGAAGTCATTTGAAACTTTGTAAAATGAGAACCATCCATTCTCCTAGGCATGTGTATGCACATAGGCAATATAACTTGTTCGCGGTTGGGATTTGTTTGCTGCCGATGCATAGTCCATGTTTGCTGTCCAATACACTTTCAAAACATAGTCCGAAAGTGACCGCTGGACAAGCCGGATCGAAACACATTGGAAATCTCTGGCACTATGAGCAACTGGTACTCGGAGGTTCGTTGTGTGGTCGTCGTACGAATGAAGAAAGAGAGAAGAAGGTACCGGACAGATACCCTTAAGCTGAAGCATTTACGGATACCATCGACGATGCTTTCGGAAGGAAAACACCGGAATGCTTGAAGATAAAAAGATTATATGTCTGTCTATAGAGAAGTGTGAGTACAATGCCTAAGAAAAACTATTTATAGTAGGATATACTTATGTATATACATATGGAAATAAAATATTCCTTTTTGCCAGTTTTCATGTAATATCTCCTTTCCATTTGAGCAATCATGACAAGAATCTCCTTCCATGTCTTGAGACCGTCCGGAATCTTCCCAAAACAGCTACTGATCGACCGGATCGCCCATTAGCCTTCGCTGCAAAGTTTCCCCGCTCGTCCAGTTGACTATCGTTTAATCACCTCGTTAACCCTCGTCACCTAGTAGCCCCATCACTTGGTAATCGCTTCGCCTGCCAACTTTCGCGTAGTGTGTTTCCACAGCTACCTCTTTACTGGGCTTCTCATATTTCAAGCCTGCATTCTGGACCGTTGATCCACAAATGGCATCGAGATCTGTGGCCCAGAATTTCTGTTACTAAACACATAACCCCTTTTAAGGTAGAGGGAGGTACTGTAATCCGTCTTGCTTTGAAAAAGACCAAGTAATCATTCCCCTATATCCTGGTATTGTGTGCAGGCGAACATTAATCCACAATCGTTGAAATCCCCGAAGCGTATCGGTTGAGATTTTCGGGACGTTTGTCAAGATCACGAGGTTTCTGCCATAATATCTCCTGTTAGAGATTTCGTTTCCCTCATAACCCCGCTATAAATAGCGATGCCCGGATCAGCTTCCCAATCGCAAACCATCACCCTTGGAAATAGTAAGGTTATGAGGTCTCCATCTTTTTGTCTCCCACCCAAGACCTATGTCCATCACCTTAGCTTGCTTGAACACCTATGTCCACCACTTTATGCAAGTGGTTTCTCGCCCTCCACATAGTTCCATCCTCCCCAACAAGGAGTTCGACCGGAAGGGTAGAAGACCTGAGTGAAGCCTCGGTGGGTCAATCTTTAGCCCTAGGTCGCGTCTTCATTGGACTGACTTTGGTCGTTCGGAGGTTGTTGCACCCCTCTTTCGGCCAAAGAACACCACGGGTGAGACCGTTGTCGGGGAGGTCGACCTCCGATCTCACGGCTCTTGGTGGGTCTGATGTGGAATCCGATACGAGAACCATGGTCCTCTCGTTCAAAAGATTCACGCTGCAGCCACGACTCCATAATGTGATGAGGTTGTTTGTTGCAGCCAAGGATCTTCTTCATTTGAGGGACGAATCGGGTACTGTGTGTAACCACCTTCGTCTCCCGTGGATAAACCCTTGAATAGATCGTAGAGCTCAAGGAGTTTTTAACAGAAAGCATTTCGTCAGGAAGAAGAAACGATGTCTACTGAGTCATTTATGTTTTCTTTTGTGCATTTGTCTCCAAACAAACTCATGTAGTGGATCACGGATTTGAATGAAAGTGAATGCACGTCTTAAGCGCCTTCGCTTGTCCACCTTTGACTTTTGGACCGTCATCAGTTTTCAAGCGAAGTGACACTCTTTTTGGGCCTTAACCATCTTTTCGGTTTCTGGATTATAAAGCCTAACAGGGTCAAGGTTTCCCGCTCATGGAATCAGAAACTAATCTCCTTCTTCGCATGTTTCCAAAAACACTAGTTTTGTTACGACATCCATGGCTTCCGATGCTTTAAACCCAGTAAACCCGACTCCCCAAGCCCACACAGAGGGTGATGAAGCCGTTTTCTGGCAGGTTTATGTTGAAGCCACGAAGTTTCACATCTTTCCCTTGTCAAGAAGCAGAGTCGGACTTTGGCGCTCCGATGCCGGAACAACAAACACTGGGTCCATTCGTTCTTGAGGTCAAGTTCCAACTTCTTTCCGACGTAGAAAGGTTGTTCCTTTTTACTCGTAAGTTGCCCGCCATCTTCACCCCTGGTGATTTCAAGCCGTCGGGATGGAGTCCGTCGGTACGAGCGTACCTCCATTGCATTCCATCTCCAAGGAGTGAGGCGCATGACCTTTGGGTTTCCAAGTGAATGACCAAGAAGTGCGCTCTGTGGGATGTGATTGGGATCAAGATCCAAATCAAAATGTCTCGCTCTTCGATTGAGTCCAACTTGTCGGTGTGTGTCGGGTTCTTGTCATTTTGGAATCCCGTTGTCAACTATTTCTACCTCCCTAGAGGACCGATGTCGATCACCCTAGAGAATGTCTGTTTCTTAGCTGGTTGTCATCTTTCTGGAGACCCCCTTTAATTTGACCACGATCGCACCGACCTGAAGTTTAACCCATTCGGAAGGCATCGGCGTGGTGATCGACCGACACCTGTCTCTGTCTGATGTAGAGTGGGGACCCTAGGTGTTTGAGCTCTACTTGGAGTGGTTGTCCAAGTATATCTTCTGCAACCGAGGAAAGCGTCTCGGTCGCTTCATGATTGGGATGTCTACCAGCCTCGTTGACGCTGCCAATGCTGACAGGGCTGAAGCTCTGGCCTTCTCCCCTTTCTTGCTGAGTTTGATCTATCGCGGGCAATAACAGGCAACGGCTAATCCAGCCAGCTTCCCTGGATGCCTAGCAGATGATCCTCTGTGGATCGTTTACCTATGGATCGTTCTGTACTTCCCGTGTTTCACCTGTTTTCCTCGTGTGATGCCCGAGCGGAGTGTAGTAATCTCAGCTAGCCCATCCCAGTACTGATCTCCCTTCAGCATTGTTGGTTGTATCCAGGCTTTGATGGATGGGTACGCAGAAAGCTGTGCAGGCGTGGTATCTTCCTGGCGACTTTTCTCCCAAAGGTGGGAAGAATCTCGCTCAAGAGATGTTGAGTATCTTCGACCTGCGTTCTTCGCACGAGATCTAGTAGGGGTAGACCCGGCTGGCGTGAGTTTTGAGTGTGTATAATCCTCAACTCTGTGCCCGTCAGCTGGGCTTCTGTCAGTGCTTAGCGGTTCCCTTATTCCTGTCAAAGAACCACCTGCTTGGCACACGTGTTGCGTCTCCCGTGAGAACTTGGGTTGGCCGAGCATTTCCAGTTGTCATGCCTTCCCATGGTTGTTCTCCTGCTTTCTCCAGCACCTGGTTTGAAGTCTGGGGAATGATGCAAGCCTCTTCACACTTGGAAAAGCTGATCCCGGAGGATTGCCTAGCCTCTTCGATGGCCCTTCCTAGTTCAAGTGAGAGGTCTTCGAGGAAACGGTCGTTAGGTGATGACTCGTCCTCCTCGGGTATGTTTAACTGGTTTAAGTAATGCTTTGATTATGTTTCGCTTGTTTATAACGGGCTACCTCTTTCATGTAGCAGGTAAGAGGTGAAAGGCGAAGCCTTCTCCTGCAGGCTCATATTCACAAGGAACATACTTGAAAAAGAAAGTGCCTCATAGGCCTACTCCACCACTACCGCGAGATATCACTGCATCCCCTATTCCTGAGGAAGTGCCCTTCATGGGTGTGTCAGATAACGCATTTCTCACAAGCCTTGTTTCCTGGTGGAAGATTACGTTGAATAACACCAGCTTCCCTAGTAAAAGTGAAAGGATCACCCATTTTATATTTAAGAAAAACAAGATCGTATTAATTTATAACGAAAGCGATTACAAAGTCGTTTACAATTCGTTTACAAAGTCATTTACAAAAAGAGTTCTTAGTGTGTCTTCACTACAATTTCGCATGGAAAGGGGAAATAATGAACATCCACGACTCCCTAGAAACCTGTCGTATGCACGCAAACTCGTTAGCTAAGAACTAAGTACGACATGACACTTTCACTCATCGTACTTTATACAATCGCTAATTTGTGCAACTCACACACCGTGTCTTGTTTCCTCACTTTAAGGCCGAGTAGTCGGCCAATCCTTGGGGCAGAAGTCTCTCCTTCACGCCCTTCATCAATTGCCTCGTTAGGTGGCCCATACTTGGGCATTCCCAATAACCGGTTTCGCTCGTTTCAACCGAACCTTGATGATTTCGGTCTCACCTCCCAGGCACCGCCGAGCATTACTTTCTTGCCTCCATTTGGTACGTGAGAAAAGCGCTTTTGGCCTCCATTCCCTTCCATTCCAGCACAACTATTTACAACCCCACGGCCGAGTCGATTCCTAGACTTGGGTCTCGCGTTCTCATACTCATGTATCGTGGTTTCGAGACGTATGTCTCACGGATTACGAGACTTTGGGTCTCGCGGTTCCGATACTCATGTATCGCGGTTCCGAGATGTATGTCTCACGGATTCCGAGATTTATGTATCGGGGTTCCGATACTCATGTATTGCGGTTCCGAGACGTATGTCTCGCGGTTTTCAATCATTTTTAGGTATTTTCTCATCACTCTTATTCGTGAAACTTAGAAAGTCACCACATTTCCTTCTTATCCGAGTTACCCGACCTACGTACATGCAAGATCTAGCTCTTATGGTCTAGACAATCACATTGCCCTACCTTACCTCCGTTCATAGTTGGAACCAGCCCTAATTACCTCAAGCAAGCGAACTGCACCAACCTACGTCCAACCTTACACAAGATCCGTGACATCCTTACCTCATTCACGCCCGGACCCGACCTTCCTTTCACTTTCCTTCACATTTCTCACACACACACTCTCAAAGTCACCAACTTTACCTCCTCACATCATCCAAATCACGCTAAATATTCAAGCAAGAGTTGATATGGCCGTTTCCAGTAAAATGAGTTCGGAGAAAGGGATAAAGGCCGCACCTTTCTTCCGATCTGCTACAAAGCTTCGTGAGCTCCCTCCTCCTTTGCTCCCTTTCCATCCGGTTCTCTTCTCAATGCCGGGGTTTTCGCACGAAAGACTCCACCTTGCCGAAACCCTCGTTTCTCCTTCCTCTTTTCCTCTCCGTCTCCTCCTTTTCTTCTTCTCCAAGATTCTAGTGGGAGGAATGTGTGGTGAGGAATTAGCCTCTCCCCCACAAATATCTCTTCTTATCTTATCTTCTTCAATGGCAATTTTGTAATTTCATCATATCCTAAGCTTGGGCCAAGTTCTTATTTTGGGCTTCCTTTCTTGACCCGATCCACCTTGAATTTGTCAAGTCCTAAGTCTTCCTTGATGGTTTACTCGCCCCATTATGTTTCACACTTAGTCTCGTACACGAGTAATTTCTTAAGCATGGAAATAATTTAGTAATGTTTTGGGTTGTTACAAAAGGTATCGTTGGTGTTTCCCTAACTATGGAGATTGTTGACGGTGAAGAACCCCCCGAAGATATCCCTACTGCCTCCTAGCTGCCCTGAGCAACCAGCAAGGAGTATGGGTAGAGTGGAGCCCCCCAACGAGGTTGCACTTGAAACCTCGACCCCACTTTCGAGGGATGGGGCCGGAGCTTCATGGGTCAATGATACTCTTGTCGCCCAGAACTTCCCAGGCGAAGCAATGGAAGTCCCTCAAGGGTCACAAGTCTAGGTGATCTCGGTAAGGAATCTTAAGCTTTGCTTGTCATTCACTCTTAAGTCATTGTCTGACCTGAGTGTATTCATGGCAGGCCTTACGCTCTCCTCGAGTGAATGAGCTGTCTCTTGAAGGGATATAACTCCGTAAGAAGCAGGATGAGTTATCTGCCACCATTCGTCGCTTCCAGGAGGAGTTAGATGCCATGGTCGCGCATGTTGCCGAAATTGACTTGGCCCTCGATATAGCCAAGGCAGGAGAGGCAGCCAAGCGCGACCGTCGACCAGGAGCGAGAGACATTCGAGTGGGATTGGGACAACGTCGTAAAGGCTGAGGCAAAGGAGGTTGTAGCGGCCGAAGTGCTGGATC
Organism: Melastoma dodecandrum; assembly: GCA_029817715.1. Taxonomy (NCBI): domain Eukaryota; kingdom Viridiplantae; phylum Streptophyta; class Magnoliopsida; order Myrtales; family Melastomataceae; genus Melastoma; species Melastoma dodecandrum. The sequence continues at coordinate 8,847,421 of JARUPY010000397.1, read as the reverse complement.
GGACGAAACACCTATTGTCTTCCTTGCCTGTTGATTGAATTGTTACGGTTGCATTTGTCCCTAGACTGTGGGAAAACGTTTTGAGATAGTGTTTTATGCATTTCCCATATCGTTGGCATATATTTTTTCAAATGCTTGCCATTGAACTTGAGGTCATACATGGATCCGTCGAGCCCCCCTAGGCGATATAAATTCCCAAAGTAGGTTTCAATTACCTGGAAGGGGCCTTTCTGTATCGGTAGATGATGGTTTTCTTGATGAATTCAACTACTTCCTTCTGATTTGATGGACTTGTAAGTCGTCGCGTCAACCCATTTGGTAAAGTAGTCTGTGGCGATGAGTATATAAGCATTTCCATTGCTTGAGTGAGGATGAATTTCCCCCAGATGTCTAGCGCTCATGCCATGAAAGGCCATGAATTTGCTTATGAATAAGGTTGTGCTATCCTTGTGTGAATCTGAGTTATTTATCAATCCCGAGGCCAATTGTGCCAGATGGTTGGTCTCTTGATTTTCTTCTCTTTTCACATGCATAATCTCTATCGTACCTATTTTCTTGAAGTGTTCTTCACTCTACATAGATATCGGCCTAGGTGAGGCACGTGGCATTCACTTTGGTCTAGGAGTTGCTGGATTACCAACTAAGAATCACCACATTTCTTTACGCTTCCCAATTTCCAGTCCAGGATGAGCTGTAAAACCAGAATCAAGGCCTTGTACTCTGCTACATTGTTGGTTACTTTGTCGTCGAGGCGACAGGCCAACCTGGTTTCGGCATTCCAAGGTGTCTTAATGAAGACGTCTTCATCAGCTCCGTATATGTTGGAAGACCCATCAAACCAAATGGATCAGTGCCCATGTGGGTTATCTTCCTCGTTTGAATAGTCTATGTAACCTTCACCATAGTGGGTGATGAATTCAGACTAGGCATGGCCTTAAACTGAATTTTGCGGCTTGTGGTATAGATTGTAGGCATAGAGCACTAAGCTCCATTTGCCAATCCAACCCATAAATAGGGGATTGTCGAAGAAAACCATGGTCACATGTGTCTTTGAGACGACATACACATCGTTGGACCCAATGTAATGTCTCAGTTTAAGTACTAAGTAATAAACAGCCAGACATATCTTCTCGGTTGGGGTTTATTGCTACTCCGTCTCTTTGAGGAGTCGAGATAGGTAATAAACAGCTCTTTCGACCCCATCTTGCTCTTTTGTCAGCATGGACCCAATACTGGACTGTGATGCAACCACGTAAAGGATGCATGGCGCCTTTGTATCCGGTGGCGCTAGTACTAAAGGGTTCATCAAATAGGTTTTTATTTCCTGGAAAGCTTGCTCATGCAGCGATGTCCAGGTTGTATGTCCCTTCTCCTTTCCTTTCAGGATTGTTAAGAAGGCACTTGTTTTTGACGTCACATTGCTTACGAAGCGACGTATGTAGTTGACCCTTCCGAGAAAAGCTTGGAGTTCCTTCTTTTTAACGACAGGAACCATGCTAGAGATCCAGTCCACGTACTTAGTCATTCTTACATAATAACCAACTTTGAACGGCTTCTTAATTTCATCGTAGACCATCTAGGCAACCTCCTCCGTCGACGCACGACCAAGTCTCGATAAAGGCCAGGCATCTCCGTGTAATCCCAGGCGAAACAATCTTTATACGTGCGAATGACTTTTCTAATGTCGCATGCTGCAGCCTCGCTTAATAGTGAGCCGATATAGGTGACACGTGGTAAACGAACGGTCCCTAAGTTTATCTCACTCAGTGGATCACATGGAATGATAGAAGCATTAGAAACTTCTTTATTCATTGAATAAATAATTGGCATGTCTTGGCGTGCTTGAAGAATTACATCGCGCTTCGTTTATTCTGGACGCCCTATAACTAGCTAGTCTTTCTCGGACGTCCGATATTGGATCGAGCGTTTCACTCTCCATTAGACGAAGGGGGTTGAGGATTTTATCGGGCTCCAAGTCCGTCTCCGTCTGATGAGTGTCACTATTGTCCTGTATCCTAGCTTCGCGCATATCTTTCTCAAGCGGGGTCAGGTTTTTATCAGTTTCGGGCTGTAGTTCATCGCCCCATCCAGTTGGGACAATTGGGTGTCGAGGTCGAGCCAAAGGTGGTCCATCATACGATACCAGGAACTCGTAGCCTGTTTCGCCTAAGGGCATATCTTTGCTCTGGTGTCATGTCTTTGACTTGCTTTACTGCCCATGCGCAAACATAGGGCTCATTCTTACTCACATCTCCCATGATAACCTCTAAACCATGTTTTCCCCACAGTAGAAGTTCTTGGTGAAGAGTAAAGGGTATAGCACCGATCCTGTGCAAGCAATCTCTTCCAAGTAGGGCATTAAAGGAAGGCTTTATGTCGATGACAAAGAAAGTCGTCTTCTTTTCATGTGAGCCTACTCGGAGTCTAACGGATACAACGCCTAGATAAGAGGACGTAGTCCCGTTAAATCCGCTGACCCTTACTTCAGTCTTTCCCAGTACGGCTATGTCATCCCCTAAGTGCTTATATGCTTCAAGGGGGGACGTTGACAGTGGCTTCATTATCAATAAGGACATGGCGCATCGCCACGTTATTGATCGTCGCCTGAATGTGCAGCGGGAACATATGTTTCCGGAGTGATGTAGGAGGCTCTTTTAGCCCTGTCACCCAGAACTTCTTGAGGAAGTGACGGAAGCCCCCCAAGGCTCACGAGTGTAAGTAACCTCGGTAAGGAGTTTTGAGCTTTGATTGTAATTCGCTATTAAGTCATTGTCTGACCCAAGCGCATTCATGGCGGCCCTTGCGTTCTCTCCTTGTCTCTTTCATTGTTGTCCTCAAACATGGGATGAAGTTGAGGATGACATTGTCACCTTGTCGTCAGTGATGGACGAGCTGGGACGAGTAGGTGGTAGTTCGCGCGAGTTGCGTGTTATAGTTTCGCTTCTCCGAAAGTCTTTCTGGCGTTCGTGGACCGAGCGACAAGAGGACTTCGCCCTGAAAGCGAGATTGGAAGAGAAAGAGCATGCGTGGACGCTGCCACTTCCATCCTCTGCTCGAGTGGAGGAGTTGTGTATCGAAGGGGCTGAACTTTGCAGGAAACAGGAGGAGTTGTCTACCACAATTCATCGCCTCCAAGAGGAGTCGGATGCCACGGTCGCTCTCGTAGCTGGGAATGATGTGGCTCTTGATGCTGCCAAGGCAGAGGAGGCAGCTGACCGCGCAGCCATCAACCAGGAGCGAGAGACGTTCGAGAGGGATTAGGACATGGTTGTAGACGTGCAGGCAAAGGAGGTTGTGGCGGATGGAGTGCTGGACCGGGCGAAATGCCTATTGTCTTCTTTGCCTGTTGACTGAATTGTTACGTTTGCACTTGTCCCCAAATTGTGGGGAAACTTTTTGAGATGATCTGTTTGTACATTTCCTATATCGTTGGCCTCTACTATTTCAAATATTTTCCATTGATTTTTAGGTCGTGCACCGATCCGTCGAACTCCCTAGGCGATATGAATTCCCAAGGTGGGTTTGAATTACCTAAAAGGGGCCGGGGCCTTCCCAATTTGATGTCGATTTCCTATGGAAGTTATCGAGAACACCCTCGGGCAATCTCAGCTTCCAGACTAGGTGTAACGACACGACTTTTATGAATTTCTGAGGATAGGGAAAATTAATTAGAATGGAAATAATATCGTAGCCTTGGCCGGGAGGTATTCAGATGGATCGTGCTTTCAAATGATTGAATTAATGGAGAGGACGAAAGACAATTTTGCCTTCTGGGAGTTAACGAATGTTGAGAATATTAGAGAGGAAAGTTACAAGGGACCAAGTACAATATGCTAGAGGAATCAAATAGAAATAGAATAACAAGCTAAGGGAACCGGCTAAATAAGAAAAAGGGAGCCCGCATGAATAGTGAGAGGGCCCGAATTAATATTTACAAAATTGCCATCGCAATAAGGAGATATTTCTGGGGAGATGATTCTCACAAATACACTTGGAGAAAAAAAAAAGGAAAAAGAAGAGAAAGAAGCGGGAGGAGCCGAGAGGAAGAAGGGGAAGGAAGAGGAGGAATCGTCCACAATGTGATCGTGGAGGAGCTTACGGGCATGGTACTAGATAAGGAACAACGATCCGTGGAGGAAGAAAGAAGGGAAGTGGCCGGGAGCGAACTTGTAAGAAAAGGAGGGAGAACCGACGGAGCATGGTGGAGGATCGGAGGAAAGGTACCTCATTTACCCTTCTCCCGCACTTATCTTCCTTAGAAATGGTGATATCACGGTTAACGTTGGTTATTGATGCATATGGCTCACGGATTTTGGTTGAGAACGAGTGTAAGAAGAGGGTTCCGACCCTAAAACGACCTTGAAGGAGCTATCCTTGCTTGGTACAAGGTGAAGGACGGAGATCCGGGAAGGGAGGAAGCAAGGAGGTGCGTTCCGAGTTGGGAAGGCCCGAAGAAATGAAGAGCTAGCCTTACTTCGCGAAGGAACTTTGGAAAGGTGCGGACTTTCTCACTTTTCCGCACTCCCCCTACTCAAGGAATGTTTATGTCTATGTTATTGAGGTGAGAAAGTTTTCGGATCATGCGATGAGTGTGTGTATATGTGCGTAAGAGTGATGGAGGAATGGCTGACCTCCGGATCCCATGCCCAAGGTGTACTAGTGAATGATCTGTGGAAAATGGAAGGAATGTTTGGTGAAAGTGCATGGATGTGTGCCGAATGGGTGGTAAACAAGGAAAGGTAATGGCTTTTTGGGGTTTCATAAGTTGAGTATGCTTTCCTAGTACGAGAAGGGGATCGGTGATGCTTCCCGTCCTCGGATCATGACAGACTCAAGAGGATCGGTGAATAATTCCCACTCTCGGGTGCTTATAGTACAAAGGAGGGGTCGGTGGTACTTCCCACCCTCGGGTCAAGGCATTCATGGGAGGATCAGTGAGTAATATCACTCCCGGGTGAATGTAGGACACTGATGGGGGGTTCGGTGATACTTCCCACCCTCGGATCAAGGCACTCAGGGGAGGATCGGGGAGTAGTCCCACTCCCGGTTGAGTGTAAGGCACGGACGAGGGCTTGTTGATACTTCCCACCCTCGGATCATCGTATTCTTGGGAGGATCGGCGACCAATCTCATTCCCAATGTTGTGTAAGATGGTGGATGAGGGAACCGATGACTTGTCCCGCCCTTGGGTGCATGTGATGAGAGGATCGTTGAAGAATCCTACTCTCGGGTTACCTATGAAGGAAGGTGTGGGTGAGGGGTTAGGACGGGGAAGTCCTCTCTTCCCTCGAGATGAAGTAAAGATGAAGGACAAGTGCTTAAGGACATGGAAAATCGGAATAAGTTGCGGGCGTTTATTAGCTGATTATTGTGTATGCATGCATGACAGGACTAAAGACTAGGAAGCGGAGGACTAGAGTTTAAAGGCCAATCATTGAAATTGAAAGTAGCAATGCATAATCGAACTCGACCTTTGTAATGTAAAATGAGCGAAATGGTAATAAATGTAAACGTTTTCCTTGATTTAGCGATTCAATTTAAGTTGGACAGGTAAGAATGAGTAAATAAGGGTCTTTTCATAAATGATTAAACTCGGAAACCTTACAGTTAGTATCATAGCCTAGGTTGACGAGGAGTGATATGGTGATAGCCTGGGAGGAAATGAGTTGAGAATTTGGCTAAATGTGTGTGTTAACACATCACACGCTTGCATTTGCGTGTGATGTCTACGGAACTGTATGGGTTTGAAATTGAGTAGCTATGGATAAGGGAATAACTTGGAATGATATTGGTTTTGTGGATGGTATACGGAACACAGGCGTGGAAGGGACGCCAGAGAGGGGCCGGGAAAGGCCGATTGGTGGATATTGAGTGGAATGAATTGATGAAATGGAAATGATATTGTGATTGCTTGATTGGATTCCTTACTGAAAAAGAGTGACTCAAAATATCACCCGTTTTCGCAAAAGGCATGCGGATAGGAGAAAGTGGAATGGAATGGATTAGGCGTGCTAAAGACGTGGGGGTTGGATGAGCCAGGCCGGAGGAGCCGGATAGTAGGGTTCAGGAGACGTGTGTAAGACAAGGAGTGAATGTTTTCAGGTTGTTGTACACCCGAGCAATGATGATCGAGTGTTAGTAATTATGTATGAAAGTAGGCACTTGGATGGAAGGATCCAAGGGTGGGGATTGATACGTGATTGGAGTGAGCATAACGAAACAAGAAACATGGGTTATGTTGCGGTGGAAGTGCATTGCCGGAGGTAAGGAACTGGACTAGTGGGTGCGGACGAGTGATGCCGCGTATGGGTATGACGAGAGGTTGAGGCACAGCTAAAACATAAATCTCGAATTGAGCTTTAACAAGTTGTCGCATTATGAGCCTAAGGATATGGAACACCGTCATGAAAAGAGCGAAGGGAATGATGAGCGGCTAAATATATGGTTGTCCTTGTAGCGAAATGATCGAGGGAAAGCGCGTGAGCGTAGTTTCGGAGATCCCGGGAGGTTTGGGAAGGACCTCGTAGAGACAAGGATGATCTTAATGAGCACCCCCGGATAATGAGCCACCAAGCTATAAGACCTAGACAAGGTCGGAAAAAGGTAGAACGCGACGTGGACGAGTTGGTGAAAGAGCTTAGTTCACTAAGATGTACGATGGAGATACACTTGCTAATGACCGAGTATCCACTCCAAAAGAACACCAAGGCATGAGGATGGCTAGTAAGCCAAGTGTAAACAGGAAGCATGTCGGGAATTAACGAGTGAGGTAGGGGATGAACGATGACGTAACCACCCGCGAGGCAAGGGCTCGTAAAAGTGGGGTGTCTTCCCAAGGAAAGGTTGTAGTTACATAAGTAGGAATCTATTGAGCTACACACCAAGAAGGATGACATCCGATTGTTACATTGTGTACCCAAAGTGGTCCTTGGGGGAGCGACAGACCATGGATTGAAATTTTGAGTGTCATGATTAAGATGCCCATGATATGATTGCCCAAAAAGGGAGAGGAATAACATTCTTGGCGAAGGATGAACTAGACAAGAACGGAATGTGAATGCATAGTCATGATAGATTGCCGGAAGGGCAATGGTATGGAGAATACCCGGAAAGGTGGAAGCGTGAAGCTTTGATTATGATAATGGAAAGAGGGACCACGGATGAGCCGGAAGGGATGCACGCCCTCTTGGAGAGGAAATGGTCACACACCTTGTGTAAGGAAGGGTAGGATGGAGGCATAGATAAAATGTCATAGACCTTAGGGAGAGGAGTGTACGGGAAATTAACGTGGAATTGCGGATGAGCGGATGTGGATGGCAAGGAACTACGAGTGGGTTGTACACATGAATCATGATGAAAGGAACGGGAGGGACAATACCTCGCGATATGGGTTGTCAGGTGCGTAGGTAAGAATGCAGTCGGTTATTCCAAGATGGGATATGAGTGTTACTCTCCATGATGGTATGGAAATCGGTATAAAGAAAGGGGCAAATGATTAGCTCTAATGGATGAGGTGCAAAGTGGCGTGTCTATTGATTGAGAGCATGTTATTCGGATGAGGAGAGGCAAGACTCTCATGATGATTGAGTGATGGTCACGAAATAGGTGAATGATGTGCGTATACCTTGGATATTATTATTTGGGATGACATTATCATTGAGAATACACCAAGAAGGTGTTAAACGTATTATGACGGTAATGAGCTAGGGTTGCAACCAATAATACTCAAAGGATGAAGTTGAGTTTGTGCAATCGCAAGAAATGGAATAATTATAAGTCCCTGATAATGGCCAAAAGGAAAGCAAGGCATGGGGGAATTTGGACGAACAGATCTGCCCAGGAAATTAGACGATCAAGCCTTGAGAACAGGAATTGCGAAACTATGTGCGAGACAAAGGGTCGACGACCTCAAGGAATAAGTAAAGGCACCTTGACTCTTATTCATATGGTGTAGTGAAACGAGATAGTGATTAGGGTGCGTGGTAAATAAGGAAAATCGAATGGGTATTCGTCGATTTCCTAAAGGAAAGGCCTGGGGAAACCAAATGTTGCTTAAGGGCGTATTCTATGGTCGGGGAGGCAAAGACGGCCTGGATGAATAACTCTCTGGAGGACATCGCCACTTGGTTCGAGCAAACTGTAACGGTGTGGTGACTGTGTGTCGGAGTTTGTCGTGCATATGGGCGTCTTAGTGCCTGGCCAGAAAGATGAGTACTGGGTGAGTTCGGACAATTGATGAGGCGCTCTCCATGGTAGTAGAAGAAATGATGGACGATGGATATTCGGTGAAGGAAGTGTAGGAATTGAAGGATATGTTCCCTTACTAGAGGTGGAAAGTAAAGAGAGGATTATGGGTGTGAAGTTCTGAATGTAAGCGTGCGTATGATATGAACTTGCTGAGAGTTATGAAACGAATTATACTTGATTGAAGAAGATGGGATTGCATATGGACTGTGGTGGTCTAAGGAGGTATTGGACTACGATGTGAAAGAGTAAGGGACATATGAATTATTCTCCAGGAGTGGTGAGTATGGCCTGAATAGGAATAACATTCCATATAGGGGAAACGGGTCTAAGAAAAATTGTGGCATTGAGAAATGCTTGAGCGGGGTGATTGAATGTTGCCGGTGTGGTAAAGAACTATGAGGCCGGGTTGATGTCCCTAACTATCAGGCAAAGAGAATTGATGAGATCTCTTTGACATATATATACGTGTTGTACGTATTGCAGTGAGAAATCAGGGATAAAGGGCTATGCAGAACACAAGGTCATAGAGTAGCTGCAGTATGGGACCGGAGCAATAATTGTTGGGAAGGAAATTCGGTCAACCCCTTCGCGAATTGGGGCTTAAGCTAAGCATGACCACTTGCGATGTTAGGTAAGTGAGGGTAGATGAATCAAGAAGGAAGGTTTCGGTGCTTCTCTTAAGGTATGTATGAGATTTTACCGAGGGAAACATGGCTGGTACATGGCTATATCTTGCGAGCTGGTAATATGATGCATCTAATTGTGACCCTGTGTGATTAGAGTAAACGAGTGATTCCTATAAGATGGGATAGAGAAAACGAGGACAGTCAAAGTCGGCTAGTGCTTAATGATATTATTGACGCAAGAGGATTGTCTCGTAAAACGAAATTGTGGTAATGTTGTAACTATGTTGATGTACTTGGATGTGAGTAGGTGATGGTTGCACGGTGGATTTTCGGATGGACGGAGTGAGTATGGGTGTGATGACTGTTGATATGAGCAATTAAATGGTCGTAAAGGGGCTCTACAAGTGAGCCGAGTGTACAAGGTGAACGAACGAAGCCAAACACTCCATGTGTTGTAACTGAAATGGAGGAACATGTACCTAGTTCAGAAGCGATTGTGGAGGTCACGACCACGGGCATAAAGACAGGCTAGGGTCGACCACAAGGGAGGATAAGAATCTTACGTTTATCTCTCGTAACTCGCGGACTTCGGGGACGAAATCCCTTTAAGGGGGGTAGAATGTAACGACCCGACTTTTATGAATTTTCGGGGCATGGGACAATTTAATTAGAATGGAAATAATATCGTACCCTTGGCCAGGAGGTATTTGGATATATCGTGCTTCCGAATGATCAAATTAATGGAGAGGACGGAAAACAATTATGCCTTCTCGGAGTTAATAGATGTTGAGAATATCGGAAAGGAAAGTAACAAGGGACCAAGTACAATATGCTAGATGAATCAAATGGAAATAGGAGTAACAAACTAAGGGAACGGGCCAAATAAGAAAAAGGGAGCCCTCATGAATAATGAGATGGCCCGAATTAATATTTACGAAATTGTCATCGAAACTATTCATATGATATTTGTGGGGGATGATTCATTCCCCACCACACGATACACTTGGAGAAAAAAAAAGGAAAAAGAAGAGAGAGATGGGGGAGGAGTCGAGAGGAAGAAGGGGAAGGAAGAGGAGCAACCGTCCACAATGTGATCGTGGAGGAGCTTCCGGGTGTGGTACTTGATGAGAAACACGGATCCGTGGAGGAAGAAAGAAGGGAAATGGTCGGGAGCAAACTTGTAAGAGAAGGAGGGAGAACCCACGGAGCGTGGTGGAGGATTGGAGGAAGGTACCTCATTTACCCTTCTCCCGCACTTATCTTCCCTAGAAATGGTTATATCACGACTAACTTGGGTTATTGATGCATATGGCTCACAGATTTTGGTTGACACCGAGTTTAAGAAGAGGGATCCGACCCTAAAGCGACTTTGAAGGAGCTATCCTTGCTTGGTACGAGGTGAAGAACGGAGATCCAGGTAGGAAGGAAGCAAGGAGGAGCGTTCCGAGTTGGGAAGGCTCGGAGAAGTGAAGTGTTAGCCTTACTTCGCGAAGGAACTTTAGAAAGGTGCTAACTTTCTCACTATCCTGCACTCCTCCTACTCAAGGAATGTTTATTTATATGTTATTGAGGTGAGAAAGTGTTTGGATCATGCGATGAGAGTGTGTATATGTGCGTAAGGGTGATGGAGGAATGGCCAACCTCCGGATCCCGTGCGCAAGGTGTACTAGTGAATCATTGGTGGAAAATGGAAGGAATGTTTGGTGAAAGTGGCACGGATGTGTGTCGGATGGGTGATAAACACGGAAAGGTGTCACCTTTATGGGGTTTCATAAGTTGAGTATGCTTTCCTAGTATGAGGAGGGGACCGGTGATGCTTCCCGTCCTTGAATCATGACAGACTCGAGAGGATCGGTGAATAATTCCCACTCTCGGGTACTTATAGTACAAAGGAGGGGTTCAGTGATACTTCCCACCCTCGGGTCGAGGCATTCATGGGAGGATCGGGGAGTAATCCCATTCCCGGGTGAATGTAGGACACGGATGAGGGGTTCGGTGATACTTCCCACCCTCGTATCAAGGCACTCAAGGGAGGATCGATGAATAGTCCCACTCTCGGTTGAGTGTAAAGCACAGATGAGGGGGGGTTGGCGATACTTCCCACCCTTGGATCATAGTATTTTTGAAAGGATCGACGACCAATCCATCTCGCAATGTCGTGTAAGATGGTGGATGAAGGGACCGGTGACTTGCCCCGCCCTCAGGTGCATGTGATGAGAGGATCGGTGAAGAATCCCGCTTTCAGGTTACCTAAGAAGGAAGGCGTGGGCGAGGTTAGGACGGGGAAGTCCACTCCTCCGCCGAGATGAAGTAAAGATGAAGGACAACTGCTTAAGGACATTGAAAATCAGAATATGAGTTGCGTGCGCTTATTCGCTTATTATTGTGTATGCGTGCATGACAGGACTGAAGACTAGGAAGAAGAGGTTTAGAGTTTAGAGGGGTCAACCATTGAAATAGAAAGTAGCAACACGTAATCAAACTCGACCTTTGTAAAGTAAAATGAGAGAAGATGGTAATAAATGTAAACATTTTCCTTGATTTAGCTATTCAATTTAAGTTGGGAGAGTAAGAATGAGTAAATAAGGGTGTTTTATTAAATGATTAAACTCGGAAACCTTACACTAGGTCTCCCTTACTGAATGAACGGGATACTACTCTCTTGTTGTAGAAGCAGGAGATGTTCTTCTTATAAGCCTCTAAATGATTTAACACATTGCTTCTGGTGGTTTTCAGATTTTCTAGCACAATATGCATATCATCATCGTATCCCTCGTGTTCTCCAAGGTGCTTAAGAAGTCTGAGCAATCTGTATCGCACTTTTATTGGAGGGATCGCATCATGACCGTACACAAGGTTGAACGGGGCGACGCCTATGCTTTCTCTTTTCGTGACCCTGAGTGCCCATAATGTCTCCTAAAGCAGGATATGCCATGTACGTGGGTTGCTCCCGATCATTCTCTGGATAACACGTTTTATGAGTTTGTTGGAAGCCTTCGATTGCCCATTTGACTTGGTGTAATACGGGGATGAGTTGAGTATTTTGATTAATTCAATTACATCATTTTGATTGATGGACTTGTAAGTCGTCGCCTTTGGTGAAGTAGTCTGTAGCGACAAGCATATAAGCATCTCCCTTGCTTAAGGGGTGATGAATTTCCCCCATGATGTCTAGCGCCCATGTCCTGAAAGGCATGGTTTTACTATGTCGTTCATGTCTGTGGCAGGGGTGCGTTTCCCCGGTCATCATCACTGCCGAGCTTGACAGGCTCGAGCCATTTCAGTTAGGGGTGAGCATTCGGTATTCCAAATACCAACCGAACCGAATACCGAACTTCCAAATACCGAAGTTTCAAAATTTTATCCTCCAAATACCGAACCGAACTCCAATCTTCCAAATACCGAAATACCAAAATTTATTTCGGTATTATGGTTCGGTATTTGGATCTTCCAAAATTTTATTGGGCCGAATAAATAGCCCATAAATTTTTTAGAGAAAGATTTCATTAAAGAGAAAAAAAAAGAGGAATTTGGGGGTTAGGGAGGCTCGAACTCTCGACCTCATGATAACAAAGCCATGAGACCTACACGCTAGCCAACTACGCCAACACTTCTTTCTTGCTTTCTCATCATTATTAAAAAATAAATTAAATTTCGGTAATTTGGAATACCGAAATTTAAAAACAAAATACCAAATACCGAACCAAATTCAAATTTCAATAGAAATATAAAACCGAACCAAATACCAAATACCGAATACCGAATTCCAAATACCGAAATGACGAAAAATCGGTTCGGTGTTTGGCATTCCGAACTTTTTGCTCACCCCTAATTTCAGTGCAATTCTTGACCATTGACAGCAAGTAGAACTCGTGTCATTTGATTGACCAACTCATCTTAATCCTTGCTTGATAAGCTCCACACAGACCCTCATGTGTTTCCATCATTATTGGGATGGCTTCATCTAAGTCGATGCACCTTAACATGACATCTTTATTGGTTTTCCTATAGAGGATTTTGTCGAGGAGTACGTAGTGTCTAGCTATCATTCGAATTCTCTTTTTCCACTTTTGCATTAGAATTCTCGATGAACTATCGTATTGGCTGTCGCTAGTCCTCTTTCTGTTCGAATAGATCGGCCGTGTGGACCTCTTTGTCCTTCAATCCATTATCATCGTGGAATTCTAGATGTTTGTTTATGAACACGGCTGTACTATCCTTACGTGAATCTGAGTCATGTATTAATCTAGAGGCCAGTTATGCCAAATGGTTGGCCTCTTGATTGTCTTCTCTTTTCATGTGTATAATCTTGGCCGCACCTATTTTCACAAAGAGTTACGTTCATTCTGCTTAGATATCGGCCCAGGTGAGGTGAGTGGCATTCGCTTTGGCCTAACAGCGGCCGAATTACCAATTGGGAATCACCACATATCTTTACGCTTTATAGCTTTCAGTCTAAAGCAGTCTGCAAAGCCAGAATCAAGGCCTCGTACTCAGCTACGTTATTGATTACTTTGCCGTCGAGGGGACGGGCCAACCTAGTTTCGGCATTCCAGGGTGTCTTGATGAAAACCCTTATACCTGCTCCGAATCTGTTGGAGGACCCATCAAACCAAATGGACCAGTGTCCATGTGGGTTATCTTTCTCGAATGAAGAGTCTATGTTACCTTCACCATAGTGGGTGATAAATTCAGCCAAGGCATGTCCTTTAACTAAAGTCTGCGGCTTGTGGTATATATTGTAGGCAGACAGCACTAAACTCCATTTGTCAATCCTACCCGTAAGTAGGGGGTCAAATGTATCTTAGAGACGACGTATACATCGTTGGACCAATGTAATGTATGAGTTTTATTACTGAGTAATAAACAGCTAGGCATATCTTCTCAGTTGGGTCGTACCGCTGCTCTGTCTCTGTGAGGAGTCGAGAGAGGTAATAAACAGCACTTTCAACTCTGTCTTGCTCTTGTGCTGGCATGGACCCGATACTGGACTGCGACGCAGCCACGTAAAGGATGTATGCGCCTTTCTGTCTGGTGGCGCTAGCACAGGAGGGTTCGTCCGGTAGTTCTTTCTTTCCTGGAAAGCTCGCTCATGTTGCGATGTCCAAACTGCCCTTTTCATTTCCCTTTAGAATTGTGGAAAAGGCGCTGGTTTTAGATGCCACGTTGCCTATGAACTGACGCATATAGTTGACCCTTCCGAGGAAGGCCTAGAGTTTCTTCTTACTCTAAGGAGTAGGTAGGTTCTGGATAGTTCGAGTTTTAAGAGGGTCAAAATCAATTCCTTGTTGGTGTACATGGAATCAAAGAAACTGTCACTTTTGGGCTCCAAAAGCTCATTTTAAGGGGTTGAGCTTTAGTTTATGCATTCGCATCTTTTGAATGCTTGGCTTAGAAAATATGATGGTCTTGACTTCGGTTGGATTTTACCACCACGTCGCCAATGTAGACTTCCACTATCTTATCAAGGGGCCAAAGATGAGATTCAGCTCTCTATAGTACGTGGCTCCAGCATTCTTCAATCCAAAGGACATGACGACCCATTCGGATATCCTGATAGGACATCTGAACGTTGTCTTATGCACGTTCTCTTTGACGATGACGATTTGATTGTATCCCGAATATCCGTTCATGAAGGAATTAACTCATGTCCTGTCAATGTGTCTATAAGGTCGTCGGCAGTGGACATTCGTCTTTAGGTGTCACTTTGTTTAAGTCTTGAAAATCTATGTATACCCTGATCTTGTCGTTCTTTTTAACGACAGGAACTATGCTAGAGTTCCAGTCCACGTACTTAGCTGTTCTTATATAACCGGCTTTGAACAACTTCTTAATTTCTTCATTAACCATCCAGGCTACTTCCCGTGACAACCTCTTTGGAGTTTGTTTCACAGGCTTAAAGTTATTGTACGTCGGGAGTTGATGCTCGACCAAGTTTCGGTCAAGGCCAGGCATCTCTGTATAATCCCAGGCGAAACAATCTTTGTAGGTGCGAAGGACTTTGCTAACGTCGCCTGCCTCAGTTTCGCTTAGCAGTGAGCTGAGGTAGGTGACACGTAGTGTTGTAGAGGTGATCCTTTAAGTTGATTTCACTTAACGGATCTCATGGGACGATAAAAGTAATAGTAACTTCCTTATGCATTGAATATATATTTGGCATGTCTGGGCATGCCCGCGGAAACACATTACATTGTGCTTCATTTATTCTAGACGCCCTATAGCTTCCTAATCTTTCTAGGACGTCCGATATTGGATCGATTGTTTCACTCTCCATTGGACGAAGGTGGGTAGAGGAGTCTATCGGGCTCCAAATCCGTCTCCGTCTAATAAATGTCGTTGTCACCTTGTAACCCCGCTTCACACATATCTTTCCCAAGGGGGTTAGGTCTTGATCGGCTTCGGGCTATAGTTCATCGCCCCATCCGGTTGGAACAATTAGCTGCTGTGGTGCTGCCAAGGGCGGTCCATCTTATGACACTAGAAATTCATAGCCTGCTTCGCCCAAAGGTTCGTCATTTGGGTCTTT
This sequence comes from Melastoma dodecandrum, assembly GCA_029817715.1. NCBI lineage: Eukaryota > Viridiplantae > Streptophyta > Magnoliopsida > Myrtales > Melastomataceae > Melastoma > Melastoma dodecandrum. Next base: position 8,832,022 of record JARUPY010000397.1, on the reverse strand, counting down.
CAGTGGATGCTTTTGCCTTAGTGTCATGTCTTTAACTTGCTTTACTGCCATTGCACATACATAGGACATGTTAGCATTCTTGCTCACCTCTCCCATGATAACCTCTAAACCATGCTTTCCCTACAGTATAAGTTATTTTTGAAGTGTGAAGTGTATAGCACCGGCCTTGTACAACCAATATCTTCCAAGTAGGGCACTAAAAGAAGGCTCTATGTCAATTACAAAGAAAGCCGTCTTATTTTCATGGGTGCCAACGCGGAGTCGGACGGACACCACACCAAGGCATGCGGAGATAATCCCGTTAAATCCGTTGACAATTACGTCAGTCCTTTCCAGTTCAGTTATGTCGTCCTCCAAGCACTTATACGCTTTAAGGGGAAGCACATTAATGGTTGCTTCGTTATCAATAAGGACATGGCGCATCACCACGTTATTCAACATTGTCTGAATGTGCAGTGGGAACATATGTTTCTGGAGTGATGTAGGAGATTCTTTCAGCCATCCACTCGGAAAATTCTGTGGTATTTCAGTAACAGCATTGTGATTGAAAGGGAATAACAAACTACCTTATGTTTGGTTGTCCTCTTTTTTAGCAAACTCGGTGGGTAGTATGAGGACATTGCAACAACTCCTATTCGTCTCGGGTGGAGTCCCGGACTAGACTGGGTTATAATCACTCCGCGTATTGGATGCAAGTCGCTTTCGCTTGATTTCTTAGCCTTTTGAGTATCATTGGTTGCCAGTTTGGTGCGCTTTTTCGCGGCGCGTTGCGCTCTTCTCTTTCTTCCCCCTTTGGTTCTCTCAGTGGGTACCTGGGGTTATGGTCCCGTACCCACTTTTTGCCATGTTCTGGGATGATAGGAACGCGGATGCAGCGTGAGTGTTTGAGAGGTTGCAGGCGATTATCCACCTGAACAAACTCCCTCTTATGTGAGTCATAACCCCTTCGGAAACTCTCCACAAGAGGAGGATCCGGAAGGTAGGTTGATTCACAGTCAGGTGAATTACCCGATGAAGGGTCGACCATCTGTAGTTTGATCTTCCCTTTGGACGCCATGCAGGACAACAGCATGACGTATTGGTTACAGTAGAGTTAGCATGTCTGGGTGAAGAATACCTTATGCATTGTTATAGGTTTTCACCTGTAACAAAGCATGTCAGCTATTAGAAATTGGGCTAACGAAGTCCCTTCTCTCATAGCATCCTTGTCGCCTCGAGGGCGATCTGGAGTATTGGACTGTTGTTGCTCATGCGTTTTTGCCTATTGGGGTCCAAGGCGATCAATAGTGCGTAGCATGGGAAGCCTCTTGTTGCGAAGCTTCTTTTGGTTTCTTCGCCTTCGCCCACAGTTCCCTGTCTCAGAAGTTCTCCAAGGGTGTAGAGTCCCTTCACTCCGGTTGGTGGGGTGGCTTTTTGCTCTTGATGTCTCTCCGGGCATTGATGTACCCTTGGGCCACTGTTGATTCCCATAGCCATTTCCTCAAGGCAGTTAAGGTCATACCATTCTGATTTCCTTTCGTTCAGCAAGTACTTCCTAAAGTATGGCACATATTAGTGATGTACGAATCATCCATGCGCCAGCAACAACAATCATGTCGTATGTTCTTGAGATCAACAGGGCACATAAGTGTTCCCTTGCTTACTAGCCGCTTGAAAAGCATGTTACGATGATTGTTTCCCCAGTTTCAATCACCAAAAGGGTGTCACTCTGTTAACGCATGGTCCCCCGAGTCGGGGAAGCGTAACTCCTTAGACTCTATTAGTTCTTGCACCAACTTCCTAAGCGTGATGCAATATCTAGTGGTGTGGGTAAACGACCGATGCCACTTTCAGAAGTTTCTAAATTTCTCTCTGTCAGTGCAAGGGAGTTGATGGCCCGTTTTCAGTCGAATTCGCCCGTTTTGAAGCATCAATATCGGTCTTCGCCTCATCGAAGGAGTACTTCCTTTCCTCCTATGTCTTTGGAGAGGCTTTGATACGGGTACGGCAACGAATAGATGATTCCAATACCGAAGGGGAAGTGGGGACGTCACTAAAGGTGCAGAATGGAGTGACGTGGGGTATGGACGGAAGGTTGTGTTTAGGGGTGCGGCTGGAAATAGGAATGGAACTGGGGATAGATGAAGGTAGGTTGAGATTCAACCTCCATGGATACAGAAACACCACAGTGAAAGAAGAACTCGAATAAACTCGTCTGGCCGTGGATACAGAGACACCACCACGAACAAGACGAGGGTGAAGAACAATGCGGAGGATACAGATACAACACCACCGGTTGAATGCTCGACTCAATCTGCACGTGGAATCCACCAAATGAAGAACGAGGTTGAAGAAGAATCCACTCACTTCGGATAAAAAGACAAAGTCTTACAAAGGGGTTTATAATCTGATTCAAAGTTCTTCAAAAGCTTACAAGGGTGCCCATTATATAAGGATCGCCAGAACAAGAACAAAAATGCAAAAATAAGGAAGCTAGATAAGATGCATGCATGACCAGATTCATGGACGAACCTTAAATGGCTTATTGGAAAAACAAACATAAATGCGGACGCATTAATGAGTAAATGCATGAATAAAGGAAGGGAAATTGATTCAGCTTCTCTGAGACTTTTCGACTTCGTGACCCTTCAGCTTCGAATCTTTAAGTCGTCGCCTAGAATGAATGTCTCTTGGAAGATCGTCGCTGAGTAGGTTGCGTTGCCCGACTCCTGTCGCTTGAACTTGTCGCTCAATACTTTTGTCGCCCAGTTAATCACCGATGAGCAAAGTGAGTCCTCTTATGGTGGGCGATGAAAAGGGTATGGGTGAGTTGTCGACTGTCTTTGTATCAGGCTTTAGCTCGGATGTCATCGAGGATGCCTTCAAAAGGAAACAAGAACACAAGAGCACAAGATCGCAAAAATGTCGAGATGCTTGAACGCTTGAATGTTTGAAGATAAAAAGATTATATGTCCGTCTGTAGAGAGGTGTGTGTACAATGCCTAAGAACAACTATTTATACTAGGCTAGACCTATGTATATACAAAAATCAAATGTTATACATATATTACGCGTCCTTATTGCCAGTCTTCATATAATATCTCATTTCCAAGTAATCTTGGTAACAATTTCCTTTCATGTCTTGAGATCGTTCGAAATCTTCTCATAACAGCCACTAATTGATCGGATCACCCACTACCTTCGCTACAGAGTTTCCTCGTTCATCCAGTTGACTGTCGTTTGACCACCTTGTTGACCGTCGCTTGACCGCCGTGTTGACCCTCGTCGCCCAGTAGCCCCGTCGCTTGGTAACCGCTTCGCCCACAAGCCTTCTATTGGTGTAACAATGGCACTAAGAGGGGGGTAAATTAGTGTAATAGCCTTTTTAGCCCTTTTTACAACTAATAGAACCACGCAGCGGAAGGTTAGGTTTCTGTAGATTACAAAACCCTTGTACACAGGAGATCCCGAAGTGAACTGCTTGATGAGAGAACGACCATCCAAAGTCTGATCTAAGATACGATTATGCAGACCTGTGAAGGTTTCTGCAGTAGTAGAAGATTGATGCTTCTGCTATCAAGGTTCTACAAATCCAACCACCTTAAGTGTGATCAGCAACGTCTACTCCAAGATCTGAAAGATACTTGTAGTAGCAGAAGGTTGTTAGAGAACCTTGTAGATTTCTGCACTACCAAAAGATGATCTGCGAGAGCTGGATTTAATGAAACAACTCCAGAACTTGATTGGTTTCTGTAGCATACGATGTTTGATGCAGGACCTTTAGAGTCTCTGCTCAGACGTTTGCGTTGTGTCTGTTAATTTGTTTTTCCATTTACGCAGAAAGTAAATGAGACAAGGAAGGTTTATAGTGGTTCGATAGTTGCCTACTCCACTCTTCACCCTTATAGGATGGAATTCACTATTGAACACTTATAGCGAATACAAGAATGACAGAAGAAGTAAAACACTCCTGCAGAGGGTATTGTAGATAGCCCTTCGGTTTTTCCACAATGAATGTACTAGCAGAAGGTACTGAGACACTTTTGTAGTCTAGAAGGTGATGCAGATAGCTCTTCGGCTTTTCTACTCATAGAAACCCGATGGGTTGTGATCAGTAATCCTTTGGGTCGTGCACAGAGATCTGTGACTAACTCCAAAAACTCTCTGGTTAAGGTTCTGCACTGAAGACAGTGACTAACTCCACAATCCCTATCGTTGAGGTTCTTTAGAACGTGGCAGCTCCACGCAAGCACGTAGCGGCCCTACATAGGTAGACAGCCCCTCTGTCCAAGGGTGAATTTTCTCTCCAACGGTTCCACGACCTGTTTGGCTCCTCACCAAGGCTTCACCAATGCTTGGCTCCTCACCAAGACTTCCAGAAGCAGACAGTACCCGTGAGACTTCTCCAAAGCCTACAACAGGTTCTTCCCTTCCGCAGAAACACAAATGTCAGTGCCTCACCGTGAATCTCCCAGACGTGGCCCTACTTCTGCTCACTGCCCTGGCACGTATACACCCGACTTCACCCTAAGCCTGATGCACGTCCGCCATGCCACAGTGCAGCCAGATCCTTCACGACCTTACTCATGCCCGGCACAGGTTACCCCATGGATACCTGCTTTTTGCACATACGAGCAAATCGATTACAAAACAACCTCACTAGTACCTCACCAGATTCCTCTGGATGCGGCCCTTCTTCTGCTCGCTACCCTAGCACGTATATACCCCGACTTCTCCCTAAACCTGATGCACGCCAGCCACGCCACAGTGCAGTCAGATCCTTCGCAGCCTCACTCACGTCCGATCTAGCTTGTACCCTCGACACCAGCCTTCTGCAACCGAATGCTCAACCCCAAAGAGAACGAAAACTCACAAGTCTCTTAGAATACAATACACTCACTCTACACGTAGGTCGTCTACAATTCTATCTAACAATTGATCATATCTTATACAAAATAGAAATTACATATTTACAGAAGATACATTGGCCGACGAAAATCTCTACAAAACATGGAAACAAAATATCAGCCAAATAAAACATTCCCCCATTGGGAGAGATGCTCCATATTACTTGAGGATCAATCATGCCTTCTTGTCATGATTGTGTTCACAATCCTAGGTGATAAGGCTTGCAGAAGATTCGGACAGATAAGATCCGTCAAGCTTTTGTAAATGGCAATCAGATAATCTTGGTTTTCAAAATTGGTTGGCAGACCTTCTGGATACAGACACGTGTGGGGTGCGTCCATATTCAGATGGGTTGTCCTTTGCCATGATTCATAACGAATTTGGACGTGTTTAGATACAAGAGGAGTGATTGAATGACCGTTAAATAGTTCCAGATCAGTCAGCAGAACCTTGCATCAGAGCTTTCCATATATAAAGTGATTTCTTCCCTTAAAGAGAATAGATCAACTCACATGGAAATAAATCGTAATCAAAATTATTTAAAACGATTTTAATTAACATCTAATACCATATGAATGTATTTAAATAATCAGATGATTAATTTAAATAATTCGTGATAATGATTAGGTGACATAAGGTACGAACTGTCCATGTAGATTAACCTTCTGCAAAGTAGTAGAAACTTACCTTCTACACAGCAGAAGTTTACCTTCTGTATGACATCATTAAAACTATACTAACACATTCGCCTCGTGTGCTTCCACATCTACCTCCTTACAGGGCTTCACGTACGTTGGGCCTACATTCTGGACTATTGATCAAAGATAGCATCGAGATCTGTGGAACCTCGTTCGTAAAGTATGAAACTCGTTCTGGACTATTGATCAAAGATAGTTTCGTAAAGTACGAAACCCATTTCATTCTTTTTTACGAAATTTCGAAAATATTTCGTAAAATAGCACGTAACTTGGATGAAGTTTCATACTGGAGTGGAACCTTCCACCCATGGAAGAATATAGTCGGACTAACTACTCTCACAATTCTTCCTCCGAGAACTTCGCACCAGAAAAACGTTTCATTAAGGGGGCGAATCATTAAGACCCGGACAGAGACACGACAAGCAGTGGGACGAACCCACATTTGCCTGGTCACTCACCCTCCCGAAAAACTTAACTGAAAGGAAATCACTTCTCCAAAAAGACCAACGGTTCCAGCTGTTCCCCTGTGGTGTCACCGCCGTCCTTTAGTCGAGATAGGTCCAGGCGAAAGACATGGAGACCCAGCCAATCCAAATCCGATTCTCGACCATCCACAACAGGAAGTCAAACACACAAGGATTCAGTAACGGAATCTCGCGACTCCCCAGTCCCAACGAACAGATCCGAAGAATCTCTCTCTCCAACAATTATTCTTCGAGGTTCCCAGCATCCATAGAGTACTTCTCCTTGTCCAAATGTAGGGAGTCTTTAATTATTATCTCTCGTAGCCTCATGGCTTAGCGGGAGGCTTTTGTGGGATTAATGGTTTCACTTAGGATACAGAGGATTCAAACATCTCCCGTTCATGAACTCCATCCCATCAAGTCAGTTCGCCGCAGTGAAGAATGGAAACTTGTCCAACTATCGTCGACAACGAAGGCCAACATCATCGCGTGCCGCCCACACCCAACTCGTCCTTCTGCAACCAGAACAACAGCAATGGGGGACCATATCCTTATCCCAAATCAGTCCCTCCGGCACTAGGCGTCATGACCAGTCCCCGGCACACCTCTCTGGCTTCAAAGTAGCCACGACTGCTTCGCAAGTTCCCTATCCTCTCAGATCCGTGGCCCATGGTGATACACCTCTCGGATCCGCAATCCCAAACATGGCATCTCCAACCCCAGTGAAAGCAGCGACAACACCACCTCCTGCCACTGGACCCAGGCTGAGCCGACAAGCTCCCGCCCTCTGATCCAGTAACTTCACCCATGTTCCTTCAGAGCCCCGCCACCTCCTACGCTCATGTCTTCCCAGAGGTCAGCCCCCTTTTGACCCTAGACGCCTTGAAGCAAACTCTCCGGCCAAGGGCCAGGAGCTCTCTTCCCGAACGGGCGGCAACCACCCTTGCCCAAGCCATATCCGTAACCGCAGCTCTTTTTGAAGGTAATTAGACATATTGCAAAAATTCAATTTAGCGACGCTGCATGGAATGTTTGCTATTAAATTTGAATTCCAATTTTAACAAATGCTATAACTTGTTTGCGATCTTTAATTGAGCATCAAACTTTATTTGTTTTTACCTCTGATGATAGATATTTGACTGGTTAATGAATTAATGGTTGAGCATGAAACTTTTATAAGGAATTATTTGCAGATCCACGATTGAATGACGCTGAGATGCATTTTTTAAGGCCCAGTTTATGGATTCCTTTTTACGAAACTTTGATTTCCCCGATCATTTCCTTTGGATGAAATTAGTATTTTGTCTCAGTGCATGTTACTTACATCCGTTTTCTATTTTGCATGAAAAGCACGGTGGAATTGCGTGCACATTCCGAGGAATCCGACTTCCTCAAATAGTATACATTCAAGAAACTCTCCTTTAACATTGAAGGGAATCGACATTAACGGACTATACAGAACCCGGTAAGTAATTCTAATTATTTCAGTTAATTTTAATAGGGACTTTTTAACTCAAATTTTGATTTGCGTTAAAATCAACCAATGATTTTTGGAAACAACAAAGCGGACCCCAAGATTTGAGAAGACAAAGCTCAAGGAATAAAGGCATGCAAGAAACACGTGGTGGAAGCACGTCTCGAAAGCGGCCTCAAATGACGAGCTCGACGTTTGTAAAGCTACTAAAGGACGTGTGAGCCCCACAAATTTTATTTTTTTTCCACCTGTAACGGACCGTGGAACCAAGTGAATAGACCCACGGTTACCATCCTTCCCCGCTGCTCCCTTTTATCAGGTTGAGGTGCATGATGTTAGCCTTCTAGGATTTTATTGTCGCGTGCTCACTGTTAATCCACAAACTCGAGTTCGGGCCCAAAAGCCCGAATCGGGTCCAACGCTCTTAAAATAGAGACATGAGTCCGGAGTGATGATGTCCGAATCGGGTCCAACGCCCGTTAATCAGAAACAAACTTTTTGGAACGCCACCTTTTTCGCATGCTTAATAATTAGAATCATTGAACCACCTAATTTTTCTGGCTTAAACCGGGTTTTAAAAAATAAGTCAATGGCAACTCCGTAATAGCTTACCTAGTTTAAGCGCCAATCTTTTTAAGGAGCCATCATGGATAAGGGGACGATCATGCCCCGCTTTTCGCCTGTCGCCTCCTGAGGAGCATGGAGACGATTGGCGAGGGCCTAGGCAAGCTTGATTATGAACTAATGGAGGATTCGCCTTGGTTTATGAAATTGAGCACAATTTTGCAAAGAAAGAGAAATAGCCCACTTGTTTCTCGAGAAGAGATGGGAAATATGCTCAATATCATTTGATTGAATAGTTGACCCACCTCCTTGTTGTTCCTCCGTTACATCTCGATGCCCGAGTAGAGGCGCTGACCGAAGAAAGCTTTGGGCAGCGGGTCTCGGATCCTCGTGTCGTCCAAACCGTCACGCGCGCTGCGAGGTCACGGAAGGGTCTCCTTATATTAACCATCCAAATTATGGACGAGAGTAGATGTAGGCAAAGTTTATTGAACCACTATAAAATTCCTTATATCTTACGAATCATTTCGGGATCCATTCTATATGTTTTGTCTTACAAAAGTCTATCTCCAAGATGTTGTTTTATAGAAGCTCTCTTTAATTAGACTTTAACAGAAGAGCTAATAGATGACGAGCATGGGAGAGAACCAGAATCGAGGACGAGCAAAGGGACCATCGGGTTGAGAATGAGCATCGCATAACACTTTGAGTCGAGGACTGCGACGAGGGAACGACGAGAGTCGAGGATGAGGAGCATCGGGTCGAGGACGGAGAAATCGGATGGCACAGATACCATGGTTCGAAGGCAAACTGGGAGAAAATAAGCGACGTTTTTTTCTATAATAATGTAAAGTCGCTACTTCAAGTAGCAACTTTAAAGCAGTCGTCGTCGATTTCTCTAACTCGAGACCGTATTTCGCAAATTTATTTTACGGACGTATATTTCTCTTGTCAAATCACTTGTAAATTTTTTAAGTGACATAAAAATGCTAAATATATGATTTAGACATAAAATTTAAAAATAATTTTAAAAAATAACAAGTGCATTATATCTACCAATTATTTTTCATCGATTCAGAATTTTATGACACTGCGGATTATTTGACTAGGTAAGTGATCAAAGGAAGGAAAATGGAAATGAAGGAAATGGGAACCAATGCATTTAATCCCAAATGATCATCAAAAGGTTAATATGGTAAAGAGGACACAGTCATTCATCTTTTAAATGTCCTGGAACCATTTATTTCAAACCAATTTTTCCAAGCTATTCAGCACATTTGCTGCATAGGAACGATGATAAAAAAACTTGCCCAAAGCTCAACTCCGGCCAACGCCCACAATCTCTCCTCCAAGGACAATGATGGCTCTTTCGACCACTCTTGGGGACCCTCATCGATAGATGAGAATAAAAAAAGTAAAAGACGAAGATTCTCATGGACAAAGCCATGACGTTTATTTCCAACCCCTAGTTACAAATTCCCTGGCTAGTGAATTTCCAGGACACAGTCCCCCAGTCTTTGGTGGTTCCACCCGATTTTATTAACTCAGCAGTCTTCTGAATCTTGTTATGCAACTGATAGCTTGATCGAATTCATTCTCATCCAAGGCAAAAGTAAATCGAGAATATCCTGGAATTCCTGTCCACAAGCTGCTGTTAATGCACAGGCCGGTTGACTCGAGTATCATTGCCTTGATGCTTGAATCACTGATCTTGACTTGATGAGTTGATGCAATGCTCATAGACTTATCAACATATGTGGTGGGCTTTGCTATCAGAGAAATGCCTCCATGAGGCTCGATTACATCCCAACCATTCTTCTCCAGTTCCTGCATATAGAATTGCAGTCCAATTGGCATAAGAAATGGAACAAGCTGTCACATCAAAGGAAAACCACACTCCACAGGCCTAATATTTCGATGGACTGTGCCAGAGAATCAAATGTTGGCAGAAATAGTGAGGACATTGAAGGTTCGAAATCGTCATGAGTAGGCGGCAAATGTCCGGGAAATAAGGACATGGTAACTCAGTCCACTTTCACAGGACTCAACACACCAACAGCTTCAAGTTTTATGAGGAGAACAAGGTTTCAAGATTAGTAAAATGTAATACCTCTTTCAAGCGAGCAGACCGAGTACGCAGTGTACCAATATGTGCCCTAACAGCATCCACCAGCTCTCTAGATTTCCTTTCACGGAGACCCAACAACTTCTTTACAGCATACCTCACAGTACCATGAGGCTTGCTTAACCCCGGAAAGGTATTGAATACATTGACGATCTCAAGTTCATTCAGCAGTAAAAAACCAAAATCTAGGCCTCTCGTTAGCATACTGAACGACAGCCCACCCAGCAAGCAAACAGAAAAAGACGGATTGCTGCACATATTAACCTTTGATAAAGTTCCAACAAGATCCCAGGCATGCCCATCATCATAGTCATACTCCAACCCAGAAAAGGAGGTGTCAATAACAACTTTTGCCCCAAAGTTACGACAAACAGATAATATATCTTCCATTTCTTGATTGCTATAGAGCAATCCAGTCGGATTAATGGTAGGACCGGAGACATAAACCCACGGTTTATTCACAGACTTGAGCATACCAGAAAGTGATCTGCCGGTCAACTTGAAACCTTCTGCAGATTCCGTAGGAATTGTTGCAATGTTTGCTTTCAAAAATTTGGCTGCAGTGACATAGTTGCCATTTGATCCTGCTGGGAAACAAAATGTTCCCCCATCTTGAATGCAGCAGAGGACCAACTTATTAAACAGAGCCAATGGGCTCGTAGCATATATGTACTCCGTGTTACTATCAGTAGGATACCCATAACAACTCCTGACATGTTGTCCAATACAGGGGGTGACATCCAGTTCCACCTCTGAGATATTCTGCCTGGAAAAGCTTTCAAAAATTGCAGCTTTAACAGGATAAGGAATGGGTAAAAATACTTGATCTGCATCCATGTGAACGATGGAAGAATTTTCAGGAGGGGTAATAGAGAGCTCAGCTTCATTCAGGACTGAGGCAGCTGTATTGGAAATTCCTGTTGCACCAGAAGATCCAGCTTTTTGGCCATCCCTCTGAAATGCAAAGATTAAACCATGTCATGCTCAAGTCTATTCCAGAAGAATCATCTGATCCAAAGAGGGGAAATTAAGGTACCTGTTCCTCAAGCTGTTAAAAATGTCAATTGCCTATATACCATATTCTATTTTATTTATTTTGGTGGGCACTGGAAGCTTGTATGTGCACTCCCATAGCAACCAATGAAGCCGGTCTTTTACCACTCAAACAGCAGTAGAAAAATGACAAGCCAAAGTTTGTACATATGTGAACAAACCTCAGAAGGTCGACGTCTATCAGCCAGCTGGAAAGCAAGAAGTTCGTGTAAAAGGCAGCCATAGTAGCTTTGACTAATCGGTGTTGTATCTCCTTCCAGTACTTCAACTGTCTTCGACAAAGCTTTAAAGATGGGCTGTTCTTCTGATATCACAAAAGCTACTTCCAAGTCTGAATAAACCTGAAACAAAGTGAGAGTGAGACAGGAGAATTAAAAATGGCTCAATTCTTCAATGGCCGGGTAAGTATAACAATTGCACATCTCAACTTATATCGGGATGGAAAGATAATTTTCAGATAACCACTTTCAAAGTAGAACTCAAAAGAGATGAGAAGAAATCATGTTGAGAGTACATTTTGCTCTAATGGACGAAGGTTAGGTACCTTATTTTTCACAAGGGCACACACAATTGCAGCATGTGAAGGAAGACGGGTTCCCGAGAGATATTTAAGGACCCCCATAGAGACTGGGAGGCTGGATAACTCAAAATGATCAGATATGTCTAAGAGAAGACGTGATCCTATCTCCTGAGTGACATCCAAAAGATGTTGAAAAGCTGAAGCGGTGACCGACTCATATTGAGCCAATCCAGTGATGACAACCTGTGGCTTCAGCTTCTTTATTAGCTCTACCATTAAATCTGATTGACGTGGGGCCTCGATCACAGCAATTCCAGATGGTTCTTCTGCCTCCCCATTCTTGAAAGATAAAGAAATTGTTGCTGATTAATGCACACTCGAAATTTACCAAAGTCCAATGATAGCAAAACAATCCTACAATAATTTGATACCGCCTCAAGGAGAAGGATGATTTCCTTTGCCAGAAACACTTCCCATTGAATTAATGTGCAAGAGTTACAGCTTAATTAAGCAGATAGTTATTACCTTTGTCCTTCTTGCTTGCGGGGGAAACAAGGACAGTTAGCAACTAGGGATAGGAATGTCAAAGTCTGATAGAGTTTTTTATAAGAATCTAAAGGTACTTTAAGGGAAAACTTGAAACAATAGAAAATATTTGATTTATCAGTGTGAACCGGATAGCCGCACCCATTATAATGTACCTTTCAGATATCATAAATTGCTCAAGCTTTCCCTGAGTTAAGAGCAATCCGGTCCCATAATAATCATGTTTCTTTTAATAGATACAGAAATCAACACCACAGAAAGAATACCTTTAGGGCCAGAGAAGTTAGCCAACTACGTGGTAGGTGTAGAGTCAGATGTTCATCAACAATTGCAAGTTGAGGAGAAAACAGCCGCAGCGCATTTTCAATAGCGACAGCTCTTGATGGAAAGATCACAATGTTCTGTTTATATGAAGGAAGAAAGAGTCAATGAGTTCATCATTCAGATGACAGTACTACTAGTGCCATTGGTGCCGCAAAACTATATGTGGACAGATGGTACCAGGAAAAAGTCATAGATACTACCAGTTGAAGTCCTTAGATAGAAGTTAGACACCACGAGTTTCATTTTATATAAGCATAATATATGGGATTATAACTGAAAGAGTATGAGGAAACAGCAGACATCTTTGGACACCCACAGCTAATGGTCTACTCAGACAAAAGCGAGTTCAGACTGAGAACAGTACAACAAATCGAAGCACAATAACCCTACTACAGGGGTTAGATAAGTGCAATCGAGTAGAAATTCAGAAAATAAAAGGGTACTGTAGTCAATGAAACTGCGACTTACATCAGCACTTAGTGGGATATGGTGATATGTTCTCATGAACCCTGCAATCAGATCACGGAAATGCCTGCTACCCGCAGGTTGCTCATAAGGAAAAAATGAGTTTTCTTTTAGAACTCCAGCAAGATGAGCTAGGAACGGAATCTTCTCATCCGCAACAGAATCATCTTCAAAAGACAAATCCAAGGAACTACTGACTTCATGATATCCATTTTTAAGAAATTCAAAGATTGCCTTAATCTGAAGATAATGAAGCAGCAATTATCTCAACAGGGATGTGTAAAGGTCAGAGTGGTTTAAAACTACAGGTCAAATCTAAAAGCAGAAAATTAGGCCTACCTCTTTTGGTTGGCGAAGTTCACAGCTATACACAGATAATGCATGAGAGATGCGACCACCAGCCTTTCCATATGCCCATGCAGTTCGAGCACAAATAGGCTGATCGTTAACCAGTCCCATGAAGAACTCAAAGCGATGAGGGCTATTTTTTTCAATCTCAACTAAGGCTGAAATGTCTGTATCTGCAGCCTGTACATAAAACATTGTTGAAGCTCATAATGTGGATGGAAACCATTGTTATGACTAAGACACAAGGTGAACTTGCCTGCAGCACTTTAGTTTGCCAAAGCTTATTAACTCGAAAACCACGACGTTCAAACAAACGCCTGCAAACTGCTTGTCCTGGACGACCACCCATGTTAAATATCATTATTCCTGTTGGCTTTATGACAGCAATGCCTTCCTCAACTGCTCTAGCTATAAGACCTAAACCAAATTGATCCTCCACAAAACCCTGCATATGCATCAAAAGAAAATATGACATGAGTGTTTCTTCATTATCATTATTATCGCATAAAGCAATCTTCAACTCACGAGGGTAGGTGAGGATCGACAAACATGTACTTCACATAACTTTTACAACAAACTACAACGAGGTTATTTTCAATGTGTAGCCCATAAACAAGTCCTTCAACTGGCATAGACTGTCGAGAGATGTTTATGTGAAAATAAGAAGAGATGAACAGAAGTAAGATCTCTTCTCTCCATAAGTTTTTTGCAACGCGAACCTGAATGTTCTTACTGTGTAGTGTGCTTCCCTATCGCCACTAGAATGCTTAGAAAGAGGATCAATGAATACACATGCAACCTTATCCTTGCAACGCATAAGGTTTTCTTACTCAAGCATGATTTATTAATGCAAGCTCGCCTTTATATATTCCATTTAGAAAAAACAAAATACCTCGTGTTATAATCATAACAGGTGCTTTTGCGGTTACAAAACAAATGATGAAAAAAAACGTCACAATAAACATTTGAACTCAAGAAATCACCCACATTTTGGTAAAAAAAAAAGCAACAAATATCCAAGGAAAGATACAGTATTAGTAACCGCAAGAACATTATGGCCAAATTTGGTGATTTAGGCAAATCCATAGCCATCTAGTCTCCACATGCCACGAGTAAGGCTACCAAGTAAAGGAAAGAAATATTCCCTACCTGAAGAGCACAGTAGTTGCTCAATGAGTACAAGAACTCCTCACTGGCATTCTCAGTAATCATCTTAGACATTGCTTCAGGGTTGGGATTGAGAATCTGCAATAAGAAAGAGTGAAGTAGGTAAAAGAAATAGGAGACTGTATCTAAATTATATGAATTGAAACTAATTAAGTAGCCCTTCAGACTTGGACTGCATGATCAGCTTCTGTGGCAGATGTACCGAATGGGAAACACTTCAACAGGCAGAAAGGAATAATCATCAATATGCTCTAAATGCATCGGAAGCTGTAATACCTGAGGTATGCATCCAACAATACGATCAAGTTTCATGTCATGATCCCTACAATAAGCAAGTAGATCTGACTCATGAAACTCCAATCTGTCCAACAGCGTTTTACCCTCAGCATCATAGATGGGTTGACCTCTCTCATCAAGGGCATTGAGATAGAGGTTTATCCAAGAAACCTTCACAGCCCTAGGATTTATATCGAGTCCATATACCTGACAGAGAACCAAAATTTATTCTTCAGATCAACAAGGAAAACTCAATTCGCTAAAATTTTCAACTAAAATACATAAAAAAATTCATATGCTCAATATTCTACAGAAAAGAACCTCTCTTGTTAGCTTGTGTGGTCTGCATTTAAACAATAAGTAGGCAGCTTATCGGATAACCATGCAGAAAAGAAAAGTAAAAGTTACCTTAAGAGGCAACCATTTGTCTGCAAGGGCAATGGTAATCCATCCATTACCACAGCCAAGTTCAGCAACTGTTTTGTCCTTGAAGATTGAATCTGGATGACGATTAAGACCTTCGTAAAAGGTGAAGGACCAGTCCTCCGGGATGAATATGCTAGGAATCACCAACATGGTTAGTTTCTTCCTCCCCATATCGCCTGTGGAATGGAAACATCCAATGGGGGCCAGAACAGTTGAGATGATAAGCGTTGACGAGGAGAGACAGCAATGTGCACACTAACTGAGTATATTTTCCTTGAGATAAATTCAAGCATAGGAAGGGAAACCCCCCCTTTTACTTATAACAAAAAAAGCATAGGAAGGGCTCCCAATAATTTCCTTGATCGTAATTCATTTGATTTCAGTTAGATCAATTCCCATCAGTTCAGGTGGGGGTACATGCAGCTGTGGTTCAAAGGGGGAAGCTTACCAAACACACCAATGCGGTTGCCAACATGAGTGGCTACAAAAAATAAAAGACATAGAAAGAATGAAAAAGTGGGTCAGGCATGGGAAAGGCCTTCAATGATGTTCCATTTTCTCCCAAGTCGAATGGGGCTCATGGGTTTGAATTTGAACTTTAAAAAATCACAAGCTGGTTTCTTAACAATTCGAGAACAGAGACAAGTGAACCTAAGGGGAAAGAAAGAAGCCTTTTGAGATGTTCCAAGGGATGCCCCAAACTGGGATTGTGCTGCATATTGCATTGCTGGGATTATTGAGATGAGGCATTTACGCCGGAAGGAAAACAAACGTAAAAGTAAGAAACTCAACAAACCCGAATACCGACACCCAATCCATCCCATACATCAATCCTATACAATCCAACCCCATCCCAGCCCATTAGTTACTCCTAATGTTACAATAATATTAACAATAGTAAATTCAGCTGAGAAGGGGGAATAAGCGTGCCTTGGGGATGATCGAGGAAGAGGTCGTGGATGCGGAAGTGATACTTGGAGAGGGAGTGAAGGGAAGCCTCTTCGGTGGGGGACAACAGGGTCTGGAGGTGGGAGAGGAACACCCGAGATTGAGTCCTGGTTGAAGGATCATCAAGCCTCTCCAGCAGAGTCCTCAGCTGAGCGTAAGCAGAGTCCCCAGATTCCTCGCACTTCCTCAGGAATTCCTCCACGTTCATCTCCATCCCAAAGAGATCTTCGTTAGAGAGATTGAGAGCTAAGTGGAAGAGAAATCGGAGAGGGTTAGAGAGTTTGTTGGAGGAAGGGGAGACAGGGGAAGGGATTGGGGTTGACTTGGCCAACCGAGCTTTTCCACGTGTCCCATTTCTGATTGTCCTACTTTCCCACGTGTTGCCCTTTTACCCAAACTTCAAAGGAAAACAACTATCCATTTGTGGAAATTACACTTCCTTCATATATATAAAAATATATATATTCAATAAGATTAAAAGATTGCACTGTGATGTCCGTAAATGGATAGACACGACACAGATACGGGGTATGTCAATTTCATAAAATTTTAGTATACGAATACCTAAAAAATATTATGTAATTTTTAAGAAAAATGATACTAACAATAAAGAAATATCGATTCAGCAGCACTTATAAAACATAACTATAAAATTTTTAAAAAGCATAACTATAAAATGTTCAAACTCTTTCTACTAAACTATAAACAAAGAGAAAAATGACAGATTATCACCCCTCCTTTCTCATGTATTCAGACCATAGTTTTCTAGCCCTTGTAGAACACATAGAAAATGAAATTACAGAAAAGAAAATGTAAAAGAATATAACAAGCATTACCTAATCGCAAAAGCGGAAAGGCAAAGCATGGGAGAAAAATATATTTGAGATCTAATTTTAAGGTACGAAGTAATAGGGAATGTGTTTGGTCCTGTGGACGTGCGTAGAACATGTGGGAATTGTGTTGAGTCGGATCTGATCTTCGATCGAAAGTTTACGAAAGATAAAAGAGATATGGAATTTACATGATTCGGTTAGATCGCCCTAATGTCACGGGCAGAGAAGAAATTTCATTATAATATGGATTATAAACTTAGGTTTAGACATTCTCTAATCCACTCAAGTACAAAATCCCCCTTTTTTCTGGTAAAAAATAAACCTAAAGTGTTTTTCGTGTTTTCCAACCCATGTACTTTTTTACACTTGTGTATAACTTCCTTGTGCACACAGGTTTTGTTCTCTTGTCATTGTCATTTGCTTTATATGGTGACAATTATTTATAACATTGTTACACTTCTAAAGGTATCGAAGATTTAGGTAATAATATTTCTAATAACGACAGAAAAATATAATAGTAATATTACTCAATATATGACCCTAATGTTTGTATTGCTTCTAATTTCATATAAGTTACAAGTGAATCAAATATTTCTAGAAACTCAATATCCGACTTCGGGACACAAATCCTAACAGTCTCCACCTTGGACTAAAGTCAACAGAACATATGAGGAATTGCCACTCCTTGTACCAATTTTCTTCTCCCAAGACTAATTATGAATATATCCCTTCTATTCCTCCAAGCTCCTACGATCGTAGTCAACAGAATATCCAATCCACATTTTATTACTTCTCCTCACTCACGACCTATTACCTCGCATTTCTAATGATTGAATACTCCCATGGAAGGTTTTATCATACCTTCCAAAAGACCCAACAATGGTGAACAATAGTATACACGCCCTTCAATCACCTCCCACCCATCCGCAACCACCTTCCTTGGTGAACAATGAGAGATCCACCTGAAGTAGAAAATTTGTACCTTGTGGCTTCTTGAACACAAACAGAAATAATATTTCTCGTGATATCAGGCACGCGTCGGACACTTGTCAACTTTCTCATAGCTCTATCCTTAATCCCGAGCCTAAAATTCCCTTATCGACAATCTTATACTTGTGATCATTGTCCAGGCGCACCTCTCCACTAGCAGTGGACAATATGTGGTGAACATTGCCCTCATTGGATGGTTTCTCCAACTCAGTTTCGGCAGCTTGCACCTCAGTAGCCACGAGCATATCCATGGGATCACTATCGGAAGTATATAAAACAACCCTCGTTGATGTTTGCAACTCTTTATCCTTCCTTGTCAGCTTTTTCTGGATTTTTCCTTTATGTGTCCCTACTTATTGCAATGAAAATACCTTACGCCGCCATTATCTATTTGCTCTTGCCTATTTTTAATGCCTTCATCATGGGTCGCCATACTTCACTCATTAGCACTTTGTCACTCAAATCCTTAGACAAAAGAGTAGATTGTACCTCAATAATTGTAAGAACACTTATCTCGTTTAAGAACAACTCATTGAAGCTCTAGGATGAAGCAGATAGTGAACATAATGGCAACATCGCTTGGATCTCCTCATCGATCTTGTCATTAATCTTCTACAAATTCAAATATGCAAAGTTCAAATTATCCATTTACGATTTAATGGATACCTTTCGTCATTTTGAGTATGAAGTATATTTGTCTAAAAAGAAGTTTCTTGTTCCGCGTCATCGTCACGTATTGGCTCTACCTACTCCATAGCTCAGTCATTGTCATCTCATTAATCACATTTTTCAAAACCTCGTTGGATAAACACAATTGAATCGCGGATAACACTACCACATCCATCTCTACCTATTGGTCAGACGTCAATTTCGGAGTGCATTTAACTGATCCAACAATAGTCTTCTCTGATTTACTATGTAATAGAAGCACCCTCATCTTTACCTGCTACAAGTCAAAAGTCATGCTCTCATCCAACTTCTCGATCCCGAACTTGTCACCCACCATGGTTATTGATAATGTACAACTTGCTTTGATTCCAATTGTTGGTGCACGCGAAAGCCGTCATAAGCATGTCGTAGATCAAGTCCTCAATTGAAAAGAAACACAAAGTTTCATGTTTCGATCGAATCGACTTACATCCCACATGCGGAGAATAAGATTTACTATAGTCACATAAATAGTAAAAAGATCACCAACTGGGAGCTTTATATTTTAATACATAATGAATCTAAAAAACACATACATATTTTAAAACCACTCGGCTATAGAAAATTTATATAAATAAAATGTGCATTGTATTTTCTTATACAACTTTTTGTTTGGATCACTAATACTTCATTTGGACGCAATGACCAAAGAAAAAATAATGGAAAAAATTAGTCTCTACATAAAGTAACAATCATAACACTACAATTCAACTTTTTGAATATGTGTATAAAAATAGGTCATGAAGAAATAATATTATTTTACGAAAAAATAATTCACGTCAATATTTTTGGTTTTTGTTGCAGTTTCATATGCAATCCAAACTGCCTGGTGCTTGATTTGTAACTGAAAACAAAAATTAAATTTGTTATAAGTACGATGTAGGTATGAGTTAATAAACTAAAACTAAAGCAACGGGTTCGATCATAGAATGCACATTGAGAATACTTGGCTTAACAAACGTAACGTTTGTGGTTTGTAAACAATCGTCACCCAAATTTGTCAGCGAAAACTTGAAATAAAACCCATAAAGATAAATACGGAGAATTCAAGAGCGAAAACTTGAAAAAAAGCCCATGAAGATAAATACGGAGAATTAAAGTTTCAATCGAAGGAGTGATAAATCATTCACCCTCATTAGAGAAACAAGTGCAAAAGATGTTAGAAAACCAAGTTTCAATCGAAGGGGGAATAAACCCTTCATCATCGTTAGAGAAACAGGTGAGCTATTCTTCTCCATCGTGTTGATTCCCTTGACATCTTACCTCGGTGACACATATCCTTTATCCTAGTGGAGGATCTTCTAAACTTGGGGCAGTCCCTCCATCTTCATGGTTAGGGGCGAATATTTCAATGACTGCTCCCATTCATGACTCCAGACGAATGTTTCAACGTCTTCAAGCGAATGCTTCTTGTTAACCTTAGTTTTGATGATGCATTTAAGAAGTACGATGTTATTGTAATACATTGTTTATCTTTAATGATGAGCTTGAAGAGTGTGTTACTGTTGTACAATAATATATTGTTGTATACCTACGTTTCTTCTTACCAAATTTGGAAATATATTTCAATTCATATATTACATTATGTGGATCAATTGAAAGTTAAATTTGTCTAGTCATTTTAATTAGATTATGGACTTCCCAAAGTATTCCAATGAGATAACATCAAATTAGAATATAAATAATCCAAGTAATGATTTGGAAATAAGATATCCAATTATAGAAACAAATCTCTCCTATCTACATCGGATAACAATCAATCAGATAATTAATTATTATTTGATTTTGATGATTAATCTCATAAAGATATTATTAGATTAATTATCTTTAAACATGAAAACTGAATTTCTAATTTAGATAAAATTGAAAAGTTACCATTGGAGTAACATCCCGCCTACATGTAGTCACCATTGAACGTATATCTGCTTGGCATAATCCGATATGTTGTGATAAGCAATTTTACGAAATAAATCAAACGGATTGTCTAATGAACCTAGACAATTCCTACGACATTTTCCTTCATAAATTCAGACAAACCTCACATATTAGGGTAAGAAACAACTGTGTGATTGGGTGAGGAATGAAAAGTGTTAAGTGATCACTTGGGTCCTATCTCTTACAACTGTGTATGAGATTGCCAAGGGTTGTGTGCTACCTTGGTCGTCCTAAGAGGAACTGTGTGGCACAGTGCGTTCAACGAACGGCTGTCGAATTTCCTTCGGGAAGCTGAGTGAATATTGTACGTATTGCAGTAACTAGTTGTTAATCCATCAGCAAGAAGTCGTTTTGTTATGTATTTTCGTAGGAAGCCACGAACCGACAGAGTTTGTGTAGTTTGACATACTTTTGTAAGTGTGCACCAGAAGTCTCGTGCCTACAGGATAGAACTGGAGTTGGGAACGCCGTCAGAGTGAAAAATGTCTATCCTGAGCACACGGGTACTGTGAAGAACTCGACATCTATGAGGGATAGTCGAATAGGTCACGTGGGAGCTGTCGGAGTTGAAAATTCCACCCTAAGCACTGGGTGTGCAATGTAGTGAGTCACGACTATGATAACCGTGCATGATATAGTACCCGACTTCGTTGTGTGAGAAGTCAGGTTCCACTATGTGAGGAACCAACCTTTGTTTCTCTCTATTCTAAGTGATTCTTCATGGTTGTATCTCTTATGCTTATAGACAGGTTCCTATTAAGATGCGACAAGAGCTGTGTGGAAATACTTTGAAGCAATAAAGTGTTGAAGTATTCCTTTGGTGTGAACCAAAAACGGGTGCTCCTAGTCGTTTTCTCAATGTAAAGAACCATTATGTGAGGATTTATATTTTTACTATGACTTTTATGTTGTTTATATGCTTTGATAGACAGACTTATACTAAAGCGACGACGTGTTGTTTGGAAATCCTTTGAGCTAACATCTGCTGAGTGGGAGCATCCTACTTTTGGAAACGATAAGGCGTTCACTAAGTACGGAGTTGATCGATTGCTTAGAGAAGGATTCATTGCAGATTCCCCGATCTCTGAAATCCTAAGAGCCAAAGCCTCCCCATCCCTATCAGACACAATCTCCAATCAGAGAATCAGGTCCCTCTCCTCCAAGACGTTCCACCCTCTGAGAAATCAGGGGCAGCCCCTTCAGACAATTCTAGGAGACGAATTCCTCCATATACAACCGGAGGCCAACTCCTCCCGACGTACACACAGAAACCGGAGCCAAGGACTCCCCATCTTCAGTGCTGACGAGCCAAAGCCTCCTGACCAGCCTACCAGCCGACACCCTCTTGGCGTCGTTCATCCTCCTCGGGCCACTCCGGGGCGAGGTAACCCCTCGGTGAGAGTTTCTCTCACTTTGCTAACTCCAGGATGCTTCTACCATGTTCGATATACTAACTCCATCGTTCCCTTTCTTCCTTGGACTACCACACACACCATGGGGTGAGGAACGAGCCTTCGGACAAGATCATGACAGCCGAAGTTATAGACAAGGGACCGCCGGTGCCCCACTTTATTATAATCTCCCCAAGCGAGAGTCGAAGTACATGAGCTAATTTCACCTCCGTCCGTTGTCAACTGTGTAGGCACATGGACTCCGCACAGTACGGTACAAACTCTTAGGCAACGGCGTGGGTGGTCGGGTTGAAGCCGTTCCGAGTCTAATCTCAAAGACCATGACTGGGCATGAAAGTGCAAACACTTTCCCCCCGAAGCTTGCACAAGAGCACCACCTTAGTACGATGTCTCCAAAGAGGTTTGCGTACCGAAACCTATTCACTTCTTAAGCATTTGTGTGCCCTTTTGCATACAATTTTAAAAGATTTTTGACAATAAGAATGCTTCTGAGCAAGAATGGAGAAGGCAAGCCCATTCCTAAACACTTACCCAAAGAGATGAGTGCAAACACCATGAGGGTTTACATGCATACGTCTGGGCGGACAAACAATCCTTTGATGAAAGATGCTCAGACCGGGATGAGATCGAGCATTTATTCTCTATCCCAAACACGGACATGACCATTAGTAGCCCTTCCGAGCCAAAGTCGAAGTTTCTACATACACTAGTCCCATCGAGTCTAAGGATCGCCTTACATCGAGGTTAACGGAGATCCTGTAGTTAGAAACCGGAAGCGACGGACCACAGAGGCGACACTTCCTCAAGGTTCAAGCAAAGAGGTACCATTAGTAGACGTGCTTGCTAGTTGACTTGTACTTAGGGACGAAAATCTCCAACTACTCTGCATGACGTACAAGTCCTCAAGGAGTCCAAAGCAGCTCCCAAAAGATCAACAGAGAAGAAAAGGGGGCAAATCCTCATAAATCATCAAGAAATATAAATCCCCAAGGAGTCCAAAGTATCTCCAACAAGGCAGAGAGAAAGAAAGAAAGCAGCGCAAATCCCTACAAAGAAAAAGCAGAATTAGCGTAAAGACCAAAATCTTCAAGCAAAGCGAAAAAGAAACAAAAGAGCAATTTAGAGCACTAGGGCCAACATGAACGGTCGTTAAAGCAAAGGCGTTGCCTCCCGGACAAAACGAGGAGAAGGCACTCCCCAAAACAGATTTCCAAAGCTCTAGTGGATCGGCCATCAATCCCCAACGGCGTGTCTCAACGGGCCTGTTGTCTGGTCAATGGAGAATTCGTTTGGACGGTGGAACCTCCATGGTACAGCAGCTTCCGATGAGGTCCTTAGACTTGTTCCATCAAAATAACAAATTCAGATTCTCTATCCAAAGTCCTTACGCCAAAATTACATTACAACCTAGATAAAGTCTCCTTCGACTGGTACATGAGCATCCAAGTCAAAGGAATTCTAAAATCCCAACGTGACAGGTTTCAGAAGTAAGAGCGAGCCCATATAAAAGTCAGAAGCCCTTCTCTGTTCTCGCTCAGAAGTGATCCAAATAAGCTTCATCAAATAAATCATGACCTGCATGAGTGTTGTGATTACACATTTTTCATTACCCCCCGTATTTCACGGGGTCTCGTTTATTACTAACATTTTTCTTGATTAGATCCCAAAGTACAGGTCTATCAAGAATACCCTGAATCCACAATTTGGGGCATTAATGAAGTCTTTGCGAGGAAATCTTCTCCAATTTCCCTCGCAAAGAGGGGTAACTATAATACCCAAAATTTTCCAACAAATACTTTTCTTTTAAGATTTTCCAAACAAAATCTAATCACCAACCATCTCCTAATCACATTTAAATCTCTCGAGATTTCTACATCATAAATTACTCACCTTATCAAGATTCAATCACTCCCCCAAAAAATATATCTTACCTTCTTTGTCCTATCAGAGGATGAACTTAGACACTATTCCTCTAACCCTTCTGACATTCCTATCACTTTCATACGATCAAAAGACACAAAATTCCAATCAAACTAACCACACATGAAAAAAAAAAGAAATAAGAGATTCTCCGAAGGATCTTTGAAATCCTCTAAGCCAAAGCCTCCCCTTCTTTTTACATGTAAAAAAAAATCAGAAATTCCCCGATCTCTGAAATCCTAAGAGCCAACGCCTCCCCATCCCTATCAGACACAATCTCCAATCAGAGAATCAGGTCCCTCTCCTCCAAAACGTTCCACCCTCTGAGAAATCAGGGGCAGCCCCTTCAGACAATTCTCGGAGACGAATTCCTCCATATACAACCGGAGGCCAACTCCTCCCGACGTACACACGGAAATCGGAGCCAAGGACTCCCCATCTCCAGTGCTGACGAGCCAAAACCTCACGACCAGCCTACTAGCCGACACCATCCCTGCGTCGTTCATCCTCCTCGGGCTACCCCGGGGCGAGGTAACCCCTTGGTAAGACTTCCTCTCACTTTGCTAACTCCAGCATGTTTCTACCATGTTTGATATGCTGACTCTGTCGTTCCCTTTCTTCCTTGGACTACCACACATACCATGGGGTGAGGAACGAGCCTTCGAACAAGATCATGACAGCCGAAGTTAGAGGCAAAGGACTGCCGGTGCCCCACCTTCCTCCGGTATTAGATCACGGCAAAAAAAAAGGTCGTAATGATTTAAACTCCTCTCTAAACGTATTTTCATATGTCTCTTAGACCTCAAAGCCTTAAAAGTAGCTTTGGGGATCGATTTTACGTTCATTTTTGGCACGAAAGTGTCGGGACATCTCCCGACCTTCTATTTCAATTGTTTTCTGCGAGAACGCCTCCAAAAGATGGTTTTTTTTTCGAAGAGGTTGCGGACATTTTCAAACCTCGAATGGTCAAATGATCTACAATGAGTATTAATCTCGAGGATATATTTTTTTTTTAATTTTTTTGTTGATCGAGGATCGGGTTATCTCCCTGAAACAGCCGCCACTTTCGCTGGCCGCAGCAGGACAGCCTGTTGCATTGTCATTTCCGGAAAAGTTTCGAGAGATCTAACCGTTGGATCTTGCTCAAAGTTTTCAGAGATAAACTACACTTCAAGATGGTTCTATAAATATATATATATCAACCGTTGAAGTTTCTTGAATAATATGAAAAAATTTCCCGAACAGACTCTATACTCAGTAAAGTATGCGAATGTTGCAATCATTTTCTTTATATAATAACGGCAGATCCCACCAAATTTTGTGGATGTCTTCTTCATTTCATCATGGTAATTTTGACATATTATTCACATTTTTTCGTTTTGAGGATATAAAGTTTTTCATTTTTCTTCCTCAAACTCTCCCAACCGAAGTCAGACCGAGTCTACAAAATGGTATGACCTTTTACACCTGTATATCTTACGATCTAACCATTGGATCCATGAACACCGTCTCTGCAAACTGTTCGCTTTTCCGGACAGCCACCTTGGTTCCATGATCTTTAGAGATTGCACCGTTAGATTTTCATAAAATTTTATAGGCACACTTTTCATTAAGTTTTAAATCTGTTGGTTGAAATTTCAATTGAATCAGACATTTCTAGCGAACGTTATAGTCCGTTTTCTGAATTGTGTGCAATCTGTGTTTGTTGTGATTCGTGGTTTCGAACTCTTGATCATCGTTGACTTATGTAAAACACATGTGAAGTCTTGCGCTCTACTATCTCGCACAACTTACACTTTGCCTTTTTGTCTATGCATGCACAATGGATGCGTAAGTTTCGAAGGCCTAGCCTGAACCTCTCGAAGGACTCTAGAAGGTGCGTGTACGTGAATACTTCCGTGTGTAAAACCGCGATGTCAAGACCATCAAGCGGCTCCCACCACATGAGGTACAAAGGGGAGGTGCGGGCCTCCCCGACAAGATAGAAAATCTACTTGTAACGGGCCGTTGGCCCAAGTGCATAGGCCCACGGTCACCATTCTTATCCGCCCTCTTTGATCTCAATAATTATTTGTACTTGTCCGCATGCCTTAGGCCAATAGGTTTATTGTCGCATGTTGTTTGCTATCAATAAATACGAGTTCGGGCCTAAAATGCCGAATCGGGTCCAACGCCCGTAAAACTTTGACATGAGTCCGGAGTCATGCCCAGATCGGGTCCAACACCTGTTAAACAACAGCAAATCTTTTGGAGCAAACGCCACCTCTTTTTTTTCGCATGTTAGAATGTAAGAGTTAGTAAATAGGAATCCCCGAATCCTACTCTGGCTTTCCGACTTAAACCAACTTTCAAAACTATGTCGGTGGCGACTCCGTATAGTTTACCTATGTTAAACAACAACCTTTTTACGGAGTCATTTTGGATGAGGAACGGACGACACGAACCGTTCCCAATTTCTCCCGAAAGTTTCTTTTTCGGATCATGCTCCGCCTTTCGCCCGTCGCCTTTTATTAAAACAGGGACGGTCGGCAAGGGCCCGATCAGGCCCAATTAGGAACCCAGGGAGGGATCACCCAATTCCCTTCCGCAGCGTCCGACGCTCGAGTCGTGACGTCGACCGGTTGGGCCTTGGGGAGCGGGCCCGGATCCTCGGGTCGTCCGAACCGCCACGTGCGTGCTAGGCCGGAAGGCGCGCGTGCATATATGAAGATGGGAATGCGGAGGAGGGGATTGAGGATGTGCCACCGGCATATGAGGACCCCACGTTTGACGTGGAGGGCAATGAAATGGAAAAGGGCATGCTCATCTCACAGGTGACACACCTGGATGCCGATTATTGCACACCTCACTTCGAAGTTGGTTCCAGTTCGACACTGGGAGCTCCGATTAAATGTACGAGAGAATTCGGATATGTCCACTACAACTTTGATTTCGTTTGAGTTAAACTCTCAAAATTCAACTAATATAAGATTTTCAGGTACACTGCTACATATCAAGGAGAAATACCTTCTCAAATCATGCAACTGTATCCAGAGGGTAGGGCCTCGCATCCCAGATCCCGTGATCATGCCTTATGTGAAGAGGAGATCGAGTAGGCGTAGGGGGGATCATTGATGTGATAAACATTGTACTTCACTTTGGGATATTGTTCAACTTTTATGAATTATATTATTCAACTTTCATGTTTTCAAACAGGTGTTCTATTATTTGGATTGTTGTTTGGTTGTTGAATGAGACAGGGTTTGTAGTATGTAGTTGTGGAAGAGGTATAATTTCTAACAAGGGGCGGGTTTCATCCACTGAAGGGGGCGAGTTTTTCAGCCAGTTGAAGGGGCGGGTTTTCCTTGAAGTAAACACTAAAGGGGTGGGTTTCGAAATTCCCCCCCATGTGCATTTCTTAAACCCGCCCCCCTTCCAGACTCCAAGATATTTATGAAGTGTTGGGGGGCGGGTTTTGGAGAACCCGAAGGACGCGTTTGGAGAACCCGCCCCTACATGAAGGCGGGTTCTCAAAACGCGCCGTCATGCGCATCATCTGAAGCGGACGGGTTTTCAAAACCCGCCTCTACTTATTTTGATGGAGGGCGGGTTTTCACAACCCACCCTGGGGCGCGTTTTGAAAACGTACCCCTTCGACGGTAAAACCGTATTTTACGAAATTCGGACCGTATTTTGTAAATTTTTTTTAAACTAACCGTATTTCCGTACATTCCTCGCAATTATTGCATTGCAAATCTAACTATGCCATCACCTTATTTTCTGGACATAGTTCCCTCTACCACCGGAGGACGCGTAAAGTATCTAACCCTATGGCCGACCAATGGGTGCAAGTCATGAAACCCGATTATAATCCTATTTACGTTCTAGCAAGAAGCGCAAAGGAATATTTTGCGTCGTGGGTGGTAATTGAATATTGATCGTAGGGATATATCTAAAATTATATGAAAGTATAATTGTAATTCTCAGGCAATTTGGTTCAAGAAACGATTAGTCCTCATGGGAACAATATCTCAAGTGATCTAACCGATTTGTGTGTATACTTGTGCACAACATATTTTTAATGGAATAGTTTTTTTGGCGTAATTGCTAGAGAGTAAATTAAATTTCTTAATATCAATACAAGACCCGTTGATATTAGACAAGATTTTGTTCTAAACTTTTTATAATATACTTTTTCAGAATCACTCAAGGAGGATCTCAAAGCACTTGGAGATTATGCGATTTCATTCGTATGAGACATTCAAACAGGGATTCGAAGACCATCAATAGTAGAGATCAATTTTAAGAACAAATCAGCCATCTTCCAACTAGTGTAGAATTAGTGTCAATTTGGTGGAAGGGTTGTCGATTAACCGAATGTCCATATTCAAGTTTTCTCATGACATGTGATACATTTAAGAGCAATTGTGTGAGAGATGATGCGATCCGACTGAGATTATTCCCATTCAACCTCCGAGATAAAGGAAATGAGTAGTGATATTCTTTCACGCCTAACTCAATTACGACGTGGGATGACTTAGCTTGAGAGTTCCTTACAAAGTTCTTTCCCCTATGAGGACGTGCGGTTCCATTCGTATGAGACATTCAAAAAGGGATTCGAAGACCAATAATAGCAGAAAATAATTTTGAGATCAAATCAGCCATCATCCAACTAGTGTAGAATCAGTGTCAATTTGGCGGAAGTGTTATCGATGAACCGAATGCCCATAATACAAGTTTTCTCTAGATTTGCGATTCATTAAAGAGCAATTGTTCGATGATGGGATCCAATTGAGATTATTCCCATTCAACCTTCGAGACAAAGGAAATGGGTGGTGATATTTTCTTATGCCCAACTCAATTACGATGTGGGATGAATTAGCTTGAAAGGTCCTTACAAAGTTCTTTTCCCCTGTGAGGATGTGTGATTCCATTCGTATGAGACATTCAAACAAGGATTCGAAGACCAGCAACAAAAGAAAATAATTTTAAGAACAAACCGGCCATCATCCAACTACTGTAGAATCAGTGTCAATTTGGTAGAAGTGTTGTCGATGAACCGAATGCCCATATTACAAGTTTTCTCAAGATTTGTGATACATTTAAGAGCAATTGTGTGTTTGATGATGCGATTCGATTGAGATTATTTCTATTCAACCTCCGAGACAAAGGAAATGGGTGGTGATATTCTCTTACGCCCAACTCTATTACGACGTGGGATGACTTTTACAAAGTTCTTTCCCCCTATGAGGACATGAGATTCCATTCGTATGTGGCATTCACACAAGGATTCGAAGACCATCAGTAAAAGAAAATAATTTTAAGAACAAACCGACCATAATCCAACTAGTGTAAAATCAGTGTCAATTTGGTGGAGTTGTTGTCAATGAACCGAATGCCCATATTATAAGTTTTTTCTCAAGCGTTTTCCAAATGAGATTATTTCATTCAACCCCCAAGTCAAAGGAAATGGGTAGTGATATTCTCTTATGCACCGCTCAATTACAACATGAGATGACTTAGCTCGAGTGTTCCTTACAAAGTTCTTTCCCCCTTTGAGGACGGTGAAGTTGAGGTGAAATATTACTACATTTATGAAGCTCGACAGGGAGATCTTGTACAGAGCGTGGGAGTGGTAGATGGAATTACTCAGGAAGTATCCACATCATGGTATCTCGAAGTGGTTAATCCTATAGACATTCTATAATGAATTATACCGACAATTCAAACATCGATCTACGCATCAATTGGTGGAGCATTGATGACAATATCAACCGATGAGGTGTACACATTGCTCGAAAATATGGTAATCAGCACTTGTCAATGGAGCAATGAATGGGGATACATGAGACAACAAGGCATGATGAGTGTGGATTCATTGACACATATACACACCAAGATGGATGCTCTCACAAAGATGATGTGAGGCTAATTGAAGATGAGTTTTATGAGTTGTAAGGTCTGCAGCGAAAAGCACAACTCGGGTGAATGTGTGGAGATGACAAATTATATGGAAACTTCAATCGAGGAGTAGGTAACCTATTTTCTAACACTTATAATGTAGGTTGGAGAAACCATCCCAATTTTCTTGAAGAGGATAGCCTGTTGGACCAAGTTCGAACTTACAATTGAAGTGAAATTTTGAGCCTCTGGGCTTCAAGGACAACCACAACAATTCGCGAAGGAAAATGTAAGTATTGATGGCAGGTTACAATTGAGTTCCCTACGAAACTCATCTATAAAAAGTCTTGAAACATCGATGCGAATCATGGATAATTAGATGGGTCACCTTGCATCCGGGATCATCTCGAGGCCACCGGGAAACTTGTTAAGCGACACCGAAATTAATCCAAAGACAAAAAACAATGTAAGGCCATAAACCTCATAATCGAAAAGATAATCAATCAACAGAATAGTTTCTGAACCCAACAAAATGAGATGTCACTCGAGGAGGAACTTGGACAAGGGTACATCGAGCAATATTTAGATAAATCAAGTGCATCCGAGCAAATTCTTCACATTTCCCCATCAAAAAATCAACCCGAAAAAATGGTGGCTGAACTCGATAAAGGGTGCGAAGAAAAGAGAAAATACCGAACTCACTAAGGAGCTGAAAGCATGGAACCGTGAATGACGTAAGAAGCCAGCCCAATGACAATAATTGACTTATCAGATACTACTGTTTCCACAATGATTGAAACAAACTAAGGACGAGAAGCAATTCATGCGATTTCTTGAGCTTTTTAAGTAGTTACAAATCAACATCCCATTAGCGCTGGCAATCGACAAAATGCCCACGTATGCAAGGTTTAAGGATATTCTATCAAAGATGCGAAGTTGGGAGAAATTTGAAGTGAGTCTACTGTCGAAGGAGTGTAATATGACATTACATCAACCACTCCCGCCTAAGGTTGGTGACCCATGGAGTTTTACTATCCCTTGACGCATTAGTTCTAAAATTTTCGGTAAGACTTTATGTGATCTTTGTTCTTCAAGTAATTTAATGTTGTACTCGATTTTTTAAGAACTAGGACTTGAACGAGCAAAACCAACAATAGTCATGCCATAACTTGCGGATCGATCGATTACACACCCATGGGGAGTGGTGGAGGTGGTGTTGGTGAATATTGCTGATTTGGTTTTGCCAGCAGACTTTTTAGTTCTCGATATAGAAGCTGATACAAAGGTGCCAAGTATACTTGGTCGACCGTTCATGGCAACAGGTCGAACGAGTTCATGATCGTAAAGTGACTTCAAATATTCTTAACGCTCTAGAACACATGGATACTCTTGATGAATGGATTAGTTGTAAGTATATGTAGAGTTACACGATTCAAGAGAAGGAGCATGAAGATATATTGTCGATGAAAGAAGATGATTCCATGAAAGCAGAGTATGTGAGGCATGTTAAACCTCTCGGAGTCGATCTCAAAATCCTCGATTAAGAATCCATTATGGAGCCTTCGATGCTAGAGCTCAAACCTATGCCTTCACATTTGAAATATGCATTTTTGGATTAGTCTAACACTTTACCAGTAATCGTTTCTATATTTTTATATGACATGCAGTTGAAGAAGTTGTTGGAGTTCCTAGCACATAAAGAAGCAAGCGGATGGAGTTTAGTGGACATTAAAGAAATTAGCCTGTCAATCTGTATGCATAAGGTTGGACTTGTTGACAATGAAAAACAAGTGGTTAAAGCACAACGACGACTTAACCTAATCATGAAAAAGGTAGTAAAGAAAGATGTTTTGAAATGGCCCGACACATGTATAATCTATCCTATCTCCGATAGTAATTGGGTGAGTCTAGTGTGATGTGTCCAAAGAAAGGAGATATGACTATTATTTTAAATGATAAGAATAAGTTGATGACAACCCGGACAATAATAAGCTGCTGCGTGTGCATGGATTATAGCAAGCGGAATAATTTGACAAAAAAAGATCACTTTATGTTACGCTTCATCTATGAGATATTTGATAGATTAGTTGGGCATTCATTTTATTATTTTCTTGATGAATATGCAGGTCACAATCAAATTGCGGTAGCACTGGAGGAGCAAGAGAAAACGACTTTTACGTGTCCGCATGGAACCTTCGCCTTAAGGAGAATGCCATTTGGGCTCTGTAATGCATCAAGTACCTTCTAAAGGTGTATGATGACAATATTCCCCGACATGGTGGAATAGGATATCGAGGTATTTTTGGATGATTTTTCTGTTTTTTTGCGACATTTTTGAGTTATGATTACCGAATTTAGAGAAAGTGCTCACAGGTTGTAAAGAGACCAACTTCGTGCCGAACTATGAAAAATGCCACTTCTTGGTAAAGGAAGGTATTGTATTAGGCCACAAGGTATATGAGAAGGAGTTCAAGTAGACATGGTAAAAATCAAAGCTATTGAGCATATGCAAGCTTTGATAAGTGCTAAGGCTGCTCGTAGTTTTTTAGCAGATGCTGGTTTTTAAAGACATTTTATCAAAGATTTCTCAAAGATTGTGAAGCCTCTAAGTAAGTTATCTAAGAATGATATCTATTTTGAGTTTACCGACGAATGTTTACGAGCGTTCTTGGAGTTGAAAGAGCTTTTAATCACCGCACCTATAGTGAAAACACAAAATTTACCGTTCAATATTATGACATATGCAAATGATTTTGCTATTGGAGTCGTTCTTCGTCAAAGAAGGGATAAGGTGTTTCACACCATATACTATGCCAACAAGACGTTATTTGGAGCCCAATTCAATTATGCAATAATAGAGAAAGAGTTTCTTGCTGTTATTTATACTTTTGATAAATTTCTTTCTTATCTTCTCGATGAATGTCCTGCCAAAAATGCATTGTGCACAAGTATACAGACGAATCGATTATAGAACGTAAGATATCGTTCTCACGAGGACTAATTGTTTTCTAAATACCAATTAAACTAACCATATTATCTAGACTAATTGAATAAATGACAAACGAAAAAACAATGAAAATAAATAAGCAAGGATAATGGGAACAATCAATTAAGAAAGTCCGGGGCAACTAAATTTACTTGACTTATCGTTAATCAATTGAATGCTTAGATAAATTGTCCGAGGATTTCAATCATCCTATCATATAATTTAGACGTATCCCTACGCTTTATATTCAATTAACTCATAACATCTAATTTAATTACTGTTAACTCTGATATTTTTATTTACAGTTACTATTAATCTGCTCCCAAAAGTTGATCCAATTAATATTAACTGTGATATTCCCATCTACAGTTTCTATAATTTGTTCTTTGATTTTCCTCTCGAATCAATCTTACACCTCCCGATGCAAAGGTAATTCGAGTTAATTCGGAAACCGACGTCAATCGTATTTTAGAAAAATAAACATACAAGCACATCAAAGAACATAAAACTTTCAATAAAATACATCACGTTCAAAATCACTTCGACAAGTCTCGTAAACTTAGCGCCCTAGATAGGAAAATTAGTTCATGGCAAACAAATTCAACAACACCGATGAAAGAATGCAATCCATATAAAAATAATAAAATAAACTCGAGGCTCGATTGCAACAATCTGTCAGATTTATATGAAAAAACTCAACCGCAATCCTCCAGGAAGCTTTCGAATTGTTCACTCCCTTTGCCTAGGTTAAACCTAAAATATATATATTATCCCAATGAAAGATTTCCTAATATTCTAAAGGCCAAATTATCAATTATATCCTAAAGTTTGGCCGTTTTTTCCGATATACTCTGTTTTTTTTAAAATATCTTCACACATCCTAATATTTGGCTGTTATATCAATTTTAACCACCGTTAACCGAATCAGCCGACGGAAGTCTACGTGGCGCCCACTTGGCACGTTACTCCGTCATCCCGCCGTTAAACTGTTGACTGGGCATGACATGGCGCCTTCCTTCCTGCTATCCCTTCCGCCTCTTATTCTTCCTCCGCCAAACCCACTTTCATTTTCGTCTCATTCCCCCTCCTCCTCGAAGCCCCTCCTAGTATCCTCCGCCGCCACCGCCGCTCTCCCTCATTTTGACAATGACCCATCCATCGCCCTCGCTGCCGCTACCTCCATTCTTTATGACACCTCCATCGAGGTCGATGCCGTCACCAAGGCGCAGCATCGGGAGAATGGGTTCCATAGTACCGGATTAGGGGTTCGGACTCGGACAAGACGAAGAAATTGTCGAGTAATGAAAAGAAAATTTCTACTGTCTTTTAAATACTAGGAGGAGGAGGAGAAGTCTTCGTGTAACTTTGTCTCCAAGAAAAGGGAAGATTCCCCCCACCATCTTCCTTCCTTCAAATTCCACCTTTCGAAAAAGGCAACCCCCAATCCTCATGATTTCGATAAAACCAAATCTGTGTTTTTTATTTTTATTTATGCGTTTTGCGGTGTAGTGTAAGCTTCCGAGATAATCTGGGGCAGCGGAGCTGGTTTCTACGATGGCGGCCGGCTGGAACTCCCGCCTCATCGTTGAGACTTGGTTTAGCAGGGGAGTCGTGACTGTGAGCATCGGCCTTGTGGTTGCGAGCTGTCATACTGGGGGCGACATATTTGCGTGGTCCCGGATGAGGATTCGAGGTTGGAGTATCTCAAATTTTTAGGTGGGGTCGGGTTGTCGGCTGAGGTCATGGTAGGGACTTTGACTATGTTGTCTTAATCTGTAAACTCAAACTAGGAGGTTTGTACGGATGAACAGTCAGTTTCCAAAAAAATTCGCGAAAAACGGCCGAAGTTTCATAAATTACCGAAATCCCATGAAGACGGGTTCCCAAAACGCGTTCCCCGGAGACTTGGAAATTTTTTCAAGTGCACGAGGGGGCTTCCTCTTACTCCCTGAAGGGGCGGGTTCATAACAAGGGGCGGGTTCTCAAAACCCGCCCCTGCTTTGTTCCCAAAGGGTGGGTTTTGAAAACCCGTCCCCGCCCCGGCTATGTTGGAATCTAATTTCTTTTCGGAACCATCCATGTTCGATCGAAACATTTTTAGTTACAACAATCGAAAACACTTCACATCTCGGAAAATGCACTGATTTATATGTAAAACATCACTGAAATATATCCAAACAACAAAGTACATAATGGTTTACAAATACGAAGACAATTCTAATTCCCTCTACGTCTACTCGATCTCCTCCTCACATATGGCATGAGAACGGGACGCTGCTCCGACGAGTCGCTCGGGAATAGCTGTGTAACTTGAGATGGGTCTCCGAAATGGTCGTACTTGAAAAGGTTATGTTAGTTGAGTTTAACTATAACGAAACTTCGAAATTTTATTGGACTTACCCAAATTCTCCCGCTCCTTTAATCGGAGCTCCAGGAGTCGAACTCGACCCAACCTCAAAATGTGGCGTGCAGTACTCGGCATCCACGTGAGAAATTTGTGATATGAGCATCCCTTCCCGCACTTCATGACCCTCCTCGTCAAATACGGGATCGTCATATGCTTGTGGCATGTCCACATCTCTGTCGAAGGGTTGTCCTTCATGTGGCATGTCCTCCTCGTCAATTGGCTTGAAGTGCTGTCCTCCTCCTTCATCGCCCTCGAAGTGCCATTGATCATGTGGAGGAACGAACTCAAACGCCGGTTGGTCTTCCAAGCCGCCGGTTCGACTACCGGTCCGTACTCTCTGAGCATTTCCATGGAGTCCTCGGCAAGAGAGACGAGCTTTGGCTGGTCAGATTGTAGCTTGATCTTTCTAGAAATCTTCAGTTGTCACACAATAAGAACGACGTAAATGAATATATGTTGAACTAGGAAAATCGAATAGAAAGAAGTAATGTACTTACCATTTTCCCCAGCATGGATCCTGTATGGGAAATATATTGACGAGTATGATTCGCATACCACTTGGAGTATTTCTTCTGTGAATCCCACTCCAGCGGCACGACATAGTTCAGCCGATCTTCCCAGATATCCACAAACTGTTGGTGGATCTCCCTCCAGTCGTTCATATTCTTCCCGCGAAGATCAATACGATGAAGGGCTTTGCTGGTGTCGCACTGTTCGAGTACTAGCTGCAGATCGCCGAACTGATGGATTACTCTATCTAGGAAGTACCATTCCACTATGTAGAAGCATATCAGGGGTACACGGGCATGCCAAATCATCTGGCCGGACCGACAATAAGCTGGAAGCATATTTATCAACTGTTCAGGGTAGGGATGCCAAATGACCTGCATATTTCAATGAGAACGTTAAAGGGCGATATGACACAATCAAATGTAATTACTTTATTCAATCGTAAGGTGTACCTGATCACTGCTTTGCCTGTCGAAGGCCTCTCTGTACGATGCAAGCACATGAGTCGCAACCGTGCGCACATCCTTTGCTACGACCCAACGATAACTGAGAGGCATATCCTCTACGAAAGGAGATAGACGTCTCAAAGGCGCTACATGCGGGAATCTATCCCATGCCCAAATCTGTAGTAAAATGAGTGGGCCCTCGATCTGCGTCGCCTTATGGTGAGACGCCTTGCACAAGCTCCTATATAACCAGGCTAGGCATGCACTACCCCAGCTATACTGTCCCGTCCTCTCTAAATCAGCTAATAGTGGTAACCAGAATAGGTGTACTAAGTTGTCCAACTTAGTAGTGAACAACATACCACCTATAAGCTGAAGGATGTACGCCCTCGTGTACATCTGAACCACCTCCTCAGTGGCATCTACTGGAATCTTAGAGAAATTTTGGGCCAACCAGCTTAGTCTAATACGACCCGACCTAATATTATCTCCAGCAGGTACACGGCCTAACAACTCATGACACACCTCGACTGCCGATATCAAGGTATCACCTATAACTGCATCACCATCTACAGGTAATCCCAGCTGAATAGCAACATCCTGTAGGGTCACGGTCATCTCATCGTGCACCATGTGGAAGGTGTGCATCTCCGGTCTCCACCGTTCCGTTAATGCAGTGATCAAAGCCCAATCCAGAGAGATAAATGGAAGCTTCACCACTCCGTAGAATCCTGCCTGACGGAGGTAGACATCCATACGTGGATCGCTAGCAAGTCCTTTTAGCGATTTTTCAACCCTACGGCATGTTAGAACATTGTTCTGCAAAGAGAATACGAATTAGTATACAATGTATGAATATATAATGATTTTGAAATAAATAAATCGACATACCATATTATAGCCGGCTTCCCATATAGTCGTCGACCGATGCTCTCCTTGAGCATGAAGGATGGACGTCTTTCTTGGCCCTGGATGCATTTCCTGCAACGCAATTTAAGAAGATTAGGACAACATAAGAATATAACAGTAATAGCATTTCAAAACATTGAATAAGAATAAGACAGTAATAGCATTTGAAAACATTGAATAAGAACTTACAAATAATACGATTAGGACAACTACGTCGGTTATGGCATTCCTTTCTACATAATGAGCAACTACTATTCCGAGATCGAACCCTAATATCCATTTCATTATGTATACGGGATGACCTTGGATGCCCACGTGGTCTGACTCTTGTCGGGTCAGGATTGACTCTAGGAAAACGATATTCCGTCCAGTCTTCTTTGCAATCAAAAGAATCCCACTGAGAAGCATATACGGCCTTCTGACACTCGAATGAGTAGAATCGACTAATGACAGCCATATGATCAATATGCAAGAATGCATAACATGCCAAGGCATGAGAACAAGGTATGCGAAATATTTGCCACTTCTTACAACTGCATCTCCGATTTTGGAGAAAAAAATATTTGACACGATGTCTTCCTTTAGTCTTGACGTCAAATCTACCCTCCTGTCGATCGAGAAGAACGAATCGTATCGTTTGGCTTTCTCCATGGCTTTGCATAACCTCGTTTGACAAACGAATGTGAAACATTCGCCAATTTGCAACGCAGAGTCTGCATCATCTCGGCGGGCTATCCAATATGAAACGCAATTATACCAAACTTTTCTGACCAGAGCAGAAATAGGAAGATTTCTTGCACCTCTGATAACGGAGTTGTAACACTCGCTCAAATTCGTAGTCATAAGACCATATCTATAAAATCCATCTCTGCTCAAAGTCCACTGCTCTGCACTCATCTCTGCGAAGAATTCGGCAGCTTCTGGCAATGTTTGAAACAAGCTTCTCATCATGTTGCTGTACTTCAAAGTCATTGATTTCCTCCCTGCGGCTACCAACTTCCTCTTACATACTACATTTTTGTACCTCGCATTGAAATTGCTTGCAACATGTCTATGACAAAATCGCCAATGCGCAAACGGAGGAGTCCAACCAACCTCAGTATCATTCACGGCCGCTTGAATGCCAGAATGTCTATCGGAAATTAAACACACACCTCCAGTCCTACCACCGACAACATACCCCTTCAGACATCTTAGGAACCAACTCCATAAGTCGTAGCTTTCTTCATCAGCCAAAGCAAAAGCAAGCGGCGCAATATGCTTCTCTCCGTCCATTAAACATGCAATTAACAATTTATGCTTGTACTTACCATATAGAAATGTGCCATCAATGCTTACCACCGGCCGACAATGCTTAAATGCTTGAATACACTGACCGAATGCCCAAAACAATTTCTGAAAGTAAAATTGCTCCACTTCGCCAATATTACGACATTCACCCCAATCAACAACTGTTCCGGGGTTGGCAATTCTAATTGCATTAAGAAGATGCGGCAACTCATTATATGATTCATCCCAATCACTGTATTCAAGTGAAATTGCCTTCCCTTTCGCATCCCATACACGTCTCCTACTAACTTCGTACCCGAATCTCTCCTTTATTACATTCGGTAGAAACGATACTTTCACTTCGGGAGATTCTTTAACAAAAGTACGAAAGTGTGGAGCCATAGAGTTACAATCGATCCGAGGATGATCTTGAGTAAGCACTG
Source organism: Melastoma dodecandrum (assembly GCA_029817715.1). Lineage (NCBI taxonomy): Eukaryota > Viridiplantae > Streptophyta > Magnoliopsida > Myrtales > Melastomataceae > Melastoma > Melastoma dodecandrum. Next base: position 8,793,089 of record JARUPY010000397.1, on the reverse strand, counting down.
CATTTAAACATGTATGTGGCTCACCAACAATTGTAATTTCAAACTCATGATCACCAGAACGTTGCCTTCCATGTAATCTCCACTTGCAACCACCCCCACTCTCAGAACAAATCACGGCCCACCTAATCTTGTCCGTCTCGACGATATCATAATTGTAATGGTTCTTGATGCAGAATGTGTTCACCGTTTTAATGAGTTATTTATTATTTTTGAACCTCATCCCTTTACGAAATTCAACAACAGATTCTGGATCGTCCGTAATCCTAACATCATCGTCCTCCTCCACAATCACCTTCCCAGTATCACCACTATCAAGATAGAAAGGTAGAGGTTTCTCCAACCGCTTTTAGAGGGACCAGCCTCATTAGCACTTACATTCACATGTTCTTCATCGTTTCCCAAATCAACTCCGTTAAACATTTCCTCATCAGTATCGACGTCATTATCAGAATTCACTATAGACTCAAGGATATCATTCTGATATTGCCAATACATCATTTCGTCCATCTCTCCTTGATCGCCTAAGTCACGTTCTAAACATTCAAACGGATCACCATCTTCATAATCATCATATTCATGACCATTCCCATCGTTATCATCATCCCCATCGTTATCATCATCCTCCTCATTATCACCTTCCTCCTCATTATCACCATCCCCATCATTCCCTTCGTAACGGCTACATCCATCGATCACCGGAGTCAACCGACGACTACTTTCACCCACATTCCTATTTACAAGGTTGTCATGCACATTAAAGCTCCCCTCATTCACATTTACTCCTACGATCTCATTCCCCACATTACCACCATGTTCCTGCCCTCTCTTCATTGCCATAATTAGCAGAAACTGATGTAACATATATTTGTTGAATGCGATCGCCATTGCACATAGAAAATTCGCACAACAATATCACATCCTCATCATCACCAATAGGTACTAACACAAACTTAATGCCAGATGCCGTAAACGAAGGAACGGGATATCTATGACATATTTCCAACCTACTTCCTTCATTCAATCTCATTGCATTAGGGATAACCCTTCCTAATTGCACATAATCGATTTCACTCGATACCTTTAAACGTTTCAGCGGACCCCTATTATAACCAACTCCTTCACTACTATGAATAACCTTCCCATTTCCATACAACAGTAAATGTACTTGCGACATTGAAACGTAAGATAGTACTTACGATATAGAGAATAACGGCTTCAATCGACTTCCAAATACCAACAATTATTTTAAAAATTTACAATTAATCTCTAAATTCAAATAACCACAAATCAAATAACACATAAATCAAATGAAATTCAAATCAAATAACACTACTATCAAATAACCGTAATTTCAATTAACCCTAAATTGAACTAACCCTAAATTCACCTAACCCAAAATTACAAATAAAGCCAACATCAAATAACCCTAATTTCAATTAACCCTAAATTGAACTAACCCTAAATTCACCTAACCCTAATTTCAAAATAACTCTAAAATCGGCAACACATAAGTTAACGGCATGAAACGCTTACAATAACGGACGGAATGGTGGGAGGTGGAGGCGGAGGCGGGAGGCCGAGGCGGATCTAGGGCAGAGAACGGACGGGTGTCGGAGGCGGAAGGCAGAAGGGATGGCGGAACTATGGCAGACGACGAACGGGCGGCCGGGCAGAGGATAGACGCGCGGGCAGAGCACAGACGGGTGGGGAGGGACGGACGTTTTTTAGTCGGGGGGAGGCGCTTTGGTCGGGCAGAGAAGAAGCTAACTTGTGTATAATCAGGGCAGGGGCGGGTTTTGGAAACCCGCCCCTTCTGAGAGTAAGAGGAAGCCCCCTCGTGCACTTGGAAAAATTTCCAAGTGTCCGGGGGGCGCGTTTTGGGAACCCGCATTCATGGGAGGACGGGTTCTCAAAACGCGCCTTAATGGGGAGTTCGCATCCCCCATAGGGGCGGGTTTTGGGAACCCGCCCCCTTCTATTTTACACGGAGGGCGGATTCTCAAAACCCGCCCTCTTTGTTATTCCGGGGGCGCGTTTTGAAAACGCGCCCCATCGACGGATTTTGCGTAATTTATGAAACTTCGACCGTTTTTCACGAATTTTTTTGGAAACTAACTGTTCATCCGTACAAACCTCCTCAAACTAGTATCATGATTTTGTACAAAGTAAGCAGATGCAAAAAGTTTTGATTTTGTTCCAATGGATCCTAATGTAAATTATGCCATCAAACGTTGATAGGATCACCGGTCACTTTCTCGTATACTTACAGGGGATATGCAGGAAACTTCCTCCTTACATTCTACGCTCCACATTCACGAGATAGACGTGGCAGGTAATATGTGTAGTAGTAATTACCTGAACATGCGTCGTAGTAACCCCTTCGCCGCTCCAGTCTGACTCTTACTCGTGGCTAGACTTGCCCTATGCCGCTCCAGTCTGATGACTCTTACTCGTGGCTGGACTTGCCCTCTGCTCTTTATCCATGACAACACTTCCGGAATGGTGTCCTTGGAGGAGTTGCGCCGTTTCTCTAGCATTTGGCATCACAGCTTGGTGCTGCGTTGATGGAAGGGCACACCTGCCTTGGTTGATGTAAGAGCCTACCAGAATATCAACAGAATTTAACTCTTCAATAACCGGACCTGTCCTCTCACGGGCTCGGGAATGGTTTTCTATCATGGTTGGAGGTGGAAGCATGTCAATGAAGGGACTTCCACGAACTCGAAAGAAGCTTGACTGAAACATGCCCCCAAAAGGATTAGTGAAGAAAGGATCATCAAACGGATTCCTTTCCCCCGAAAAAAGCACGAAACGAAGTGACCACCCAATCCACCAAAACTCTCAAAACCAATCCTGAAAAGGGGAAATCCGACTCAAAAGATGGATGACAGCCACTCGATTCCCCTGCATATTGTAATCTGTATAAACCAAAAGCAGAAATCCATTAAACAAACAATCATTTGCCAGTGACATAAGCAAACTAGTAATACACACACAACCTTGAGCCAAGGAAAGATCCGGTTACATTATTGCGTCTTCTCCGAAAGAAAGAAAGAAAGAAAACAACTTGATCAATACCCATGACACATTTAGATGCAGTCAATCTCCTTCTTCCGTCCAAAGGCAACTCAAATTGTATTGGCAAATGGAGGAATTTCCTTTCCAAAGCAACCAATCAACCTAAAAACCAACACATTGTCCCCACCCCCATTACACGACAATGAAGACAGCAAGAAAAATCCAACAGCCATGATCAATTCCGCAGCATTCCATCAACTCCCTTTAGACATCATGATATTTCCGGGGATTTTCTCAGGATGAAAATTGTCCTTTCATCACTCTTGGCCACTACCTTCATCTTATCCGGGCCCGAACTCCTAACTCGGTGTTGCGGAACCCTAAACCCTACTCCTAACCCGGTGCTGCGGAACCTGTTCTCCCGGAGCACGGCCTCGGTGACGGCATCGACCTCAATGGAGGGGTCATGGATGTAGTGGCGGCGAGGGTGATGGAGGGGCCGTTATCAAAAGGAGGGAGAGCGGCGGCGGCGGTGGCGGATACTGGGAGGGGTTTGAGGAGGAGGGGAATGGGAGGAAAAATGAAGTGGTTTGGCGGAGGAAGAAGAAGAGGTGAAAGGGATAGCGGGAAGGGGGATGCCATGTCATGCCTAGTCAACAGTTTAACGGCGGACTGACGGAGTAATGTGTCAAATGGGCGCCACGTAGTCTTTCGCAGTGACTCGGTTAACGGTGGTTAAAATTGATATAACGGCCAAACGTTAGGATGTGTGATGATATTTTAAAAAGTTCAGGATATATCGGAAAAAACGGCAAAACTTTGAGGTAGAATTGATAATTTGGCCTATTCTAAAAGATTATAAAAGGTCTAAGGAAATAAAATAAAATAAAACACTAAGAAGACTAAAGAGAGTAACTAATGATGCTCGTTTTCTTCAAATCGTAATATTGAGGAAGATCTCGTAGTTGGACAATATGTTGTTCTCGTCCCTCCTGCAGATATACGTGTCCTTCCCTTAGCAGATTCCCCAAGGACTCATCCAATTAGACGGTCGTGTCCTTCTGCTTTCTATGATATGTTGACTTTAGAATATCACATCCTTGAGATTGGAGGACGTGTCTTCCGTTGTTCTGTGATTTTCCGTAATTCATCATATTTCATTCCTTTTCTATTTACCCATCTCCTCATTTACCTACACCAAATCAAAACAAATCCAAGAGGCAACAACAAGTATCTCTATTAATCTCGAAATAACTAAAAAACTAATAAAGAAATAAAAACTAGCTTAACACTAATCTAAACAAAAATAAATAAAAACTATATAAATCTATCATGAACTCTCATACTAGCCTTGTAAAGCCCCATTAAAAGTATTAAATTACTCTACTTTTGTATAGTTATGAGTGCAAATGTTATAGTTTATACGAACCTTTAAACAATTAAATACTTCTTGGCGAAGGAAGACGCAAAACCGGGATTAATAAGGTGGATTATACTACAAGATCATCTTTCATGATTGGACTCTAGCTTGCTCGGAACGGAAATGAGCAAAGGAAAGGATGAAAGAAAAATGAATGACAATTTTTCAGATGAGCAATTATTTTCCATAATTATTGATTTGACTTCAAGCACTCCATGATACGTAGAATTCGTCAGCTTAATGAATTTCCTCCAAACTTAAATTCCCATAAGGATAAGAAATTTCTTTACAATGTATGATCTTATTTTTGGAATGAACCACATTTGTTTAAGTTAGGAAAATATTATTTGTTGCTTTAGTATGTTTAGAAAGAGGAACAACTCATGATACTTAAAGGTTTGTTCATGCAAGCCAGTATGGGAGTCATTTTGGAGCCATAAAAGCAGCTTCAAAGATACTTCAAACAAGATATTATTGGCCAAATCTATTGGTGAAGTGTATGAACTTCAAAGGGATGGAAATGTTTTTCAGAAGCTTGAGATGCTATTGACAAACATTCTTGAGGATTAAATTGTTCCATGTTTAGGGAGTAAACTTTATAGATTTGTTTCCCTCGTCGTTTGAAAATTCTTACATTCTTATTGTAGTGGATTATGTCTCCAAGTGGGTTGAAGCATGTGCATAATAAAGAACGATGCTGACGAGATTCTCAAAGAGGAACATTTTCACTCGATTCGACACTCTAAGAGATAAGACAAGTTGAGAGTTCGTCTCTGCTGTAGTGGCCGCTTCGCCTTAGGTACACCTGGTTGCATGGCTTCGATGACGAAATTAAAAGCTACGTACCCCTAGGGAGTCCTTCGTTACCTTCTTTTCCAATGCTTTCTATTTACATCGGGATGATGCTTCGTTTAGGTTTGGGATACCAACTATTTCCTTGTCTAAATTGTTTTGATTTTTGTGATTGTTTGCTTTGAGGTCCGATGATTTTCAGAAATCGTGTTTTTTATTTTGTTAGGTTGCTTTTAGGAGTGAGTTTAGGTGTGTCAAACACCTTAGTGAATCTTGATGAAATTTTTGATGAGCTGACTCTTACTCAAGGATGACTATTAGTGTATTACATACCAAGTTGAAGTCTTTAATTATTGATTTCACTACATGACATATCGATTTGATCATCTTGGAATGTAAATGAAGTTTGATCTAAATTTGAAATAATTTTATCGACAAGTGACTTGACTATGGGAAGTGAATACTAGGAAAACTGGGACATAAATATAAAATTATGAAATGCATAAAATCACAAAATAACGACGTGTCCTCCAATATGAATGACTCGACCTTCCAGAATCAGCGCATATCAAAGAGCAGAAGGATGCGCTACTCCAATTTGAAGGACGCGTCTCGGGGGAATTTGCTAAGTGAGGACACGTCCGTCTGAAGGAAGAACGCAACCTTTGCCAATCTATACAAGATCTCACCTAATTATCGAATTTACCTCAAGATTACGATTTGAAGAGATAGAGCAAGTTACTCTTTTTAATCCTCTTATGGGGTGTATTATATTTTTTTCTTAGACTTATTAGATATTTTATAATATTTGGAACTCTTTTCGAGGGGGACTTTATATATTTTCGGTTTAACATTGAGAAAGGAAGGGAACAATTCGAGAGGTGTAAGTTTAATTCGAGACGAAAATCAAAGAACAAATTAATAATAATTGTAGATAGGGATATCACAATTAATATTAATTGGTTTGGCCGTGGGGAATAATTGAATATATATTGTAGGGATACATCTAGAATTATATGAAAACGTGATTGAAATTCTTAGACAATTTATCTAGTAACGTTCAATTGAGCAACGACAAGGTAACTAAATTTAGTTGCCATAGACTTTCTTAATTGATATTTTATTGCTATCCTTGATGATTTTATTTTATTACTTTTATTTTCTTTCATTACTTATTCGTTTGATTCTTAGGAAACAATTAGTCATCGTGGAAATAATATCTCAAGTGGTATAATCGATCAACGTGTATACTTACGCACAACGTATGTTTAGTAGAACAATACTAAGGTGCCAGAAAGGGATGAACCTCCGTTAGCTCCTTTGGTTTCTTGTCACAGTCGAAACACTTCCTATACCATTAGTGCCTGACAATAGTGAGCACCTTTGAACCAAAGACTACAATCCACTTAAGACTGGAACTTCTAGTCAAGGGCGTAGCGAGGGTTCTAAAATTGAATGTAACATTGTTATGCTGCAAACGAAGTTTGCACTGCCAAGAAAAGGTTGACAAGGTACTGTAAAAGCTAGGCCTACAACCCCTTGTGTTTTGTGTTATCCTGTTGTTTTTCCTATTCATTGGTTCATAAAACTGACCGAAATGCGATATCACATTTCTCTGTATATCGAAGCTCAGTTTGACGAAGTAGCATTACAAGGAGTCATGGTACGGGGACACAATCATCGTAATGCCTTATTGAGTATTCCAATATCTGGGATATAATCGTTCGACGTTATCGAACAGCAACATCATCATTATAAGTGGTTTCAATGGCCATACCTATCGTTGTTCGGGGATTTTTCCTATTAGCTTCCAAGTCCGGCGATTAGAAATTGAAACGGCTCTTTGTCATCGATATCGAGACGACCTTTAATGTGTTACTAGGGAGGAACTGATTGTATAAAGCTACAACGATTCCCGCTACTTTGCACTCAGGGAAACATCTGGGAAGTATGAATGCCTAGTCACCTATGGAGGACCTCCTTTAGCAAATGTGGACGATCAACTGGATGGGATTCTGACACTGCCCCGTCGAAGCAAAAGCCAAAGCTGCAAAAGGGGAGGACAGATTGAACTCCATCCTCAAATTGATGGTGTAGACTACAAATGCACCTGGACACGAAGAACCTCTTGTCGACAACAAGGTTTCCTCTGTTGAGGATCTGGAGTTGGAGCTCATTAAATTCCAATAAAGCCCGAGGAATGAATAATTAGCCTGGCTATAGTGTGGTCGACGATGTTCTGTATCGACTGCTTTTAAATAAGGAAGTAGGGTATGTTTTAATTTAAGTAGTGTTGTTTCAACTTCACGGGCATTTGTAATTTCGACCATTTGGTCTATGTTCCTAGTAATAAAAGTGTGACTTTCCTGACATTGATGACTTGAATAAAACGACCATTACTCATAATGTATTTTAAGTATAGTCCTGGCAAGATTCGTGTTTGTATTGGTTTCAGGGATTTAAATAAAGCGATACCAAAAGATGAAGACCCTATGCCGATCGTCGACGAATTAACCAACACGACGTTGGGTCGTGTAATCATTTAATTTTGGATGGTTATTTTGGATAAAATCAAAATTTTATTTTAGAAGGAGATGTTCATAAAACTATATTTTGGTGTCCATTTGGTATTTTCGAATGGATGGTCATGCGTTTTAGTCGAAAAAATGCAGGGACAACAAATCAAAGGACGATGAACACAATTTTTGGTTCATTGGTCGGATCAACCGTTGAAGTTTATATCGATGATGCTGTCGTCAAATCGACTGTCGATGATATACATATTACTAATTTGAGGAAAGCATTTCTAAAAATGTGGCAACATAATCTAAAATTGAACTCTTTGTAGTGTGTGCTTTTGGAGTTGGTTTAGGTCAATTTTTGGGCTTCTTAGTGCTTCATCAGGGTATAGAAATCAATCCTAGCAAGAACAAAGCAATCAAAGAGGTACCTCCCCCACTACTAACAAACAACTATAAAGTTTTTTTTAATTGAGTTAGTTATGTGAGACGATTTATCAACAACATGAGTGGTAACATTCTTGACTCTTACAAAGGGTAAGAACCGAACTGATATCGAATCCTTCTAGGCTCGAGCCCGGTTCGTTAATAAAAATTCTTGGCTCGAATTCAGCTCGAGCTCAATTGACCCAAAAAAAGTGAAGCTCGAGCTTGGCTCGATCCAGTTTTAGGCAGCTCGATCTCGGCTTGATATGCTCGAATACAGATCGAGCTTAAACTCAAATGGACAACTCAAACTCGGCTCGTAGATAGACTCGATAGGCTCGACACATTGGACTTGAATGCAGCTCGACTTGTTGGGCTCGAATTTGCCGTCGAAAACTAGAAGGAAACGAGAAATCCCGGTCTCTCTGGGTTCGGCTCAATTTAGGTCCAATTTGCCATCGATCTACATCAAATGCCAAAAAAAAAGAAGAATAAGAGCACCATACCATCAACTAAATGATCAAGAATATCGATAGGATGGGAGGTATGGGGACCTAGAGACCGATGAGCCACAAGATGGAGAAACAACAACTGAAGAGACGGGTGCGGGGAAGGAGGAGACGGACACAGGCGGAAGTCGGGAAGGGGAAGGACGATGCAGAAGAGAAGTCCGACGCAAAGGCGTTCGTACGGAGGAGGCGGAGGTGCGTGAGGCAGATGGGAATGACTTCCCTAACCCTAATAGTTTTTGTAATTCAATTTAGTCGTCAAATTTAAATTTACTTATAAATAAGTTCAAAATTTAAATATTTATTAATAAAATTATTAATATTTATTATCGTTGGGAGTTATGTGTGAAAGGATTAGATATGAAGGAAGAAAGTGCTAGCAGAACGTAGGTTCTGTACTGCCGGCAACCTTCTGTAGGATAGAGGAAACCTTCTGTAGAGCTGATGCACCTACTAGGAATGTATATTGGAGTGTTTTGGCTGCGTAAATGATTTCTCTTTCTTAAACTTTCTATTTTATGAAATGTCTACATGTCCCTTTATATATAGGGCAGTAAAAAACTCAAATGACAATAGAAACCGACATATTTAATAATCTACTTAAATGCTGACCCACTTAAATGAGATTTTCGTTACTAATATTGCATTGAATTTGATCATAATTCACCTTCAACACCCCCTCTTAATTTATGATCTTCAGGTAGTCTTTGAATGTCTCGAACTTCTCCGAAGACACCGCTTTGGTAAGAACATCTGCTGGTTGTCATGGGTGCTGATGAACTCTAGAAGAATCTCCTTTTGCGAAACCATCTCACTGATGAAATGATGACAAAGTTCAATATGCTTCGACCTTGCATGAAAAACTATATTCTTTGTCATAGCAATTGCAGATTGGTTATCACAGAAGCTCGGCCACCTTCTGTTGTAACTCTAGAAGTAACCTTCTGAGCCAAACAAATTCTCTTGTTGTTTCATTCGCTGCGATGTACTCAGCTTCTGCAGAGAAGAGGGCAACAATGCTTTGCTTCATTGAAATCCATGAAATGGGCTATGTTCCAATGCAAAACAAGTATCCTGATGTACTTTTGCGATCATCCAAGCTTCCGACCCAATCACTATCTACATAACCCACTAAATCATCCTTTTGCTCTATTGTATATTTCAGTCTAACCTTCTGTGTGCCTTTGAGATAGCGTAGAACCCTTTTTGCTGCTGTGAAATGAGTACTACTGGGGTTGCTCATGAATCTAGAAAGCAAACTCACAAAATGAACAATATCAGTCCGAGTGTTAGTGAGATAGATAAGAGAAACACCCAGGCTTCTGTAGATCTTCGAGTCAAAGCCTTCTGTAGAATCTTCCTTCAGTAACTTCTCATTGAGTGACATTGGAGTAGAAATTGGCTTTGCATTCTCCATACGAAACTTCTTCAATAGATCCGCTATGTATCTTAAGAAATGAAAATATCTCATTTCTACTGCTTCACTTGAAATCTGAGAAAGTACTTCATCAAGCCAAGGTCTGTCATCTCAAACTCTTCCATTATGGCTTCCTTAAACTTCTGCAGCAAGCTTCTGCTGGTGCTAGTGTAAATCAAATCATCCACATAAAGACATGCTATTAGAAAATCAACACCAACCTTCTGTAAGTTTAACGTAGGTTCTACTGAGCTTCTGGAGGATCCTTTCTTCTATAAGTAGGAATCAATTATGCAATTCCACGCACTTGTTGCTTGCTTCAAACCATACAGAGCCTTATGCAGTCTGTAGACTTTGTCTTCTGTGCCTTTCATCACGAATCCTTGTGGTTGCTCTATGTAGACTTCTTCTTCTAGTACTCCATTCAGAAATGCTGACTTGACATCAAGCTAGAATACTTCAAGCTACTTCTCTACTGCAATGGCTAGAACAGTACGGATTGTCTCCATCCTTGCTACAGGAGCAAAAGTTTCTGTTAAATCAACGCCGGGCTTTTGTGAATATCCTTTTGCTACAATGCGAGCTTTATGCTTCTACACGCTTCCATCTTCATTATACTTGGTCTTGTAGACCCATTTCAAGCCGATAGCTTCTTTTCCTTCTGGGAGATCGACCAATGGCCACATGTCATTCTTCTCTATAGAAGTCATCTCCTCCTTCATGGCATTTCTCCATTCTTCCTCTTTGGCTGCCTCCTCAAAGTTATGTGGCTTAAATGCAGCAAGAGTAAAGTTACCTTGCTTATAAATTTTAGTGGATGATCGATACCTCCTCGGTGGTATCTCCAATAGGACCCTTTGCTTTTGGAATGGTTTAAGAGGAACTAGCTTCTGTTGTTCTGATGATTTTGTACTGTAACTTCTGTTGCTGCTTCTATTATTCTGATAGGGTTCTGTACAGATGCTTCTGTATACTGGAATATCTGAGTCATAAAAGTCTCTTCCTGCCACTTCCAAGTTGCATGTCCATCAAAGATAACATCTCTCGACAGAACTAACTTGCCAGTATTCGGATTATACAGATGATATCCCTTCGATTCATCACTATATCCGATGAAAATCAACTTTTCACCTTTCTCATCAAACTTTTCTCTTCCTTGAGAAGGTGTGAGTGCATATCCAATACACCCAAGTACTTTCAAATGATTTACCACGGGCTTCCTTCTGTGCCACGCTTCATATGGTGTCTTGTCCCTAACTACTTTTGTAGGGGATCTGTTTAGAAGGTGGGCTGATGTGTTAACAGCTTCTGTCCAAAACTTGTTGGGTAGACTTTGCCCTTCAGCATGCTTCTGGCCATTTCTACTATGGTTCTATTCTTTATTTCTGCGACTCCATTCTGCTGTGGAGAATATTGCATGGTCAACTGCCTCTTTATCCCCTTCTGTTGGCAATAGTCCAAGAATGGTCTTGACAGAAACTCTCCTCCTCGATCTGTTCTTAAGGTCTTAATCATGTATCGACTTTGATTCTCTACAAGTGCTTTGAACTTCATCAAGGAGGCAAAAGCATCTGACTTCCTCTCAAGAAAATAAAGCCAAATCATTCTAGTATAGTCATCTACGAACAACAGAAAATATCTTCTGTTACCGAGAGACGGAGTTTGAGTCGGTCCACAAATATCTTCATGAACCAGCTCGAGAGGAGCTTGAGCTCTCCATGATGCGTTTGGGAATGGAAGACGATGATGCTTTCCGAAGACACATCCTCCACTAACGTCACCTTCTGCAGCTTGTATAGAAGGTAGTCCTACCATCATATCCTTCTGCTTCAATAGAGCTAAACCTTTCCTGTTCAAATGTCCATAACTGAGATGCCAAAGATGAAAATCATCTACAACCTTAGTTTTGAGAACCACATTGCTGCAAGGAGTCATCTTTAACGGGAACAAAATGTTGGACGTCATCTTCATGACTGCGACCTTTTGTCCGTTTATGTCCGTTATTTCACATTAACCATCTGCAAAAAGCAACTTATATCCATTTTTCATCTTTTGTCCCACACATAGTAGGTTCTGTGCGATTTCTGGAGTGTAGAAGAATAAATACCTCTCCTTCCAACTTCTTCCTGAGTCGGAGGAGGAGGGAGTCTTGGGCAATGGCTATGAGTTTAGCTTCGGATGCAGAAGTTTTACATCTAAGCCGTGCTTTTCGAAGCTTGTTCAAGAAGAGAGCTACAGGCTCATGCGAGTGAGATCCTGCAAGGTCACTACTGGGTCAGTCTGTGCAAACGCCAGCGTGAATTGGACCTGCATGTCATCCCAATTTCTCACTTAATTATGAGGCAAATTGATGTACCACGTAAAGGCGACCCGAGTAAGGTAACTTGGAAACAAGCGAAGTTTTCAGAAATCATTAGTGGTAGCTTCTCTAGCCTGATGAGTGAAACGGGCGATATGTTCCGCAGGCGAAATCCCCTCTTCGCCAGAAAAATGGGCAAATTCAGGAACGCGATATCCTCTATGAAAAGGGTAATCCTCGATATTGTCAGGGTGTTGGGCCTGATAAAGTTGAATCTCATTCGCATCGTCTGCCCCAGGAATTGCTCGCTCAACTGACTGGTAATGTAGTATCTGATGTCAAGCGAAAGTTCTGGTGGCGCGATTATGTCGGGCATTGCCGCCTCCCTCCTACGTGTCATTTGGGGAATATACTCCGAGTGTCGTTGATCTTCAGTAGGGCAAATGAATTCACTCCCTACGGGCCTGACAAACTCTTCCTTTATCCGGAACGAAGGTTGGTACGTAGTTTGGTGAACTGATTGCACAACTCTTTTGCCTTTATTTATCACGAGCGGTGGGTTGTTATAAGTCGTTCTCCGAGGACTCGCATAGATGGGAACATCGTCAGTATCGGCCTTCCTCTTTCCTTCGGCAATCATTGCCCTATAGGAAGAGGATACCTGGTAGCCGATTCAACCCTTTTGTCACGGGGCTGTCCAATGGTACTCCTGACACAGTTCCAAGGTTTTGAAAGACTACCTCCATCTTGGAATCAATTGTTTCTTTGAAAGCGTCGTGCTTCTGATCGATAGCACTGACCTTCTCCATTAAGAGCTGGAGAGTGCTCATGATTGACAGTTCTCCAGCCAAGGCTGGGTTTGAACCATGTCCATCGTTGGTCTTTTCTCCGTCGAGGTTGTTACCTCCGAGGTTGTTTGAGTAACCACCAGATCGAGTTGTTGGCATTGTGTTAGCCCTTTCTCCCACTGTGGTCGCCAAAGGCGTGTTCGCTCCGGAAGTAACCGCGAACAAGCCGGATCCAAACATGTCAGAAATCTCTGACACTATGAGCAACTGGTGCCCGAAGGATTCGTTGAATGTGTGGTCGCCGTATGAAATGAAAAAGAAGAGAGAGAGGGAAGACAGTAGACGAATACTCTTAAGCGGAAGCATTTACGGATGCCATCGACGATGCCTTCGGAAGTGAACAGGAACGTAGGGGCACAAAGAGAACTTGAACGCTGGAATGCTTAAAAGGATAAATTGACAATATGTCCGTATGTAAAGAGGTGTTTTGTACAATGCTTAAGAACAAGTATTTATACTAAGCTAGACCTACGTATATACGGTAAAGTAATATTGCATATATATTACGCTTCCTTTGCTGCCGGTCTTCAGAGAATATCTCCTTTCCATGTGAGCAATCTTGGCAACAATCTCCTTCCAGATCCTGTGATCATCTGGAACCTTCCTTAACCGCTGAATTGATCGATCACATTGCCCATTGGCATTCACCGTAGAGTTTCCTCGCTCGCCCAACTAACTGTCGCTTGTAGCTTCCGTTGTTCATTATCGCCCGTCGCCTGGTAAGCCTATCGCTTTGTGACTGCTTCGACCTGCAAGCCTTCGCCTCCTTACCGGATTTCCGTCCTTTGGACCTACATTCTGGACCGTTGATCCACAGACGAGACCGAAATCTGTGGCCCAGAATTTCTGTTACTAAACAGCGTCAAATTAAAAAGTTGATAGTAATCACCGAGTTCAGAAATATATACTTTGCCGAAAAGTTGAAGAAAATTGCCAGACAATAATAATACAATGAAAGCAAAAACAAAACACGACCAAAGCGCTATGGACAAGCCTAACAACGCAAGGGTCTATCCATGGTTTATGAAGCACGATAACTACGAAATAATATCTTACCATTTTGACTTTACGAAAGTTTTCATACAAGGTCAACGGATTTCGTAAGAGATTTGTACGTATGGGCTTTTACGAAGCAAGAAACAATGGGCTTCGTACAATTATACGAGCCCAAACAATATTAGTTTCATTTACGAAAGAGTGACATGTACGGAATTTTCGTAAAAAATGTATGAACTTTACAAAAATAATTTCATATATTTCATTGTTTTATTGTACGAAATAAGTTTCGTAAAAGATCCATGGTCTTCGTAACGTGTTCGTACATATACGAAATGTTTCAGTAAAACGTGCTCGATAATGGATTTCGTACTTTTGTACGAACCCGTGGCTTTTACAAAAAAAATTAGGCAAAATATCAATTTATGGCCTCAACTTTGAGCCAACTTTCTGTTTTGTCCTTAACTTAGTTTGTTATATAATTTTGTCACCAACTTTTGTTTTTATTTCTATTTTGGCCAATCATGAATTTCTTCTAGCGAAAGCCAAACAAGGCCTTAATATAGTCTAACATGTGTCCTATAATAGTGGAGTTTTGACATCTCATTCATTCGTCTCATAATTCACTTTATCCGTAATAGTCGCCTCCTAATAAAACATCATCCGACATTCATTGATTTTTCATATTTTTTGACAACATCAGCAACTATCGTTAACTTCGGCTTCCAATTCACTTGATTTGTTCATCAAAATTTTATAATAAAAAAACAAATGAAAGGTTTCAATATTATTTCCTATTTTCTAAAATCTTTTTTCGCTTTAGTCGATAAATGAAAATTGTCTATTAAGGCCTTGTTTGGCTTTCGCTAGAAGAAATTCATGATTGGCCAAAATAGAAATAAAAACAAAAGTTGGTGACAAAATTATATAACAAACTAAGTTAAGGACAAAACAGCAAGTTGGCTCAAAGTTGAGGCCATAAATTGATATTTTGCCAAAAAATTATAAAATTCACTGTTTTATACTTGAAGAAAGTTTTTATGTTTAGACTTAAAACTCATTGACGACATTTTCCTTAAATTTGTACATTTATATGAATCTATTATGAAACTTATCGCCCTTTTGTGAAAATTTTGGTCAAAGTTAAAATAGTAAAATACTATTTCTTAATACTGTAAGAAACAATGCCCCTATCCGTGCTTGGACCCGCGTTAGGCTTGTTCCCAAAGGGATCATCATTCCCACGAAACCAAACCATACAAAAAACACGCCAAGGAAAAGGAAACAGGAAAGGAAAAAAGAAAAGCAAAAAGAAATCAGGGCGGCAGTGTTGTTTGTCATGTTGTAGTTGTCCCTACTTCCCTTTCTTCTTCTTCCCTTTCTCCCGAATCCAACAAAAAACACTTCCGCCTCCCCCCCCGGTCGATGGACAGCGAACCTAAATCGATCATCAAAATCACCTCCCCCGCCGACGATCACGACGCCCGTAAGGAGGACGATGCGGTCCCCTCCGACGGGAATGTCGTGGCCGCTGCTGCTACCGATACGGCTCTGTCCACCGCCACGTTGACTGATCTTGCTTCTCCCGTCGTTGCCGATGATGTCGGTGATGGAGCAGGTGTTCAGGAGTCCGATTCCCAGCCTTCACAGCGATCTTCGTCCAGGACTCCCTTCACTGATCTAAGCCAGGTCGACGCCGATTGGGCCCTCGCTCGTACTCTCCAGGAGCAGGTCCCTCCTTTTCCTCTCCAATCTTTGTTTAAATCTTCTCCGTTCACGTCTTGCTTTGTCTGTTTAATTCTTGCCGGTCCTTTTGAGTCCCTGCTTGTACAGACTTGTACCTGGTGGATCTTTTGCGTTATTTCTGATTCAGGTGCGAGGATAGTTCTAGGAATTTGTTAAGTTTGTCTTCTTGGATGCTTCTTGCCCATTAGAGTTGCAATTGTTGTGTTCAAGGCTTGCCAACCTAGTGATTGGAGAGAGTAGAGCATGTTGTAATTGATATCTCCTTTGTAGTTTTGATAGCTTCAAGTCAATTCAAATGTGATCACTTTGTCATGAATTCACCGGTGTTATGGATTTTCTTTTTCTTTTCTCATGAAAGGTTGGTTGTCATTAATCAGGAGAGGGCGTATATGATGCTGAGAATGAACAATGATGGCAGTGATTACGGCAGTTGGGAAGCCGGTAGTTACTTAAATGATGATGATGATGATGTTGATGATGATGATTTTGAGGATCCTGATGATGACGATGAGGAGGATGATAATGAATCTGATGTCGAGGGTGGAATCCCCGAGACATTTGATGGGACGGATATTGACGATGAAGATGCCTTTGATGTGCATGCTACTGATCATGCCGCAGATGATAATGCGGCGGTTGAGTTTGACCTGGATGCTTTCTCAAGTGATGAGGCCTTTGCGAGAGCTTTACAGGAAGCCGAAGAAAGAGAAATGACGGCTCGGATGTTGGCACTTGCTGGTATTAATGACCGTAAGTGGTGAATTTTCCTGTTAATTTTTTCTCCAGACCTGCCGCCAACTTCTTTGATGTTACAAGCATTTTAGTCAATGCTTTTGATTGCAGAAGAAGTCGAGGATGGTGAGGATCACCATGGTAACTCTCAGGTGTGTACCCTCCCACCTCCCATTTCTTTGAATAATTTTTATGTTTCTGACAATATAATCAGATTTCACAGTGGAAGTAGATTCTTGTTGGGCCAGTGAGTTATCAACTTGGGATCACATCCCTTGATCTCTTAGAAAACTGTTGCTAATCTGTTGGAACACCTCTATATATCCTTTGAATCCTTAGTAAGAGTTAGGGGATTGTATATATCCTTTGAATCCTTAGTAAGAGATAGGGGATTGACATGTGGACAGTTAGCAAATGAAAATATGTGGGGTTTATCATGCCTGTAGTTGTTACAACATTAATCAAGGTTTAGCCCAACAAGGCAGAGTTGACTATAATCTAACATGGCTAAGCATTTTTTAGACTTTTTTTGAACGCATAGAGTTCAAAATGGAATGATGAAAGGCATTTCGTAGATGGTGGAAAATCTTGGATGCCATGGTGTTTAGGGAAGTGGGCATTAAACTTCTGCAAATTCAGTGGATGAGGCTTTTGCATGTTCATTTGTTACCCTCATAGTTGTTAAAGGCGCAAAAGGGTGACGCCTAATGGGACAGGTGAGGCAGGCAATGGCAAATCGCCATTCCCTTTCTCTAAGTGAGGCTAGTTCATTAGTTGTCGCTTTATCTCTCATGTTGGCAAAAGGCACGCCCTTTTGGTCGCCTCTCGCTTGCCGAAAGCTGAGATAAGGCGACGCCTTATGAACTAGCTAGCCTCTCCTGGAGACAAAGAACGGCGATTTTTCATCACCTGCGACACCTCTCGCCTTAGGCGTTGCCTTTTTGTGCCTTAAACAACTATGTATTCCATTCCTAGGCATGTTTGGTTTATTTTGACATGTTAGTGACTTGATGGTGGGTTTCTTGTATGCCAATTATCGTTTGCTTGAAGTTTTTATTCCAGTACCATGTTGGTATGGTATGGTATTCTTTTCACATTTTTGTATGGTCCGTTATGATTAGCTAGTGTTATTAAAGGCGACGAGAACAATAGTCTAAGCTCTCCCAGGCAAGGTGAGGCAAGGCGGGCTTAGTGCCTTGCCATGCCAAATGTGAGGAGCCTAGGAAGAGGCACGGCTTAGGTACTAGTCTTAAGCAATTGCTACAGCGACTAGATGAGCACCTCGCTTTTTTTTGTTGCCATTTTTGATGTTTTGTTCCTCCTTTCTAAATTCCTACTGCCTTTGTGCATTCTTAGTCTTTCTACAATCCTATATGACAGTTATGCTGATGGAGTAGCGTGGCGGAAATAGGAAAAATCACGGAAGAACGAGGAGAAAACGAATAGGATGAAGGGAACGATAGAAAATTCTAGGGTTTGTAAGAAAACCTCAAGAAATTCTTAAAGATCAGATAATAGGTAAAATAACAATTGTTCTCCTTAGAAACCCAAAGGCCTTATTTATACTAAAAAAGAAATATAACGTGATATTCCTAAAATACCCTTAATGTTATAAAATCTAAATTATTATTATTATTATTATGCTCCTGCATCAATCTCCTCGGGTTGGAAAAGTTCGCAACTCCGGCGCGAAAACTTCGACGATCTCCGCATAAATCTCAGGATCAATCTTCTTCAATTCTTCTTCAGCTATTCAGGTACTTTCCGTCGCTTGCTTTCCCAACCATTTCACCAAGAATCTCCTATATTGATTACCTCTCCTTGACTTAGCCTCCTTCACATCCAGAACATCTTCAATAACATCCTTTGTGGCCTTTGGAAGTTCTTTGATCTGCTCTTGGACAACATAACCTTCATCGGCTCCCACAAACTCATACAAATCTGAGACATTAAAGACCGGACTAATCTGTAGCTCAGGAGGTAGTTCTATCACATAAGCATTCGAACTTATCTTCTTCAACCACTTACAAGGTCCGAATTTCCTCGTTTTCAGCTTGTGGTAAGTCTCCTTTGGAAACCTCTCTCTCTTTAAGTGCACCATGACCAGATCTCCAGCATTAAAATCTTTCACTCGGCGATGCTTATTAGCTGTTATAGCATAGGCCTCGTTACTTGCCTTCAAAGCACTTTGAACATCTTCATGAATTCGTCGCACATGCTCAGCAAAAGCTTCACCATCATCACTTACTCGGACATCCTCAGGAAGTGGAACTAGGTCGACAACATGCTAGGGTCGCAATCCATATGCAGCTTCAAAAGGAGTTTTCTTTATGCTTCTATTTACTGAGTTGTTGTAAGCAAACTCAGCTTGAGGAATCACAAAATCCCAACTCTTCACATTATTCCCAACAAGACATCTTAACAAGTTACCCAAACTCCTGTTCACAACCTCGGTCTGCCCATCTGTTTGAGGATGACAAGTGCTGGAATATTTTAACTCCGTGCCGAACTTCCTCCACAATGTCCTCCAAAAGTGACTTATAAATTTAACGTCTCGGTCAGAAACAATAGACGTCGGTATGCCACGTAGTCTCACAACTTCTCTGAAAAATAAATCGGCGATGTGAGTTGCATCACTTGTGTTCGAGCAGGGTATAAAATGAACCATCTTCGAGAAACGGTCTACCACAACAAAAATTGAGTCATATCCCTTCGCTGTCTTTGGAAGTCCTAAGACAAAATACATACTTAGGTGAACCCACGGAACTTCTGGAATAGGCAGCGGTGTATACAGTCCCGTATTTTGCTATGTCCCCTTGCCAAGCTGACAAGCAACACATCTTTGAATAATATTGCCCACATCACGATACATCTTCGGCCAGAAATATCGTTCAGCCACCATTGCCATAGTCTTATCCCCGCCAAAGTGTCCTCCAAGCCCACTACCATGTAGCTACCGAATGACTTGCTCACGCAAAGAACAATTAGGGATGCAAAGCTGGTTGCCCTTGAACAAATAACCTTCATGCAACCTATAAGGTAACAATTCTCTATCTGAACCTCCCTGCAACTTTGTGAATATGGAACCGAAAAAGTCGTCTGTCTGATATTGGTTCTTGAGCTCCTCAAAACCAAGAGTCTGAGCACTCATGATTGTTATAACGAAGGATCGACGACTCAAGGCATCAGCTACTGTATTCAACTGTCCCGACTTATACTTCATAGTGAAATTAAATTCACTTAAGAATGAACTCCACTTTACATACTTCCCGCTCAATTTCTTCTAGGAGTGTAGATAACGTAATGCCTGATGATCGGAGTATACAACGAACTCACGATAAGCCAAATAATGCTGCCAGTGCTGAATGGAACGTACTAACGCATAAAACTCTAAATCATAAGTTGAATAGCGCTGTTTTGCATCAGATAGTTTCTCACTGAAGAACTCAACTGGCTTCCCGTCTTGAGTAAGGACAGCCCCTATACCTTTCTTAGATGCATCACACTCTAAAACAAAAAGGTTCGTCAAAATCAGGCAATGCAAGAATCGGAGCGCTGCGCATCAAGGACTTCACATGTTCAAAAGCTTTGGCTGCTGATGCTGTCCACTCAAAATTTTCCTTCTTCAAACATTCTGTTAATGGGCTCATGACAGAACTAAAGTTCTTGATAAACCTCCTATAAAAAGATGCTAGCCCATGAAAACTCCGAACTTCTTTAATAGACATAGGTGCTGGCCACTCTATTATCGCACGCACCTTTTCCGGATCAAGCCAAACCTTTATCAGAAATAATGTACCCGAGAAAAAGGACTTCACGTTCCATAAACGAACACTTCTTTAAATTGATGTAAAGCTTCTCCTGAGAAAGAACATCCAGCACATGGCGCAAGTGAATCAAATGATCTTCTTCTGTCTTGCTGTAAATCAGGATGTCATCAAAGTAAACGACGACAAAAGTCTTCAAAAAAGGCTTGAGTACATCTGTCATGATACGCATAAACGTGCTAGGTGCATTAGACAACCCGAAAGGCATCACCATCCACTTATAGAGTCCATCTGGTGTCTTGAATGCTGTTTTCCATTCATCACCAGTCCTTAACCTTATCTGATGATAGCCGCTTCTTAAATCAATTTTGGAAAATACCTTCGCGCCAACCAACTGATCAAGCATATCATCCAAACGTGGAATTGGGAAACGATACTTGACGGTTATTTTGTTTATTGCACGACTATCCACGCACATCCTCCAAGAACCATCTTTCTTTGGCGTAAGAAAAGCTGGACATGCACATGGACTTTTACTCTTGCGCACCAGCCCCTTCGATATGAGTTCCTCCACCTGTTTTTGCATTTCGGCTCGCTGTTTTGGGGGCATGCGATAGGCTGCCAAATTCGGTAAAGGTGCACCGGGAACCAGATCTATAGCATGCTGAATATTTCTTAAAGGCGACAGCCCTTGCGGTAACTCTTTACTCACCAGCTCAGAGTATTCCGTCAAGATTTCTTCAATTGAGGGTGGAAACTGTGGTAGATCAACAGCCTGCTTATGATCCATTATTCTCCTGAGTAAAGCATACATAACTCCAGTGTCCTGACTCTCAGCTTCAAATTTCTCAGCACAAAGAAACCCGCTAACCTTGCTTGAACTCGAAGTTAACTTACTAGCTTCTTCCTTGAGAGGATGCAAAGTGTACTTCTTACCCTCCTTATAAAAAGAATATGTATTTGGCTTGGTACGGTGATTCATATCATGATCATAAAGCCAAGGTCGACCAAGAAGAATATGACCAGCATCCATTGGCACGACATCACAGAGAGCTTCATCATTCAAGTCAGAACCTAAAGAAAATTGTACCAAGCAACGGGATGTCACTGGTATCTCATTACCCTTCTTGAGCCACCTGATTCTATAAGGATTTGGATGCTTCTCCAACGGCAACTTAAGCTTTTCCACAGCATCTTTGGAAATAACATTCTCCATGCTCCCACCATCGATAATCACATCACAGACTTTACCCCCACAAAGAACACGAGTCCTGAATATGCTGTGTCTTCGCCAATCTTCAGCATCTCGCCGTTGTCATAACTCTCCTGATGATGAGTGATTCCCCTTGGACAGGATAAATATCAACCTCCTCATCCTCATCACGATATCCATCATAGACGGGGTCTAACTCTTCACCGAAATCCTCTTCTACTTCAGCTAAGTTCACCCTCTTCTGTGGACATGCGTACGACGTATGCCCGTGCCCCCCACATGTGAAGCAACGTAGCTTAGAGCTACTACCAGGACCAGATTTGAAACTTCTTTGAGCTCCAGGATTAACCACAGCTTTGCCCTTATCATTCACATCACTTCTATAAGATGACATAGTCCCCTAAGCCAACCTGGTTGGTCGTTGATCAACTCGGCGTGGCTGATCAGCACTAAAACCTCCATCTAATCTGCTATATGATGGTCGCCTAGCTCCATAACGTGCCACATTCTTCTCAGCCATCAACGCATATTGTCGAGCATCCTCCATGTTGAATACACGAACCACACTCATCTCATCCCTGATGGATCTATTCAAACCTGCTAGATAGCGAGACGTAAGTTGCTCATTGGTTTCATTCAATCCAACTCGAACAGTCAGATTATTGAACTCCGCAGTATATTCATCCACCGATAGAGAATTTTGTCTTAGGGCATGATACTTCTCATACAACTCCATACTGTAATCTGCCGGTAAAAACTGTTTTCGCAGCTTACTCTTCATGTGCTCCCAAGTACTGATCTTTGGCTTTCCTTGTCGGGAACACTGTTCTTCAACTCTCTTCCACCATTGAAGTGCAGCTCCTTTCAATTTCATCTTCACAAAGAGTACTTTTCTTGCCTCTACCATAGGCTTCCACTCGAAATAATTTTCAAGGCTAGTCTCCCAGTCAAGAAAATCATCTGCATGCATTTTCCCGTGAAAATCAGCCACTTCAGTCCTGATCCCACCACTGTTGAGATCTAGGGCACGAATTAGCCTCTCCTCCAGTCCACCTCCTCTTGTGTTGTATACTGGTCCGGTTTCACGGAAAGGATTGTCTTCGATTTCATCAGATTCATCCTCAGTACTACCTTCCGGTATGTCTAAGGGGTTGTGGTTGCCTTCCGGAATCTCCATTCGGGCTTCAACGCGTTTCTGTCGCGGCAGTTGGACTGCACGCGATAGATCTTCAATCATACTTCATATCTCAGCAAGTTCCGTCTGTTGGTGTTGAACCCCTCTCCCACGGCCTCTACCACGATTAGCCATAAAAAAACCCTAACTCTAACCCTCGAGTAGAACTCTGGCTCTGATACCAATTGATGGAGTAGCGTAGCGGAAATAAGATAAATCACGGAAGAACGAGGAGAAAACGAATAGGATGAAGGGAACGATAGAAAATTCTAGGGTTTGTAAGAAAACCTCATGAAATTCTTAAAGATCAGATAATAGGTAAAATAATAATTGTTCTCCTTAGAAACCCTAAGGCCTTATTTATACTAAAAAAGAAATATAACGCGATATTCCCAAAATACCCTAATGTTATAAAATCTTAAATATTATTATTATTATGCTCCTGCATCATATGCATTATAGATACTACCAAGTTTTCCTAAGGTCAGATGAAAAATTAGAAATGATTCTGCCCCCTTGATCGTAGCTGACATGAATATTGTGTGAAAGAAGACGACTAAAACCTGGTTTGACGCAATGGTCAATATATCCTGATCTATGAGATTCAAAATTTTTGCCAGCTGTGGATTTCAAAATATAGTCCTATCCTCAATGATGGATCCTGATGTGTAAATCAAGCTTGTGAGTGTAGCATATTCAATTATTATTCAAGTTCTAAACTGCTGCTTTATGTTGTTGTATAAATATTTTGTTGTTTTTCACTTGGTCTCTTGTTTCCCTAGGTAAGAGTCTTGCTTTATGCCTTATGCCACAGTCAATACAAGGGTCTAGCACCTTAAATGCACATTGCATCTTTAGTATCATTGTGATTAGCTTGGGTACTTAATCATGACTTGTCCACAACCTGAAGTTTTAGCCTTTGTTGTTTCATTCTGTCTCACAACTTTGCACTATTGTTGAATGATCTTCCATGTATCTCTCTTATGGCAATTTTTGTCCATTTGGTCTTGTCTTAAGAAATATTTATGTTATGTTCTTATAGCTGTAAGAAATGAAATGTAAATTTAAAGTTATTAATAAATAAAATAATAATATATATCTTATATATGATAATATCTATAATATGTTCGGGATTTCCTGTAGTAGTTATTAGGTAGCCACCCAAAATGCTATTTGATTTTAAGTTGACTTAGGCTTGCTTCTTGTGATGATTGGTTACCTTCATTTGGAGATTTCTCTGTTACTTGGTTGATGTTTTGGCATTTATGTGAAGTCATTCTCATGATGAAACTCCTTACCATTTTTCGGGCGTAACGTTTGTATTACTTTGTAAATAGGGGAAGTTTACTAGTTGAACACAAAGAAAACAAAAAAATCGTAATGATGGAGCCTACTCTAATGTAAATGACTATATAGTTATGCCTGTGGAGTCATTCTCTGCAACATTTCTCTCATTGTGTTGTGCCATTGGCTCGTTGCTTTTCTCTTCTTTTCACAGTAGTTATATAGCATGACATTGATATAGCAAATCGATGGGGTGTGTGCATTTCTCTGTTGTATGGATGATCAAAGTCAATATGCTACATGAAATCAACATATTTTCATCTAACTGCTGCTTCAACTGTAGGATAATTGGGAGGATGTTGATCCTGATGAACTCTCATACGAGGTACCCACTTCGACAAATTTATTGCTGGTCTTCTTGGAGAATCTTTGTGCTCATGTTAAATCTGATCTTTTTTCAGGAGTTGCTTGCTCTGGGTGAAGTGGTTGGAACAGAAAGTAGAGGGCTTTCCGCTGACACAATTGCTTCTCTGGCGTCTGTGAGCTACAAAGCTGGAAGTAGTCAGCATGGCACGAATGATTCGTATGGGAATGCCTAACTTTGTACTCCGCCTGTCTGATTCAGTAACTGTGTGTAATTTAAACATCTATTGTGTTCATAAATAATGGCAGATGACATTTTCAGGTGTGTAATTTGCCGTTTGGACTATGAGGAGGGTGAAACACTGACTGTTCTGTCATGCAAACATTCATATCACCATGAATGCATTAATAATTGGCTTCAAATCAACAAGGTAAATATTTTTCTTAGTTATATGTTGATGTTTTGCTCATATTATAATCTTTTTTTCGCCGAATTGATGTGTTACCTTGAAGCCTTTGAGATGGTTGACATTCTGTTGTGCCTATAGTAATTTCCTTAGTTATAAGTCCCTAGGTCACGTTCCATTCATGGAATTCATGGTGGATGCAATAGAATTGTAGTATATTTGGGATAGATTAGATCTGATATCTGCAAGTGTTGGAAATTGGTCTGTTGGAACTTAAATCGTGGTATAACGAGGTTTGACAATAGATGAGGAATGATTAAGACAAACAACGGCCAACCTAGTCGCTACTGACAGTCAGGCTGGTCACCACCAAGGATCGCCCCATGTGCTGAATGCATAGTACCTATTCCCCAAATCATGGAATAGCAATTCTTACCTTAAATTAAGGAATAACTGTTCTTTAGAAGCACGGAGAACTTACTCCATATGGGCATCGCAATGGTGATTGCTTTCTTTGAGCCAAACACGAGTGGTCATTCCATGTAGAATTCATCTGTGATGGAATCTTGATTTATACTAATGAAATAACAATATCTTTTAAAATATTGCCATGCTGCTTATCCCATCCGTACAAGAAATGTACCAACTACTAAGAAGGATTGCACCTGAACTTGAGGGCATTTCTATTAATTATGCAGTTGATATTCTTACTTTCTATAATCCTTCTTCCCCATCTCATTTGTCACTTTGGAAGAGAACACACCTTGTAACTTAGAAGACAGACAAGATTATGAGTTCTTTGAGTTGATGCCCCTTCTGGTAAGTTGCTTCCAAAAGATATCTAGATCTTGAGATAAGGCTCTCCCTCACGTATATGCAAACGCGTCACACCCTTTTTGGCTGGTAAATTCATTGATCATGAGGTGTTAGTGGTTTAATTATATTTTCTAGACACCTAGCACATTAGGGGTATTCTTGCGCAATCCCAGGGGTATATATCACTACAGTTTTAGCCGTGTGGTCGATTACCTTAGTTCCTTTTTGTTGGGAGATGGTATCTGCAGTCGTGATAACTGGTTGTCCAATGCTGTCGGATGTATAGATAACAATGACTAGTTCAGATCAACTTGGTCTTTTGAATATATCTGCAATCAGATTTCTCTTGTTGAGGGTCAGAGAGTTTGCTTGCAAGTAATTGCAATCTGAAAGAAAGTAAATCTTTATCTTCCTCCGGAGAAAAAAAAATTAAGGAATTGTGGATTTGATTACACTTTTGTTTGTTGACTGATATGATAGTTTCTTGTCAGCCTCTTGATGGGTGTTTGACTAATAATATAGCAAGAGATGTTGCGCTCATTCTGCTTACTGTATTTTGGTTTTTAGAGCATATGTTTTCTTCTTTCTAATTTTTTATGTATAGCCTGTGTCTGTATTGTGACTGTATCGCTTGCGAACATTGTTTGGATCTCAATGGTGGTGACCGCACATTATGTTCACATTGACAAGCCTTGATGGATTCATAAATTTGCTGGATTATCTGTTACAAGGATAGTTCATACATGTTTCAGTAACCTAGCCGTACTGTCTTGATAATGCTCTGTCAATTGGTATCCGAATTTTGTGGCTTTTTATGTGAATTAATACCTGCAAATTTGGGCCACGAATTCTGTTTTCCTTGCCTACTAATGTCAAGGCATTCTTAAATGACCATCAATCAGTGGTTGTGGATTCTGGAAGGAACTTTGCTAATAAGGTTGCTTAAGAATACGGAAAGAATGTACTGTTATCATTTGTTTGTTTGTTTTCTGGCTGACTGGAGATATATTATATCATCTCCTAAACTTTTTCCCCTGAGATAATCAAGGTGCTTAATTTGGCACTGAGATGTTTTCCCTAGGCGAAGACTGTAACGTGAACTGATTTATGTGTTGTTGCTTGCCTTTGAATTGAGAGGTTGGTAATTTGTGTGGGTTTGAACGGGTCATGCAAGGCGAGTTTGCTTATGTACTTTATCTTTTTGTTTTTTTATTGATGCAGGTGTGCCCTGTTTGCAGTGCAGAGGTGTCTGCCTCTAGGAGTAGCTAAGGCCAAATTCTTCTCAGGTAGAAAAGATTTCCCCTCATCTTCTTTTGATCTGATATGAATACATGTGGAACACCGTGTTCAAGTAATATATATATATATATATATATATATATATATATATATGTGCTCCCTGTATTTCCTGATATTCCCCCAAATCCATGGATCATAGGATTGTGTTGGATTTTATATAATATATACATGAAATGGATTTAGGAGGTCCACAGCAAGTGTTGTAGCTTCATTTTGGGGTTTCATTGGGTAAATGGATTCAAGCAGCCGTGGTCTGGACGTTTGACATCCCCCCCCCCCCAAAAAAAAAAAAAAAAAACACCGTTGACTCCCTTCTCATGGATTAGTTTTTTCTAGTAAGGAGAAATCCAGTTCAAAGATGTTATCAGACGTTTTCATTGTCTACTCTTATGCAGTTCCGGGACCAAATTATTCTGTCCGGACCTCATCCAAGATTCGTATATGCTTAAACTTCTAAAGGGAATTTAAGAAATTTTGTATCATATTAGCATTAGACGTTTTAAACGCCGTGAAATACAACACAAGGTATAATATATTATTCTACCAGATAGTAGCTCAACATTTCGGAGCCGCGCTCGTGTTTCTATCAATAACATTCCCGTTCTGACTTTATATCAAGTTATATTCCATTCCAGTGCTAATTAATATCAATTATGCATGGCATCATTTTGGATGATTCGAAACAATATATGCAAAACAAATGACTGTTTATTCCCATGCACCATATACGCGTCCCCCTTGTACCCATCCGCATCAATTGCTTTCCCAATTCTTGATAAATTGCCATTCTTCCGGTGAAAATTTTAATATTCGATTTCCCACCATATTTGCTCCAAAAATAAAGAGAAAGAGGAGACTTTTTTGGGTGATGGCATCCCCAAGAATTCTGTCCCATTGGAAATAACTAATTTTGTGGAGGATGAACCCACCAGAGCATAAAGGACATCCTTTGAGTTGAGAGTGGAAGGATTTTAGTCCCATACTTGTTAGCGTTTGAAAATTGCAACTAGTGCTCCGTCATGTCTCCTCCTAAAAATTCGCCCTTCCTATCCACTACCACTCCGCTCCTCCACCACCGTCCGAGGGGCCTCCACTGGTCCTGTCATGCCTCCTCCAATAGGTCCCTCCGTGCCTTCCTTGACATCGACTCCGACCTCTATGATCTCCTCGGTGTGGATGGTTCCTCCACCCCTTCCCAGATAAAGCTGGCTTACCGCTCCTTAGAGAAGCAATGCCACTCTCACCTCACTAGCTCTAAGGTCATGACATATTTATCGTCCTTAACCAAGCTTATTTTGTTCTTTTTGACCCTATATCTTGCTTCGCTTATGATAAGATGATTCCTCACTACCCCTCCCTCCGTTGACTGCAAATACGTCAGGAATATTTGACAAACAAATATGATTCAAGAATGTAGCCGCCCTAAATATGAGGTTCCACGTTAACCGATTGTTGAAAATAGGTGACATTTCTTGTCTGCGAGTGATGACAACAAGTGTTGTCCTTCTAGGTGAAATGCATAGTCCAAACGATGTAAATGGTCGTGGTAGGTAAAAATTAGACGATCCTTTTGTATCAAGGTTGTGTATATCCCTAGGGCCCATTTTATCTAAGGCCTATGATTTGAAATTTTTCAGTAGATTACATATAACCCACTTCCCTCTGAAACCCACCTGGGAAGAGACAGTTTCACCATTCTTCAAATGTCATCATATCTAGCTTTCAAAACTTTAGTGTGCTTTTCTGACTTTTAAAACACTCGTTATTTTTTTTTTTTGCCTAGTCGACCGTTTTCTTCGGTCGATCAATGGCTCCTCAAATGACCTCAAAAAAAGTTTAATTCCCAGCTCGCCCTCATAGGTGATGGTGTTACATTTGCAGCAATTTTTGTTCATGCCAACCCGCTCATTATCTCCCTCACCCTTGACTTGGATGGCAGAGACGAAATGATAGAAACACCAAGTGTTGGGCCCTTTCTTACCTGCTTTCGGACGAAGCAGGCTGAAAAAGCCCTCATTCCTCTAAACCAAGGCTTGTCTAACGATGCTTGGGGACAAAACTTTCTAGCCGATTGGACAGCACCACCTCGCTAAAATAAGGACCTGTTGGAATTTTTGTAATTTGGGGTACCATTAATTGTGTAATTTCACTTTACCTTTTATTTTATTTTACTAAAGTCAATTTTATAAAACATGCTGTAACATTAAACAATGCATGAAATCCAGCTACAATATCGTGATTTAAAAAGTTATTGGGATATATGCATCTCTTCCTATGGTCCGTTGATGGATATGACATATTCTACGACTAAGTCCATTTCCATATCCTAGAAACTATTTTTAACTAAGGGGAGAAACTGTTCGTTTCTTTTGAGGGTTACGCTAGTTTCTTTTCCCTCCTCCATCTAGAGCAGCCGTACGGGAAGGAAAAGGAGAGAATACTTTGCCGTTAAGGTTTTCGGGAATGTCGTCGATATGACATTTACAAGTACGTTTTCTTTTACACTAATCTTTCTCGGTGATCGTAGACCTGTATAATCAATTCAGGGCTTTCGTTATTTTTTTTGTTTGTTGTTTCTGTAATTGTGTGATTTGTAACATGTGTTATCAGAGCGGATTAAGATATCCTAAGTAAATACTTTTCAATTTCATGCCAACTGTTGCCAAATTTGCGGATGTTGAAATTGTGTTATTTGTTTAATTAAGGAGGATTGAGATTTAGGGTTCCTCATCATTTTTTTATTATTATCCTTAATAAAAAAAATTTGTCCTGAATTATAGAATTGAGTGATACCCAAATTTGGGTTGTGTTGTGTAAGCCCGTAGTGGGCTTGGTCTTAATAAATATTTAAAAAGAAAACGTGGCTCAAGTGGACTAGGCCAAGGCTAGCCTTGCTCAGCCCAATTGAGCATAGCCTATTTAGGAAAAAAAATATTATTATATAGGTTTGGTCCAAAGTGATCTAGACCTATCCCAAATGGGCTAAAAAATGGGGGAATGATGGAGTTATGGGCTTAGCTCACCCCATCATAAAGGGGTCGAACCTTATGGCTGGTTATGGGCTGACCGTGGGTCAGCATCGATGATCGGTCCGACAATCAAGGTCGGCCGACTTGCGGTCAACTGTTAACCTTTAACCGAGAAAAAAAACAAAAAAGAATTAAAAAACTTGAGATATTAAATATATGTTGCACATATTATAAAATTTGTTTGACACAATCATTTAAATTTTTAGACTCATGGAAGGAGATATAAAATTATTTAAACACGAGTAAATGGTCACACACAATCTTTTGATGTGATAATAGTTATGAGCCTAGTAAGATATGACCATGTTGTGTTATGAACGCTTGGTTGCCAAAGTGACCCGTTTATGGCGACAGTTGGTTCTTATACTTTATTCAGACATGTATTTATTTATCGGATGACCATCATAATGTACTGTAGTCGGCTATCAAAGTGGCTTGCTTGTACGTGACCGGTAATAGTTCAATGAAGGTCGCATGCATTTGTTTCTCCCAATTTTTATAGAACATGGTGCTGAGTATGATTTCACCAAAGTGGATCATGCATAGTGACACGTGATTAGGTGTGAGAATTCTTTGATTTTGGGTATGTGGATTAGACTGTTTATTCCCCAAAGGGAATGAATTTGTCGAATCTATAGTTTCTTTATGATCTTTGAGGGAAGGTTTCTATGCTTTGTGTTTTCTATACCCAAAGGGGAGTTGACATTGGAGTATGATGATTCTTTATAATTGTTTGATCTTGTTGATCAATCTTATGCGGCTCATAATACTTAATGGTTGCGTTTCTTTTGCCCCATGATTTCCTTCAATATGTGCAACAATGCTGCCACCGTTGAGGTCTTAAGTGATTCAAATTATAATAGGTGGAAGTAGGACCTCGAGTTTGCTATGGGCTGCATCATTCAAGATATGAGTCTTACAACTGATGAACCTGCGGTGCCTACTGATGCAAGCTCAATCCAGGAGATAGAGAATTATAAGAAATGGGCACACACAACACACAAACCAAATGTGCATGCTGGCCATTAAGAGGTCTATTCTGGATAATCCTTTTAGTGGTTTGTCAGAGACAAACAATCTATGGGTGAGGCACTCAAAACAATTGTATATATTCTCGATAGAATTCCTAGTAAGTCTGTAGAGAAAACTCTATTTGAGTTGTATATTGGAAGAAAGCCTAGTTTTAATCCTTTTCGCGTTTGGGGTTATCCAGCTGAGGTGATATTGATTATTCCCGTCGAGAAGAAGACATATCCCCGAACAATTCGTACTTTCTTCATTGGATATCCAAAAAGGTCTAAGGGTTATATATTCTATTACCCTCAAGGGGAAATAAAGTAGTGGAGTCTCTTATTGGAAATTTTCTGAAGAATGATGTTGTAGATGTGCAAGATTTCCCTGCTACCTCATTCGATGATCGAAAAAATCTCGTTGTCATTCTTGTGCTGCCTTTTACGAGAACCCCAATTATTGCGGCTCCCATTGGAAATATTGATTCATTAGAGAGTGTGCACGGAGAGGAGCTAGATACTGTTATAAAATATTCTCTCGTCATTCCAGAAATTGTTCATGTGAGGAAATCAACTAGAGCAAGGAGACCTACTTTATCTGATGATTACATTGTGTTTCTTTGCAAAGATTGTAGTGGATTAGTGAGTGATCCCATAAACTTTGAGGAATCAGTCGGTGGACCTCGAAACAATGAATGGTTGGCTACAATGAAAGATGTGTATGGCGGCTAATGATGTGTGAGACCTCTTTGAATTGCCGGTTGGTCAAAAGGCAGTTGGTTGGAAATGGGTCTTTAAGACCAAAAAAGATGCAAAAGGAAACATTGAACATCATAAGGCAAGGCTAGTTGAATGGGGATTCATTCAATGAGCCGGTGTTGACTACACCGAGTCTTCTTCTTCGGTTTCCTCTAAAGATGCATTCAGAATTATGATGGCATTAGTTGCTCACCACATCGTTTTATGCTTGAAGGATCTGAGCACATGGTTTGCAAATTTAAGAAGTCCATTTATGGACTAAAGCAGGCTTCGCGACAATGGTATTAAAGTTTGATGGGATAATATCGTCCTTTGAATTCATTGAGAATCCGTTTGATCAGCGTATTTATATGAGGACTAGTGGGGTAGTTTCATTTTTCTTACCCTCCATGTGGATGATATCCTTCTGACTAACAAATAATTAGCATTGTTGCACGAATGTAAAGATATGTTGTCTAGATCTTTTGATATGAAGGACTTAGGCGAGGCTGGTTATGTTATTGGAAATGAAATTTGTCGAGACAGATATCGAAATGTGCTAGGACTGAGTCAGAGAGGTTATATTATAAGGTAGTTGAGCGATTCTCTATGTAGTCTTACAAACCAGTAGAAGTACAAATAATGAAAGGAGCTAAGTTTAGTAAAGGTCAACGTCTCAAAAATGATAGTGAGAAAAAGTTTATGAAAGACATACCTTATAACAGTGTAGTTGACAACTTGATGCATGCTCAGGTCTGTACTAGACCGGATCTTGCCTTTCCTATTTGACTCCATTGCGAGACCATTAGTGATCTATTCTGATAACAGAGTTGCGGTGTTCTACTCCAATAATAGCAGAACAACGGGTGGCACATGGAGATTAAGTATCTTAAGGTTATCGAGCTCGATATTAGCAGATCCACTAATGAAAGGACTCAGACCCGTAGCTTTTAAGAAACATGTTGTAGCATGGGTGTCTTAGAGTCCTTTGATATTTTCGGTTAGTGAGAGTTTACGATACTCTTTGATTGTATCTGACATTTTTTTATGAACTTTCGGTGTTTTATTGGATATTGAGCATCTTGTGCACATGACATTTATTAAAGAAAATCTTGAGACTTGGTGCTTAGTCTCGAGTAGGACGGTATTGTCAATAAAGTTTGACTATGATAAAGCACCACAAAGTTTGTGCGCATTCATGCTTATGAGACATATAAAGGTGCATCATTTCTCAAAAGTCTTTCTGGCTCGTTATGGATGTTAGGTTAGAGAAAGTTGAGGACCGACTGAAATAACATCGAATTTGATCATATATAGGAAGCTATTTCGGCTACACAACCACATTGACCCGTGACTGTTTGTGGACGAACATGTCACGATATAACGAGGACTAAAAATGTTTAAGAAATGTTGTCGCCAAAACTTTTAAACAAACATAAATGTAAATAACAAGAATAAAAACACATGAATAAGAACACTTACTTCCATTTCTGAAAAAATAAAATTACAGGGAGACTACCAAGTAGCCCTTGGGGATCTTTGAATGATTGTAGTGTGTTTATTAAAAGAGACTGACCGCATATTTATGTTAACATTTGATCATATCCAAACAATAACTTCTAATGAAACCGCTAACTCAACTGCTAACATAACTGTTAAACATATTTTGCGCATGTTTTATTAAGAATAACTGCACACCATATATTTCGACCAAGACTTTGTGAGACTCCGGTTGTAAATTGGCGAAGTCTTGAAACTTCAACTTAAACTCTTCCTTCGACCGCTACTTTCTCCGACAAGGTCTCGATTGAACTTTGCTTTATCCGTACTTTGACGTGCCTTTGCTTCGACAGAGTCGAACTTCGACCTGATGCTCCTTCGACTGGATCCGCAACTGTGATGATGGACTTCGCCATCATTTAAGCAAAAAATGGTTGTACTGTGTAAACATTTAGCATCCCTGTAATGACACGTGTTACTTCTTTAAATAGTCCCTTCAACATCAGGGGCTTCATCTTTGCCCGCCTTATCGAGAAACCGTTCACCTCCGCTTCCTTAAACTTTTCCCTCAAGTCAAGAAAACTCTCAAAACACTAGATTCGCCATTCCGACCTAAGCTTTATGAACCTGAGAAAACCAAGAACTTATGTTATGAACATTGGGGAAGTCTCACTACCACTGGCAATCTCAAGGAGTTGCTGGAAAAGGGACTATGTCAATTGGAACCCTTTTCCTGCCAACTATCAGTAACATGAATTGAGGAAATATGCAAAACCAAATGAGTTCTGTGATGCAGTTTTGTTAGCAAGGGATTTAGCGGCTTGCGAGGCTAGAGGATTTATCTTCGAGGTTTATAATCCTCAACTCTGTGCTAGGTAATTTGGATTGTGTTGGCCCTTTGATTTACTCGAGTCTGTGGTAGAGGGAAAAGACTAGCGCAGAGGAGTATTTTCGCTCGAATAAGAGTTTCTCAACAAACACATAGAACCCTCACAACGGAAGGCTTAGCTTCTGTGATTTACATAAGATTAAGGACAAATCGAAACACAATGTTTTATAGTGGTTCGACAAATATGCCTAGATCCACTTTCGGACGCTTTCTCTAATACTTGTAAGTAGTGATTACAGTTGTAGAAGGTAGAACCCTCTATGTTGAAAGAAAACAATTCCTTTAACCACGGGATAATAAGATTAACTTAACCAATGCAAGAAACTGTCTTGCTAAGTTTGAGATGCGTCTAGGTCGAATCACAAGGAAATCAACCAGACTTAGCGAGCACAGAACCCTGGCTGGAAGCTTCAGCCTTCTGTGCGCAGTAGCCGGCTGTCATTTCTGTGGATCTATGATCAGGGTCAATGACGCTATCTCTACGTGTTTGAACGTCGTCTGATGGACTTCTCTTTTTGTATTTTCGATATAATCTGCAAAACAAAGAACATAACCGTCAATAGAAGGCTGTAGTCCCTCCCCACTTGCGTCTGCTACGGATTCCTTCTCTTGGACCAGCTATACGCCAATCCGACGTTACGGACAGCTTCCCTGGCCAAGTCCTTCATATTCGCAGCCACCGACACCTACGGAGTGGGTTCACCAATGCACACCTGCTGAAACAAACATACAACCAAATAACCCATTACATAAGGTTGTAGGTCCCTCACCGCTTACGCCTGCTACGGACTCCTCTCCGACCAACTCTGTACGCCGACTCGCCAACCAGCGACCCTTCTCGTCAGGCCCTGTTGTACGCAGTCCGACGTAACGGACAGTGTTCCAATCGAGTCCGTCGGATCCGTAACCACCAGCGTTTTCGAAGCGGCTACACCAATACTCAACCTATTGTAGTCACCTCCTGCGAGAACGCTCACCTGGAGACTCCATCCTGCATACTCAACACACGTTAAAGCATCACAATAACGTTGCAAGAATGTGCCAAGACTTACCACTGTACAAAACTTACTTGAATTATTTTTTAGTTTTTCTTTTATACAACGGTTCCGTCCATCTGTTATGAAGGAAATTTATTTTCTAAAATTAAATTATGACCAGATTCATTCCCATAGTACATAAAACATTTAGGAACAATATCTGATTGATTTCGCATCAATCAGATTATCCAATCTCGAGAAATCTCATTACAGAAGGTTGGAACCAGAATCGATCAACAACCTTCTATAGTTGAGAAATCTGAGAAATATTTTATTCCCAACCTGAGAAATCTGATCATGGGCTGGTGCATATATCCGTTAGGGACTATCCAAAATTAATTTTGTGTTAATTTGATATTTTAATCCCAGGATATAGCACTACAGAAGGTTCGACTAGAATACTCAAGCAACCTTCTATAAAAGGAAATAATTAATATTTTATTTTCAAAATGAAATAATTCGTTCAAAATTAGTTTGTCATTATATCTGGATGAAATTCATGTGAAAAGTTTTATTATTGGATATTCTTATTAACGTAATCTTCTTATAGAAGGTTAATAGGAAAGTTTGAATTTTAGTAATATAATTTCCCTACATAGGAAAAATATATTATTTTTGACATTTATGATTTGTCTTACCAGATAAATAGTTTAATATTAATTCAAATAACATTCCTAAGAATATTCTTCTTTTGAATTAATAAATTAATTACAATAATTAATAAAGAATATTCTTCTTTTGAATTAATAAATTGATTATGATAATTAATACTTAATTAATTATTAAAATATCTAATTATGAAAATATTTTCTAATCATGTCACTTGATCTGAAATAATCATCGGAGGATGACGAAAATATTTCCGTGATACTTTCCTTTACTAAGAAGCATATCATCGTTACAGGAGGTCAAACCTACTGTGTGACTCATTATCAAAACCATATCAATAGATTTTTCCTATACTAAGTTGTACTCTGACTATGTGAATTTATTAACAGGTCTTTCTAATGATCAAGAGTCTGACGGAAGGAGTAGAGTTCCCAACACCTTATGTCTCTATTGGGACTACCATGACCTTTAAGAAAGTCTGCGGTCAGGTATTCAAGAAGATTAAGGAAGAGTCGAAGTTCCCCGCTCTCGCCACAGAGACTTCAAATCTCCCATATAATTATTTGGAGAAGTTTCTCTCCAAGGTCGAGAAGGCCTTACTACCAGGTAACCCATGTTCCCGTAGCATGTAAGTACTTGTTCAATTTCAGTCAGCTGATTATCGAAACACTGCAGTTTCAACTGAAGAACTTTTAGATAGTCGACCCAAAGTTGCTAGGTCGAAGTTAAGACAGTCCCCATCAGATAATCCCAGAAGAAAATCTCCTAGAGGCAAGGGGAAAACTGCTTCGACTTCATACCCACACCCTAAGCCTCCAAAGCCCAAGGCCAAGTGCAAGCTTCGGGTTGCTTCTTCTTTAGAAGAACATACTGTCTCCGATATCTCCTGATACGGGAACGACAAGGAATAGATGATTCCATTACCAAAAAGGAAGGCGGACGTCACTAACGGTGCGGAATAGAGTGAGGTGGGGTATAGACGGAACGCTCTGTTTAGGGGTGCGGCTGGAATGATGAAAAAAAGAAAGGGTTGAGATTAAAACCTCCACAAATACACAAACACCATCGTGAAAGAAGAACTCAGATAAATTCGTTTGGCCGTAGATACAAATACACCACCACGAACAAGACGAGGGAGAGGCACAACGCGGAGGATACAGATACACCACCACCGATTGATACGCTCAACTCAATCCGCACTTGGAATCTACTAAATGAAGAAAGAGGTTGAAGGAGAATCCACTCACTTCGACCAGAAGACAAAGTCTTACAAAATGGGTTTATAATCTGATTCAAAAGTTTTCCAAATGCTTACAAGGGTGCCTATTATATTGGGATCACCTGAACAAGAACATAAATGCAAGACTTTGAATGTAAAATGATGCATGCATGGCCAGAATCATGGACGAACCATATATGTCTTATTGGAAATGCAAAACACATAAATGCTAATGCATGAATGGGAAGATGCATGAATGATCTAGGAACTTGATATGCATTCAATGTGGAGTTTCTTCTGCTTTGACAGCTCCGTACTTCGATGGATTCTTGCTTCGACGGATCCCTTGCTTTGACGGTGCGTTGCTTCGACGGGATCTCAATCAAACTTCGATTTGCCCGTACTTCGACGCTGTTTGATTCTCACTCTAGCTGACTGGTTCGCTGATGATCCTTCCCTTAATGAAGACTTCGGCATCACCAACTCGTCGCCGAAATGAGCATCGCTTACATATCTCTTTTTGAGTTGCATCGTTTCTCCAATCGAAAAGGCGTCTCGAGAACTCCTTTCTCACGTCAAAGTTCACTCGAAGGCAAGTAGAAACATTCTCCCATGTCTTGATGGCCAGTGGAATAACTCCATGAGTAATTGGTAGACGGAGCTGGGGCGATTCGTTGGCCATCTTCATATCATTCTCCCCATGTTGAGGAAAGTTTGTCCTCAAACTTGCATAGTAATCAATCGTCGAGACCTTAGATAGGATTCCTCCAATACCCATTCGAAGATGCGTTATCGACAACTCTTGGATTGACTCGAGCATAACCAGAACTTCAATCGCAACACTCCCTCGGTTCGCTTGAGTTAGTTTGACGTTCTCACCTTGTCGCTCCTCTCGTTGGAAAAATTCTCGACCTTGCGGAGTCAATCGAACCTCGCTTTCCGCGTTAGGCTCCAGATCTCAATCGACTCAAAGTCCGTCGAAGTTCCTCCCTTGTCTCAATGAGTTGAACTTAGAAGCTGGTTTTGTTCTCGCTTGATTGGAAGGTACTCAACAATTAAAAGTGTTCTCCTCACATTGGTTGATAGATTCATTGCTTACGTTCTACTCCCCTTGTTAAGAGGTGAAGCCTTCAGAAATGTCTGATCTCCCAATTTCTTCGCATGTTACTTCTCATCCATGTAGGTTAGGTTGTATGCGTCTGCAAAACTCCAATATGGCAGTCATTCGACCGCACCTGCCATGTTAGACATTTGACCGCACCTGATTGGATAGTTGTAGAGGGGCCTTCGATCAGCATCTTCCTCGACTACCTTTGAATCGACTGGCAAGATGAGGACTGGGATGCCATTCATCTTCTACTGGTCGAAACTGGTTGGCACCGCTAAAGTCCTTTTATCTTGACTTTCCTCCAAACACCATGTCGGCTGATAACACTCAACTAGCAACAAATGTGTCCGCTCTTCTAAGAACACATCGTCCACAAAATCCGAGTTCTCTTGGGGGTCGACTAACATTTCTTTAGGATCCCAAATGGGTTCTAAATCCTCTCTGAATTCTTCTATCTCATCAGGATATATCCCAAAATCTGAACTCAGTTCTTGCTGAAAATATACGGGAATGGACATGGATTCTTCTCGAACAACTCCTTGAACGAAGTTCTCTTCCATGGGAAAATCAAACAGTGGATTCTCGAGCGACTGAAAAATCGACCGAATCGTTGACGGGTAGGGATTCTCTTGGCCTTTTGCGGTCTAGTCGTTTACTTGACGACGATGCTCCATGTTTCCTCAGATTGTGGACTTGACGCTTCAAATCTTTGATGCGCTGCTCTAGTCAAACAACGTGCAACGTACGCTTCAAGTTCGCGATTTGTTGTTGGATACGACCTACGTGTGCTTTCTCAAATCTTCCTACCATTGGTAACATTGCGTTGTAAAACAACCGTCCGCTCAACAACCTTGAGCTCTGATACAAAGATGATATGGGGACGGCAAGGAATAGATGATTCCAATACAAAAATGGATGGGGGACGTCACTAAAGGTGCCGAATCGAGTGACGTGGGTTATGAACGGAAAACTGTGTTTAGGGGTGCGGATGGAATGATGAAAAAAGGAAGGGTTGAGATTCAACCTCCACGGATACAAAAACACCACCGTGAAAGAAGAACTCAAATAAACTCATTTGGCCGTGAATACAGATACACCACCACGAACAAGACGAGGGAGAGGAACAACACGGAGGATACAGATACACTACCACCGGCTGATACGCTCAACTCAGTCCGCACTTGGAATCCACCAAGTGAAGAACAAGGTTGAAGGAGAATCAACTCACTTCGGACAGAAAACAATAGGGGTTTACAATATGATTCATAAGTTTTTCAAATGCTTACAAGGGTGTCCATTATATAGGAATCACCAAAACAAAAACATTAATGCAAGACTTTGAATGTAAAATGTGCATGCATAGCCAAATTCATGAACGAACCATAAATAACTTATTGGAAATGCAACAAACATAAATGCTAATGCATGGATGGGAAGATGCATGAATGATCTAGGAACTTGAGATGCATTCAATATAGAGTTGCCTCTGCTTCGACGACTCCATACTTCGACGAATCCGTACTTCGACGGATTCTTGCTTCGACGGGTCCCTTGCTTCGACGGATCCCTTGCTTCGACGGTGCGTTGCTTCGACGGGGTCCCAATCAAACTTCGCTTTGTCCGTACTTCGACGCTGGTTGATTTTCACTCGAGCTAACTGGTTCGCTAATGATCCTTCCCTTAATGAACACTTTGGCAGCATCGCTCCACCAACTCGTCGCCCAAATGAGGATCTCTTACAACTCTCTTCGCTTGGCCTGGTCGTCGCTTGAATCGACTTGTCGCCTGCTGATTCCTTCGCTCCAACATTGTCTCCTGGTCGATTGACGATCTTTTCGAGTTGCATGTTTGCCCCTGTGGAATAGGCGTCTCGAGAACTCCTTTCTTGCGTCAAAGTTCACTAGAAGGTAAGTAGAAACATTCTCCCATGCCTTCATGGCCAGCGGAATAACTTCATAAGTAATTGGTAGACGGCGCTGGGGCGAGTCGTCGGCCATCCTTGTATCATCTCCCAACTGTCAAAGAAACCGAAAGGGAAATCTCTACAGTCGACAGCAGAGTCAACCCAAGATCCGCCCCTAGCAAAAAGTAGAATAAAGAGAAAGAACTTATAGTGGCAATGTTAGCATTCATTATATATTTCAAAAATCAAAAGCTAACTTTACTCTTTTGTTATTCAATACCAACCTATCAGGGGAGAAACGGCTCCAAAATTAGCTTTGATGTCTACAGTAGCGTCTTCTGGTGCTGCGAATCCTGCAAAGGATCCTCCTCGACCACCAGCATATGAAGGAGCTTCTGCATCTCCAGCAAAAGGTTCTTTTATGAAATCAACGTCATAACCTGGTTGAATGTTGACACACATTTTATTTATATGTTTTTAGATGCAATGGCGTACTCGCTGTACCCCTACATGTAGATTAAGATAGCTCAGTCGACTTAGAGGATGTCGAAGCAGAAAATGTTGAAATGAGGACCGCCGAGACCAAGAACATCGACAGAGGAAATGTCGAAGTAGAGGATGCCAACAAAATTGGACCCTCATCGTCACAACAAGAACTATCGTCTGATAGAGCTGAGTTCGAGAATCATCAGCACGAACTGGATGCGATGATCGATGAAATGATGGTAAATTGTTCTTTTAACTATTCCCTTCTAACTTCATACTTTGACTTTGAACTGATTTTTACGGTACTTGAAATCTTCAGTCATATGAACCACCAATGATGGGTTCAGAGATCGAAAAGGAAGCCCCTCTTGTCGAATCGGATGGCTCCCAAGTCGATGTTCAAGAACATATGATGGAGATCATAATGTCGAACCAGACGGTCCTCATGTCAATGTTCAGGAAGACCAAGATGAGACTCAAGACAATCTTCATGAAGAAGAGCATGTGGATAATGCTACAGAGGAGAATCGGGAGGAAGAACATCTAAATGGAGCCGAAGTCGAAGACACAGTGGAAGAAAATCCACCACTGCACAGATCCGATCAATCCCACGGGGAATCATTATCAGGTGCCCCCACCGTCTCGGGACATGATCTAAAAGTAGGTGAACTCTTGAAGGAAACAACTACTCTTCTTTGAGACGACATCTCCCGAAAATCTCTGGATCGACACCAGGCAATATTTCACATCATTGAGGAGACCCCATCAACTTCTGCGCTCCTTCGAGGGATTTATATTGCCCTGGATCTTACGGGTGTTAACTCTAAGAAATTAGAGTTATATGTCTTATTTACAAGCCTGATTAGTGTTAGATACCCGATACCTATTTACGTTGATAGTTAGTTTGCTTGTTATTTTCGATTTAGTCATGTTGTATGGGTACTGTCGGATTTTGTGATTTGCATTGCAGGTGAAGTGATCGATGCGACGCAAGAATCATGTTTAAGAAGATATCTTGATAGACGAAGGCGAAGAAGGCACTAGTGAGGAAGTTTCAAAAAGACGATAGGCGAAGGCTTATAGGCGAAACAGTTGCCAAGCTACAAAGGTCACAGGCGACACGAAGAGACGAAGGGACAACCAACTGAGTGAACGAGGAAACATCTGCAGGTGAAGGTTAATGAGCGATACGGTTTATCGGTGGCTATCATGAAAAGATATATAAGATTTTAGGAGCATGGAAAGAAATAGTTGTGAAGGGTATTCAAAAGAAAAGAGATATTATAGGAAAGGCACAGACTTGGATAGAATGACTTGTGTGGCGACATGAAGATTTGGTGCAGCCACACGAGAGTGAGTAGTCTACCACAGAAAGGTTGGTGTGGCACACGAGAATCCTATGCGGCCACACGAGGTGAGAAGATTTTCTGAAATATTTCTAGAATATTTCCTAATCTTTCGATATTTACCCTACCTATAAAAAGGGCTTGGATGTGAGTTAGGAGAGGGCGGACGGGAGGAGAGTCGTCGAGAAGGGAGTTTAAGTTTTCTTTGTTTTCATTTTGGATGAGTTTCACTTTTATTTTTTGGTTTGTCGTCAATCTTGCGTGAACTAAGTTTTTGTTCTAGGGTTATGACGGAACCCGATATGTAGCCGGATCACTTTTGACTATTTTTGATTTAATGCATTTAAGACTTCGTTTATTTATTTTATTCTGTGCTTAATGCTTGCGGTTGCCTTATCAACAATGCTTATGGATTCTTAACCTATCTGAACTCGGGAAGGGAATTTTAGGTTTAGAAGGAGTATAGAATAGCCTAGGTTAACGTGGAGGAATTGAGTTAAATTAATGAGTACTATAGTAATAGACGTGCTTGTTTTAGGTAGCTAGATTAAGGTTAGAACTTAATGAACTTGATTCAACTATTAATTCTTATAGGAATATGGGGGGTTTGGCAGGGTTAGGTATTTCTCTTGTGTAGGTAGGAAGATGCATAAGTGTGGCTGAGAATCTCAGGTTAGTAAACAGGTTTTGAACAATTTAATGATAACGAGGGGGTTGAATGATCTGGTGAAATATTGGGGGAAGTCGTGACCCTAGGTTTTTCTCTTTTGATTAATTCTCGTATTTTTTGCTGTTTAGTTTTCTCGTTTGTTTATTTTCCTAAATCCTTGTTTTACTTGATTTGACTACATCGCGATTGTTTACAATTGATCGTCGCTAGGATATTTCTAAAATAATTCTCCGTGGGAACGACTTTTACTCACTACTCTATTACTTTGCGACCCGCGCACTTGCGGGACACAAACCATCGAACAAGTTTTTGGCGCCGCTGCCGGGGGAATTATTTTCAGAATTACTTACTTCCAGCGAAGCATTTTTTCTAGATCAAATCTGTTTAATTTTAGTTTTCTTATTCGTGCCTTTGCAGGTGTATGCATCAACCGCGCAACGAAGAAACATTTGAGTTTGATCCAGAAATCGAGGGAACTTTTCGTGCCAGTTTAAGAGAGCAGCGACGAGCGATGGCGGACGACAATATGAACAATGAAAACAACAATCAGATCGCAAATCCACCTCAACTTTAATTTCTTCGGCCAACTGTCCAGGCGAACAACTTTGAGATCAAGCCAGCCATACTCAACATGATTGAAAATTCAAGCTTTGGCGGGCTACCGAACGAGGATCCACATTGGCATCTAACCCGTTTTGAGGATTTATGCGATACTTTTAGGTACAACGGAGTGTCGCCCGAAGCTGTACGATTAAGGATGTTCCCTTTCTCTTTAAGGGACAAGGCGAGGGCATGGCTTTACTCATTGCCAAGAGATTCCATCAACACGTGGGATGAGCTGTCAAGGCAATTTTTAACCAAGTATTACTCACCAAGCAGGAATGTGAGGCTGAGAAACGCGATGACCTCTTTCCGTCAATAAGGCACCGAGTCTATGTATGAGGCATGGGAAAGGTTCAAGGAATTACAAAGATTATGCCCTCATCGTGAGATTCCGACGTGGATGTTAGTTCAAAGTTTCTATGACGGTTTAGCGGAACCACTTCAATCGAAGATCGATACAGCCGCTGGAGGGACATTGATAAACAAGACTCCGGAGGAAGCAATAGAATTACTTGAGCAGATTGCCAACAACGGTCAAAGAAGAACATCAACCCGAGGGATAGCTGGGATTCATTCGGTCGACCAATTGTCATCCTTGAGTGCCCAGATGGAAACATTAACCAGGGAAGTAGCCGTGCTCCGAACTTCGAATCAATTTATTAATAAGCCTTATGCTATAAATTCTAAATTTCAGGTGATAAATTAATATGTGGAACCCAATGAAGTTAACTATATGGGGAGCAATTCTCGGAGCAACCCCTACTCCAACTCGTACAATCTCGGATGGAGGAATCATCCGAACTTTTCGTGGAGTAATAATCAAGGAGCACCAGCACCACCACCACCACCGAGATTAAACCAACCTCAAGGACCCGTAATGCCATCACGTGCCAACGTTGGAGAAAACAAGTCAAATGTGGAGGATCTCTTAAAGCAACTTATTGCGAATCAAGAGGAGGTGCGAAAAAAACAAGATGTGATATTGAAGGATCATGCCACCTCAATTAAGCAGTTAGAGGTTCAAATTGGTCAAATCGCAAGTTCGTTGAACAACAGACCACATGGAGCACTACCAAGCGACACTGAGATAAATCCAAAGAGAGAACAATGCAATGCCGTTACCTTGCGCAATGGACGTAACTTCGAGGATGCCTTTGAAAGGATGGAACAGGGGAAAGAGCAGGCTCAAGAACAACGTCGAAACAACAAGGTAAGTGAGGAGCAAGCTCGTTGGAACACAATTTTTTGGACATGCTCTTTGTGATTTAGGATCAAGCTTCAACCTTATGCGCTATTTGGTCTATGAAAAGCTCAACATTGGAGAGGTAAAGCCAACTTCTATGACATTGCAACTTGCTGATAGATCATACACATGTCCTAGGGGTGTCAAAGAAGATGTGCTTGTTAAGGTTGATAAATTCATTTTTCCTGCTGACTTTGTGATATTGGATTATGAGGAGGATCGCGAGATCCCTGTCATTCTTGGTAGATCATTTCTTGCTACAGGGAGAACTCTTATCGACGTGCAGAAAGATGAGTTGACTATGAGGGTTCACGATCGGGAGGTAAAGTTTAACATTTATAATGTC
Source organism: Melastoma dodecandrum (assembly GCA_029817715.1). Lineage (NCBI taxonomy): Eukaryota > Viridiplantae > Streptophyta > Magnoliopsida > Myrtales > Melastomataceae > Melastoma > Melastoma dodecandrum. The sequence goes on along the minus strand of JARUPY010000397.1, from coordinate 8,748,308 downwards.
TTGAATATGCCTGACGTTTCTGACGAGTGTAATTTTGTTGATGTCATTGATGAAATTACATATGAGGATTTTATGGATTTGTATTCAAGTATCTCACTGGAAGAAGCATCGACATTCGACAAGACAAAAGATGAACATAAGAGTGCAGATGAAGTATCATACATGCGACAGATGCCAAAGATTGAACCTTTAGAGCGGTCGATCTCCTCAGCTAAACCATCAATCGAATAGCCACCCAAATTGGACTTGAAACCGTTACCGGAACATTTGAGGTACTCGTTTCTTGGTACATCGAGTACTCTTCCTGCAATTATTTCTGCATCATTGACTTACGACCAGGAAGAGATGCTACTTCAAGTGTTATGCAAGCGCAAGAGAGCCGTTAGGTGGACAATTGCCGATATTCGAAGAATCAGCCCATCGATATGCATGCATAAAACTCTTCTAGAAGAGAATCACAAGGCATCAATTGAGCAGCAAAGAAGATTGAATCCGAACATGAAAGATGTAGTGAGAAAAGAAATCATCAAATGGCTTAATGCAGGAATTATTTACCCGATCTCCGATAGCTCGTGGGTGAGCTCGATCCAATGTGTTCTAAAGAAAGGCGGAAGGATGGTGATTGAGAATGAAAAGAACGAACTTATACCGACATGGACAGTCACGGGATAGCGAGTTTGCATGGACTACCGCAAGCTCAACGCCGCCACATGCAAAGATCATTTATCTTTACCTTTCATTGATCAGATGGTCGATAGGCAAGCAGGTAAGGATTTTTATTGCTTTCTTGATGGGTTATATGTCTTATTTACAAGCCTGATTACAGTTAGATACCCGATACTTATTTACATTTATAGTTAGTTTACATGTTATTTTCGATTTTGTCGTGTTGCATTGGTATTTTTGGATTTTGTGGTTTGCATTACAGGTGAAGTTGATCGATACGATGTGAGAATCATGTTTAAGAAGATATCTTGATAGAGGAAGGCGAAGAAGGCAAGGCCTTTTAGTGAGCAAGTTGCAAAAAGACGACAGACGAAGGCTTACAGGCGAAACAGTTACCAAACGAATAAGGTCACCAGGCAACACGAAGAGACGAAGCGATAGCCAACTGAGTGAAGGAGGAAACATCTACATGCGAAGGTTAATGGGCAATACTGTTTATCGGTGGCTATCATGGAAAGATATGGAAGATTTTGGGAGTATGGAAAGAAATAGTTGTGAAGGGTATTCAAAAGGAAAAGAGAAATTCTAGGAAAGGCACAGACTTGGACAGAATGACTCGTGTGGCAACACGAAGATTTGGTGCAGCCACACGAGAGCGAGCAGTATACCACAGAAAGGTTGGTGTGGCCACACGAAGCGAGGAGATTTTCTGGAATATTTCTAGAATATTTCCTAATTTTTCGAGATTTACCATACCTATAAAAAGGGCTTGAATTTGAGTTAAGAGGGGGCGGACGGGAGGAGAGCCGTCGAGAAGGGAGTCTTAGTTTTCCTAGTTTTCGTTTAGGATGAGTTTTACTTTTATTTTCAGGTTTTTCGTCAATCTTGCGATGAACTAGGTTTTTGTTCTAGGGTTATGACGGAACCCAATATGTAGCCGGTACTAAGAATCTTAGGTTAGTAAACAGGTTTTGGACAATTTAATGGTAAAGAGGGGGTTGAATGGTCTAGTGAAATATCGGGGGAAGTCGTGATCCTAGGTTTTTCTCTTTTGATTAATTCTTGTATTTTCTGCTGTTTAGTTTTCTCGTTAGTTTATTTTCCTAAATCCTTGTTTTACTTGGTTTGACCACATCGCGATTGTTTACCGTTGATCGCTAGGATATTTCTAAAATAATTCTCCGTGGGAACGACTTTTACTCACTACTCTATTACTTGTGCGACCCGTGCACTTACGGGACTCAAACCATCGAACAACAGGGACTCATGGGAGTCATGCTCTGACGCACTCATAGCTAACGAGATTTGGGAGAAGCTCATGCAGGTGCCCAAGAATCATCAACAAATAGGTTGGAAGATCTGGCAAGAACTCGCCATGTTGCTAGCTTGTGCTATGTGAAGCTGTAGAAGGAAATATTTGAACCTCGAGCCACACTGTTGTCGAAAGAACATGAGCTTGAAATTGCTCGATCTAAAGTGGACGACAATGATGCTGAGATCAAAGACCTGAAAGCCTCGCTCGAGCAAGAGAAGATTGACAGGGCGTCGATAGAGGAAAAGTTTCCTTCTACTGTGTCATTGAGATCAACTGTCAGTTCAAGGGAAGAAATTAGGCATTCGATCCTCATGATGTTGGAAAAATAGACATAGTTTACTTCCTTTTAATTTCGTTTGGAAGAGACGAACTTGTGTTCATCACCATTTTTTTATTTATTTTCCCTGCCAAGTCTTCATGGAAATTATTTTCTCAATATAAATAGTAATCATATATTCTCAAAATCTTTGCCAATTCATGAGGAGATAAGTCTAATCTGTAGCAGGTCACGTATCAATCAATAAAGTTGTTAAGATTCAGGGAATCCCGCGGAAATTAATTTATGCATTTAATTCTCGGACTAAAAATAAAGCTATTCAAAAGACGAAACTTCATCTTCCTCATTCACCCTACTCGTTCCGTTCATAATGTTTCGCCGAAAAGATTTTTCTTTGAAAACCTCACATCTGAAACCAAAGCATATGTTCACAATCTTAAATCCCTTTAAAGCTTAAGTCCACAACCTTAAGCAAGGGATGTCTTGTATTTCTTCTCTCGCCTCCACTGGGGTAGTTGGAGATTTTGAAATTTTGCAAAATCTCTTCCAATCCCACTCGCTGTAGAGGTGAACATGGCACTTGTCCGAAAGACACAGTGGCGCTGCAGTAGGGGAACTACAAGAGATTCCCAGCATGTACCGCAAATGAGTCTATCGGAGGAGTTCCAGCAAAGGTGAAGAAAGGAAGAGCGTCCCAACAACCACAATAGTGGTTGTGATTGTTGACCTTTATGTCCACAACAGTTCCAGGACAATCAAAGGCGAAGTTATGCTTTAGGCTACAACGGTGTAATAAGTTTCGTATATATTATTGCGATTGACACTTATCACCTTATATGCAATACAAAATCGAAAGTGTTGTATTGGACCATAACAATAATGGACACAATTCAGAGCATCTAGTTTGAATCCCCTTCAAGTGTGATTGCCATAATGTGGGTCGATGTTTCTTAAGATGTTTTCCATTTACTTTTAAAGCATGTCGTTCACCATTCAAGTTCGACAAGTGATAAGCATTCTTCGAATACACATTGTCAACTCGAAATGGGCCTTCCCAAGAAGGGGACAACTTCCCAAGGAGTAGTCTTTCTTTCCAATTGGGAGAATCATTATCAGACTAAATCACCTTGGATAAAAGATTTCACAGTAACTTGTTTATTATAATTTCTAGCAATTCGTTCTTTTTGAACTTGGATTCGATTCACAGCATCAAAATTTCTATATTCTAATCCTTCGATATCCAAATACATGGCCTCATCGTAATCGAGAACATCTTTGTTCCCGTGCATTTGGACCCGAATCGACTTATACCGGTCTCGATAGGTAGTATTGCGTCATGCCCATACACTAAGCTGTAAGGAGAAGGACCAATACTCTCGCAAATTGTAACCCTTAGAGCCCATAATGTATCCAAAAGCAAAGTATGCCATTGTCGAGGGTTACCATCAATTATTTTCTGGATGTTATTCTTTATAATTTTGTTGGTTGATTCAACTTGCCTATTTGACTGTGCATAATAAGGTGAAGAGTTAGTTATCGTGAACCCAAACTCCTGAGCAAAGTCTTTAATTACAGGGCCATTGAAAACTATTGCGTTATCAACGACCATATTTTGAGGAATACCAAATCAATATATGATGTCATTTTTCAAAAAGTCGACCACTTCAGCTTGGCTAACATTCTTATATGCTTTATCCTTGACCCATTTGGCGAAATAATCCGTCGCGACTAATATATAAGCATCACTCTTCGTCGAGCTAGGATTTCTTCAATCATGTCCATAGCCCAAGACCTAAAAGGCCACGGTTTTACAAATGGATGTAAAAGTGTTGCTGACACATGAGAAATCGGACCATGCCTATGACATTTTTCACATTCTCGAACCATGTCAATGCAGTCCTTCATCATCGATGGCCAGAAAAAACCATGTCTTCTGATGGACCAACGCATGTTTGGTCCTGACAGGTGTAAACCACATAACCTTTCGTGTGATTCCAACATTATTGGGATCGCTTCTTCCATATCGACGCATCATAGTAAAATGCCATCGTTTTGTTTTCAATACAGAACACCATCGAACAAGGCATAGAATCTTGTCGACAATTTTACTTGGCGGGTTGCCCCCTTTCCAAGATTGAAGAGGAAGTCGACAAAGGACATTCTCCAATTCTTGAAATAATTGGAAAGAGGGAACATGTTGAATATTGCCTCTCAATTCTTGAAATAATTGCAAACTATATCGGAAACCTGATACATGTTGAGCCAGCACATGGGCTATATTATTGTCTTTGCGAGGTATGTGCTTGAACGTGACTACCTTAAATAGTGGGATTAATTTGTGTACTTTATCTAGGTATTGTTGCAAATGCTCGACGGTGCACATGTTTGCATGATTAATATGGTTAATCACTAACTGTGAATAACCATAGATAGTACAACAACGAGCTTTTTGATCAACCAAAGTACGTAGAGCCAAAATGACGGCTTCATACTCAACCGAATTGTTTGTAAATTCGCCATCTAATTTGTAGGCTAACTTATGATTAACCTTCAAAGGAGTTACAATGTGTATACTAACTCCACATCCATTTGTCGATGCAGAACCATCGAACCATTCTTCCCAGTATTCATTGTCTTATGGTAGGGAATTTAAACCTTCTCAATAGTTGGCAAGGAAAACCGCTAACACTTGCCTTTTAACCGCTGTTTGAGGTCGATACTGCAATTCAAACGGAGAAAGAATAAGACTCCATTTCCTTAGTCGACCGGTGAACAAAGGGCTATCGAAAAATGTTTTCAACATGGGAGTGTTAGAAACGATGTAGAAAGTGTCATTTCCGATGTAATGCCGTATTTTCAGTACAGAGTAAAATACCGAAAGGCATAACTTCTCATTATTCGAATATTTAACTTCAATTGGTGTCAAAACACGGGACATATAACACACAGTGCGTTCTTTGTAATTCTCATCGTCCTGGGCCAATAACGACCCGATGACTAGTTCTCTAGCAGCAACATATAAAATAAAAGGAAGCCCAACTTTAGGAGACACCAATACAGGAGGGTTAGTAAGGTAAGCTTAATTCTCTCAAAGGCTTGTTGATGATCCTTTCTCCAAATGAAATCAGCCTTACCACGCAACAAGGTGGAAAAAACTTATGTCTTTTCTGCAATATTTCCAATAAAACGCCTTAGGTAGTTTATTCGACCTAAAAATCCTTGCAGTTGCTTCTTCGTCGAAGGAGGGCAAAGATCCTTAACCTTTTTATGGACTAAAAACACGAGGGATTGTCATGATGGAACCCCAAACGCACACTTGAGGGCATTTAGCTTTAGGTTTTGTTTCCCCCATATGGAAGAAATCTTTTCTCAAATCCTTAACATGGCAATCATCTTATATTGACTTGACAATAATATCGTCAATATACACTTCAACAGTTTTCCCGATCAAGTAGTTGAAAGTGAGATTCATTTCTCGTTGATATGTTGCCCCTATGTTTTTCAAAAATCCCAAAAGGACAACGTAATGCAGTTTTGTAAATATCTTCTTCGGTGAGGAAAATTTGATTGTAACCAGAGTATCCGTCCATAAAGGACATAATCGAATGACCAGAAGTCTTGTCAATTAACTCATCAGCAATCGACATAGGATATTCATCCTTAGGCGTTGCCTTATTTAAATTTCTAAAGTCGATGCATATCGTTACTTTACCATTTTTCTTCTTCACGTGTACAATTGTCGATGTACAATCATTATATCTCGAAGTTCGAATATACCCTGCATCAAAGAGCTTCTTTACTTCGTCATATACATTTTGACGATATTGAGCTGGGATCCTTCGTGGTGCTGGTTTGACTGGCTTGACGTCGGGTTTTGTTGGAAGTTTATGTTCCACCAAACTTCGACCTAACCCCGGTATTTTAGTATAATCCCAAACAAAACAATCTTTAAATTCTTGCAGGGTTTGCAAGATCGAATGGAATAATCTTTCATCGATCTCACTGCTAATAAAGATCGGTCGAGGAACTTGTTATGTTCCTAATTTCACCATCTTGAGCGCATCACACGACGTCATCAATGACTGTCGATCTTCAGAAGAACCCAAGTCAGATTGAAGACAATACAGTGTTTTATTCAGCATATGATGAATTACAACACTAGTCAAACCATTACACGATTTCAAACCAAGGTTCGACTCATCCTCTTCAGGATGATGGTCGGGACTATCAACGTCCAGTGAACTGGCATCTAAACACGACCCTAGACTAACCTTAGACCTTGTTAGTCTCTATATACTCATAGTCGCTCCATGACATTGGCGACTACGTCTTCCACTTTACTCTTAGGCATCGCTTTCCTCCCGGAGGAGACTGTCGGGCTCCACATACAAGTTCCTAGCTCCATTCTCTCTGACTGTCGATGCTCCCATCATCGACGTCATCATCCAGTCCATGTGTCGTTTTTATTGCCTCAAGACTCTTGGCTAACTTTTCCTCATGCTGAGCCTGAGTAGCGACTTCGATTTATGTAGGAACTTGGTTAGAATCCCAACCAGTTGGTGTATCGACATCAGGATGAGGGGGCTCGAAGGTCCCAGAGGATTCACCGAGTGGGCCAACATTTGCGTCACCAAGATTATACCGCTTCTTCAAGCCGAGATCCTTGACAGTGCCAACAAACTCTCCTATAAATATTTCAACTATATTAATATTGGGAATAAGGATTGATTCCGCCAGAATGATACTCTCGTGTATCGTTCATGCTCAAATTCAAGGAAGCTCGCATGGACAAGGACTCGCTCACAAAGAACTCAACGATTTGGCCAATGCACATATTGTATTTCTACTCAATCTTACAATGTGTCTTGCCCACGCTCCTTTACATCTCTTATTTATAGGGGACATGGAGCATGCATGCTACTTACAAATGTACATCATGCAACCTACTGTGACCTGTAAGAGCATACCAAGGAGGTCGCTTGCTCTCAGTTGATCCGTCAGAGAAAGCTCCAGGGTCGCCTGCAGCGTCAGAGGAAGCTCCAGGGTTGCCTGCAGTGTTAGAGGAAGCTCCAGGGTCGCCTGCCGCAGCGTCAGATGAAGGTTCAGGGTCCCCTGCCGCATCATCCGTCTGTCCCAAGTAAGCGACTATCTAGCTTCCTTTTGTCGCCGATGACCAGCTTGCTCGTGCCTCCCTCACGAGCTCTACCCAGGGAACCGTCTTGGGCGTGCCTTGCCTAGCACTCATCCATGTGTGCTACCTCCGATTCTAACCAAAGCATTAATTCCCGATGAAGAGTAGAGGCAATCACAACAGCCTTATACAACCATGCTCTCCCTAATAAAGCATTAAAGGTAGTTGCAACATCGATGACAAAAAAGGTAATGCTCATAACCAAGCGCCCCGCTTTTAATCGAATTGGAATTGTGCATATACTCTTGGACATCAGGCCGCTGAAACCACTTATAGTGACAATCTGTAGCTTGGAGGTCAGCTCGACTCAAACCAAGAAAATTGAACGTACTCATAGGGAGAACGTTCCTTGTGGCTCCATTATCGACCAAGACTTTATTAAGCCAAACATAATTGAAATCTGCCACGATACACAAGGAATGCATATGATACTACATCAAAGCAGTGGGTTTCGAAAACTAGTGAAGAGGAAAGCCTACAGGCCATTGAACAACATGTGAGGTCGATGGTCCAAGGTTACTTATATCCTGTCAACTCATACTTTTGTCTGCAAATTCCGAAGGAAGCATGATCACATTACAGTCTATGGGACCAACGTTCGGACTCGGGAAACCATCCTTGATAGGATTATAATCTGAGTCATCGAACTCGTCTTGACCCACAGGAGTAGGAGGATCAAATTGAATCACGAGCCTACGGGGCGATTTAGCAGAAGCAGGCTGATACAAGGATGGTCGTCGTTTCGCCTACACCTCAGCCAACGTCGCCTACTGGAGGTCTCAACTTGCTTGTCATCGAGTAAGCGAGGTGACGAGGAGCACGGAGCGACGCGTTTCTCAGGCGACGAAAGGCTACCAGTCGACGAGCAGACCAAAGGACGGATAGGATCTGACGGCTCGGGTCGGATAACATGCATTCCAAGAGTCGCGCCTGCTCCACTACCCTGCTCCACTTTCTTTTCAGATTTTGTCGGGATGAAGTAATATATTTTCTTTCCTCATGTTCTGATCCTATCCTATTTTATTTTATTTTCTTTATCTTTTATTTGTTTCCTTTAACGCCAGCTTATGGTGGGAGAACACCAATCATCAACACTGCAGAGAAGGACTGATAAGATCCGAACATGGTAAAAAATGAAAAGGGCTATGACTAAGAGATTTTTGCCCGAGCACTATCGGCGAGATTTTTATCTCAAGTTGCAGTCGCTTCAACAAGTCTCAACGGTGTCGGAGTACACGAGGGAGTTTGAAAGACTCTTACTACAATCCGATGTCCAGGAAGCCCTCGAGAAAACTATTGCTTGGTATCTTCGAGGACTTAAGCTCCAGGTGGCTGATGCGGTTGGAACTCCAGCAATACTAGTCGTTTGACGATGTTCGAGCGCTTGCCCACAAGGTTGAGCTGTAGCAAGCGAGGAAGTCTAGTACACGTCCATTTGTGAAGCCTCCGCCATTCAACAAGGGGAGTAGCTTCCAGGCGAAGCCGTCGTCGACTACGCCAAGAAGAACCCCATCATCGACTACTAGGCCCGAAGCAAAGACGAACGAACGAGATCCCGTTCAACGTTGTTTCAAATGCCAAGGGTTAGGACACATGGCGTCGGAGTGCCCCTCCAGGAAAAGCGTAGCCATCAAGGAGTTGTCTAATGGAGATGAGGAGTTCGAAGAGAACGCAGATTCGATTTGGGATCCAGAGGAAACTGAGGAGTATCCGGACGAAGGAGAATTGCTGGTTGTCCGCAAGGCTTTGAAAGCAGCACCAGTTCGCGAGGAGAACCAACATCAGTGCATCTTTCATACCAGGTGTACTGTTAAGGATAAAGTTTGTTTGGTGACTGTAGACAGCGGAAATTGCACCAACGTGGTCTCTAGAACCGTGTCAGAAAAACTCATCCTTATCGCCTACAATAGCTCAGCAAGGACAGTGGTGTTTGTGTGACGCAACTAGCGAGAGTCCCTTTCTCGATTGGAAAAAGCTAAAGGGATTAAGTCGTTTGCGATGTGATTTCGATGGATACATCCCATTTGCTCCTAGGAACACCATGGCAATTCAATCGACATGCACTACATGACGGGAATCATAATACCTATTCCATTAGCGTCGACAAAAAGACGATCACCTGATGCCATTGACTGCCCAGCCAGGCGAAGCACCTATCAACCACTCGCCCGGTCAAGTGATCAAGTAGATGGAGTTGATTCGGGCGATGCGCAAAAGCGAAGATGTTTACTTTTTGGTTTTGGTCGAAGAAACCCAGGATCAATCATGGGAACATCTAGGAGCGAAAACTTTAATCGAGGAGTTTAAGGATGTGTTCCCGGAGGAGTTACCAGTTGAACTATCACCATTGCGAGGTATCCAACACTAGATTGATTTAGTTCCAGGAGCTTCCTTACCCAACCGACCAGCTTATCAATGCAATCCCGAGGATGCGAAAGAACTTCAGAGGCAGGTCGTTGAGTTACTAGAGAAAGGCTTGGTACGAGAGACCTTGAGCCTTTGCTCAGTTCTAGCTTTATTGGTACCGAAGAAGGATGGCACATGGAGAATGTGCATGGACAGTCGAGCGATCAACAAGATAACGATGAAATATCATTTTCCTATTACTTGACTAGATGACATGTTAGATGAGTTGCATGGAATGTAGGAGTTTTCAAAAGTAGACTTGCTAAGTGGCTACCACCAGATCCGAATGAAGGAACGTGACGAGTGGAAGACGGCCTTCAAAACCAAGTACGGACTGTACGAATGGTTGGTGATGCCCTTTGGTTTGTCGAACGCGCCCAGCATGTTCATGCGACTAATGACCCATGTCTTGCAACCATTCATGGGGAAGTTCATGGTTGTCTACTTCGACGACATTCTTATCTACAACTGCAGTCTCGATGAGCAAGTTGGGCACCTTCACACGGTGTTTCACACCCTTCACGACGAGAAGCTATATGGAAATCTCAAGAAGTGTGAGTTCATCCAACCTAGTGTAGTATTCCTAGGTTTTGTAGTGTCAAGCAAAGGAATCAAGGTTGATGAAAGCATGATCGAAGCAATCAGGGAGTGGCCAGTGCTAAGGAGTTTCCACGACGTTTGTAGCTTCCATGGCTTAGCGTCGTTTTATAGGAGATTCATTCGAGGTTTCAGCTCGATCGCCCCCCTCACTGAGTGTCTCAAAGGATAGAAGTTTGAGTGGACTTCAATCGCACAAGCTAGTTTTGAGCGACTGAAAGAGTGTCTAAGTGAAGCACCCGTTCTCGCCTTACCTGACTTTGCGAGGATGTTCGAAGTCAAATGCGACGCATCCGGAATATGAGGAGTGTTGATGCAAGAAGGCAAACCCATCGCTTACTACAGTAAGAAGCTCAATGGTGCGAAACTCAACTACTCGACGTACGACAAGGAGTTCTTCGCTATCGTTCGAGTATTGGAGACTTGGAGCCACTACCTACTGCTTAGAGAGTTCGTACTACACATCGATCATGAAACTCTCAAGTACATCAATGGTCAGCACAAACTCAGCTGGCGACATGCCAAATGGGTGGAATTCCTTCAATATTTTACTTTCGTACTCAAGCCAAAACCAAGAGCGAAGAACGTAGTTGTGGACGCCCTTTTAAGGAAGATGTTTTTGCTGTCCGCAATGCACACCAAGCTCATTGGTTTCGTGTATTTGAAGGATCTATATATGGGCGATGAAGATTTTGGAGGAGTCTTCGCCCAATGCACCACCCAGGTGGTTGATCGATTCCACCAGGTGATCTTTCGCGACTCTAAGTTATGCATTCCCAGTTGTTCGACGCGAGAGCTACTCATTCGAGAAGTCCATGGAGGAGGAATCGCCGGACATTTTGGAGTCGACAAGACATTGTCGATGCTTCAGGGGAATTTCTATTAGCCTCAAATGGAGAAGCAAGTGAGGAGTTTTATCTCGAGATGTGCTATCTGCCACCAGGCGTAGAGCCGAGTCCCCCCCAAGGATTGTATACCCCAGTTCCAGTCCCTGAGCGACCATGGGAACATGTGAGTATGGATTTTGTGTTGTGATTACCCAGGACGCAGCGAAGGAAGGATTCGATCATGGTTATGGTCGATAGATTCTCGAAGATGGCACACTTCATTCCATGCCAGAAGACGGACGATGCAACCAACGTAGCAGATTTATATAATCAAGAAGTGCTGAGGATGCATGGAGTACCCAAGTCAATCGTATCAGATCGCGACGTGAAGTTCCTAAGCTACTTTTGGAATGGTTGTGGCACAAGTTGGGAACTAAGCTAGTATTCAGCACGGCGTACCACCTGCATACCGACGGACAAACAGAGGTTGTTAATCGAACCATGGCTACAATTCTTCGAACCTAGGTGTCGAAGAACCAGAAGGATTGGGATGTAAAGCTTGCTCATGTTGAGTTCTCCTATAACAGAGCCCCGAGTTCAACAACCAAGTCCTCACCCTTTGAGGTAGTCTATGGCCTCAATCCTATGATTCCTGTCGATCTAATGCCTTTACCAAGTGTGAAGACAGTCAGCCGAGATGCGGTAGAGCGTGCTAAGGAGGTGAGATTGCTCCATGAGAAGATTCGTGGTCTGATCGAGAAAGCTAATCTTCGATATCAGGAGAGAACAAATCGCGAGAGGAGAGCGAAGGTTTATCAGCCAGGAGACTTAGTCTGGGTTCATTTGAGGAAGGAAAGATTCCCCGCAAAGAGGAAGAACAAGCTGTTGCCTCGAGCAGAAAGACCTTTCAAGATCATCGAGTGCATCAATGACAATGCTTACAAGGTTGATCTCCCTAGAGAGTATGGATTTTCTCCAACTTTCAATGTGAAGGACCTCATTCCCTACGATGATGATGACTATGTGAGTTTGAGGACAAACTGTCTTCAACAAAGGGAGGATGATACAAGGATGGTCGTCGTTTCGCACACACCTCAGGCAACGTCGCCCACTGGAGGTTTCAACTTGCTGGTCATTGAGTAAGCGAGGCGACGAGGAGCACCGAGCGACGCATTTCTCAGGCGACGAAAGGCAACCAGGCGACGAGCAAACCAAAGGACGGATACGATTTGATGGCTCGGGTCTGACAACTTGCATTCCAAGAGTCGCGCCTGCTCCACTACCCTGCTCCACTATCTTTTTAGATTTTGTCGGGAGGAAGTAATATATTTCCTTTCCTCATGTTCTGATCATATCCTATTTTGTTTTATTTCCCTAATCTTTTATTTGGTTCCTTTAATGTCTTTCCATGGGCAGCCTATATAAGCCCTTGAATTTTGTAAGAGTTGAAGGCAGATTATTTTCAGACTTTAAAAACCCATATTAGACTTTTGTCTTTCTATCTGAAGAAAAGGATTCTCTTTCAACCTCATTCTTCATTTGGTAGAGTCCAAGTGCAGATTGAGTAAAGTCTATCAACCGGTGGTGTGTGCTTATATCCTCCATGCTGTTCCTCGCCCTCGTTCTTGTTCACGGTGGTGTGTCCGTATCCGGGGGACAGGCGAGTTCTATATGAGTCTTTTTTCCCGGTTGTGTATCTGTATCCGTGGAGGTTGATCTCAACGCATCCTTCATACCCATCCATTCAGCCATCTCGTTTCATCTTCTACTCTTCCTACCATTCCCACGTCACCCCATTCTGCATCCTTAGTGACGTTTCCATCGTTTCGGTATTGGAATCATATATTCCTTGCCCTCCCCGCATCACAGGCACTTCCGTATCGACCTGACAATCATTATTAACCTCCTGATATAACTTCATCCTTTTTGCCTCTCCACGCCTGCGACGTCTTTCATTCCTTCTCTTGTTATTTCTAGAGGCATCAGCCCCCCGTTTACTCACCTGTTGCCAACTATCATTGATAGGAGTTCTAATTTTATATGCCCTTGGTTGACATATGTCATTAGTGAAATCAGGATATACCTTGATATACTACCATAAATGAGGATCATATCCTTCTACAAGAGAAATCGCATCATTAACAACATCGACAAAAAATACATGATTAATCTCGGTCATACCTAGCTTTGGCGTCTTTATGCAAGTGATCTCGAACATGTTGGCATGGGACATAATGATCAACTTCTGAAAGTAATTGTAAGAGCATTGATTGCATAGTTGAGAAATCAAAATCTTGTGCCTGAGAATGGGACAGCACCTATTACAAACACCATCAGCCTCCAATAACTGGGTAATAAGTGAGCCATCTTTGAGCACTTGAGCATCGAGTCGAGGAGCGGGCCCCAGTCTATCTTTGTCATTACGAGAAGCATCCTTGGCTGCATGGCCACCTTGACTATCGGATAACTTAGAAACATCACCACTATTTTCAGTCGAAGCATAGTCACTACTGGCAGGAGTGATCATCACACTGTCAATAGTACTGCGAGTTGAAGGCTTTCGGGTTTCGACAAGTTCTCGTTTTCCTCTACCATCCTTCCTTTGTCAAAATTCTTAACAGGTCCAGAAGGGAAGCACCTATCCATAACCCAAGGAGGTCCTTGACGATTAATCTTCAAAGCGGCTTTCTGACCTGAGTAAGGTCGAACCATGCTTCAGCTTGATGAGATTGTAGGAACTTCTTGTAAGTGAAACACCTCTCATTCAGAGTTTCGACCCTTCATTTTCTCAATACCGACGGATCAACCCGTCCATTCCCGTTTGCCAATACACATACACAAACCGGGAAAATTCATTCCCAAACAGCCCATATTCGTCATGAACATCCCTTCATAACTTAATACAAACTCAACCTCATGCATATGGATGAGTTCTCGCATGGCCAGTCCCCGCACGATTATCATCCGACACACAAACACTCAACCGTGAATCATCCGTCGCATAACCGAGGTTCGGGGTACCATATTCTACCATCCCAAGGGTCTGGCCAGCCCCTTTCTCTCACCAAACAACACATTCGCAATAAGCAAAACTCAAGGCTAATAAGGTTTATGGCCGTTTCGCAAGAAGAAAAACAAAGAGAATTGAGTACCGTACCTCTCTTCATCTCCGGAGCAAAACCGCTCCAATTATTTCCTTCTCCGAACGACCTCTCCATGAAAGGTCTTCCCACGCTCTTCTTTGATGCTAGCTCTTCCGTTTCGCTCCTTGAATTGTTCGTCGAATCAGCCCACCGAACCAGCCCCTTCTTCCTTCCCTTTTTCTTCTTCTTCTTTTCTTCCTATTTCTTTCTTCTTCTTCTTCTTCTTCTTCTTCTTCTTCCTCCTCCCCGTTATGGACGTCCACAGCTACTTTTTCTTCCTTTTTCCAGCCCTTCTAGGCTTTTTATTACTGTCCCTAAATGATGACAAGTGGACCCCACCATCCATGGCTTGTGGAAGAAGCCTTGGGCACTTATTAGCACTAATTAATCCACTTAATTAGCGCTAATAATCCATCTTAATTAGTCCTAATTAATCAAACTCCTTAATCACTATTTTGTCTTATTTGACCAGCTTTGTCGTGTTTCTAAACTTATAGGATTTGCGGCCAAATTTTAGCAATAAACCCACACGAAAGTGGGTTGTCCACAAGCTACGTCGAGGAGTATTTGGGTAGCCCTTTTGCGCACATCGACCACCCTTTCTCCGCTTCACATTGTTCACTTTTCATCCATATTTAGGGTTGAATAATCATTGAATTTCTTGCCATAATCAATTCGGTTCTCAACCACAACGTTAAATACGTTTTAACCGCAACAACCCATAGCTTATCGTCATAACAACAAAAATGTCAATCCGTTGTTTACAAGGATACTACCAAACATTGCTCCCTCACTTAGGAGGCTGTCCATATTGCTCATAGAAGTGTCCTTGGGTATTCGACATCATCCTTGTGTATCGTTCGCATCATTTCCATTCCTATGCATTCAAACTGTCCATTCACCTTCCAGACTTAGTCTTACCATCTCTCGAATTTTCCCTTTCCATTACACATTCATACCATAGATACAACCCTATTTACATTCATAGACTAAAACACTATGGGTTATTACAATAGGGCCCTCTAGTTTTTTGTGGGACCTTAGGCCTACTCGTTCCAACATGGTACTCATCACTTGGCTGAAAATTTCCTTGATCCACCCACATTTGGATAAAACCAACTATCTGTTTTTCTTCCATAATTGATGCCCTTCTGGCCATAGTGGTCGGAGAATAGACATTTTGTTGCCCATTCTAGGGATCACCAACGAGGTTGGTCTGATCACCTGCAGTATTTGTTCTAGAATGGCTACGGTTTGCAGCCATTCTCGCTACCCTCCGAGTCCTTGGCATTCCCCGTTTTCACACGAAACTCATTTCCGAATCTCACTGTGGTATCAAAAAATGTGTTTGCGGACGAACACGTCACGATATAATGGAGACTAAAAAGGTTCAAGAAATGTGATTGCCAAAACTTTTAAACATACATAAATGTAAAGAATAGGAATAAGGACACATGAACAAGAACACTTACTTCCATTTCTGGAAAAAAAGATTACTGGGAACAACCAGGCATCCCTTCGGGATATTTGAATTATTGTCGTATGTTTATTACAAGAGACTGACCGCATACTTATATTAACATTTTGATCCTATTCAGACAATAACCACTAGGGTCTTCAGGAACATTGTCGAGATGTCATCTACATGAACGTTTTCTTTTATCCTAATCTTTCTCGGTGACGGTAGAACCACGTGTTCGTTTTCTTTTAACCTAATCTTCAGCTATCTTCTTTGTTTGTTGTTTCTGCGATTGAGTGATTTGTAATAGGACCTCCATTACTTCCTGTCACGAGGGGATGACATTTTGTTTGATGATTGCCTAGCAGCATGGAAGAAGAAGAAAGTCGTAGCATGGGAGTGTCTAGATATTCTACCTTGATTGATATCTAGATTTGTTACATAGAGCCCAATCCTATTGTTTGCTCTATATTTTTATCATTTTGGAATTTTGTCGTCAACTTCTTTTATCTAACTGAAGGGCATATGTTTGTTACTCTTGAATTTTATCTAGACGCTTCCATGCTACGACGTTCTTCTTCAGAATGTTTGTGTTTTACCTTCTGAAGAATTTGGTGTTTAAGCGGCCAGGACGTCAACTCTCTAATCCAAAATAGTGATGAATATTATATTGATTCAACACTATTCTTTCTACACTTTGTTACATACCTAACAATCGTATTAATCAAAATCCGATTAAAGACTGCTTTTAATGATGTAAAAGTACGCAAAACTCCACGCATAAAATAAATAAAGTTCTCATGTCAAAAGATCAGTTACACTGATTCATAAAGAGGATTGACCGATGATGTTTAATATATGGTATCCTCTTAACCGAGTCGTGTCCAGTAATCCTAATCTCAGGGTACCTGGTCAAGGCTAAAATCCTATGTCCAGAAGTCCCGTGAGTTCGGCCATAGTATAAAAACAAGTACACATGTCTGAACAGTAGAACCACATATAAAAAAAAAGCGCGCACATGTCTGAACATATCGCCGACATGTTTGAACAGTTGCCAACGGCAATTTTCAGCTGTTACAGGTCCGAACTCATAGGCATCCCGGACACGAGACCTTAGTCCTGACCCAGGGTACCCATAAGTATAACTTGGATATTCTATCCTTCGATCTATGTTGACCTTAGTTATACTCAGCGATGATATAGATATCTATGCCCCCTCTAAATATCTATTCGATCACGGACTATTTCAAATTAATATACTCATTAATCTGTGTGACTTTATCACTAATTAATTTTACGTGCAGAAAGTAAAATAATCAATGACAAATACTCGCATTAATTAATTATTTATCCACAAATATAATAAAGTGTCTTGGCACATAAGTGTACACTCTAACGGTTGAATAGGTAATGGGGATGAATATTCATGTATAAATAAATGTATGTGTATGTGTATGAAAGGCGCGTCAAGTACGGAACATGAAGGGGTGTTTTGGACACCCAAATTCAGATGTTCTGAGATTGACATAGGGGCGTTACATGATTATAGAGGATGTGAAATGAAGACCTCAAGTAGGTGTCGGATATTGTGTTGGGCCTTAGAAATGGGCGAGTGAAAGTTACGTAGGGTCAAGTGAGGTTCGATACGAATTGCATTTGGGTTATGGTCTTTGCCACAAAGGCGTCTCCAGAAGCAATGGAGAAAAGTCACTTCTCCCTAAGGATAGCCAAATGAAATGGCGACACGAACAACCTTGTGTGCAAAGGAGAGGCGATATGGATGGCCTTCGAGGCGATGGAGGGTCATCCGTCGATGCCTCTCGATGCGACATACAAAAATCACATTGCTACCGTCATAACCAGGGGGTCGTGATGGCCGAAAAATAAAATGTCTCATAGTCGAAAATAAATGATTTGATTAACTTAAGAATGTCAAGATAATTAGGGGTAATTAATTTCTTAAAATGATCGATATTTTGCGGCCGAAGTTGGATACAGTAGGAAGTCCAAGGGGTCAACGTAGATTGACTTGGGCGGCGGAGGGGCGACGGTGGGGCATTGGAGGGATGAGAGAAGTCGTCCCTGGAGCATCACCCATAGCCCATGGGATGCCACAACACCTAGGGAAGTGACTACGACAAATTCGGCCTTTTGTCGAATGTTTACCACCGGGGTCAACCGTTTGACCGAACCTCGGATCATGCTAAATTAAATTTAATGGCGTTAAAGGGATGCTAAGGCTTCCCCGACAACTATTGAGAACTAATTGATCAAAATTGAATGCGAAGATTATCTTATTATAATTAATATGAATAAGGAAAATAAGAAGAGGAGAGATAGTTTTACTTCCATTTTTGTGTGGAATGCAAGGCTGGTCATGGGATAAGGAATGGCTACATGACGAGGGACAGGGTTGAATGACGGAAATGAAAGGGGGGCCATGAGTGTCGTGCTTGTGATTGTTTGCATGTGGTTGTGAGTGTGTGGGTTGCGGTGTGTTGTATGGCGTATATATGAATGCAATGTTTAGCTCGATAGGTTGATCGCATGGAAGGAAAACATGGCGGTATGAGTCGCGCCCAAGGGTCTACCCTGAGAGATAATGTGAGAAGGGATTTGAATGGAAGGATCCGCCTTGTGACAATTGTTCACTCCGAAAGTGACAGCTGGATAAGCTGGATTCGAGCACGTCAGAAATTTTCGACACTACGAGCAACTGGTAATTGGAGGTTTGTGTGTGGTCGCCAGGGGGAAGACAGCGGAATGACGCCGTAAGCGGAAGTACTTACTGATGTCATCATCGATGCCTTTCGAGAGAACAAGATCACAGGATTACAAGATTGCAAGAGCATCGGAATGCTTGTACGCATGAATGCCTGAAGATAAAAAGACTATATATCCGTCTGTAGAGAGGTGTTTTGTGTAATGCCTAAGAATGACTATTTATATTACGCTAGACTTACATGAATATGGAAAGGAATAATTGTACATATATTACGTGTCCATGTTGCCAGTCTTTAGGGAATATCTCCTTTCCATTTGAGCAGCCTTGGCAAAGATTTGGTTCGATGTCGTGAGATTTTTGATATCTTTCCATGACAGTCACTAATCGATAGTATTGCCCACTAGCCTTCGCTGTAGAGTTTCCTCACTAGTCTAGTTGACTGTCAGTTATCACCTTGTCTTCGCCTAGAATCATCATCGCCTGGTAATCCTCACCGTTCGGTATCTTCTTCGCCTGCAAGCCTTCGCTGGGTATTTTTCCTCAGCTACCTCTCCAAAGGGCCTCGTGCGTTCTGAGCCCGCATCCTGGACCGTCGATCCACAGATGACATCGAGATTTGTGGCCTAGAATTTCTGTTGTTAAACAAATATCCCTTAAGATGCTACGGTTGCACGCATTGTTGAGAATGACGTGGCCCTTAATGCTGCCAAGACGATGGAGGCAGCTGAGCGTCTGGCCATCAACCAGGAGCGAGAGACATACGAGAGGGATTGTTACACAGTGTGGGACTGGGCAAGACACCAGTTGTCTTCTTTACCTACTAACTGAATTGTCACGTTTGTATTTATCCCCATATTTCAGGGAACCGTTTTGTGATGGTGTTTTGTGTGCTTCCTATATCGTCGGGTGGTATCTTTTTAAATTCTTTCCATTGATCTTAAAGTCTTGCATTGACCCATCGAGCCCCCTTAGGCGATATGAGTTCCCAAGATGGGTCTCAATTAGCTGGAAAGGGCCTTCTCAATTTGGTCTCCACTTTTCGTGAAAGTAGTCGCGCACACCCTCTGGAAGCTTCAGCTTCCAGACAAGGTCTCCTGTACTGAATGACCGGGTATTACTCTCTTGTTGTAGTAGTGGGCGGCGTTACTCTTATGAGCCTCTAGGTGGTTCAACACATTAAATCTGGTGGTCTCCAGCTTTTCTACCTCAATGTGCATATCCTCGTCATACTCCTCGTGCTCCCCGAGGTGTCTATTGAGTCTGAGCGATCAGTATCACACCTCTGTATGGAGCATAGCATCGTAGTCGTATACCAAGCTAAATGGAGCAACACCTATGCTTACTCTTTTTGTCACCCTGAGTGCCCACAGCGTCTCTTGAAGCATCGTATCTCATGTGCGGGGGTTGTTCCCAATCATTCTCTATATAACTCGTTTTATGAGGTTGTTTGAAGCTTCTACTTGTCCATTCGACTGAGCGTAATACGAGGATGAGTTAAGTATCTTAAACTCGATGTCTTCCCCAAACACGTCCATGACCCCGCCATTGAACACTTTTGCATTGTCCATCACGATACTTTGGGGAATCCCGTACCGGTCAATGGTGGTCTTCTTGATGAATTCGATTGCATCCTTCTTATTAATGGACTTATAGACCGTCGCCTCTACCCATTTAGTGAAGTAGTCCGTGGCGACGAGTATATATGCGTGTCCCCTACTCGAATGGAGCTGGATTTCTCCCATTATGTCTAGTGTCCATGTCTTGAAAGGTTATGGCTTCACTACGAAGTCTGTTGCTGGCAAGCCTGATAGGCTGAGCCATTTCGATGCAATTCTTGATCATTGTCGGCTAGTAGAACCCATGTCGTTTGATCGACCAACTCATCTTGATTCCTGCTTGATAAGCTCCGCATAGCCCCGTCATGTGCTTCCCTCATTATTGGGATGACTTCGTCCAAATCGATACATTTTAAGAGAATATCTTCATTGGTTTTCTATATAGGACTTTGTCGAGGAGTACATAGTGTCTAGCAATCCCTCGAATCCTCCTTTCGACCTTTCCGTAGGGATTCTCGAGGAACTGTCATATTGGCTCCCGCTAGTCACGTGGCTCCATGTTGCTTTTCGCTTGTTGAGGCCCGAGGCGGTCAACAGCGCATCGCCTAGGAAGTTTTATTGTGTGAGTCACCCATTGGGTCTCTCAGCTTTCCCTTACAGTCCCTCATCTCAAGAGTTCTCCAAGAGTGTGGAGCTCATTCACTCCAGTCTTGGGAGTACCTTTCTACTCTTGATGTCTCTCTGGGCGTTGATGCAGTCATGGGCCATTGTTAATCCCCATAGCCATCTCCTCGAGGCGGTTATGGTCATATCACTCTGGTTCTCTTTCGTTCAGCAGGTACTTCCTAAAAGTGTGACATCGATCAGTAGTGTGCGAGACATCCATGTGTCAGCGACATCGATCATGTTGCATGGTCTTGAGATCAGCAGGGCATTGGAGTACCCCCTTGCTCATCAACCGTTTGAACGGCATGTTGGCGATGATTGTTTCGCCCGTCCCAAAGTCGGGGTTTGAAACCCCGAGTTTGTTTAAACACTAGAAAATTCCCTGACTTGGCTTATTTTTTCTAAGTCCATTAAATTCGGGGTTTAAATCCCCGATTTTATGTCATCCGTATAAAATCAATGTTCTAAACAACGACTTTCACTTGTTCTACCTAAGTTGCAGTTTGGAACCGCAAATATTTTGTTAATTGAAAGTCGCAATCTAAACCACGACTTAGGGGCGGTAAGATTGTAGTTTCCCAAACTATGACGGTATTTCCCTAATTTTTTTAAAAATACAGCGCTACGGACGTACAAACCTTCAACATTAGCTATGTACATTAATATAACTTAAACCATGTAAGATAATAGGTAAGCGCATTCATGTACTTGTTGCTTGTGAACGACGTTATAGTCGGTTCTAAGTGAAAGGGAAAATTCTACAACATTTTCTTAAATCATAAATGTGGCAAATGTGGTCTCGTCCCTAGCGGGAAATGTGGTCTCGTCCCGATGATCAGAAGACGTTGCCCTTTTTGCTCCCGTTTCAGCCACCCCTTTCGATTAGCTTTCTTTTCGCTTCCTCTTGCTCTCAACGGGAAAAGGAGGGAATGGTTCATTTGCCATAAACCCACCGGTGACTCAAGTACGGGAATGCCTCGGCTGGGATATAAAGGGAAATATTATTGTTCACATGAATAAATTCTCTCAGGTGTGGGTCGTAAACTTTATCTATACTTAATGGTCATTGGCATAATTTGCTTAGTGGAAGTCTCACTTTTACTTGTGATGGGGTGCGCTAGGCCCTATGTATATTGTACCCTTAGCGAGCATCTTGGCCAGCAAAAGAAAATATAGAACACAACAGACCTGGCACATCTGGGTGATCAACATCTTGTGTATACCAACTAGTTTATATTTGAAGCATGACATGTGAGCCTTGAGGAACTAAGTGAAAGGAGGTATGTTCCTGATGATATCCATCCTAGCCTTGGGATTTGGTGACCTTGCCTGCTTTGGCGTGAGTGACTTCAAGCCCTCTGTTGCACTATCCTTTGGCTCAAGGCCTCGTTGGACTTGTCTTTCTTCTGGTTGAACCCATTTGGTCATGCAGGTATAGTACGGAATAGGTGATGAGTATGGACGGAAGGGGTTAAGAACGGATGAACTAGAAAAGCGTAGGAAGCGGGAAGCACAAACTGGGGATGTGCGAAGGGTAAGTGGAGAACAACCACCATGCTTGTCCCACGAATACAAATACACCACCGTGAACAAGAATGAGTGCGAGGAACAACACGAAGGATATAGATACATCACTACCGATTGAAATACTCTCCTCAAACTTCACTTGGAATCCACCAAGTGAAGAATGAGGTTGAAAGACAAAAGTCTAACCCAAGAAAGTTGATTTCGATTCTAAATAATGTGTCTTCACTCTTACAATGGCGCCCCTTATATAGGGGCTGCCAAGACAAAAACATAAATGCACTACAACGAACCTAGGGAAATTCATGGAAGGCTAAAAAGCTAATTGCACGAACTAGTCATGAATGGGTTATTAAGAACAAGCAAATAAAATCGAGATGCATGTACTAGTCTAGGATCTCGAGCTGTCTTCAATGCCGAGTGTTTCTGAAAGAAGGTTCAACTTTGCTTCACTCGACCAGGCTTGCTTCGGATGCTTCTTGATCGTCTCCCTTCGATCGACTGATATCCCTTGCTTGAGTTAATGTCCGACTCAATCATTTGGCTTTGTGGATTAGCGATCTTCTCACTCGATTAGTCGATGGTGAGTAGGTTGACACTTCCTCAAATCGACGGTGGTTGACACTTGGGTGAGCTGACATCCATCCTTGTATCATTATATTTCACAAAGATGCCAACTGACGTTTCAATTGAGGCGACAAATTGGTTTCTCCCTCAGCAAGGTCTAATGGCCCACTCTATTGTTCATAGGGGCATTCTGCTGTGCCCAGATACAATAACTATTGGGTGTCAACAGACCTCATCCCATGGCTACGTGTTTTGGTCTGTTACATGTCATCCCCTTCGTCAACGTTCAAATTGTGCACGAAAAAAAGACGATTCATAGGCTTTGTCGAGTGCCATTTTCTCCAGTCTAATCAGGTCTTACCGGACAATGGCTTTCTTGTTTGCATGAAATTTTTGAATGTGAAACACTTATCTGTAGTGTGGGAAGCATCCACATGCAAACGACACAGGTTGGGTGCCATTCCTTCCAAATTATAGGGGATTGGAGAATTGCTTTTTCTACCAATCGCTTAAACAACATGTTGGCAACAATGGTTTCTCCCATTGCCATTTAAGGTCCGCCTTTAGTCTACAAGTACGTGAAATCTTTGTTAACGCAATACATATTAAATGCATTAACATCACATGCTTCACTAAAATGATACTCGTAAATTTTGTTTTTTTTCATTTGACTATGAGAAAAAAGGTCCTTAACATCAATCGCATATTGTAATAAGTTTCTGAATGTACGACGGTGGAATGAGTATATGAGCAGTGCCATTTACAATAATTTCTAGCTTTATCCCTTTCAAATGAGGAATGTGATGCTAATTTTTTGGCGAATTTGCCCATTTCATAGCACTAGGCCGAGTATGGCATCGACCTCGTCTATACTAGAAGAGTATTGTTACTTAACAAACCCTCGCACGTGAATGTTTGCCTTTTCACATACCCTTCCATGTCTACATTAACTGTGGTGTCTGTCTGATAAGTGGCCACTAGCCCTATAGCTTCCCGTCGCTTGCATCTATTCTTTCAGCAAATTCTCGTAGTGAATAGCTCTTGTGGTGATTTAATTACAATGCCTAAACCTTCCCCCTCTAGCATTGTTTGAGCCAAAGTAGTGCCTCCTAAGCGATGGTGATTAACTCATCCCAGATGTAAAAGTTATAGACCTTGGGCAAACTTTTCTGAGCCAGAAGCAATCAATTGGTTTCCTAATTGTTGTTTCATATAGTTGGTGTAACAATGGTACTAACAGAGGGGTGAATTAGTGCAATGGCATTTTAAGATATTTTACAACTAATAGAACCCAACAGCGGAAGATTAGGTTTATGTTGGTTAGAGAACCCATGTTCACAGCAGATCCCGAAGTGAACTGCTTGAGTAGCGAATGACCAGTTGAAGTCTGATACAAGATGTGACTCTGTTGTCCTGAGAAGGTATCTGCAATAGCAGAAGGATGATGATTCTACTATCAAGGTTCTACAAATCAGACCAGCCTGAACGTGATCAACAATGTCTACTCCAAGATCTAAATGATACTTGTCATAGAAGAAGGTTGTCATAGAACCTTGTAGGCTTCTACACTACTAAGAGATGATCTACGGGAGCTAGATCGTTGGAAACGACTCCAGAACCTGATTGGTTGCTGTAGCGTTAAATGTTTTATTCAGGACCTTTGGAGTATTTGCTCAAACATTTGCGTTGTGTCTATTAATTTGCTTTTCTGTTTAGGTTTTCGCTGACTGCTCGGTGAGATAACCGTTTTTGTAGAAAGTGAATGAGACACAAAAGGTTTATAGTGGTTCAACAATTGCCTACTCCACTCTTTACCCCTATTGAAGATGATGTGGATAGCCCTTCTGCTTTTGTACTTATAGAAACCCGATGGGTTATGATCAGTAACATTTTGGGTCGTGCACAGAGATCTGTGACTAACTCCAGAAACTCTCTGTTTGAGATTTTGGACTAAAGACAGTGACACCACAATCCCTGCGGTTGGGGATCTATAGAACGTTGCGGCTCCATGCAAGCACGTAGCAGCCCTATGCAGGCAGACAACCTCTTTGTCTAAGGCTGGATTTTTCCTCCGGCAGTTCCATCACTTGCTTGACTCCTCACCAAGAATTCCAGAAGCGAACAACACCCGTGGGGCTTCTCCAAAGCCTACAGTAGGTACTTTCCTTCTGTAGAAGCTCAAGTGTCACTGTCTCACCGTGAATCTCTCAGACGCAACCCTTCTTCTACTCACTGCCCTCGAACATATACACCCCGACATCTCCCTAATCCTGATGTACGTCTTCCACGCCACAGTGCAACCATATCCTTTGCGACCACACTCACGCCCGGCACAGCTTACACCCCGGACACTTGTTTTCTGCACACATGAGCAAACCAGCTACAAAACAATTGATACCAGCACCTTACCAGATTCCTCCAGACACGGCAATTCTTTTGCTCACTGCCCTGGCATGTATACACCACGACTTCTCCTTAAGCCTGATGCACGCCCGCCATATTTCAGGTGCAATAGATGTCGATTTCCAAATCATTCATAACGAGATTGTTATTTTAAAGGCAAGCAGCAGTCACAGCACAATGTCTCTCAAAATTCGGTAAATTTTTCAAAAGAAGAAGAGTTAAAGCAAATATTCTTTTCTTGTTTCAATGCAATGCAAGATATGAATGAAGTATGGTTTTAGGAAAGTGGATGTAGGAATCATGTGACAGGAAATAAGGAAATCTTTGTAGAGATCGACAACAGCCACAACTCGCTGTTAGAGATTGGAGACGACAAAAAGATTAAGATTGAAGTTAAGGGAATCGTTGTTATAAGAGCAGACAATGGTGAAGAAAAGTGGATTAATGATGTGTTATATTCTCCAGGCATTGCTCAGAATCTTTTCAGCGTCGGACAAAAGATGAAGAGAGGTTGTAAGATTACCTTTGTCGATGGTCAATGTGAGATCGTTGACAAAAATGAGAAGAGGATCGCTGTAGCGATGATGACGACGAATAATTTATTTCCACTGAAGATGAATTCATTCTTAAATGTTGTATTGAAGAGTGAAGTTGTTGAAGCTTAGCTAAGGCATCTGCGATATGTACATTTGAATCACAAGGGCGTAACGTTATTGAGAGAGAGGAATATGGTAATAAGTCTACCAAAAATTCAATCAACAGCAACATGTGTCTTCATCGTCTTTCATATCATACGAGTTGGTGCATGCCGACATTTGTTGTCCAATCCAAACTCCAACAATCGGTAACAGGAGATACTTTCTCCTATTTGTGGATGATTACACTCGTATGATATGGATATACTTTCTTGAAATGAAATCAGAGGCCGTCATTATTTTTTTGAGTTTCAAAGCGAATGCAGAGAAGCATAGTGGATATCAAATAAAGACTTTGAGGACAGATCGTGGAGGAGAATTCATTCATACCTAGGTGCCCCTGACGTTCTAACTAAGGTTGTGAATTTTCATAAGATCGAGTTGTTCAAGAAGTTTCTGAAGATTATAAATTAAGAGGGGGTGTTAAATGTCATTTTGTAATTTGTAATCTCATTAAGTATGCTTAGTGGTCTTGGAAGTTGGGCAGTGTTAATGGCCTAGGAACTAGCAGGAAGTTATGATCTAGGAACTAGGGTAGAGTAAATGATTGTTCTAGATCTTTCCAAGGACTCTATATAAGGAGTGGCAATCTTTAAATGATATATGTGAGTAAGAGAAAGACCGAGAAGGCATTATGGTCGTAGGAAAAGAAAGACGACTCCGTAGTTAGCTAATATCCTCTCAAATTTCATTGTTCCTTATTTCCAGAATCACTTCGCTGTGGCGCAGCAGTTTCGCAGACCCTTCATGTAATATAACAAAGCAACACTTTCCAAATAACCCCAACAAACCTACCTGTCCCGCGGGCCGAACAGAGCTGCCAAAGCCGGCCGACGATGAAGAGGATCTGGCGGAACCTCTCCAAACCAGTCCAATGGTTTAATCAGTCGTAACGAGGAATCGAGACTTGTTTTGATTCTTGCTAGAAACAACTGTTGAAGTAGATCAAGACATCCTTACCGAGTCCACTGCCATCTGCTTTGTAAATGGCCAAAGATGGCCTTGTATCGTTGATCTGATCGTTTTTATCTTGAATCAGGTAGATGTTAAACAGTCTGGATGGAGTGCTCCGAGCAAACCTCGAGCACGGCCGGAGATAACAACAAGAAGTTTCTTCTCTTTTTGATCCTCCTTTGGTGTGACTTGCTGCTTGCTATGGTTTGATTCATACATGAGATTATTGCTGTTATAATTCATTTACGCTTTGTTTCCCTACTGTTGGTTCATTCGTACCTCCGTGGTTCGCTGATGTTATTCCATTCCTGCCTGACAAACTACATTGTTGTTGTCGATTCCTTCTTGTTTAATTAATTTATGTATTGTTGTTTGTTACTTCTTGAATCGTTGTAGCTGAGATCGTGCTCATTAATCTTTGCAGCTAGACAAGTGCAACAATTTTTGTTAATGCCTTCAAATCCTCTGTCATTGTTTGTTGCATGTCACCACTGGTCTGCGTTTCTTTTGCCTTCGTGATGCTTAATTTTGCCACTAGTTTGATTCGGCTTTAGTTTTAGTTCATCTGGCTGTGGCTATTTCGATTGTAATTAGCCAGTTTAATGGAATGACTGGTTTGTTCATGTTCATTTTTAGTTCAAATGTGTGCCTATTTGCATTGATTTTGGTTCATTCTTGTTTTGTGCAGTGGCTAATCTGACGCATGACCACTGTGGATCAGTCGTTGTCTTGTTTTTGTTCGTTTAGTTTATGAGATTCTCATTTGCTAATCTCTGTTCAACTTTGTTGCGGCTGGTTCTTGATTATGTTCGCAAGTCTCTTGTCCATGTGATGCTGCGAACGTCGTTCCTGACTATATGAATTTCTCCTTATCATTGTTCAGCAGCAAAAGACTATACGTGGCTTAATTTATTTGTGTTCCAGCTGCAATTCCATTGCCATTTTTGTGGTGTGATTTGTCTTAACTTGGCTGCCTCCTTTATTGCTACCTGATTCATGATTGACTGCAAGTTTTATTGCTGAATTAAATATGTTTCAATTTGCTTTCCTCGTGCTTGATTATTGATGTGCACCTCTAAGTCCATTCATTTTGGTCTATATCTAGTTTTAGTTGCTGGTTCGTTTAAATCCAATGCCGATTTATACTTATCAGTTTTCATATTCAGTTTATTTTGATTCACGATTGCCGGTTTTATTCATTTTAAATGTTGGTTTCTCCGAGCATGTTCTTCATTTCGTTTACTTGAAAATCTCCAATCGGTTTACTTTGATTGCATTTCTAGTCAGTGCATATACTTTCGTCTTGTGGCTTTGGATTTTACTGATGTTTTCGATCCTGCTGTTGCTTTGATCTTATTCCTGACCAGTTTGGGGTGGTCCAAATACAACTTGACTTACCTTAGTCGAATTCCTGGAATCCCAAGGATTCGGGAGAACAAATTTCCCATGTCGATGAGCAAATCTCATCGCCTATTTCACTTGAGTTTGATTTCATTGACATGGGTTTGATGCTTTCGTCCGTCTTTCTCCCGTCTTTCTCTTGTATTTCTCTTGTTTTTCTCGTCTTTGTTTTCACCTTACTTGTCTTTGCATGTTGGGACGTAATTCGAGGCCCAATTGAACCAAAGCAACTTCAGTAAGCGGAGACGAGTCTCGGATCTGCCTGCACTAGCGTTAGTATTTCGTGTCTAACATTTTGTTCGCTTGTTGAAACTGATCGAAACCACTTACATTAGATACAAAACTTAAATACGGACCTAACAAGATGAACCATGGATAATTTGAGGTCTTGATCTATGATTTTCGAATTAAATACTAAAACAATGTCAGTTTCAACCATTTCGAGTAAATCATGTACTTATGTTAATCATTTGTTTTGCGAACTAATTTAAACTTATATACAACTCATTATATTATATATCTCTTGTATTTCGTGGCATGATAATCCATATTTGTGGAGTTATGCATGTTTTAGTGTTGAGAAAAAGTTCATTCTACATTTAAATTTAGCTTCCCTTGCATGACATAGGTACACATTTTCACTTGTACGTTGAGTTTGGAATATCAGATTGAGCTGAAATCTATGGCATTGGATTCATAACTTGAATAGCTTCGTTTTGATTATTAGAACACATCATTTCGTGCTCAAGGCTGAAAGTTGTACTTTATTCTTTGTGATTGTTCAAATCTGTCGCTCCACAAATTCGCATTTTTAATCATTGCTTGTTTACCTAATGATTTTATAGCAATATTGTTATGCATTAATTTTATTTGGATGCCCTTTCCTACATTGAGGTTTAGGGATTATCATTCATATCATGCATTGATCATTTAAATTTTCATACTTGTGTAATAACGCACTTACATTTGACATTCGTAATTTTCTATTCGAGTTGATTTGTTCATGGCATTGTCATTTCAAAATCGAGTTGTTACTTAGCTTATGAAGACATGATTTCATTTGCTAATCTGTGCATACTCCTCTTATTGTTTTCACATGTGAAAACCGACCAGCATTGGTCCGGTTGACGCCCAAGATCCATTCACGGTCGAAGGGTGCAAATTACCCACTCCATCGAGGATTCTCAAGAGGATTTTTAATGATCTATCTCACTTGGGAGGAAGCTCTAGAAGACGCGTATAACAGACTGCGTGGATTTCTCCGCGTGTGTAAAAACCACGATGAAGGAAGATTTTAAAGCGGCCTAACCGACAAATGAAAGGTACATGAGGGAAGGTGTAAGCCTTCTCGATTTTTTCTATTTTTCACTTGTATTGGCCGTGGGCCTAGGTGCATAGGCTCATGGTCACCACCCTTTCCCGCCAACATTGATCTAAATAATTGTATTTGATTGTGCATGTGATCATCACATATGAGTTTGCGATCAATGCCTGAATTGACCCTAAGCCCGTAACCCAATGACATGAGTCTGGGCCTAAAAGCCCAATCGGGTCTAACACCCGTAATAAGAAACTTTTTTAGAGCACCGTCACCTCTTCTTCGCATATTTGAGTGAGAGAGTGAGTAATTAGAAACCTCCGAACCCTCTTTGTTTTTTCTAATTTTATATCATTTTTTAAATAAAGTCGGTGGCAACTCCGTATTAGCTTATATAAGAGTTGATAGAGATTTTGAGCCTTCTAGGCCAAATTTTTTAGGAATACATTTAGTGTACTTTTCTTGGTGTAAAAAGTTTCCTTCTATTGTTTGCTGAATTTGCAACCCGAATTAGAGCGTAAAATCTCCGATCATACTCATTTTGATCTCACTTGTCATGAGTTTTGCAAATTGTTTGTAGAGGTTATCATCGGTTGATCCGAATATTACGTAATCAACATATATATAGACCACCATAAGATGATCCTAACTAGTTTTAAGGAAGAGAGAAACATCTACTTGACTTCTGATGAAGCCATTTTCTAGTACAAAGGAGCCAAGTTTTTCATCCCAAGCTCTATGTGATTGTTTAAGCCTATCTAGTGCCTTTGAGAGCTTACGGAAGTATTTTTTGCTCAATGTAAGCCTCCTCCCTAATTTCAACATTAAAGAAGGCTCTCCTCATATTAATTTGGTATAACTAAAAGTTGTTATATGAGGCATAAGCTAATGAAAGCTACAAGAGCAAACTTCTCATTGAAGTATATTCCCTCTTCCTAGGAATATACTTTGGCAATGAGTCTTGCTTTTGTTTTAATAACGGCTCCCAACTCATTTAGTTTGTTTATGAAGACCCACTTTGTTCGATTACGGATTGATCATCAAGGCATGGGACGAGTATAAACCCTTTGTTCATGTCTAATTGATTATGCTCTTTTTGTATTGCAAGAATCTACTATGAATCATTTAGAGCCTTCATCAACGTTGTCTAGATTGATTTGAAAAAGGAACATAGGATGTTGGTAGAAGTCACTAATAAAACGTCTCTAAATGGCTCTATTGATATCTTTTATGACTTTGTCGGTAGGATGACGTCCTCTATGTAAGGACGAACCATTAAATTATGATTGTTGATTGCTATATTAGAGTACGAACCCTCATTAGATCCATCAACATTAAGTCCTTCAAATACATTATGAGAATATAGGGCACAAGGATGCTCGTCCTTATTACCTTCTATATCAGAAGGTTCTTTTGCCGAGACAACGTTTTATGCACAAGGTATCGACACTATAGGTTTCATAATATCTTCTGTATCAATAGTTGAGTCATCAATTTTCACATTAATAGACTCATTAATTTTAAATGTCCTTTTGTTGAGGACTTTATGGGCTCTTCTAGTCATGAAGTATCCTAGAAAGGAACCTTCGTTTAAGTTAGTATTATACTTTCTTAGATTATCCTTAAAAGGTCGCAGTATGTAGCAGGAAATTCAGAATAGATGAGACTAGCAAAGGTTGGGCCTTCTTCCCTTAAATAGTTCATATGGAGTTTTATTCAACTTAAGCCGGATAAGTGCCCTATTGGATTTGGAGTATGTGGCAATCACAACTTTTGTCCAAAAGGTTCTAAGGAACCTTATTCTCATAGATCATGGTCCTTAGTATCACAGGGTTATAAC
This sequence comes from Melastoma dodecandrum, assembly GCA_029817715.1. Taxonomy (NCBI): domain Eukaryota; kingdom Viridiplantae; phylum Streptophyta; class Magnoliopsida; order Myrtales; family Melastomataceae; genus Melastoma; species Melastoma dodecandrum. The sequence continues at coordinate 8,716,778 of JARUPY010000397.1, read as the reverse complement.
TCACTCTCTTTGTGATCAACCTAAGGGCGTTGTAACTCACTCTGAGCACTACCATCGTACTAGCACAACAGAAATTAACAAGGTGTTTTCGGTAAAGGTCACCATTGTGTATATTATCTAGTGTTCACCTTGATATATTCAATCTACCCCTTCCCATTTACACGCTCTCTTATATATAAGGACTCATGATTATTCGTTATACATTACAATGAATCGCTAAGATTTGTGCAGATCTCCAATGGGTACCACTTGTAACCGCCCCAAGGGTGACCCTTCTCATCTGATGCGCCCTTTCCAAATGTTGTGGTCATCCAAGGCAAACCACCCAAGAAACGTGCCCTTTCAAAATTATCCCCTCCAAGGGCCATGTATGTCCCAAGCCGTTCCTTCATAAAGTGTCATGTCTAATGCTCTCTAACCTGTTATTGCCCTCTCACAGATATGCCCTTTCATGAATCAATGCTCATGGAGCCTTCAACGATCGTGCCTTCATTACTTATGTATTCAAGCATATAATAAACCTCCCCCATTAGAGGAAGTGAGCGCCCTCGTCGACACTATAGCGAGGTATACTTGCACCTCATGCTCAAATTGCCACAAAGTATTTCCTTTTTCCCATTTACCATCCACAACGTCTCGACCTTTCCAGTAAATCAAGATTTCGGTTTTTCGGTTCTTCTTTCTTTGCTCGAAGACTCAGTGATCAACGATGCGCTCGATCTAAACATATGATGCTCCCCTGTTGTTGGAAGCCCTTGTTTGGCATGGTCCTGCCCCCTTCAGGTTGGGATCCTCATGAAATTGCTATAGGAAATTCACATTAGATGTCAAATTTATCATCCTTTTATGTAACTTAAATCGATAGGCCACCAGCCAACACATTACATTACTTTGCACGACCCATCATACCCTGGAATCAGGCAGTAATGATCGTCTTACTAATGATCTTTTCCTAGATCTGTGGTGTTAACTTGAGTATCACCTTATCATCCACATTGAATTATATGGCCCGCCAATGTTGATCAACATGCTTCATCATTCGTTGAGCTACTTTGGCCATGTTCTCCTGTGCCTCTAAAACAATCTCATGTTTGTCTAGTGAAAAAAATATGCTGCGGGAGAAGGTCCTCTAAAGCTTTATAATCCAACGTCCTGAGGGATTAAGGGTTGTTGCCCCATAGCAAGCTTGAAGGGGCTAAATCGTGTTGATGATAACGTGTGTAAAATTATTACAAAACTAGGTTGTATCAAGTAAATCGACCTAATTTCGTTGGCATGTCGTTATATAATGGCGTATGCACGCTTCTAGTAGCACATTAACCCACTTCATCTATTCATCGTCTACATATGATTTTTCGGAAAAACTTCAACTCGGTACGTATCAAATAAAAGATTTACATCGAGAAGTGACCCATGGAACGTTTGTCTCCATCGCTCACGATGTCCGCTGGTAATTCGATGTCACGTGTTTTTAAAACAGTTCCAATGTCACTTTCGCGGCTCTGTGGAGTGCTGTAATGAACACAACACATTTCGAGAACCAGCCGACTAGCACCATTATCGACATTAGGTCCCTAACCATTTGAAAACCTAAAATAAAATCCTTTGAAACCGACACCCATGGTTTCTCTGTGATTGGTTGTTCAACTAAGAGGGGGCTGAATCAGTGTTAAAGTCCAATTAAGGGTTTTTTAACTCTTTTTCAACAAACTCCGAAGAGAAAGAAATCTTATGTAAAACAGAACCCTTGAGACAGGTTTCTGTAATACAGAACATACGAATGTGATTGCGATTTGTTTGATGGACGCAGAGCCTTTATAGTGGTTCGACAACTTGTCTACATCCACTCTTCACCTAGAATTTGGATGGTTATGACTCAGTTTAACGTAATAGCAATTACAAAAAGCGATACGTGATCAACCTTTAGATCGGAAGGCTCCGCACCAGAGATAACTGAGTTGTGCAGCACAGACCACAAGGTTCAACACAAAAAGATGACTGAGCTGCATAGCACAGACCAGAAGGTTCTTTACCAAATGTGACAGCCCTCTATAGCACAGACCAGAAGGTTCTGTACCAAATGTGTCAACGAACTACAACACAGACCAGAGGTTTTGTACCACAGGTGACTCATTTTTCACAGCACAAACAGGAAGATTCTGTACCACAGTGACTCGGTGCATGTGTCAACGTGACTAACAATGGTAGCCGGTTGTCGGTCATTTCTCTCGGGCGGTATCCTCGCTTGCACAGCAACCCGTTGGGACTTCCTTCGAGACTTTTCACTTCAGCGGTGTCTCCACCTGCGTAGGAATCGTTGCGACTTCATTAGGACTTTTCATTCCAACGGCGTTCCACCTGCACAGAAACCTGCGCAATCCCTCGAGACAACGACTAAGCAGACACAAAACCCCTGCCCAGAGATCTCCTGCGTGGTCCCTCGAGACTATGACTAAGCAGACATAGAACCCCTGCCCAATGTTACCCTGCACACACAAAACGTTACCCCACAGAAGCTGGTGAGTCCCTCACCTTCAATGCTCCTAGGGTATTTGCCCTTCTCTCCGACCCACTACACGTTGACCACGACAGCAACCTGTCGCACACCTTCACCAACGTCTCTTGTAGCTTCCAACCAAGAGGCCCTCGTGGCCCCCAAGTCACTTTCCCAGAATACATCACCAACGATGCAGCCTTCTGCAGCTCCGTTCCTCGTGTATGACTAACAAAGCTCAAATAAAAAGATTACAAGCACTCAGCTCTCTCTCTTGATTTACACAATAATACAACAACATCTCCAACAACAACACCAGAGAATGTGGCTGAATTACTCTAATTATACAAGAAATTCAAAGTCTAAACGTAAAAGATAATTTTGATAAATCAGCCTTCAACAAACAACACGACAAAATATTAGATATGACTAAAATTTAATATTTACAAAAACGTCACACCCTGTCAGTTATTCTTTAGATAATCATATCATATCAATAAGATTATGATTTGATGATTATTCCATGAATACTGCGACATAGAAGGTTCTGGCTGAAACTGATGAGCAACCTTTTGCGAATGGAAATAATCCAAGATTAAATTCCACCATTATCAAATTCGATTTGATTATGTACAAGCCATCTAATTGAATGAATCTAGACAGATGATGTGAATAAACGTTGCAAATAACGATTCATTTGTGATCAGATTGATTCACAGAAAGTTGATAACAACCTTAGAAAACCTTCCCATGTATAGGAGATATATTTATCATATTTCATTCCATGAAAAATATAATTCATGTTTTGATTATTTGGAAACGTAATCCATTGAACTTGATCAGATTAATATCACGATCAACTCCTTTTCATTTCGTAATTAAACAATGATTAAATAATCATTTAATCACAAAAATATTTCTTACAGAAAGTTTTCAACATGAGTAGCTTCTGTAGTGTAGATGTTTGACTTATGTCTCACAGAAGGTCAAGGCTCATCATCAAAACCTATTCAACAATCTCCCCCTTTTTGAGGATGGCAAAACATTCATCGTTGAGGCAAATAATTTTGCAAGTAACTCCCCCTAAGTAGGTGTGTGTATGAGTCTTGCATTTACAGAACCATATGATTTCTGTTTAACATAGCATAGAAGCTTCTGTTATAAAAATAAGTTGTTCACAGAGCACAAAGCTTCTGTGATGTACAGAGCATGAAGCTTCTATATTTTAGCTCGACAAAAATGATGAGTTTTCACTTTTGCACTCCCAGCAAAGGTGTCTATGTCAGATCACGATTGCATACCTTGTCCAAGATTGATTATGAGTTATAAGTCTCATAGCCTTCTACACCTCATAAGTTATAGAAGATCAAAGATTTTTCTACAACTAAATACAGAGCAAATACTCCCCCTCAGCATAAATTTCCCCCAGTTTTGTCATGTTAAAAATAGGTGAAAGAAATATGATTTAGAAGAGAAGATTTCGGCAGAAGATATGACATTACATTCAAAACCAAAGTGCAGAGGGCAGTTTCAGTTCTTGTAGAAGGTATGACAGAAAGTTCAAAACCAACATGCAGAAGGTGGGTTTGGGTACTGCAGAAGGTAAGACATTAAGTTGAGACAACACATAAGATCACTTTGCATCATGAGAAGGGACCTCTACAAGGTTGTCGCACGGAAGATTTTCTTAGCGTTCCACCAAGCGAGTCAGATCCATGACCAGTCGCTGGAGAACGCGGATTTCTTCCCCTTCAGACATGGCTTGTTGCTAGACATCATTTAGGAGAGAGTTCAAGTTCGAGGGGAGATACCCTTCATCAAATGATCTGGGTCATCTCTATGCAGCAGTTGCTTTAGTTGCAAAGGCTCGAGCAGAAGGTGCAGCAACATCCTTTCTGTTGCAAGCTTCTCCTGTATAGAGGAGAGTGAAAATGAAGTCGTAGAACGTTTAACCTTTTATGTATCTTCTATTTCAAAAGGCTTATGTAAACAACAACACTTGTTTAGGAAATATATTTTAATAATATATTTCCTAATATGAGCTTCCAGACAAATCTTGGAGCGTTATTCGAATTGTAAAGTCGTGTCTAGGTAATACAATTTAGTTGTTTAGCATACAAAGGATTCTTCCTTGTGTAATTAAGTGTACAGCGGTTTGTACCTTTTTCAGTAAGTTTCTACAATATAAAGTACTTATGTAAGACTTTATATGGGATGACAGATTCCTAGTTCACTTTTGAAAAAGAATAACTTTTCTTTATCTAGAGGGTCTGTAAAGATTTCAGTCAATTGATGTTCTATGTTAACGTAGTCTACGCTTGCAGAAGCCTATTATACATTGTCCCCTCAGAAAGTGATGTCTGACTGAAATCTAGCACAGAGACATACACTGAATAGTATGTCAGGTCTAGAAGCTATAAGATACAGAAGAGAACCAATCATCCTTCTATAGAGCTTACTATCCATTTTTTTTTACCATTTTCAGCCTTGTTTATTTGAGTATTAGTACCCATTGAAGTAGACAAAGGTTTCGTGCCTTCTAGGCCGAATTTCTTCAGAAACTGTTTAGTGTACTTTGCTTGATGCAAGAATGTATCTTCTCCAGTCTACTGAATTTGTAAGCAAAGGAAGAACGTGAGTTCTCCCATCAGACTAATCTCAAACTCACTTGTCATGAGTTTGGAGAATTCTTTACAGAGCATTTCATCAGTTGATCTAAAGATAATGCTGATGCAAAATCGCGACCAACTCTAGATACTTCGACTCGAGGCAAATCGAGGTGGAGTTCCCTTCTTCATAACAGTCTGATTGATCGAGTTTGGAACCCAACAGGCCACCAGTATCCTTCGAATGAATGTGATGCGAGTTGGCCAAGTCGATGTGAAATCAAGAGGAGCGATTGAGATGGGGACTAGCTTGACGGTATTAAAGAGGTTGAGTTGAGTCTTCAACTCGAGAAGGCAGGTATTCGCCTCGAGATCAAGAAGACGTCGTTAGCTCGAAAAGACAACAGATAATCTCGAGATCTGTCTCAAGATCAAGAGTAGGGGGATCATCTCGAGAATAGGAGGACGATGTCCGTCCCGAGGTTAGCTTCCATTCGCCCAAGGGAACTCGAGAGCGCTCAAAGTCGGGATTTGTTTACGGACGGCCCAACCGAAGTCAGGCCCAGTTTCTTTAGTTTATAGCTTTTGGGACTTTGTTTTAGTTATTGTTTGGTTTTTCTATTTTGGGCCTAATTAGGAGCTAGGGTTAGCCCACTATTTAGTCCTATTTTAGGAATCTTGTGTTTAGCTTATCGCAAAACATTTTTGTAGTTTTTACCCAAATTTGGTAGCTGTCAAGTTCTTCCATTTACTTTTCACAACTTCTCTTATCGTTTAGTGGATTCCAAGCATGGCGAGATTTTATCTCAGTGTTCCCATAATCGGTGGTGTTTTTGTATCCGGTTGTGGCGTTCCAACCTCGTGGCAGTCCTAGTGGTGCTTCGGCTGTATACAGCGGCAGCCCGAGTTCTATCCCGTTGTTCGGTTCTGGTGGTGCTTAGGTTGTATCCAGCGGCAGTTCGAGTCTGTTCCCGGTCGTTTCTTTCCCCTAGTTTGGATTATGTCTTTCCCTTGCGTTACGTTTCGCCTCTGTCGATGTCTTTTATTATTTTCGCGGTTGGTAGCGCATCAGTTGGTATCAGAGAGTACAATTGTTGTGTGTTGAGCGTTGGGCTGTTGGCGAACGAAAAAAGTTGTTGGAAAGCGCACGGTTGTTGTGTTGAGTGCTGTGTTGATCGGAGTGCGCATGTAGAAGTAATGGCGAATAGATTCCGACGTGGGATGACGTTGGAGGAGAAAATTACAGATCTGAAGTATATGGTGCGCGTCGCTCAAATTGATCAGCGCCATAAGGATATTCAATCTCAGCTTCATTGTTTTAGAACCGGTGGAATATCACTGTTAAGCAAACGACTGATTTGTGATGAAATAGAAACGTCCCTACTAGTCGATTTTGCATTCAAATATCTTGAGAACCCTCTATTCGACTGTCTATTCGAAGACGATACTGACCTTCTTCGACAGAACAGTTGTCATGTTGACAGCCGCCTAGATGATTTGTTCTTAAATCATCTTTTCACTTCCGGCAGTGATGAACAAGAGTATGCCTGGAATGGAGATGTTCGAGGAGAGTTGACATACATCCCAACAAATATTCACCAAAAAAAGAGAGCTTGAGATGTGACTATTCAGAATCAAGAGGTTGAGGCCTATTTTGATAAATGAGAAGACTTCGAAGAGGATTCAGGTCCGATTTGGGATTCTGAAGGTATTGAGGAGTTGGAGGAAATGATCCTAGAAGAGTTAATACTCGAGGTTGCAGTGGAATATCACCAACAGTTTGAGTGTTTGACGGAAGCTGAACACAAATGGGGTTGTGCTGAACAAACTATTTTGAGCTGTTGAAGCTGAGTAAGGCCCCATTCCTCGAGTTACCCGATTGTTCTAGAGTATTCAAGGTCGAATATGCACCTCAGTAGAAGGATGTGGAGTACACTTGCAACAGTCGCGAACACCCATTGCATGCTCCAACGTAAAGCTGAAGGGAAACCTTAGTGCACCTGTTAGGACATCTCCAGTCGATAGGCGAGCTGAGTCACTCGAGTTGACCATTGTCGATCCTTTAATATTGAACCTCAAATCGGGAAGAAGTGGTTCTGCCTACGATCCTTTAATTTTTTTGACCGAGGCAAATCGCACACGTCTTACAATAGACTGAATGAACAAGATGGAAGTCAGTCGATGAGACGTGCCACAGCAGGGAGAAAAAATCGAGCGCGAAATCATTCAAGCGAAGTTTGTCATCGCGCGTCGCCGTCCAACTGTATACTGAATAGTGAAGGAGAGGACAATTTGATTGTAGAAAGAGGTGAGGGTGAAGAAAATCCTTTTGTGGATGAATATGGGGATGAGAAGAGTCCCAGGAGATCAACTCGGGACGAGGAGAGTCCCAGGAAACCAACTCGAGACGAGGAGGGTCCCAGGGGGTAAACTTGAGAACGTCAACCCTTACATCCTGTTACTATGCAAGTGGACATTCTCGAGTTCGAGGGATAATGAGATCCAGAAGAATTTCTCTATTGGTTGCATGCATCGAGAGAGTATTCGAGTATGAGGAGATTCCAGAGTATCGACAAGTCAAGATGGCAGCCACTCGACTGTTCAAGTACGCGAGTTTATGGTGGGAGAACCTGAACCAACACTGTTGTCGAGAAGGAAAGGAGAAGACCCGCTCATGGGATAAAATGAAGAGCGAGATGAAGAAACGATTCCTACTCGAGCGGTATCGACAAGAATTATTTCTTCGATTGAACACTCTGCATCAATAGTCCTCGAGTGTTTCTGAGTATACTTGATGCTAAAATGTGCATATCATCGAGCCCTTGGAGGAGACGATCGCTCGATATATCATGGGACTGAAGCCCAAAATTGTTGAGGAGGTCGAGTTACAATATTACTGGAATTTTGATGACGTGTGTAATCTCACGCACTATGTCGAGAAACAACACTCGAGGAGGATGATCCATATGCCGTTATTCGTGACGACGACTCCTTTCAACAAGGGGAGTACCTCCGTCAGAACGAATCCGTCGCCTAAGTCTGAAACCCTTAACTGGAGTGAGTGTAAGTAACAAGCTAGGAGCACGCTTGTGAGACAAGCTATAAGGAACACTCCTTTCAGCAAAGGGAGTTCGTCCGCGAGACCAATCTCGAGTTCGTACTCGAGAACTCCAATCTCGAGTAATCGCAAGGATCAGGGTCAAGTCCAAAAATATGAACTTCTCTAGGATGTTGAGAAATAATGCTTTGAGGAGCCAGAGCAAGGAGAAATGTTAGCCAGTCGAGGGATCATAATGGAAAATAAGGATTTTCATAATGGTGACAAGCGACAATGCCTATTGCTCCGCCGTTGCGTGGAACAACGCTAGGGGTATCAAATGAAAGTGGAAAAAGGGAGTGGCACCAGCATAGCCTCCACTATCAGAGTCGCACTACGGAAATGGTCGACCACGACCCACTCCCGACCATGCGAGCTTCAGTGGTGGAATCGGGAGAAAGGCATCCATGAGAAGATCTTGCTCTGTCCCTCCACTCCATTCAACTCGAGCACGATTCCGCGAGGAGATTGAGAGGAAGACTTGAGGCCGATCGAGTTGACAGGAAATGTCAATAGAAAGGAGCATCTATTTAGCCTCATTGAGCTAGATCAAGATGAGGAGAGTTTGCGAGCCTACTATATAGGAGGGCATCAGCCAGTTCGAGAGATCGAGAACGTGATGCAACTAAACCACGTCCACACGCAAGTGTCAATGGAGACCTATATTCGATTAGTGCTCCAGTCGATCCAGTATTTGTTTACGAGGTATTTTCGAATAGGAACTGGTGGAGTATTATATTAGCCGAATAAAGACCGCACAAGTTTGAGGGAAAACTTTTCTCAACAAGGGGATTATGATGCGAAGTCGCGACCAATTCTAGATACTTCGACTCGAGGCAAATCGAGGTTGTGTTACCTTCTTCACAATCGTCTAATTGATCGAGTTTGGAACCTAACAGGCCAGCAGTATCTCTCGAATGAATGTGATGCGAGTTGGCCAAGTCGAGGTAGAATCTAAAGGAGCGATCGAGATGGGGACTACCTTGACGGTATTGAAGAGGTCGAGTTGAGTCTTCAACTCGAGAAGACATGAATTCGCCTCGAGATTAAGAATGCGTCGCCAACTCGAGAAGACAACGGATCATCTCGAGATCAAGAGTACGAGGACCATCTCGAGAATAGGAGGACGATGTCGTTCCCGAGGTCAACTTCCATTTGCCCAAGGGAACTCGAGTCCCGGGAAGTCGAGAGCGCTCAAAGTCGAGATTTGTTGATGGACGGCCCAACAGACGTCAGGCCCAGTTTCGATAAAAACTCTTCTATAAAAAATCTTGAAGCATCGATGAGGACCATGGAGAATCAGATGGGTCAACTAGCATATGTGATCGCCTCGAGGCCACCGAGAAACTTACCGAGTGACATCGAGATCAATCCATGGTCAAAGGAACAATGTAAGGCAATGAACCTCAGAACCGGAAATGTAATTAACGAATATATTGGTTCCTCAAGCCAGGAAAACAAGGCGTCATTCGAGGAGGAACTTGGACAAGGGGGCATCAAGCAATCTGTAGATGAAAGAAGTGCATCTGAGCAAACTCTTCCTGAGGTTTCTCCTTCAGAAAATCAACCCAACAAGGTAATAGCTGATCTCAATGAAGAACAAGAAGAAAAGAGAAGTCCTGAACTCACTAAGGAGCTGAAAGCATGGAACCGTGAATGGCGTAAGAAACCAGCCCAGTCGCAACAAGTGACTTACCCGCCACCACTGTTTCCACAACGATCGAAAAGAATGGAGGACGAGAGACAATTCATGAGATTCCTGGAGCTTTGCAAACAGCTACACATCAACATCCCATTAACGGAAGCAATCGACAAGATGCCCACGTACGCAAAATTTCTCAAGGATATTTTATCAAAGAAGCGAAGTTGGGAGAAATTTGAAGTGATTCCGTTGTCAAATGAGTACAACATGGCATTGCATAAATCACTTCCGCCGAAGCTTGCCGATCCAAGGAGTTTTACTATCCCTTGTCGTATTGGTTCTAAAAGTTTTAGTAAAGCTTTATGTGATCTTGGTTCTTCAATTAATTTAATGCCTTATTCGATTTTTCAGGAACTGGGACTTGAAGGAGCAAAGCCAACAACAGTAACACTACAACTGGCGGATCGATCGATTACACACCCATGGGGAGTAGTGGAGGATGTGTTAGTTAATGTAGCTGATTTGATTTTGCCAACAGATTTTTTAATTCTAGAGATGGAGGCTGATAAAGAGGTGCCGATTATACTTGGTCGACCGTTCCTTGCAACAGGTCGAACATCCATTGATGTAGCAGATGGAATTCTAAAAATGCGAGTTCATGATCAGGAAGTGAGTTTCAATATTTTTAATACTTTGAAATACATTAATACGACTGATGAATGTTTTACTTATGACAAAGAGCAGAGTTTCCTGATTCAAGAGAAAGAGCATGAGGATTTCTCGCCGATGATAGAAGATGATTCCATGGAAGTGAAGTACATTCAACAAATTGAACCTCTCAGAGTCGACCTCTCAAAATCTTCAATGAAGCCATCCATCATAGAGCCTCTGATGCTGGAACTCAAACCCCTGCCTTCACATTTGAAATATGCATTTTTGGGTGAATCGAATAGTTTACCAGTAATTGTTTCTAATCGTTTAGATGACATGCAGTTGAATCAATTGTTGGACTTACTACGAACACATAAAGAGGCAATCGGTTGGAGTTTAGCGGACCTCAAGGGGATTAGTCCATCAATTTGTATGCATAAGATCGGACTGGTGGACGAAGAAAAGCGAGTGGTTGAAGCACAACGACGACTTAACCCAATCATGAAAGAGGTAGTAAAGAAAGAAGTCTGAAATGGCTCGATGCATGTATAATCTATCCTATCTCTGATAGTAATTGGGTGAGTCCCGTTCAATGTGTTCCAAAGAAAGGAGGTATGACTGTAGTTTTCAATGATAAGAATGAATTGATTCCTACTCGGACAATAACAGGTTGGCGCGTTTGCATGGATTATCGCAAGCTGAATAATCTGACCAAGAAGGATCACTTTCCGTTACCCTTCATCAATCAAATGCTTGATAGATTAGCTGGACATTCATTTTATTGTTTCCTTGATGGGTATGCAGGTTATAATCAAATTGCCATAGCGCCGGAGGACCAAGAGAAAACTATTTTTACGTGTCCATATGGAACATTTGCCTTTAGGAGAATGCCATTTGGACTCTACAATGCCCCAAGCACCTTTCAAAGGTGTATAATTGCGTTATTCTCCGATATGATGGAGAAAGATATCGAGGTATTTATGGATGATTTTTCTGTTTTTTGTGACACGTTTGATCTATGTCTCCAAAATGTAGAGAAAGTGCTCACACGTTGCAAAGCAACCAACCTCGTGCTGAACTGGGAAAAGTGCCAATTCATGGTAAGCGAAAGTATTGTGTTAGGCCACAAGGTATCTGAGATAGGACTTGAAGTAGACATGGCGAAAATCGAAGCTACTGAGCAAATGCAACCTTCGACAAATGTTAAAGCTGTTCAAAGTTTTCTAGGACACGCTGGTTTTTACAGACATTTCATTAAAGATTTCTCAAAGATTGATAACCCTCTTAGAAAATTACTCGAGAATGATGTTCGTTTTGAATTTACTGATGAATGTTACAGGCCTTTCAGGAGTTAAAAGGACGTCTAGTCACCGCACCTATAGTGATAGCTCCAAATTGGAGTTTACCATTTGAGATTATGACAGATGCGAGTGATTTTGCTGTTGGAGTCGTTCTTGGCCAAAGAAAGGATAAGGTGTTTCACACCATATACTATGCCAGCAAGACGTTATCGGATGCCCAGCTCAATTATGCAACAACGGAGAAAGAGTTTCTTGCTGTTGTTTATGCTTTTGATAAATTTCGCTCTTATCTTCTCAGTGCGCATGTTGTGTTTTATACAGATTATTCAGCAATCAAATACTTGACGGCAAAGAAAGACGCAAAACCGAGATTGATAAGGTGGATTCTACTACTCCAAGAGTTCGACATTGAGATTCGCGATAGGAAGGGGGTTGAGAATCCAGTTACTGATCATCTTTCAAGATTGGAATCTAGAAAGGCCGAAACCGAATTGAGCAAAAGAAAGGATGAAAGGCAGGTGGATGAGAATTTTCCATATGAACATTTATTTTCCATAATTACGGTGATGACTTCAAGCACTCCATGGTACGCAAATTTCGTTAACTTTATTGTAAATAATGAACTTCCTCCAAACTTAAATTTTTATCAGCGAAAAAAATTTCTTCATGATGTGCGATCTTATTTTTGGGATGAACCTTACTTGTTTAAGTTGGGAAAAGATAATTTGTTTCGACGATGTGTCCTAGAAGAGGAACAACTCTTGATACTTACAGGTTGTCATGCATGCTTGTATGGAGGTCATTTTGGAGGCATAAAAACAGCCTCAAAGGTACTTCAAAGCGGATTTTATTGGCCGACTCTATTTAAAGATGCTCATGAGTTTGTCATGAAATGTGATGGATGTCAAAGGGTTGGAAATATTTCTCGGAGGCATAAGATGCCATTGACTAACATTCTTGAGGTTGAATTGTTCGATGTTTGGGGAATAGACTTTATGGGTCCGTTTCCCTCGTCGTTTGGGAATTCTTACATTCTGGTTACAGTGGATTATGTCTCAAAGTGGGTGGAAGCATGTGCATGCCCCAAGAATGACGCACAGATGGTGACACGATTCTTGAAGAGGAACATATTCACTCGTTTTGGTACTCCAAGAGCTATCATAAGTGATGGAGGTACGCATTTTTGTAACAAATTATTTGAGAAGTTGCTTTTGAAACATGAAGTGAAGCATAAGGTCACAACGGCATACCACCCGCAAGCTAATGAACAAGTAGAAGTGACAAATCGGGAGATCAAACGGATCTTGGAGAAAACCATTAATCCATCTCGCAAGGACTGGGCAATAAAGCTGGACGATGCACTCTGGGCTTATCGAACAGCATTCAAAACACCCATTGGGATGTCACCATAACAGTTGGGTTTCGGAAAGAGTTGTCACTTACCGCTGGAACTCGAACACAAGGCCTATTGGGCGGTAAGAAAGTTGAATTTAGATCCACAATTGGCTTTTCAGAAACGTCTATTGCTGGTACATGAGCTAGAAGAGTTCCGCCTACAAGGGTAACCCAGGATGGCCGCACTTGCCGAGCCAATTTATACATGAAAAGGGAGACAAGAGTCAAGCCGACGAGCTACCCCAGGGGAGTATTATGTTCCATTCATTCTTTTATGCTTTATATTACATCGGGACAATGCATAATCTAGGTTTGGGGGTGTCGACTCTTTTCTTGTCTGCTTTGCTTTGATTTTGTGGTTATTGTGATCGTTTATTTTGAGTTTGAATGATCTTTAGAAGTGCGCTTTCACTTTCGCTTTCAATATTTTTTTTTAGTCGTTTTTTTTATGTTGAGTCAAGTTTGTCAATCTCCTCAGTGAAACCTGATGAAATCTTTGATGAGCTGACCCTAATTCAAGGATGACAATTAGTGCATTTGCTCACAACCTAAGGAATAGTTAAAAACGAATCTTAATTGTTGATTGGACATAAAGTGTTTTCAAAATAGAATTATTTCTCGGTATGAAGTGTTAGTGAATGAAAACAATTTTAGAAATTTAATAGCGCATGGTAGTTGGCGTTGAGTGGTGCTAGTCACACATTGACTGAAAGTGAGTCTTGGGTAAAAAAAAAAAGAGAAAAAAAAAGAAAAAAAATAAAACAAATAACGGTTACCAAGGCTCTGAGTACCAATGCTTAGGTGCGTAAAAAAAAATGAAATGAAAAGTTGTTTGATTTGCGCCTAATTATGTACTTGTGGTGTGTCCTTTTTGGTGTACTCGAGCATGGGATCCGAGGGGTGCTTCATCACCTAGTGCCTTGGTCCAACTGAACTGAGAGTCATTGATTGAATGCTCGTTACATGGGTGCACTACATTGTGATGATACATTTAGAGTCATGTAACCAAAATAAAATTTGTTAAAGAAAGTGATGAAAAACAACCTCTGGATGAGTGGACGGTTGGTGTTTGACTTGTTTTCCGCAAAGTGCTAATCTAATCTGTTTTATTGGAAGTCTTTAATTGTTGATTCCACTTCATGACATGTCGAGTTGATCATTTTTGGGAAATTGAATAAATGACTTGACTATGGGAAGTGAGTATATGCATTGCTGAGAATATAATGGAAGTGTTCGAATAGATTGATTCGGGTGTTGCTGAGGAACGTCGTTAACTTTATTTTTGTGTTTTATTTCTATGCATTTGCTCGAGGACTAGCAAATATTAGGTTTGGGGGTGTTGATAACTCTATGAAAGTAGAGTTATTTGGTACTCTTAACGGGGCTTTACATGGCTAGTTAGACGAGTTTATGTTAGAGTTTTACAAGATTTTATCGGGTTTTTACTTCAGTTTAGTTTTAAGTTACTTTGGTTATTTTATTAAATCTTGAGCTTATTTTGAGAGTAATTGGAACCTAGTTGATGCATCTTAGATTTGTTTTGATTTGCTAAAGGTAAATGAAGAGAATCATAAGTTGGGCAAGTGAAAATTGATAAAGTGCTGAAAAGTTACAGAGAGCAGAAGGACGCGTCCTTTAATCTCAAGGACCTGACCGTGCAGAATCAGCAGACTACAGAGAGCAGAAGGACGCGTCCCTCAATCTTAAGGACGCGACCTTCAACGATCTGTACAAGATCTCGCCAAATCACTTGATTCCTTCATTATTACGATTTGAAGAGAGAGAATGCATCAATTAGTTACTATTTTTATTATTCTTAGATTATTTTGGTATTTAATTATTTTCTTAGGCTTCTTAAGATCTTTGAGAATATTATGAAATCTTTTAAGGGAACAATATATTCTCTAAGATAGCCTAAGGAGGGGGATAGAGTTTTTCATTTGTTTTAGTTTTTTTTAGACTTTTCCTCTGAGGAGAAGGGGGAGGTGCCGACTAGGGTTCAAGAGAACATCCGGACAAGGCGACTACCAACCATATCGGGAGATCGGGAGGCCGTTCCTTATCCATTTTCCTTTATTTTTATGTCGATGCTATTTTCTTCTGAACTTTGGATGTTTTCTTATTTTAATATGAACTAATTTTCTTATCTAGGGTGCTAAATTTGCGAGACTTGTCAAGGTGATTTTGAACGTGATTTATTTTATTTGAAAGTCTGGTGTTCTTTGATGTGCTTGCGTGTTTATTTTTCTGAAATATGATTGGCGTCGATTTCTGAAATAACTCGGATTACCTTAGCATCTGGAGGTGTAAGATTAATTCGAGAGGAAAATCGAAGAACAGGTTAATAGAAACTGGAGATAGGGATATCACAGTTGATATTAATTGGATTGACTATTGGGAGTAGATTAATAATAACCGTAGATAGGGATGTCACGATTAATATTAATTGAACAGAATGCTAGGAATTAATTGAATAGAGATCGTAGGGATACGTCTAATATATAGGAGAGCATGATTTAAATCCTCGGACAGCTTTATCTAAACATTAGATTGATCCACGACAAGTTATGTAAATTTTAGTTGCCCTACGCTTTCTTATTGATATTTTCTCGTGATCCTTGCTGATTTTATTTTAGTAATTTTCGTTTAATCCATCATTTATTCGATTGGTCTAGATAATATTTAGTGGTTAATTGGTATTCAGGAACAATTAGTCCTCGTGGGAATGATATCTTAAGTGCTATAATCGATTCGTGTGTATACTCGTGCACAACACATTTTTAGCATGACCATAAACCAGCGGTCAATCGTCCATGCTAGGCCACACAATCCCTTGCTCGTCCTTCCTCAAGGAGCTTCAAGGCAAATGCTATCGAGGAAGAAGACGCTACACCTGATGAGGCTTTCCCTACCATGCATATTGCTTTTGGCCGTACCCATCGTGTCAAAAACGGATATTTTTTTATGGATGATGTTTATCATGGCTAGTGCAAACTGGCAATATTAATAGGGGCAAACACCAGCATGTGAAGACAAAAAACAAATGTCGTGAGTTGTTACATAGACCATCAAATTGAAACGTACCCCGACAGATTCTTACAACACAGGTCGGCAATCTCTTAGCAGACCGATTTGCCCGTCAAACATTTCATACAAGGGAGTTGAGCGAGATTACGGGTAACGATTTTTTCACTAAAAGATGACTTGGCAAAAATTTATAAAATCAAAACAATTTAATGCAGTTACTCAAAGGATCAATGGAAATAATAGTAGTCGATAAGTACGTTGAGCATTGGATATTGATGAAATACCGCCAACCATATATAGTTAGGTACCAGGTACCGCGCCTTTCATTGCCAAATGGGAGAACATGTTCAAGTATACAAGCGTAGAAGTCAATCACCTATAACAAACTCCAAGGGTTGTTCATGGAAATTGACCTAACTAACAAATGTAAAACAACCCTCATAATAGACAAAAGATACGAACCTCGCAACATAATCATTGGTCTGTATATAAAGTTCATAACTGATGTCGTGCCAGTGAAATAAACTTGCAAGCGCAAAGAATCTTACTACCAGAAGTAAAGTGTTACAGTTAGGCACAACAACATATCTAATCACAAACGCTGAAAGGAGATAATCAAAGTTGAGTATTTACCTGTCAACTACATCATCTGTCCAAGCATATTGGAGCAACACTTTATCATCGTGGTTCAACATATCAGGCGGGGGATCCGGACAATTCGTGAGAATAACCTCCGAAAATTCTATTGAGATGCAAACAACGAAGATCAACTTTACCTCTTTGCATTTGTATGCAAATACGATCTCGTACAACTCACGTTGATGATGCATCATGTTTTCCATCATACTCCTCATATCTAACACGGTCGCACAAATTACGCCCACCTCTTTCGAAAGCTTGGACACCATGCTTTCGGCATTGACAACTCTACCTATCGAATTCGCAGATCCAACAGTTAGATCCGCATCTGAGAGTGCATCAGTCATTACATATTTTGCTTCATCAATGGCATCTCTTGATGTGTTCTGTGCTGCACTTCTCTATAACAATTACAAAACACCAGATTTTATATCGGTCCAAAGCAAGAGATGCAATTTGCAATGTGATAAATACCTTATCCTTCTCCGACTCCGAAATTTGAATCTTATTTCAAAGGAGAGTCAGCCTATAATCACTCTAAAATGATTTAGCCAATATGAAACCCACGCGCCTCCTGGGAATCAGGCTATTGACGGATGATTTGCTTGCAAAGAAAAACTCCATCGCAATCACAAAGATGACTTAGTTATTGCCTATTCAAAACGTATAAACTAATGCAATGCGAAATCCGTCAAACAACTTAGATTTCTGTCGTTAGAAGCCCTTCAATAACCTCTCATTTACTCCTGCCATCAAACCCGTCAAACAACTTAGCTTTACGTCTTTAGAAATGTCCATTACCTCTGAAAGATCGGCAGCTGTAACCCGACGCTTTATTCAGTCAATAACCATGACCTTAGAGATATGATCGAAATGTCCAATGATGTGCTGCAACATTTCACGCTTCACACCATTCGAATTAATCTCTAGTATCCCTCCCAAACCAAGAGCCTTGATCGGGTCCTTCTTTACTTCATTA
Organism: Melastoma dodecandrum; assembly: GCA_029817715.1. Classification (NCBI taxonomy): domain Eukaryota; kingdom Viridiplantae; phylum Streptophyta; class Magnoliopsida; order Myrtales; family Melastomataceae; genus Melastoma; species Melastoma dodecandrum. The sequence continues at coordinate 8,698,947 of JARUPY010000397.1, read as the reverse complement.
ATAGAACGGATTAGTTTCAACATGGTTCTTGGACTACATCTCGTTTTGACATAAGATCGTAAAACTTATCGACTAAACACTATTACAACAGACAAAGCGTAGGTATATCGCAATTACCCAATTAGTGCAATCTTATCGTGTTGCATTTCCTCTCAATACTTATCTTCTCTAAGCTGGAAGGGTTACCAACTTTGTACTTCTTTTTTCCTTACTTTGAAAGTTGCGCCCATCGCTTTTGAATCTACTCATGTTTCTACAATGCAATTTCCCGATGGCATTAAAACACTAACAATGAGTTTACAAAACAAAATTCTAACCAAGTTAATGGCATCTCTTTATGGTCATAAGCCCTTCCAATAAGTCGGACCTCCTTAAAAGTTCTTTGCATTGTTCTTTACTCAAAAAATCGAAATAAGTAATTCAGCATCATCAATTTCAACAAACAACAGAACAGATTTACTTTTCATGGGAAATATGCTTGTAAAAAACGAATGTACGATCCTCCTCTTTGAATTGAAGTAACGTCGCACTCTAAGTTAGTGGCTGTATCCATCTAAAACTACATACAACACAATATAAACACCCCAATGTCATATACTCATACATCTCTACACAACTGCATGTATTATTCAAGTAAATTTGTGCAATAAATCACCCGTATTGAGATGATTGTTTGTAGTTCGAACCCGGGACCTAAAGTGAAACAACCATGCATGTAAGAAATATATAGAAAATTCATTCATCGGAGACCCCTTCCACTTAGCCACGTGATCTACTCCTCTCCATCAAGTCCTTCTACAAGACGCACTTAGTCTTCGACCTCCAACGAATGGACGACAAAATCAATAATGTATTCGGCTACCATACCTAGAAACTAACTAGGTGAACAATGGAGGCTTTCGTCCTTTGATCGAATTCGGATGGTGGGTTCGTCTCTCAGCCTATTCCTCAATAGTGTTACCTTAACAAGAAAGAAAACTAACTAGGTTCAAAGGAAGGGGTTTGTCAAGGTAAGGAAGTGGACAGTTAGTCATGGCAGCGGAGGGTGGCTGTTCGATGTAGCAGATGTTGGTGCTGGTCGAGCAAACGGAGGAGGCCGACTTCTGATCGATATTGAACGGAGGCTGGGCGAGGCAACCCAGTAGGTGGCAGCAGCGAGAGCGAGGCGGATTGATACTTGGAAGGAGGAATATAAATTTGAGGACGCGGGCAAATAGAGACCATTTTTAAAATGGCAATCCATGGAAGAAGGAATAAAAATTGGATGACGCGGACAAATAGAGGGAAGCGCTAACGGTACGTGCACGTAACCGTTACGTAATTTACTAAAATCGACTTTTTTTTTAGTAATCTTTATTAAAAATCGACGTTTTTTAGTAAAATCGTCAGTAAACTGCTGTAAAAATTTGTAAACCGTTACTAATTTTTTACTGTTTGAAAATACGGAAAGTTACTAAAACTACGTTTAGTAAATCGGACGTGAAATTTACTAAAAAGTTTAGTATCCGGTTACTAAAAATTTCGATGATTTTTTGTTTTTTTAGGAAACCGTTACTAAAGTTTTACTGTTCAAGTTTAGTAATCGGTTACTAAACTTTTTAGTAAATTTCACCTCCGATTTACGAAACGTAGTTTAGTAACTTTCCGGATTTTCAAACGGTAAAAAATTAGTAACGTGTTCCCAATTTTTTTAGTAAAATTTTCATTTTTAGAAATTTTCTAGATTCGCCGTCGAAAGATTTTAGTAATGCTTTACTAATTTTATAAGTGAATTAGTAAATTACTGTGTAACATTGTGACTTCGTTAGTAAATTACTAAAGTCGTCATTTTTTTTCGTAATCGTTTACTATTTTTTGAAAAAATTTGCTAAATATTTAGTAATCGATTACTGAACTTTTTAGTAATTTACTAATCAGAACAGTGCAAAACAGTACATTCCGAACCTAACTCCGAACCTATTTTAAGTGTAAAATTACCGCCCTAAGATAAAATTACTAAATCGTTTCCCAATTTCCAGTTGTCTCTTCCCTGTGGTCGTCGTCCTCGTTGTTTGTCTTCGTCCTTCGTCCACCTTACTCCCTCCTGGTCCCGACGAAATCGTCCTTGTTGAGTCGCATTCCACCCTTCTTCCCATCCGAACCTCCCCTCCGATTGACCACTCCAACCCCCTTCCTTGTTCACACAATGACGTGAGCAGCGATCCCCGTTTACTCCACCTGCTTCGATATCCCGTGCACGAACTCGGCCTCACGAAATATGTTTATTAAGGTCGAAATTTGTTTTGCAGGAAATGAAGAAGTTGAGCTTGAAGTGTGATAAAACTCATTCCTCCAAAACGGTAAATACTGACATTGATCAAAACGTCACATTCATGAGACGGACACAGGGATTGAAGATTTCCCAAATACAACCTCGTGACGGAAGATGGACATTTTTTAAGGAAAAAAAATTCAAGCTCCAGGGGCCACATCCTTCAGCTTTGTCTGCAGGTACCCGCCGTACTCCCTTGTGTAGTCCTTCACGTGCCGCGCGGTGTCGTAGATCCGGTCCCTCGCGTAGTCCGCCCTCTCCGATCTCGGGGGATGGCACCCCCTGCAGTACTTGTACAGCAAGGAGAGACCCACCAAGGCTGCAATACTGAATCCCCCCACCGATATCACCCCGACAGCCGCCAGGGCCACCAACGCCGCCACTGGTACCCACAACGGGCTCGTGAGGATGATCAAAGGGGTGAGGAATATCAACCCCGTGTGCGAAGGTGTCGTCGAAGGGAGCGGCCATGTGTCGAGGGGCCCTGTAGTTGGGGCGGCGGTCGGCCATTTGGTTTTCTGGGGTGGAGAGTGGCTGTTGATCAAATCAAAGAGGAAGAATAGGAAAAAAGGGATTAGTTCTTGAAGTACGAAATTGAGTTTGGATCTGACAAGTGCCTTTCCATACCTTTGAAGTCATCGAGTACTTTAAAATTATAATTAAATGTTTGGCTTTAAAATTTTAAAAGAAGTTATTTGTTAATTATTATAAAATAGTAAAGTAAAAGAACATATCATTATTTTACCCCGCAGGGGTGAAATGGTAATTTCACACTTAAAATAGGTTCGGAGTTATGTTCGGAATGTACTGTTTTGCACTGTTCCGATTAGTAAATTACTAAAAAGTTTAGTAATCGATTACTAAATACTCAGCAAATTTTCTCAAAAAATAGTAAACGATTACGAAAAAAAATGACGACTTTAGTAATTTACTAACGAAGTTACAATGTTACACAGTAATTTACTAATTTTGCTTATAAAATTAGTAAAGCATTACTAAAATCTTTCGAAGGTGAATCGAGAAAATTACTAAAAATGGAAATTTTACTAAAAAAATTGGGAACATGTTACGAATTTTTTACTGTTTGAAAATTTGGAAAGTTATTAAACTACGTTTAGTAAATCGGAGGTGAAATTTACTAAAAAGTTTAGTAACCGATTACTAAACTTGAACAGTGAAACTTTAGTAACGGTTTCCTAAAAAAACCAAAAATCACCGATATTTTTAGTAACTGGTTACTAAACTTTTTAGTAAATTTCACCTCTGATTTACTAAACGTAGTTTTAGTAACTTTCCGAATTTTCAAACAGTAAAAAATTAGTAACGGTTTACAAATTTTTACAGCAGTTTACTAACGATTTTACTAAAAAACGTCGATTTTTAGTTAAGATTATTAAAAAAAAAAGTCGATTTTAGTAAACTACGTAACGGTTAAGTGCACGTACCGTTAGCCACTTCCCAAATAGAGACCTTTTTAAAACTGAAAATCCAACAATTCGGTTTGTAAAAAGATTGTCTGATTATACTCAAATCCGGCAATCCCACGTTGAAAAGGATTTCCAGTTTACTAATTATAGTTTAATAATTATAAATTGAAAATTAAAACACACGTCAAGTCAACAGATCCTAAATCTAACCATTACAAAAAAAGAAGTTCGAAAAGAAAGTTAACACAAAATCTATTCCTACAAATAAAAGTGACCCCACGGGATTTTAAAGATCCCGGCTAAAGACCGAGAAATTTATAAAAGAACCTGAAAGAATCAGTTTGAATTTGGATTGTTGGGAGTGTGAAACTCAAGAGTAGCATTACATTTGCATAACGGATCACTAGATAAATGCTAATTGGAAATTTTATAGGCGAGTTATTCAATTTTAGAATGTTGACGTCACCCCTTGTTTGCTTCTCAATTGTAGATGAAGTTGTTTTGTGTTCATCTTAGTGGAAGATTCATCATAGAATTATGAGCTTGAAAGTGGATAATGCCTCTTATAATAATGTTATTGTTAACCCTTAAAAACTCGACATAGAATAAATGGCAGCATTATTTATTATGGATTATTGTTCATGTTATTAAGTTATTGGGCTCCTATCTAAAATTTGATAGAACGAGATGGATTGAAGTTTATTTCTTGACAAGGTACGTTTCTAATTGGAATCATGAGAAGATTAGAAAGAAATTAGGTACAATGGTAATTAATATCAAACTAAAATTTCACCATCAACTATATTGATTAACGTGAAAGAGAGTTCAGGAAACTGATATATGACCGTTAAAAAATCAAATAGTAAGAAAAGTAGATGAAGCAAAGACTTACTTCCCTTGAAAGCAAAGTATAAATTACAAGAGTTAGACAACTAGATACCCATATGTGGAGGTGAAAATGATTGTACTTGTGTTATTCTGGACTAACTAAACTATTTATAAACCTAATGATGAAAAACACAAGGATGTTGGATGGAACTACCTCCGTATTAACACAAATGTGTTGAAATTGGGACGAAATCGTTGTCAGCCACTGCCATGTACTGAAATTAAGCTCTTTATCCACTTGCAATCGTCGTTACCCGAAATTAACAGTCTTTGTCCTTTGACTTGATCGATACGCTGAAGTCCATTGTCAATTCTGGGTGCTTATACTAAGGTGGTCGATACATTAATCTTCTTGAGATACTTTTTCAAACCCAGCAAATTTCATGGTCCTTTGCTTCATGACCCCATAATCACTTTACTCTTTAAACATTATGCTCTCCTTTTTCTCCAGGATTTATTTGTTAGGAGGAAGAATAACCATCACTCCACACGTTACTTTACATTAAAAAAACCTTCTAATTGTACTGTCATTTAGTTTCTTGGGCAACTTTCATCAAAACCCTCAATTGCCTCAATCTCTCCTCCTACATGATATCGAATCCGCCATCCATGGCAAAACATGCTCCTATGTACAGAGGAGTAGCCGCTTAAGAGACTTGTCGTAGTTCGTCGTGGACACCGCCATGGATAACGTCTTTGACCTTGAAAACTAACCGCCAAAGAGGGAAGACCGACGATTTGACCCTTTCTCTAGCCAGTTGTTCTGGAAGAACAAGGGATCCTCTTGAGCCAAGGTGCTCATATTAACCCTTTTAGTTGCGGAACATAAAGTTTGAATGATCTGTCGTGATGAGACGAAGCCAATACAAGGGACTGAGTTAAGTACTACTTGATTGAATTTAATGCTCGCATGTGTTCAAGAGTTCATTCGAATATAGGAGAAAAAGAATAGAGCCGCTTGCGAGTTGGCTCGGTTAAAGCTCGGTTGGAGCTCGACTTTGACCGAGCTCGAGCCTACTTGGTAGCGATACAAGCCACGCTCGAGCCTTGTCACTTACAGCTCAATTTCTCACGAGCCACTCGCGAGCATAATATGATATAATTGTTGAAGGTAATTTATAATTCAATTCAATGCAATATTAGTAACGAAAATCTCATTTAAGTGGGTCATTAAGTATAACATTTAAGTAGATTATTAAAAATGTCGGCTTCTATTGTCATTTGAGTTTCCTTCTCCTCCCTATATATAAAGGGACGTGTAGACATTTCATGGAAGAGAAAGTTTAAGAAAGAGAAATCATTTCCGCAGCCAAAACACTCCAATATACATTCCTAGTAGATCCAGCAACTCCACAGAAGGTTTCCTCTATCCTACAGAAGGTCGCCGGCGATACAGAACCTACGTTCTGCTAGAACTTTCTCCCTTCCTATCCAATCTTTTCACACATAATGTAATGACTCAGAGTTTTAATAATAAGGCTTGGACCATGGAAGAAGTCTTGGGCTAGGTGAGTAATGAGCCCATCACTGTTACTAGCTTGTAGAAGAAGCCATTATATGACATCCTTGTAATATAAAAACAAAAACTCATCGAAAAAGGGGGAGCAATTCGGTGGGGGGGGAAGGAGGGAGCGGACAACAGAGAAGAGGAGGGACCTGTGAGAAGAAGGAAGAAGAAATTCGTTCAAGGTGGAGCACGGATCAAGAAATATCTGGCATCGAGAAGACCGTTCAAGGGAGAACTTAAACTTGCAGAGGGGTTTGCCTAAAGGAGAGTTGCTTCGGAGGAGGAGAGAGCTTGAAGAATTCGGCAAGGACTCAAGCTCAAGGTTTGTTCCCTTGCTTCCTTCTCGTATTCGCTTCCTAGAATGGCCGTATCTCTATTATTTGTTCTTGTTATTGCGATGATGTTATGTATCGTCGTACTGGGATGCGTTAGTGGCTGTCCGGAACAAGGGATGACGTCCGCCCCATTAAAAGAGAAGGGGAAGGTCGTCCTCGTCTTGGAAAACGGCAGAGCGTTCAGTCCCTCGGAGTTGAGAGGACCTAGGCTCTGGAATTTGAGTTGGGGGACAGCATATCTCTCTCGGAGGTGGAGAGAGGGCTAACGGTAAAAGTTGGAACTTAACGTACCCTTGACTAGGAACTATGAGGTTCTGGTTCTGTGCTGTCGTTGTGCCGATCTCACGTCCTGAATCATGTGGATGTTCAGATCGTGGCTGCGGAAAGATGCGAGTGTTAACTGCAGAACGGGGAGGGTGTTGCTTGGACAGCTCGAGGAAGAGCGGAACTTCGTCCCAGTGTGCGGAGGTCGTCCCTCCGCCTGGGTCGACTCCCTTCTGGTTGCTGGCGTAGTCGACTAACTTCTTCCGTTATCTGGTTTCGGAATAATGGTGAATGGCGATGACGTGAGTTAGATCATGGAGAGTTGTTGGTAGTGGCTGATTTAGAACAGCCGTATGTCCTCTTCCGTTTGTGAAAGAACCGTGCTTATGGGCTCCGTAGCTAGTGCTTGGATGAAATTGTAATCTCCCGTCCCACGCACGTTTGTTGAGTTAGACAATTAGGGAAGGAACGTTGACTCTCTTGCCCTTTTTGTGTACTGTATAAATTCGTAATGGCATGTGGTAGAGGATCTTTTCTCGGTGATTGCCCTATTCAGTTTTTGTGAAACTAGTGGTCGATAGTAATAGCGGTGGGTTGAATTTTCATGTTAACAGGAAAGAAATTTGGGAATCTATAGTATAATTTTTAAGACTAATCGTTGTTGTGGTTGTTTCTCTTTCTCAGGATTGTGAAAAGTATAATCTTTGGATTTAGGAACCTTTCAGATGGTATCAGAGCGAGGTTAAGCTCGGAGTAATAAGGTTGGAATTTTAAAATGTAAACGAGTCGGTTTTGGACTCGGGAAATGGAATTAAGCGCGGACATATGCGCGTGAGGTTGTCAAGCTTCTTTGACGGGTTTACGGACACTTTCCGGGAAAACAAATGGGTAGGGATTTTGTAAAATCCTGTGGAAAGTTTGTGTATATAAGCTTGCAAGGAACTCGGGCGTATTTAGCCTGAGGCTGTGAGAGGTTGGTATGACTCAGGGTGTTGGTCGAACCTGAAAGAGTTTGGGAAAAGAATAACGATATGGACATTGTGTAAATATTGATTGTTGGAAATGAACAATCATGTGTTTGGACTGATAGAACAATGTCAATTGTTCAGAATTGAATGTAAAAAGGTTCGGTTGCTCAAACATGTTTATGTTGATTAAACTAATGTTTGAGGTATTGAGAATTATCTTTCGCTCATGGAATGAATAAATGTTTGTGTGTGTGAGTACACGCTTCCATTGATGTAGTATTATGAGTAAATGACATAATACTTGGACTGATTATGCGTTATCATGAACGCAGGATGACTGAAGAGAGCATACGCATTGCGGTGCGGAATTCTCCTCCTAGAGATGAGGAAGTACAACGCAAGAGAAGGGTCGCGCTTATCGGGCAATTTCGGAAACTTGAGGTCCCCACCTATTCGGGCGAAGAAGGGCCCGAGAAGGCGGAAGAATTTATTGTCGAATTGGAGAATGCTTTCGATGTACTGGGATGTTCAATAGAAGAGAAGATGATGTTGGTACAACAGTCAATTAAGCGAGAAGCAAATGACTGGTGGAAGGCCAATAAGGATGGAGCACGGATTCTTCATACTGGAGATGAATGGACAGTGTTCAGAACGACATTCCTAGGAAAATTCTATCCTCACGTGTTCAAAGAAAAGAAAGCTAGAGAGTTCTTATATCAGAGGCAAGAGGGGTTGACAGTGGATGAGTATGAGGCTCGGTTTTCTGCTCTGTCGAAGTATGGACCGCCAATGAGCGCTGAGGCAAAGGCCAAGAAGTTTGAAGAGGGACTGAGACCAGAAATTAGATTCCAACTAAGGACTTTGATGCTCACAACTTATGAGGAGATATATATGAGAGCACAGAGTGCCGAAGAAGGATGGGCAGATATGAAAGCTGCGGGAGAGGAGGTGAACATGAGAAGGATGCTAGGAACAGGACCACCTCCAAGGAAGAGATTTCGGTTTGGAGAGTCATCCTCCTTTGCTCCGCGGTTTCAGGTGAACCGACCCCCGAGAGCTCCGATGCCGTCACGGTCATTCTCTCAGGGACGAGGCCAAGGAGCGAAGACAGGAGGTCCACCTCTCTGCCAGAGATGCGGGAGACGTCATTATGGAGATTCGTGTGTGTCCAGAGAATTCACTTGTTATCGATGCGGACAGCCAGGACACATTCGGAAAGAATGTCCCCAAGGGCAAGGAGCGGGCTTCAGTAGAGGGTTAACCGGATCGAACGCTCCACGCCCAAAAGGCGGAAGCAGACTAGGATCGACTGTGTCTACTTCTAGGGGATCAGTCAGTGGGCCTACAGAGACTGTGAGGCTGAATGCGACCACGGAAGCGGATGCCGTCGCATCTCGCGGCGTGATCTCAGGTACGGTTCGACTCCAAGGTGAACTAGTTTATGCCTTGTTTGATACCGGTGCTACACATTCTTTTGTATCGTATAACTGCGTGGAGAAGTATGGGTGGATAGTAGGAAAGACAATGAAGCAGTGGCATGTTGTGTTCCCTACTGGAATAGAATACTGCGTTGGTGATGCATGTCTGGGTTACGAATTAATTGTAGCTGGGTTGAAATTTACTATTGACCTGTTGGTGTTACAGATATGTGATTTTGAAATCATTATGGGCATGGATTGGTTGACTTCCAGCCATGCACAGGTAGATTGTGAAAGGAAGCGCATTTTGATTAACACGGAAGACGGAGATTCCCGTGAATATATAGACCATGGAGGATGTGGCCAGGTTTTGATGATATCGGCGATACAAGCGCGCCACCTTGTACAGACGGGGCACGAAGTATTCCTAGCGAATGTGCTGAACAAAGAAGCTGAGCTACCGATGTTGGAGCGGATTGAAGTGGTGAAGGACTTCCCTGATGTCTTCCCCGAGGAACTACCGGGACTACCACCTCGTAGAGATGTAGAATTTGTGATAGATTTGATTCCAGGGACAGCTCCCATTTCTCGGACTCCATATCGCATGAGTTTAGCTGAGCTGAAAGAACTCAAAGCACAGTTGCAGGAACTTGTAACTAAGAACTTTATTCGTGCTAGTGTAAGCCCGTGGGGCGCTCCTGTTTTGTTTGTCAAAAAGAAAGATGGATCGATGCGATTGTGTATTGACTATAGGTTACTCAACCAAAATACAATCAAGAATCGATACCCACTTCCACGTATTGATGATCTATTTGATCAGTTACAGGGATCAATGGTATACTCCAAGATCGATTTAAGATCAGGTTATTACCAGATTGGAGTACGGGAAGAAGATATTCCGAAGACTGCATTCAGAACAAGATATGGTCATTACGAGTTTAGAGTAATGCCGTTTGGGGTAACCAATGCACCAGCAGTATTCATGGGATTAATGAACCAAGTGTTTCGGCCGTACCTGGATCAATTTGTGATAGTGTTCATTGATGATATCCTTGTATATTCTAAGAGTAAGGATGAACACAAAGAACATCTTACTATTGTGTTAAGGACGTTACGAGAAAATAAATTGTACGCCAAACTTAGTAAATGTGAATTTTGGCTGGAGAAGGTAGCGTTCCTTGGACATGTCATTTCAGCTACGGGTATAGAAGTAGATCCTACAAAGGTGGAGGCGGTTGAGAAATGGCCACGACCAACGACAATATCAGAAATAAGAAGTTTCCTCGGTTTAGCCGGTTATTACAGGAGGTTTGTCGAAGGGTTTTCTAAAATAGTCACCCCTATGACTAAACTGTTGAGAAAGGATATCCGGTTTGAATGGACAGACGACTGTGAAAGATGTTTTGAGGAGCTCAAAAGAAGATTGACTAGCGCCCCTGTCTTAACCATTCCAAGTGGATCAGGAGGATTTGTGGTATATTGTGATGCATTCGCTCAAGGATTGGGTTGTGTATTAATGCAAAACGGTAAGGTAGTGGCATATGCTTCTCGACAGTTGAGGAAACATGCGGAAAACTATCCAACCCATGATTTAGAACTCGCTGCTGTGGTGTTTGCACTAAAATTATGGAGACATTATCTGTATGGAGAAAAATTTGAAGTATATACAGACCATAAGAGCTTAAAGTATTTATTCACGCAACAGGAGTTGAATATGAGACAACGAAGGTGGATGGAACTGCTAAAAGATTATGATTGTACAGTTCAATATCACCCCGGCAAAGCGAATGTAGTGGCAGATGCCTTGAGCAGGAAACATTGTTCACTCATGTGCCTCTTGGTAGAAGAGTCGCGAATGATAGAACAATTAAGTAATTTGGATTTACGCCTCGAAGAACCAGATGGACGTTTATGTATGGCTAGAGGGCAGGTAGAACCAGAAATGTTAATAATGATCCGAGGAGCACAATTCCATGATGAGTACCTAAGAATGGTGCGAGAAGAGATCGGAACAGAGAAATATGCCCAGTTTGTACTAGCACCGGATGGAATGCTGAGATTCCAAGGACGTGTATGCGTACCTGACGTGAAGGAAGTGAAACGTAGATTAATGGATGAGGCACATAAGGGTAAATATAGCGTACATCCAGGAATTACAAAGATGTATAGAAACCTGCGAAAGGATTTTTGGTGGCCTAAGATGAAGAAGGACGTGGCAAGGTACGTGAATTACTGCAAGACATGTCAGCAAGTAAAAATTGAACACCAACGACCAGGAGGATTATTAGAACCACTCCCAGTGCCAGAATGGAAGTGGGAAGACATAGCAATGGACTTCGTAACGAACCTACCCAAAGGAGGACGAAACATGGATTCTGTGTGGGTAGTGGTTGATAGACTCACGAAGTCGGCACATTTCATTCCTATTCGGATCAACTGGTCATTTGAGTCCTTAGCTAAGTTGTATATCAAAGAGATTGTGAGATACCACGGCGTACCCCATACCATTACATCTGATCGGGATCCACGATTCACGTCTAAATTTGTGGAGGAACTTACAAGAGGCTTTGGATACAAAGTTGCAAATGAGTACAGCCTTCCATCCACAGACAGATGGACAGACAGAAAGAACCATTCAGACACTAGAAGATATGCTCAGGGCGTGTGCTCTTGAATGGAAAGGAAGCTGGGTCGATCACTTACCGTTGGTAGAATTCGCATACAATAATAGTTATCACGCGAGTATTGGTATGGCGCCCTTCGAAGCTCTTTATGGGAGAAGTTGTAGATCGCCACTGTGTTGGAATGAACCAGGAGAAAGAACATTCAACGGACCTGAGTTGATACAGGAAACCTCAGATGTGGTGACTATAGTCAGAGAACGGATGAAAACTGCGCAGAGTCGACAAAAGAGTTATGCTGATCGTAGAAGGAGGCCTTTGGAATTTAATATTGACGATGAGGTATTCCTAAAGTTATCGTCGATCAAATCAATGTTCAGGGCGAAGAGAGCTCACAAGTTAAGTCCTCGTTACATCGGGCCATATAAAATAACAGAACGGATCGGGAAGTCAGCATATCGCATAGCACTCCCTCCGGAACTCTCCCACTGTCATGACGTTTTTCATGTCTCCGTATTGCGCAAGTATGAACCCGACCCGGATTTAAAGGCGGAAACATCAGAAGTTATAGTGAACGACAATCTAAGCGTGACAGTACAAACAGTACGAATTATTGATCGGAATAAACGAATACTACGAAAAAGAAAAGTATCGCTAGTGCAAGTCCTCTGGAGCGGAGCTGGAAGAGAACAGAAAACTTGGGAGCACGAAATAGAAATGCGAAACAAGTACCCTTTTTTGTTTGAATAATTAGATTTCGGGGACGAAATCTCCTAACGGGGGGAGAATTTGTAATGACTCAGAGTTTTAATAATAAGGCTTGGACCATGGAAGAAGTCTTGGGCTAGGTGAGTAATGAGCCCATCACTGTTACTAGCTTGTAGAAGAAGCCATTATATGACATCCTTGTAATATAAAAACAAAAACTCATCGAAAAAGGGGGAGCAATTCGGTGGGGGGGGAAGGAGGGAGAGGACAACAGAGAAGAGGAGAGACCTGTGAGAAGAAGGGAGAAGAAATTCGTTCAAGGTGGAGCACGGATCAAGAAATATCTGGCATCGAGAAGACCGTTCAAGGGAGAACTTAAACTTGCAGAGGGGTTTGCCTAAAGGAGAGTTGCTTCGGAGGAGGAGAGAGCTTGAAGAATTCGGCAAGGACTCAAGCTCAAGGTTTGTTCCCTTGCTTCCTTCTCGTATTCGCTTCCTAGAATGGCCGTATCTCTATTATTTGTTCTTGTTATTGCGATGATGTTATGTATCGTCGTACTGGGATGCGTTAGTGGCTGTCCGGAACAAGGGATGACGTCGTCCTCGTCTTGGAAAACGGCAGAGCGTTCAGTCCCTCGGAGTTGAGAGGACCTAGGCTCTGGAATTTGAGTTGGGGGACAGCATATCTCTCTCGGAGGTGGAGAGAGGGCTAACGGTAAAAGTTGGAACTTAACGTACCCTTGACTAGGAACTATGAGGTTCTGGTTCTGTGCTGTCGTTGTGCCGATCTCACGTCCTGAATCATGTGGATGTTCAGATCGTGGCTGCGGAAAGATGCGAGTGTTAACTGCAGAACGGGGAGGGTGTTGCTTGGACAGCTCGAGGAAGAGCGGAACTTCGTCCCAGTGTGCGGAGGTCGTCCCTCCGCCTGGGTCGACTCCCTTCTGGTTGCTGGCGTAGTCGACTAACTTCTTCCGTTATCTGGTTTCGGAATAATGGTGAATGGCGATGACGTGAGTTAGATCATGGAGAGTTGTTGGTAGTGGCTGATTTAGAACAGCCGTATGTCCTCTTCCGTTTGTGAAAGAACCGTGCTTATGGGCTCCGTAGCTAGTGCTTGGATGAAATTGTAATCTCCCGTCCCACGCACGTTTGTTGAGTTAGACAATTAGGGAAGGAACGTTGACTCTCTTGCCCTTTTTGTGTACTGTATAAATTCGTAATGGCATGTGGTAGAGGATCTTTTCTCGGTGATTGCCCTATTCAGTTTTTGTGAAACTAGTGGTCGATAGTAATAGCGGTGGGTTGAATTTTCATGTTAACAGGAAAGAAATTTGGGAATCTATAGTATAATTTTTAAGACTAATCGTTGTTGTGGTTGTTTCTCTTTCTCAGGATTGTGAAAAGTATAATCTTTGGATTTAGGAACCTTTCACATAACCCCCAACAAATTTGGTATCAGAGCGCAGAAGGACATGTCTGCGTCCGCTGGCAACATGTTCTTCACCTTTCCTCCCAACCAAATCTCCATCTTCGATGGTGAGCACTTCGACTATTGGAGTTCTCAAATGTAGACTATTTTCCTTTCACAAGATCTATGGAATCTTGTGGAGGAAGGGTACGAAGAAGTTCCAGAAGGAATCTCTCTCCCAGGAGGTGACAACACTTCCGCAGAAGGTGTCATCAACCCCACAGAAGATGAGCAGAAGGCGTACAAGGAGCACGTCATGAAGAATGCCATGACTCTGCGGATTCTACAACAATCTGTGAGCAAGACCATCTACCCAAGGATATTCGGCCTGAACGAGGTGAATGAAGCGTGAGAGGTCCTAAAGAAGGAGTTCAAAGGGTCAGAGAAGGTGATCTCTATAAAGCTGCAAAACCTTTAGAGAGACTTCGACAATCTAGCCATAAAAGACGCAGAAAACGTCAAAGATTACTTTTTAAGGATCATGGAGATCCTCAATCAATTGAAGAGGTGTGGAGAAGTTGTTCCGGATCGAAAAGTCGTAGAGAAAATCCTCAGAAGCTTGCCATAGAAGTTTAAGCATGTGGTAACAGTGATTGAAGAGATGAAGGATCTCGCAAAAGTTTTCATCTATAAATTGATGGGTTCTCTAGAAGCCCATGAGAAGCGGGTCAGCAAGTACACAACCCCGGTGGAGCAAGCATTTCAAGCGTATAGAATGTTTTTTAGCATAAGCAAGAACGTTCTGGAAACAACATAAGGTCATACAGCAGAAGACGTGGAGGCAGGTCTCGTGGCAGAGGCAGAGGCTATGCAGAAGGACGACCAGAAGGTCAGCACATAAGTGGTCATGGAGAAGCAGAAGCAAGATGACACATCTGTAGAAAGAATAATCATGAAACAAAAGATTGTCGTCTTCGATGTAGGAGATGCAAGTTTCCAACTCATTCAAGTCGTGATTACTAGTAATAACATAAAGAGCTGAAGCATGAACAGAAGCACGAGGACAGAAGCTCGGTAAATTTCTCTAAAGAAGATGAACCTTCTAAAGTTTTCTACTCTTCCCCTAACAACGTGCAAGATATGAATGAGATATGGTTCCTCGATAGTGGCTGTAGCAACCATGTCACAGGGATCAAGAAGCACTTTGTGGAGCTTGATGAGAAATACAATTCTCTCTTGGAACTTGGAGATAGCAAGAAGTTAAAGATATAAGGTAAAAGTATTATTTCAGTTTTAAGTGCAGAAAGTCAATAGAGGAAAACAGTGGCCCCAGGGCATACCAGCACACGGAGAAAAACGTGGAGCGAAAGGATACCCCACCAAGTGGAAATAGAGGGCTCTACACCCACGAAGAATTTATGAGACAAGGACTGGCAGGTGGGAGTGAGTATGGTGGAAAGGAGGCTTACACCAAAAAGGGCCCCAAGCGATGTGATGCAGATCGCCTCAGACCCCAGCAGGCAAAAGAAAATACATAACAACAAGACTACCCCCGAAGCGATGAAGACGCAATGAAAAAGGGGACATCTATAGCCCAATTTCTAACAGCTGACACGCTATGTTACATGTGCAAACCAATACCAGCCCATAAGGTGCTCATCACTCAGATGTGCCAGCTCTGCTGTAATCAATACTTCCTGCTTCTAACGGGATTGGCATCCGAAGGGAAGATCAAACTGGAAAAGGTTGATCCTCCACCAGATAACTTGTTTGACTTCGAGTTTACTAGTTTCTCGGAAGCTTCGCCTGGAGGCAAACCCAAAAAGGGCTATGAACCTCACCAAATGAGTTTGTTCAGGTTGATAATTGCCCACAATCTCTTACAAACTCACGCTTCGTTCATGTACCCATCCTTCCAAATAGAGGGACATGGCAGAAAGTGGGCATGGGAACACAATCCCAGATACCCACCGAGAAAACCAATAAATGAAGAGAAAGGAGGGCGCGACGCACTGCAGAAAAACGTGCAAAATGGCAGTCTCTGATACTAAGGAAGCTAAGGAGTCAAGCGAAAGTGACCTTGCGTCTAACTCGCTAAGCGACTACAACCTAATCCAATCAGGGAGTCCACCCAAGCGAAAGAAACCAACAGCAATGTCCTTATGCTACCAGCTGAGTTCGCTAAAAAAGAAAGCAGTCAAGCAAAAGGTAGGATAGCTCTACCCTTCAGTCTTAACACTACTGTTGAAATACCTCGGAACTTTCCGAGTAGGTGGTTTAGAGAACCACCTACAACGTTACGGAAACACATGTTTCCCTTCCATATCCAAGTGACAATCAACAACGTAACAATACGTCACGTCCTCGTAGACAATGGAGCGACTATCAACTTGCTTCCCCTTGAAGCCTACAAAAGCCTAGGGGATGACATAGCCGAACTTGGCGAGACTGACGTAAGAGTCAGCGGTTTCAATGGAATTACTTCATCCTGTGTAGGTATGGTTCCTGCTAAACTCCGAGTAGGCACGCATGAAAAGAGAACAGCTTTTTTCATCATTAGCATAAAGCCTTCTTTTAATGCCTTACTCGGAAGAGATTGGCTTCACAAAGCTGGGGCCATACCTTCTACTCTTCACCAGGAGCCTCCTACTATGCGGGAAACACGGTTTAGAAGTTGTTATGGGACAAGCAAAGGAAAATGCTGACATACCTTATGTTTGCGCATGGGCAGTCAAGCAAGTCAAAGATATGACCTTAAAGCAAAGCTATGCTATTAGGGACCCAAATATCAGCCCTTTGGGCGAAGCAGGCTACGAGTTCCTAGTCTCATATGACGGACTACCGCCTGCGCCACCTCAAAACCCGATCATCCCAACTGGATGGGGAGATGAGCTGCAGCTCGAAGTCAATGAAGATTAAATTCCACTGGAGAAGGACATACACGAAGCGGGATACGAGACGATAACAGCACCCAGCAAACTGAGACGGATTTAGAGCCCGATAGATTCCTCAACCCGTCCTCGTCCAAGGGAGAGTGATCAAATTAACCCAATATCGGATGTCCTATAAAGATTAGCTACATACAAGACATCCAAAGTAAATGAGACGCAGTGTAATGCGTCTTCCCAAGCATGCCGAGAGATGTTAACTATTTAGTCAAATAATAAAGAGGTTCATAATACTTCTGTTGTTCCTTGCGACTCCTTGAGGGAGATAAACCTAGGGACTACTGATTCCCCACGTATTACTTACCTCAGTTCGTTATTGAGCGAAGTCGAAACTCAGGACATAAGCGAAGTCCTACACGCTTATAAGGATTGCTTCGCCTTGGATTACATCGTGATGCCTAGCCTCGACCGAGAATTGGTCGAACACCGGTTCCCAACATAAGATAATTTCAAACCCGTAAAAAAAAAAACTCCAAGGAGGATGTCGTGGGAAGTAGCCCAAATGGTTTACGACGAAATTAAGAAGTTGTTCAAAGCCGGGATACATAAGGACGGCTAAGTACGTCGACAAGATTTCCAGTATAGTGCCTGTCATCAAGAAAAATGGCAAGATCAGGGTGTTCATAGATTTTCAAGATTTAAACAAAATGACACCTAAAGATGAGTACCCCATGCCTATCACTGACGATCTTATAGACGAGCTAATGTCCTTCGTGGATGGTTATTCTGGATATAACCAGATCTTCGTTGCCGATGAGGATATACACAAGACAACATTCAGATGTCCAATAGGGATATTCGAGTGGGTTGTTATGCCTTTCGGATTAAAGAATGCTGGAGCCACATATCAAACAGCAATGAACGTGATTTTTGCCTCTTCAATAGGAAAAACAGTCGAGGTGTACATAGATGATGTGCTGGTGAAATCCAAGAAGAGACAAGATCACCATCATCATCTAAACAAAGCATTTGACAAGATGCGAAAGCAACCTCAAGCTCAATCCATTGAAATGTGCTTTTGGTATACAGAAAGGGCAATTCCTTGGATTTCTAGTGCACCAACGAGGAATCAAGGTAGATCCTCTAAAAACTCGCGCTATTCAAATCCTTCCAGCTCCACAGAGCATAAAGAACTCCAAGCCTTTCTCGGTAGGGCAAATTATATTCGCCGATTCATAGGCAATGTGGCATCTAAGACAAGCGCCTTCTCGACAATCCTTAAAGAAAAAGAAAAGGGTCAGATAAGTTGGACACCGCAACATGAGCGAGCGTTCCAAGAATTAAAAGATTATCTGGCTAGCCCACCGGTGTTGGCACCACCAAACATAAACGCGTCGTATATTCTTTATGCGGCTGCGTCCCAATTCACCATTGGGTCGATGCTAGCCTAGGAAGATCACGGGATAGAAAGAGCGATCTATTATTTGTCGTGCCGACTAACAGAAACAGAACAGAGGTACACCTCAATCGAGAAGATCTGCTTAGTGGTGTATTACTCCATAACGAAACTAAGGCACTACATCGGGTTTAACGATGTGTATGTCGTCTCTAAGACCCCTGTAACCAAACTATTCTTCGACAGTCCCCTAATCACCGAAAGAATAAACAAATGGAGCCTAGTGCTGTCAGCCTATAATATTTATCACAAACGACAAACCTCAGTTAAAGGTCATGCCTTAGCCAAGTTCATCACCCATTATGGTGAAGGTAATCTCGATGACACGCACGAGGAAGTTCAAGCAAATGAATGATGGACCATCTAGTTCGACGGGTCCTCTAATAAGTTTGGAGCTGGCGTGGGCGCTTTTATTGAGACACCATGGAAAGCTGAAACTAGAGTGGCTTGTCACATCAATGGGAAAGTGACTAATAATGAAGCGGAGTATGAGGCCCTAATCCTGGCCCTGCGAATTGCTTTAGACTGGAAGATAGAAAATGTAAAAATATGTTGTGATTCCCAACTGGTGATTCAGCAACTCCTTGACCAAAGTGAGTGTCATGCACCCCATCTTGGTAAGTACTTACGTAGAACTAAAGAGCTCTTCGCTAAGTTCCAAGGAGCTGAAATCGCTCAAGATTCCAACCACTAGGCACGGCGGGCATCAGGGTTGATCAGTGACTCAGAAATATCCAAAAGCGATACGACTTTGCTGGTAAGCAAACAACCAGAATTTCACGATGACCGGATAAGAACTGAAGAAGTCCGTACCGCCAACCTATTCAAGGCGAAAGAGGACTGTCGAGAGCCGATACAACAATTCCTCAAAGATACCAGTACAAAAGTGGAAAGGAGGATCCGAGTGATCGCCAAACACTATGTACTACTTGACAATGTCTTGTATAGAAAGACCAATGAGAATGTCCTTTTAAGATGTGTTGATCTAGACGAGGCCATCTCGATCATGATGGAAACACATGAGGGGTTGTGCGGAGCACATCAGGCTGGTATCAAAATGAGCTGGGCGATCAGACGACACGGTTTTTACTGGCCATCAATGGTCAAGAATTGCATCAAAATGGCTCGAGCCTGTCAGGCTTGCCAGCAATGCGGGCTAGTGACGCGAACCCTTACAACAGACATGAATGTCATAATAAAACCATAGCCTTTCAAGACTTGCACATTAGATTTAATGGGGGAAATCCATCCTTACTCGTCGCTATAGACTACTTCACCAAATGGGTGGAAACAGCGGCATATAAGTCAATCGATCAAAAAGACGTGATTCAGTTCATTAAGAACTCCATTATTTACCAATATGGACTACCCCAGGGCATCGTGGTAGACAACGCAAGAGTGTTCAATGACGAACTCATGGAGAGCTTCGCTGAAGATTTTGGGTTTAAAAGGCTCAACTCAACTCCATACTATGCTCAGTCAAACGGGCATATGCTGAAGTTTCCAATAAGCACATCAAGCAAGTAATACAGAGGATGATTGGGAATAACCCGCGCACATGGCATACCCTTCTCCAGAAGACGCTATGGGCACACCGGGTTACTGAGAGAGAAAGCACAAGCGTCGCCCCATACAACCTAGTTTATGGGCACGATGCGATGCTCCCGATCATCGATCGCTTAGGTTCCTCAAACACCTCGGCGAACACGGGGGATACGAGGAAGACATGCACATCGAACAAGAAGGTCGAGAGAA
Source organism: Melastoma dodecandrum (assembly GCA_029817715.1). NCBI lineage: Eukaryota > Viridiplantae > Streptophyta > Magnoliopsida > Myrtales > Melastomataceae > Melastoma > Melastoma dodecandrum. The sequence goes on along the minus strand of JARUPY010000397.1, from coordinate 8,678,991 downwards.
CACCAGGATTAAAGTGCTAAATCATTTAGAAGCACACAAGAGGAAAATCGTCCGCTACTATAATAAGAAGGTGATCCCTCGATCATTCAGTAAGGGCGACCTAGTCTGGAAACTCAGATTATCCGTGGGAGTTCGAGATTACTTCCAAGGGAAGTGGACACCGAATTAGGAAGGGCCGTTCCGGATAGTTGAATCCCACCTTGGGAATTCGTATCGCCTAGGGGGCTCGATGGATCCACCACACACAACCTCAAAATCAACGGCAAGTACCTAACAAGGTACAGGCCCACAATGTGGGAAATGCACAGAATACCATTTCAAAGCGTTTCCCCACAATCTCGGGACAAATACAAACGTAGCAAATCAAACATGAGGCAAGGAACACAGCAGACGTTTCTTCCGGTCCTTTGTACCGGTCACCATGGTTTCCTTTGCCTCAAAATCAAGGGCCTTGCCCCAATCCCGCTCATACACCTCTTTGTATGTTCAAGGGTTGCACGCTCAGCTGTTTCTTTCACGCAGGCATCAACTAAATCTTGACCAACTACAGCAAGGTCAGCAGAAATGGCGTCCAACTCCTCCTGGAGACATTGGATAGCAGTTTGCAACTCTTCCTTCAGCTTCAGAAGGGCAGCGTCCTTTCAAGATGGGTGCGGTTGCAATAGAGCGGACTCCCTCTCTTCTTGTTTCGCCCGGAGCACCAGAGCCTCATGCCATTCGTCCCACGAGTACCAGAAGGACCGCCAAAATGGGGAGATCAGGATAGCCATTTCGAACTGACGAGCACTTGCTTGTTCGAGCTCGACCACCACGGACAACAGCTTGTTGAAGTCCACCTCAGTTACGATCCCATGCTCGATGAGGATAGTGGTAGAAACGAGCAGAGAATGCAGAGGCTACCACAAATTCGCCTGATTTGGTAATAATTCAAGGAAAAGACAAGCGACCGGATTCCCGGAATACTTACTAAGGAGGCACGTACTTGCGATCCTTGGGGGCCTTTCGCTGTTTCGCCTAGGGGGCTCCTGTCGCCTCATCCACATTCTCCTCCCTCGTTTCGCTCGGGGGCAACTCTGTTATTCGTCCCAAGGGGTCTCCATCGCCTGTCCCTGGGAAACATCTGTCGCCTCACTCGGAAACTCTTGGGCGACGACGACATTACCTGTGGGGGCTCCGACCTCGAGATTCAGGGGAGGTAGAACTTCATGCCCAACTCCACTGGGGGGGCTTCTCCGACTCTGGCTTGGCTGGGCGACCTTCGCCACCCAACAATGAAGAGATAGGGATGTCATCAGGGACATCATCAACGTCATTAGGGCAAAAGACAGCGGCACCTCGATAGAAGAAAGTGCGTCAAGTCCAAAACCCCCAATAAGAAGTAAAACATATACTACATTCAATACCCGATACATTCCAACATGACATCTGCTCGATGGGACAGTCAGAAGAAACGATTGGCAACGATGGGAGGAAGGTCTGGAGACCACCGGGATTAATGTGCTAAATCATTTAGAAGCACTCAAGAGGAAAATCGCCAGCTACTACAACAAGAAGGTGGTCCCTCGATCATTCAATAAAGGCGACCTAGTCTGGAAACTCAGATTACCCGAGGGAGTCCGAGATTACTTCCAAGAGAAGTGGACACCGAATTGGGAAGGGTCGTTCTTGGTAGTTGAATCCCACCTTGGGAATTCGTATCGCATAGGGGGCTCGATGGATCCACACATAGCCACAAAATCAACGGTAAGTATCTAAAAAGGTACAGGCTCACAATGTGGGAAATGCACAAAAATAACATTTCAAAGCATTTCCCCACAATCCGGAGACAAATACAAATGTAGCAAATCAAACATGTGGCAAGGAACACAACAGAGGTTTCATCTGGTCTTTTATACCGGTCACCCTGGTTTCCTTTGCCTCAAAATCAAGGGCCTTGCCCCAATCCCTGTCATATGCCTCTCTCGTATGTTCAAGGGTTGCACGCTCAGCTGTTTTTTTCGCGCGGGTAGCAACCAAATCCGGACCAATTGTAGCAAGGTCCGCAGAAGTGGCATCCAACTCCTCCTGGAGACGTTGGATAGTAGTTTGCAACTCTTCCTTCCACTTCAGAAAGGCAGCCTCATTTATAGAGAGCTCAGCCATATGAGCGGAAGATGGGAGCGGTTGCAATAGAGCGGACTCCCTCTCTTCTTGCTTCGCCCTGAACACGAGAGCCTCATGTCGTTCGTCCCACCAGTGCAAGAAGGACCGCCGAAAGAGGGAGATCAAGATGGCCAGTTCTAACTGACTAGCACTTGCTTGTTCGAGCTCGACCACCACGAACAACAGCTTGTTGAAGTCCGCCTCAGTAGCGTTCCCATGCTCAAGGAGGACGGTGGCAGAAACGAGCAGAGAATGCAGAGGCTGCCACAAATTCGCCTGATTCAGGTAATTATTCAAGGAAAAGACAAGCGACAAGATTCCTGGAATACTTACTAAGGAGTCACGTACTTGTGAGCCTTGGGGGGCTTCCGCTGTTTCGCCTAGCGGGGCTCCTGTCGCCTCATCTACATTCGCCTCCCTCATTTCGCTTAGGGGCAACTCTGTTATTCGTCCTAGGGGGCTCTGTCCCCTATCCCTGGGAGACATATGTTACCTCTCCTGCAAGCTCTTAGGCGACGGCAACATTACTTGTGGGGGCTCCGACCTCGAGATTCAGGGGAGGTAGAACTTCATGCCCAACTCTATTAGGGGGCTTCTCCGACTCTAGCGTGGCTGAGCGACCTTCGCCACCCAGCAATGAAGAGATAGGGATGTCATCAGGGACATTATCAACGTCAATAGGGCAAAATACATACTCAATCCTAGGAGATGATTGATAACAAGTTGTGTGTCCCCTCGAACTATCGCATATGATACTTGAAGATTGATAGTTGCTTGTAAAGCAAGGATTAAAGCCTCATATTCGACGTAATTATTTGTTAAACTATCATCGATCTTATAGGCTGCCTTGTGCTTTACTTTTAAAGACGATAGAATATAAATCCCTACCCCAACTCCTTCGCTGGACACTGATCCATCGAACCATCCTTCCCAGAATTCTGTTTGATCTTGGGAATTAGTTGTCCTAGAGTCCGTGTATTGGGCTAGAAAGTCAGCCAAGATTTGTCCGTTAATTGCCGCCTCTGATCGATATTGAAGATCGAAAGGAGACAAAATTAGGTTCCATTTACAAAGTAGGGCTGTCGAATAACATTTTTAGTACAGGAGCATTCGATACTACATACACTATATTGTTTCCAATATAATGTCGAACTTTCATGACAGCATGATACAGTGAAAGGCACAGCTATTCATTACTAGTGTACCTACATTCAATCGGAGAAAGTATTCGAGATAGGTAACAAACAACCCGCTCTTTTCGTTGGTCATCCTCTTGCACCAACATCGATCTAAGTACTCGTTCTCCCACAGCGATATACAGCGAGAATGATTGATCATATCTTGGTTGATAAGATATTTCTTAATAGCTTCGAAAGCTTCTTGATGACTATTAGTCCATTCAAAACCATTGTGTCCTCGTAACAAGTTCGAGAACGCCGTTGTTCGGCCTGCAAGATTGCCTATGAACCTTCGTAGATAATTTACTCTTCCTAAGAATGCTTGAAGCTGTTTTTTAGTCGATGGAGGAGGTAAATCCTGTATTGCTTTATTTTTTCCAGGATCGATCTCTATCCCTTGATGATGAACAAAAAATCCCAAAAACTGTCCAGCGGGAACACCAAAAGCACATTTCATGGGATTAAGCTTCAAGTTGTGCTTCCTCATCTGAAGGAAAGCCTTTCGAAGATCATTGACATGACAATCATCTGTCAAAGACTTTACAACGATATCATCGATGTAAACTTTGACTGTCAATCCAATTGGAGGGATGAAAATGAGATTCATTCCCAGTCGATCCAATTAAAGGTAAGTCGCGCCAGCGTTCTTAAAGCCAAATGGCATTACAACCCATTAAAAAATTCCAAAAGGACAAAGATAGGCTCTCTTATGAATGTCATTTTCAACTATGAAGATCTGATTATATCCAAAATGACCATCCATAAAAGACATAATTCGATGTCCAGAGGTCTTGTTGAAAAGTTCATCCGCTATTGGCGTTGGATATTCACCAACTGCATGTGAGGAAACAATTAGGGCCAAACGAGATCACCCCGTGACGCTTATGTGCGACCGTAGAGAGTTGGGGAGGTGGTTGTTAGTTTAGAGAGCCACAATAGTCCGCTTGATCGTGACGAGACGTGGAGATCTACTTAGTGGGGATATTCCCAATATTTATGGTGATGAAGTTTTCTCCACTGTCAATGTTGGAGAGTCCCCTAGAAGCTGGGTTTGAGTCGATGGCAGGGTATCTCATAGATGTTGCTGGACCTACCTTGGGGTCGCTGAAAGTGGTTGAAAACAATGACCATGAAGGAGTGTTTTTATTAAAATGATGTCTGCTCATTGGCCATTGAGGGGAACGCTGGAAAGGAATTTATCCCTCTATCGAGAAGAGTCTCCCATTTTCTTTCGATGAAGAACAGCTCTGACTCTTCTCAAAGAAATTGGAGGATTTTGGCTATTTGTTGAGGTAGTGGTGTGTGGAAATTGCTACAATGAAGGAATGTAATGTGTTCTGGGATTGCTGAGATGGATCACGCCTGATTGATATCCGGAAGCCATGCTAACACATGAAACCATTAAGCAGAATTGTAAATCAAATCGTGAATTTTTTTTCACCATCCTTATAATTTGGAAATATTGACACGTAGGCACAATTCCTCTCATAAGTATTTGTAACATCATAGAGAAATTAATTTGTGACATGAGGATCGTGCTTGACTTTCTCCTTATAATCTAGAAACGTTGTAATCTCGGAAGTAATTTGTGGTATATACAATTTGCCCCTCCTTGCGAAAGAATTGGAGAAGATTTCTCGTAAAGACGTTATAGATACCCCAAAGTATGAACTCATGTTGTTCTTGATCTTCGATACCTTGTAAGATTATCAAGAAATTTGTTAAAAATAAGTAAAAACTAAACTCGTAAAATGCTGGGATACTAACAAAATGTGTACTTATGACACTCATGCATGCATGTCATGATTTGCTTCGATGAATCGTTTTAGGATCGGTTCTAAGTGAGTTCGAGGGAGGGCTTCTAATTTTTATCATGGCTCACTCTAAAATCCGTCCTAGTTGGATTCTAGAATATCGTTGACTCAAATGCTCATTTATCGGTTGTAATGTTGGGTTGTAATGTGAATTCTAGGAGTATTTGTATGGTTGTAATGTGGGTTTGTCATAAGAATTTCTGGTTGAGATACTAAATTCTTTGGTTTGTGAAACAAGTCTAAGGACCTCATCGGGAGTTGTTGGACCATAGTGATTCCACCGTTCGAGCGAATTCTCCACCTTCCGGACTGCAAGCCAATTAAGGCGCTCTATTTGAGAATTCTCCACATCCGCTTTGGGGATGCTTTGCTGTCAACTACCAAAGATCCGATTTGGGGGAGATTTTCTTCTTTATTTGTTTGAAAAGGCTCTTTTGCTCTTGCGAACGTCTAAGTTAGGCCTGGTGCTTTACTTTGCTCTTTCAACTTATTGTGTGGTTTACTTTTGATGACTTTGTTCTTTGTGCTGATTTTCTTTTTTTTGGTCATGATTTGTAGGGAAATGCCCCATCTTTGTGGAATGTGCCTTGGACTCCTTCGAGATTTGATTATTTATGTTGGATTGATGAAGACGTCTCTCATAAAGAACGACTCAACTTGCATGCAAGTCTATTAATGGTGCCTTTTGCTTGAACGTCAAGGATGTGTCACCTTTGTGGTCCAATGCTTCTAGTTTCTTACTCTAGGATCTCCACTTTCCTCAGTGTGAGGCGGTCCTTAGACTCAGAGGGAGTAGTGTCTGCGGAAAGTTCGAGTTTGGCTCGAAAGGGCTAGCTGTGGTTAATGTTCAAAGTTTGGGTTAGAGAATGAACGCTCGATCTCATCCCGGTTTGAGCATATTTCTTCAAAGGATTCTTTATCTTCCCGGACATTACAGTAGAAAAAGCCTCATAGTGTTTACGCTCATCTCTCTGAGGTAGGTGTTTGGGAGTGGGTTTGCCCTCTCCGAATCTTCCCCATAAGCATTTTTTTAGTGTTGAAAGTCCTTGGAAATTGTATGCAAATGGGCATATGAATGCTTAAGAAATGAATACCTTTGGGTAAGCAAACCACTTTGGAGATTTTATATGGAGGCAGGATGTTCATGTAAAAAGGCAGTCTCGAATCTTGATTCGAAACTTCCACCCGAATCTTCATGTACATGCACTCTCCAAAGGGCGAAAATCAAGGAAGCTCGTGTAACTTATTCTGATGTAGAAAGTATTAAAATTAGATTAATACTCCCTTACATGTCTTTTCATCATTACGTTTTTGTCCGATGGAATCAAAGGATTGAGGAAGTGCTACTATTGCCTTGTGTTCATTGTAAAAGGCTGCTCATTTACCTATCAAACAAGCAACGAGAAAATAAGTGAGTCCGTATGACTTGTTCTTTTTTTAGAGTAGAAAAGGAATTTGCTCGTGTAATTTCGCTTGTAAGAAAGTTGAAGGATTGAAGGATTGCATCTTCGTCTGCAAGAATTGAAGGATTGACAAAATACTACTATGTCCATGTGTTTGTTGTATAAGGTTGATGATGTACTTATCAAATAGATGACGAGAAAATAAGTAAGTTCGAAGGACTTGTCTCTTTTAGAGCAGAACGAAATTTGCTCATGTAATTTCGTTTTTAAGAATGGCGAAGTAGAGTTTTGGTACTTCGCATTGATGAAGTTTGGTCAGCAGGAATCAAAGAATTGACGAAAATATTGCTTTTGGTTTGTGTCTATTGTATAAGGTTGCTGATGTACCTATCAAACAAATGACGAGAAAACAAATGACTTGTGCGACTTACTTTCTCTTGGAGTAGAAACAAAATTTGCTCATGTAACTTCGTTGACAAAAAGAGTTTGATACTTCCGTTTTATGCTATTTAGTCATTGCATCTTTATCTGTAGGAATCGAATGATTGACGAAAATGCAAAAAGTCTTTGCCTTGAAGCTTTACCACCCTCGCCTTGTCATAAGAGTTTTGTACCGTTTGTGTGAGGAATTTATGTACCCCTTTCCATGTGTGTTGTCGATGTCATTTTTGCCTTGGTTGACTTTCTTTGGATATGAAGAAGTTTGTTCTTTCAAAGCTCTGGCTCGAAATTTTACGATTTGTGTTTATTTCTGTTTTGAGGCTTTGGCTCGGATATTGTCTTGAAACTTTGACTGTCATAATCGAATGTTGTTGTACATATCTGCGGCAAGAATAAAAACAAGTGAGCTCATACAACTTATTTTTGTAGCGAAGTATTGATCAAGGAATGAATACTCCCTTTCTTATGCGTCCTTAGATGGTTGTTTCAGAGCTTTGGCTCGAGACTGTTCGAGGCGTTAACAGTTGTTCTTTCCTGGGTTCTAGAGATCGAACGAAGTTCGCCGACGAAGGTCATTTCGATGTCCTAGTTTGTTTGTTAGTGTTTTTTTTTTGCCCCAGTTCTAGTGTTCAGAAAAAGTTTGCTACTGAAGGTCGTTTCGATGCCCCGGTTCGAAACTTTACTGTTTGCCTCAATTGTCTGCCTAGAATGCTCATTTACCTATAAGACAAGTATGAAGGAACAAGTGAGCATATGTAACTTGTTGAGAAAGTATCGATCATGGAACGAATACTCCCTTCATATGTGTCGTTGTTTTGACAACAAAGGCTACGACAAAGCTTGGCTTCGAAACTTTTCCACCTTACCTCCCTCGCCTTCATATCTGCCTAGGATATTCATGTACCTATTAGATAAGCCGAATGGCAAAACAAGAAAGCTCATATAACTTGTTTTGCAGAGAAAGGATTAGTTAAGGAATGAGTATTCTCTTTCTTGTATATCATTGTTTTGTCAACGGAGAATTCTCCAAGATAGCTTGGAGTCTTGTCGCAGGATTGCTCGAAGATTTGGCTCGGGATCGCTCAGAGATTTGCGCAAGGATTGCTCTCGTATGTCGTTGTATTCATGTGTGCCATTGTTTTGCCAATTGTTTCGAAACCTTGGCTTGAAACTTTTCCACCCTGTGAAGCTCGCCTTTGTCGTCTGTCTAGGATGTTTGTGTACCTATAAGATGAATGTAGAGCAAAAATAAGTAAGCTCATGAAAAGGAGTATTCATTTTCAAACCATTGCATTCCATGCAAAAACAAGTAAGCTCATGTAACTCATTTTTACAAGGAATGTACTGGTTTGGCAATGAATAATCCCGTTCATGTGATTGTAATGTCGAAGAACATCTAAGTCGATTGCTTATGGCAATTTTCTCCGTTAAGATGATTGCTCTTCGGTTGAGAGTCGTGGGTGTGCATAGTTGATAGTGCTTTGTGGTTAGCTTCGGCGGGCGCCTGTCTTCTCATGCGGTGGACCAATGCAGTTGATTGGTTGTTCACATGGTGGGCCAAAGCAGTTGTTCCTCGTCAATGAGGAGGCGATTGACCTTATCCTCTTCTCTTTGGGATGAGGTCGTGAGTTGCTAGAATGATCGCTCAGGTGTCGTAGATAAGTTTAAAGCGAATCGCCCAGTTGAAACGTGTGTGGTCGTTTGGTAGATTGCATGTTCCTTTGCGTCGGGAAACTGTTGTGTGAGCATTGCCCAAGTTGATTCATCTCGCTTGTGAGGTAAACTGTAATGGATGCCCCAGTAATTGCATTTGGAATGCCGATGGCTCCGATAGGTATGAATTGTTCAAAGGAGAGAATGAGAGCTTCTGGTGACAGCCCCGCTTTTTCCAAGTTCTTGTAGTTGTTGTGAAGACACTTTGGATCCCGCGTATGCCAAACTCTTGTTGTCTTTGAGATGATGAGGTCATTGTCTGTATTTGGAGGTCAATTGTTCAAAGGAGTCCTGACCTCGCGAGATAATTATGAAAACCACGGATTGCCTTGTGTTGGACTGAACTGTTGACGCAATGTAGAAGTCCGATGGCGAGATGTAGGTCAAAGGACCTGCCTCTTGTGTCGTATTGATTGATGATCAGGGATTGGGACGTAAATTGCCCATGTATGAAATATCTGATGTTGAGGATCGGGACTGGAATCGTGAATCCGAGTATTGCTCCTTATTTGGTTTGTCCTTTGGTACCGAAGTTGTGGTGACTGATGATGTAGTGTGATTGCGTTCGTTTTCTTAGAGCGGTTTGTTGGATTTGTGGGAGATGTCACTATCCCTAAATCTGATTCTTCCATCTCTTTCAATAGCACTTTGGGCTCGTCATCCGTTCGATGGTGATAGAGTCTGTGAACTTTGAAGTGTAATCTCCTTGGGGCCCTCGTGTCGTTGGAGATTCGACTTGGACCTTGGTAACCGCTGTTTGATCTTTACTCTTCATGTTTGGCTCTGGGCCTTGGTTGCTATTAAGGAAGCTTTAGCCTTCATGTCGTTAGATGTTCGGCTTTAGGCCTTGGTTGCTATTAAGGAAGCTTTAGCCTTCATGTCGTTAGTTGTTCGGCTTTAGGCCTTGGTAACTATCGATGGATCCTTGGTCTTCATGTCGTTGTATGTTTGGCCATGACTTTGGTCTTCGGTAGTGATCGAGAAATCCATTGTCTCTTAGTTGTTGTTCATCTGGATTTGGACATTGGCAGCCATCGAGGATCCTTCGTCTCCATGTTGTATGGCTATCTACTTTGGCAGCCGTTGAGTAATCTTTAGTCTTCGTGTGATTGAATGTTGGGCTTTGGACCTTGACAGCCGTTGAAGATTCCTCGGTCTTCCTGTTGTAGTAGAATTGTTAGCTCCTTCTTGCCCTCAATCTGGTCTGAGGAGCCTTGTGGAGAAGTAAAACCGTTTAAGGAAGTAGAAAAAATGTTTGAATTAAAATCTTGTAACAATGTAATCAGATTCTTATATGTATATGAGCATGCATTAGGCATGTGATCGGAAATGTAATGAAGTCATGCGATGTAGCATTTACTGTAAATGATGTGGTAATGCGATTATTGCAATTGAGTAGACACTCAAGTGGTTGCTTAAATGCGTGAATGAGTGAGGTAAAGTGCATAGAGAAAGGAGAAAAGAGGCTTCATGAAGCCCTTTGTAGTAAACCCAATCCAGCTGCAAACGGAGCAACGTTAGTTTTACAGTTTATCTTAGACCATACATACCTGACACTTGTCCCATCACGTGTAACGTCTATTACCTGTAGTGAGCAATAAATTCTACACTCAACTAAAGGTTTCTAAGACTTCCCTTGAATAAAGGGAGTGGGGCCCGGTCTATAGCCTACTAGTCGCAAAAAGCAACAATGTCGTGTCGTTCGGTGAGCCCCTAAAATTCAAGTCCCGGGAATAGAGACTTATCTGTACATGCCTAGGAAAGAGGTAACCAGAGACAAAATGTGAGAGCAAGCAAAGGGCACATAAACAAGTAGCTCATGCGCAAACAAGTTATACTCCTCTTCGCATGTGGATTGAATGTAAGAGCTTTCAGTAGGTATCCACCTGTAGAGTTCCCAGCTTTTAGAGTCGCCATCGGGAATATACGTACATCATCTTGACCTCGTGCGCGTGCCGGTTCGGTTGACACGAGGATCCAGATCCGCTCTCCAAGAGTCCTCCGGTCGATGCCTGACTCGAGCGTTGTGGTGCTACGGAGGAAGCCTGGTCGTCCCTCCCCCGGTTCCTAACTTGGCCTTCTCTTACCCTTGCCATACATCTTCGTTTTCCTAGGAGGCGGCGGGCGAAAGACGGAGCATGATCCGAAGAAGGAACTTTTGGGAGAAATCAGGAGCGGGCTATGTCGCCTTCACCCAGCCATAATAGCTTCGTAGAAAATAGGTTGTTGCTTAATGAAGTTACCACTAACTTATTTATAGAAACGTTTCAAGTAAAAAAAACAATGTTGGTTTGAGAATTCCTATTTACTAACCCATACACACATATGCAGTGATGTTGCACTCAAATGGTTTCTGTTTGCAGGCATAGGACCTGATCCAAGCCTCATTCAGGACTCATGTCAATGTTTTACGGGTGTTGGACCCGACTTGGGCTTTTGAGCCCAAACTCATGGTTTCAAATCGAAGTAATCAAGGAGCATAAGACATAATAATCAATGGGCCTAAGGCATGCGGACAAACAAAAAGCAATTATTTAGATCAAAGGCAGCGGAGAAGGATGGTGACAGTGGGCCTTTGTACTTGGGCCCACGACCCGTTACTTATGGAAAGATAGAAAATCGGGAGGCCCGCACATCCCTCATGTACCTGAGGCCCGTAGAGATGGCATTTTAGCGGCTGAGGAGTAGTCAGTTGGGGTCGCTCTAGTGAATTTTTCCACCGCGGTTTGTTCCCCACACGCCTCCTAACTTGTGCTTTGCCTTAAGGGATTTCGATTTTTTAGATCTGTCTTCTCGAACCACTATTTTCTTATTTATTTTGCATGAAAAAAACGAATGAGAACTTCGAGTGGTAACACATTGGAAATTGAATCTTCTAAAATGTGTATTTGGAGTACGCGTAGGTTAGTTTGTCGATTTTCTTGTACACTAATGAGGGATTGAGGTTGACTCAAATAAAGTTGAAGCCATTTGAGTACCAGTTCGCCAAGTAATAAGAAAGATTTATAAGCCTTTCTCGGGGTTGGATAAATTACTTGAGAATGTAGCATGAATGACAAAAGTTTCTCTACATTGTTAAAAGGATCAATAAATTCTTGTTAACAGATAAGCATAACATGGCTTTTAGTCAACTAAAGAAATATTTGATGACCTCACTAGTGTTAGCTCCTCCTCAACTCGGGAAACCCTTCATTTTGAACATGGCAGCTAGTGAAATTTTGACAGGAGCTTTGCTAGCACAAGAGAATGAGATATGGAAAGAAAGGGTTGTGTATTATTTGTGTCGAGTCTTGAATCCTATAAAAATGACATATTGATCTGCTGAAAGGTTATGCTTATCAGTATATTATGCCGGCATAAACTTGAAACATTATATTGTAACAAGTGAGGTGTACGTAATCTCGAGGTCTCAAGTTTTGAAGATGTTATTTTGCAAGTCATTTCCTTCCTTGGAGAATGAGTAAATGGTGTTTAGTTTTGTCTATCTTCGATTTGCGATACAAGCCTTAGTGTTGGTATAGGAATGCATTAAGAAGGGGGGTTGAATTAGTGCCTTAAGAGTTTTGACACTTTTTCGACCACAGAAGCGTGGTTCTGTTAGATTTCAGAGACTGGATTTGCTGGACAGATTCCCAGTTCTGGGATTGGTTATCTTATGTGTGTGACATAAATATTTATAGTAGTTCGACAAACAATGCCTACGTCCACTCTCCCAGCACTCACCCCAATTAGGGCGTATTCACTATGTTTAGAACAAGGAACTTTACAGATGCACACTTCTGTCAGAAATGTGACTAACAAGTTGCACGTACTCACGTGACTAACTCAACCCGCACGCAATGTGTCTGACTCCAGCTCCTCACTGAGCTCGTGGCTTGACAGCTACCACCTGCCTTCGTGGCTTAACGGCTACCACCTGCCAACGTGGCTTCACGTTTACCACCTGCCAACGTGGCTTAACGGATACCACCTGCCAACGTGGCTTAACGGATACCACCTGTCTTTGTACACAACCTTTGTGAATAACAACCTGCACGAACAAAATTAGCAACTACAACACCAACAGTCTGCAGCTACAGAAGACGCGCTCTCTCAGAGGTGATCGGCTCGGTGAATGCACGACGGATGCTCTCAGCTTTTGCAACGGTGAAGGCACAAGGATTCTGGTAAGCTTTCAGGTAGAACGACAAGTTGAAACTGTAGCTTCATTCTTGCATTTAAGCTTGTCCGTAGAAAGGAGTTTCCCAATCAATCACCAGCGGCTAGTTGATCCACTTGCCATTTTCTCCATGATACAATCCTGTGAGAAAACTCCCAAGAACACAAAACATTATCCTTAGTAATATCAGATAATAATAAACCAGATTAATCACCCAATAAGAGATAATGTCTTCTGCTCAAAAGTTGTTTTCTGCGACAGCAGAATAAGCACTTTTCCTTATACGAATTTGACATTGGGATTGATTTGCTTCCATACTATGATAACATTCCCATCGTAAAATATTCTCACCATATAGGGAGATCTTAACCTGATAAGGTCATTGCCAAATTCCATAATTATAAGATCACGTTAGTTAAGGAAATAAATCTTTCCGAAACAACTCAAGGCTCAATGATGAACCTGGACGTGATGCCAATAAGGACGTATGAGATAAATATCTCATGTGCTCGCATATTGAACAATCTCCACTAAGGAAATCGTCACTCACAGAAATACCATTCTGTAAACCGTAGTAAGTACTCAAACAAGGAGAGTATAACAGAGAGAGTGGACTCGATAGTAGATCGTCCTCAGAACACCATTTCTGATGGCTAGATCATTTCTCCCATTGAAGTTCTCCACATAACTCTTTTACATATTGCACAGATAACAGAGACCAGCTTCTACACCCGAAGACCTGTTCTTCTGTACACTTAAGTAGCACATTAGCAATACATAACCTTTGTCATCAACAAAACCAGATTATGTCAACAATCTCCCCCTTTTTGATGATATCAAAACAATGCTCATTTGGATAACAATAATTAAAGAGTTTAACGGTCTTACAGATTTCCTTGTTGCAAGATGGTTGACACAGAAGCTACTTTCTGTAGTAACTCCCCCTGAATCTAAACGGATTAATTTTGATCGAAATTATTGCTAGCTCAGATCAATTATTAGTTCAGAGATGAACTTTCATTTTGAGATTAGTTAGTGTTCATTAACCTAATCGTTCAGAGCATTTGTGTGATTTAATCAAATCAGCGCTCATGATTGCAATAACATGCATTATGGACAGAAGTACTATTTTGTCATAGCTCCCCCTGAACGGGTGAGTAGTTCTAAGACGATCTTTTAATCAGACCTCAGAACGTCACACAGAAGTGATATTCTGGCCAGAATATGAGTAGAAAAAGTTCTCTAACTCCCCTGAGTTTAAGCAGTTCTGCCCAAACCCACGTTGATCTCAACCAAAAGCATTGTTCTGGCGAGGATTTCTCAAAGCAGAAAATAATTCCGCTGAGATCTGCAACACACTGAGGAAATCTCCTCAGCATCTTCATGACCTGCAAACAAACAGAAACACAAGACAAAAAAATGCAGAACTTGTCCTAAATCTCACAGAAGACTACTTCTCCCCCTTTTTGCATCATCAAAAGTAATGCATGTCATAAAACCGAAGGCCAGTCATCAAAAACTAAGTTTCAAACACACAATAGAAACAAGCAGGAAATGTAAAAGAGTGAGTTTTGAGACAACATATCTCAGAGTTTTCAGTTTTTCAGCTTCCAGATTCTCAGAGGGGACTTGTCAGTCACTTTCTTCTGCAGCAGGAGAGGAGGATGCACCATCCTTGCCCTTAATATATGTAGTGAGATCAGCAAGATCTACCAGAAGCTTTGTAATCAGGGTCTTAATCAGCTTTTGCTGAGCAATATACTTATCCAATTTGCGTGACTCTTTAGGATCACCAGAAGTGGATGCCTCAAAAGCGTGCTTCTACTTGGTAGCAAGCTTCTTCTACTTGGTAGCAAGTTTCTTCTGCTTGCTGGTGTCAGCTCGAGTATTACGCTTGAAAGGTGCAGCAACACTTTTTCCTTTGGAGGAGGATGGTTCACCCTTGCTTCTCTTATGAATCCATTGTGACCCTGTAAAAACAAAGCCCATATGATCCAGTGTCGTACCGTTGAAAAGCTCGACATGGATGGTGTCCTCCCCACTCCTGGGAGTCGTATCACAGGAGTAAATCTGCAGGAGCTTCACGATGATATGACCATAGGGTAGTCCCCTGTCAGGCAGAGTCGCACATCTCTCCACATGCTCAAAGACAATCGATCCTAGATTAACAGGAAGTCCTTCCAGCAGATGCACCATCATGATGGCGTCTTTCGTGATGATACTGTATGTGCTCCTAGTCCAGGGGCAGTACATAACAGCACGGTGGATGATGCGAAGCTCCAGAGGCAGCTGTGTGTTCTCCAGGTAGACGCTGGACATTGTGCTTTTAAGCCCCTGTTACCTTCCGATATGCCGATGATTTTGAGATCTCCAGAAGCTAGAGCTGAGAGTAGTATCTTACACTGAAGGTCCGGCAAACATCAAGAAGAGAGAAGACATATACATTCCCCTCTACCACCACTTTTATGTACTTGATCAGCTTGTCCACTCCATGAAAGGTTATGTGGCTATAGAATTCTCTAACCAGACAGGCAGAGACAAGGCTACTGTGCTCACAGAAATTGACAAAGGAAAGCTCACGGAAAAGGTTTTCTAGCCTCCCAAGGGAATGCTTAGTAAATAAAATAAATCGACATGGAACAATTTTCCTGTCCTCAAGATCTCTACCGGGAAACTCAGACGAATCCAACATAGCCTTAATTTCCTCAGAAGAAACAGTCTCCCCAATCTTAGGAGTAAAGGTCAAAGCAGTACCTCTGGGCTTTTTGTTCTCCTTCTACGGTGCCGCAGATGGGCATTTCTGTGCTTTTCCTTTCTCCTTTATTGTGACCGCGGGAGGGCTCACAGTCTTGTCCTCAGCATTAGACGAAGTTGGAGCCAACTTCTGCATGGGAGGAGGAGGAGGAGGAAGCATAGTCTCATCGTAGGGGACAATGGCCAGGGAAAGAGACTCATGAGGAGGGCTCTCGCTCTGAGGTGTAGGAACCTCTTTCTCAGCTTGTCACCATGTCCTCATTTTCTGGCTCAGAAAACTTTGGTGCAGGCGGATCCTCCTTCATGGATGACTGGGTCACCTCTTGCTCTGTATCCAGAGCCATGGAACTCTCAGGGGAAGATTACTGGGACTTAGATTCCGTCCCCTTTGATGAGTGACTGGCAATCTCAGAGTCGCTTCCCTGTAGTGAAGATTTGGTCTCTTGAGAGTCTCAGTCGGACAGAGACTCTGCACTGAGTCTGGCGGAGCGCCTTGCCTTGGCCTTAACACTGCGAATATTCCTGGTTCGTGGTGCCATGAGATCGAAGAAGAGAAAAGAGATTAGGGTTTTGAGAAGAGGAGTGCGATTTAGGAAAAGTGGGAGAGAAGGAAGAAAAGTGGATTTTTCAGGTTGGAGAAAAGACGTGCAGGGGGGGTTTGAATAAAAAGATAATGGAGTGAAAATGGAGGGAAAAGGTTTTGGAAAGAAAATATTTTTTAAAGATAAATTAAAAGGATTTTGAATAATGTTTCGAAAAGATAAAAAAATATGAAAATAAAATATTTTGCAAATCACAATATCAAAGCACACGAAATAAAGATCAATATCCATTTAGAAGGGATAACAAATCCCTAATTCCATTATTAATTTTGAGAATTTCTCAAAATTCAATGGCTTTGTGAAGATATCACAGAGCTGTGCTTCTGTGCTCACATATTCCACAGCAATAGAACCATTCTGAACATGATCTCGAATGAAATGATGTCTTAGTTCTATATGTTTAGACTTTGAATGTTGAACATGATTCTTGGTCAGATTTATGGCACTTGTGTTATCACACTGTATCGGTATATTGTCAAACTTGAAACCATAGTCCTCAAGTTGTTGACGCATCCACAGAAGTTGTGCACAGCAACTTGATACTGCAACATATTATGCCTCTGTTGTTAATAGTGCAACAGAAGCTTGCTTCTTTGAGTGCCAAGATATGAGCATATCTCCAAGTAATTGGCATGTTCTATAAGTACTCTTCCGATCGATTTTGCAGCCAGCAAAGTCTGCGTCGGAGTTCCCCATAAGATCAAACAATGATCTCTTGGAATACGAAATCCCTACCTTTGTTGTCCTAGAAAGATACCAAAATATCCTTTTAACATGAGTTAAATGGGACTCCTTTGGTGCTGATTGATATCGAGCATAAAGGCAGACGCTGAATAGAATGTCAGACCTGAAGGCAGGAAGGTACAATAAGGACCACATCATGCTCCTGTAGAGGCTAGGATCTGCATCATTTCCTGTTTCCTGTTTCGTCTTTCTCCACAATAGCGTTTGTGCTAATGGGAGTAGAAAAGTATTTTGAGTTGCTCAACTCATATTTCTTCAGAAGTTGTTTACTGTACTTCTTCTGATTGATGAAAGTACCTTCTGATGTTTGGCGAATCTATAAGCCCGGAAAGAAAGTTAATTCTCCCATCATGCTCATCTCAAATTCACCCTTTCATGAGTTCTACGAACTCATTACACAAGGTATTGTTCGTGGATCCAAAGATGATGTCATCTACATAGATCTGAACTACGAGAAGCTCAGTTTCATGCTCCTTTAAGAGAAGAGTTGTGTCAACCTCTCCCTTTCTATAGCCTTTTCAATAAGAAATTTGCTCAGCCTTTCATACCATTTTCTCCATGATACGATCATGTGGGAAAACTTCCAAGAACACAAAACATTATCCTTAATAATATCATATAATAATAAACCAGATTAATCACCTAATAAAAGATAATGTCTTCTGCTCAAAAACTGTTTTCTGTGACAGCAGAATCAGCACTTTTCCTTATACGAATTTGGCATTGGGATTGATTTGTTTCCATAATATAAAAACATTCCCATCGTAAAGTATTCTCACCATATAGGGAGATCTTAACCTGATAAGGTCACTGCCAAATTCCATAATTATATGATCACGTTATTTAAGGAAATAAATCTTTCCAAAACAACTCAAGGTTCAATGATGAACCTGGATGTGATGCCAATAAGGACGTATGAGATAAATATCTCACATGCTCGCATATTGAATTGTTCTCCAATAAGGAAATGGTCACTCACAGAAATACCATTCTGTAAACCGTAATAAGTACTCCAACAAGGAGAGTTATAACAACTGTGACACAGATGCTCATATCTATAACAGTGATAGTGGACTCGATAGTAGATCGTCCTCAGAACACCATTTCTGATGGCTAGATCGTTTCCCCCATTGAAGTTCTTCGGGTAACTCTTTTACGTATTGCACAGATAACAGAGACCAGCTTCTACTCCCGAAGACCTGTTCTTCTGTACACTTAAATAGCACATTAGCAATACATAACCTTTGTCATCATCAAAACCAGACTATATTAACATTTAGAAGGTTTTGAAAGGACAAGTACAGGTTGATTTTCACTAAATATTTTAGTGAAAGGACAAGTACTGGTTGATTTTCTTGTTGAATATTTTAGTGAAAAATTAGTAGATGGAGATGAAGAAGGGGAAGAAATTTGGAGAAGCATGGTTGATGGTTCACCCAGTAAAAATGGGACAGGAGTTGGCAGCATCACCAGATCGCCTCTTGGAGTGGAAACTAATTTATCCTTCAAAATAGTTGAGGATATGACAAACAACGTGGAAGGATATTTTCAAGTGGGGTTCTATTGTCACATTGGAAGCGTTACTTGCAAGAGGGGCGAAGTTAGCACATGTGAAAGGATATTTTCAATTGGTCATTAATTAGTTGAATAATATAAATCATGTTATTCAGAGAATTTGAAAGAATATTTAATGAAAGAAGCTAAGAAGATGATCGGTGAGTTTGTAACATTGCATTAGAATTTATCAATCGGCAAGATAATGCAAAATTTCATTCATTAGCTCAATGATGCAGGTTTAAAGCTAAATGAAACTTTTTTAAAAGAACTAGGAGTAGCTCTTGAAATTCAGTCAACTTCCATTAACAAATGGAATCTCTACAATGCCAAGAAATTGGCTTGGATTGAAGAAAGCCTTACATCAAGTTTCTTAAAAATCACGTATGCAAGTGGAGAGGAAAATAAAATTAATTGCTTGACATTTTATTCTATTGGAGGAGAACTTGTACAAGAAAAATACATGAAGAGATTCTCTTGAGGTATGTAGACATATATGAGGTGGTCCCAAGAATATTAGAAACAAATGAGGGACTATGTGGTAGTTGAGAGTCAAGATGTGTCGGTCAATTTAAAGACATGTTTTTTCTTGACCTTCCATGATGAAGAATTGTATCCAAATTGAAAAAAAGTTGTCGAAAGTTATGGGTATTAGAAAATATTGGAGAAACCAAACCTCATTCGCTTGAGTTATGGGCATTAGAAAATATTGGAGAAACCAAGCCTCATTCGAGTCATGGAGAAGCATATATTTTAGTTGCTAAATGTTATTTTACTAAGTGAGTAGAAGTAAAGGCTTTCAAAATGATTGATCATAGTGATGTGATATAATTTATAAAGACTATGATACTATTTCAATTTGGGCTTCTGCGGAACAGCATGGAGGATAATGGAAGTATATTTAATGCTGCGCAAATGCGCGATTTTGTCAAGGAATTTGGTTACATGATTATTAATTCGACTCGATATGGCCAAGGGGAATCTAAAAGTAATAAGAAGTTGTATTAAAAAACTGACTGAAGAGAATCCAAAGAACTGGCATGAACTACTTCATGAAACTCATTGGATTCTGAGGGTAACTTAGAGAGAAAGCATTGGAGAGATGCCATGTAATTTAGTGTATGAGCATGACGTAATGACACCCATAGAAGTTAAGTATGAGTAATTTCGAGTTAGTCAAGGGAACAAGGAAACCATGAACTTCAGAGAAACTATCAATTAAGGACTTTCGAAATTAAAAGAATTGTGCATTCATGTATGGATCGAATAGAAGCTCAGAAAAAGAAAATCGCCTGTTACCTTGATAAAAAAGGTGGTATCCAAGAATTTTAAGGAAAAAGAATTGGTTTTGAAGATGATACTTCCTCATAGAATGAAAGACTACTTTCTCGGGAAGTGATCCCCAAATAGGGAGGGACCTTTTCGAATTAACAAAGTTTACCCAAATAGTGTATATCAATTAACAAATTTGGATATCAATATACCCGATGTTTAGCGACAGAAATTCTATGCCGGAAATCTTAACGTATCTATGGATCAATGTTCCAGAATACGGGCCCAAGATGCACAAATCCTCTTAAGGGGTTGCTGTGAAAACACACCAGGGGAAGGCTTGTTGGGCGAAGCAGTTACCAAGCGACGGGGGCTACCAGGAGATGGGGGTTACCAGGCGATGTAGATCAAGCATCATTCGGCTGGGCGTACGAGAAACTCTACTGCAAAGGCTAGTGGGCGATACGATGGTCAACAGATGTCATGGAAAGATTTGATAGATCTCAAGATATGGAAGGGAATTTGTCAGGGGCATTCGGATGGAAAGAAGATATTCCATGAAGACTGAAACTATAACTACCTGACATGTGTACAATATTTTATTTCTGTATTCATGTAGCACTAACATAGTATATATAGTTTTGTTATGCATTAGGAACAGACACCTCTCTCTACAGACGGACATACAGTCTTTTATCTTTAAGCTTTCAGCGTTCTGGCATACAAGTTCTTGCGATCTTGTCGAAGGCATTGTCAATGGCATCAATAAGTGCTTCTAGTGTCGTTCCTTTGTCTTCTTCCTCTTTCATCTAAGCGGCGACCACACATTCAACGAACCTCTGTGTACTTGTTACTTGTAGTGCCAAAGATTTTCGACGTGTTTGGATCCGACTTGTCCCGCGAACGCTTTTGGAGCGAACACTCGATCTGAAAATAAATTGAAAGTATTTAAAGATTTTGTTTGACCTATTATTTGGGAAATATATTAGGAAACTCTACAGAGAAGGTTTCCTAGTTTTTGGATGCGCTTGTGTATGTAATCTCTTTAAGGAGTAAGAGGAAGGATAGGAGAAATGGGATGAATCCCTAGCCGATCATTTCATATAATACATTAAAAAATTAAATACAAATATAGAATTTTTAAATAGCTTGTAAATTTTCGCGAATCGATTTGCCTTTTGACCATAATCTCAACTCTCTGGAGGACTATCATTTTTTAATCAACCCCCTTACTCATCACTGCATTTTCTTTTAATCGAGGGCCCATACCCCTATCTCGCAGTCTATACTATTCATCATTTTAGATATGGAATTTCTCTCATCATGAGGGGATGTAGTCCCTTTGTCAATGGCTACAAGACTTGCAGTTAGATTGTCCCAATGTACGTAGAGATTTTCCTCACTCTATATAAGGGAGTGATGTCGCACATCGTTCGCTTCCCAATACTTTAGAGTCTATTCTAGAATTGACTCATTCACTTGATAACTTGACCAACTCGTCTAGTATTGTTCATTGAGAAGGTCGCACGCGAGTACAAGGTCATCTGTCGCTAGAAGAGAATCATCTATCCTTTGGAGAGCTACGAGAACGTAACTTCTGTAGGGGTTAACAAAATATGGTCGAAAGTGTATATATGGTTAGGGGTTAACAAAATATGGTCGAAAGTGTATATATGGTTAGGGGTTAACAAAAATAGGGAAACATGAAGTGAAAATACAAACTATACGGTAAGGTGAAGCGTAGGTTGAGAAACAACCACCACGTATATAGATTTCACCATTGTAATAGAAGTGACTCGATAGGCTCATACAATCCACAGATACAACAATACACCATCGTGAATAGTAAGGAGGGTGAGAGATAGCGCGAATGATACATAAACACCACCATCGGCTGCCACAGTCAGACTCAATGAGACTTGAAATCGGCCAAGCATAAAAGAGAGGTTTGAAAGACAGTCTAAGAAAAGGTTTCTAAAAACACTTCTCCCTCAACGATGATAAGACACCTTTTATATAGTTGTTGCCTGAGAATAAAATAAATCCCAAATCAAATATTCTCAGAGATAATCTTCCCTAATAGATCATACGACAATATTCGCACTATCTTTATAAATTGACCTAATGAATGGGGTGTCTCGAATGGAGTATGCTCTGCAACATCCTTCCCATGTTCACAAGTGTTTGCTCTCAAACTTGCATAGTCTTCATCCTCAATAAATGGAACAAGATCTTGAATATCAAAAGTGTCAGAGACTCCGTACTTGCCTGGTAAATCAATCTTGTTGGCATTTTTTTATGCGCTCGAGATCCTTGAATGGGCCTTCTACTCGAGGCATCAATTTATTCTTCATCTTGGCTGGAAATCTCTCTTTCCTTAGATATATCCACTACAAGTCTCTGGGCTGAAAAATCTTCTCTCGACATCTTTTATTAGCCTTCTCCAAATAACGCTTATTAGCCTTCTCGATTTAGCGACGAATCTCTTCATGAAGTAGTCTTATCTCCTTAGCCCGCTCCTCAGCATCTCGACTAACCATTCTGCATTCTTGAAGAGGCAACAACTTAACAGGAACTTAGGGATTTAACCCATGGACTACCTCAAAGGGTGATGCCCTTGTTGTTTAACTAGGCACTCGATTGTAGGCGAACTCTGCATGGCTAAGCTTGATATCCCAGTTCTTCGGATTCTTCAGAACCAATGTACGAATAATTGTTGTCGTGGCTCGATTGACTACTTCTGTTTGGCTAACGGTCTGTGGATGATCGGTCGTGCTGAAGACGAACTTGATCCCTAGCTTATGCCACAACATCTTCTTGAAGTACCTAAGAAACTTCACATCTTGATGTAATACGATCAACTTAGGCACTCCGTACAATCTCAACACTTCTAGAAAGTAGAAATATGCGACATTGGTGGCATCGTCCATCTTCTGGAAAGGAATGAATTGCCGTCTTAGAGAATCGATTGGCCACAACCGTTATTGAATTATTCCAGTTACATTCTTGGAAATTTGTGCACGAAGTCTATGCTCACATGCTCCCATAATCGCTCCAGAACTAGCAGTGGAGAATACAATCCAAGAGGCTGGACTTAACTTTTCGCTTGGTGGCAGACAACGCATCTCGAAATAAGATTTTGGACCTGCTTCTCCATTCGATGCCAATTGAAATTCTTTTGAAGGATTGACAAGGTCTTATGGACTACATAATGTCCAGTGATTCCAAGTCCAGTTGAACTCTTGGAATCATGTAACAAAAATCCCTTTACATGGTGTAATTGATTGACTACTTGAATGGTGCATTTGGCGAAAATTCTCCAAAAATCTTCATCATCCTTATAGAGATCTTTCAAGTATTCGAAACCAATTATGGACTACATTCCACGAAAGGGCATTACGGACTCTATTCTTCGCTCTGGGTTCGTGCATCAAGACCAAAGTGAAAGCTTGTAGGAATTCTATGAACTTTGCATGTCGTCAACTAAGCCGATGATGACTATTGATATATTTGAGAGCTTCATAGTTGGTGTGCAACACGAATTCTCGAGGCAGCAAAAACTGGCTCTACGTCTCGAGCAATGAAACGATGGTTAGGAATTCCTTGTCGTACGTCGAGTTGTTGTGTTTTGGCTTCACTAAGCTTCTTGCTAAAATATGTTATGGGTCCCCCTTCTTGCATCAATACTCCTCCAATTACAACTCTGGATTCATCGCATTCAACCTCAAACATCTTCAAAAAGTCGGGAAAAGGCGAGAGCTGGGGCTTCTCTGATCCTTTGCTTCATTCGCTCAAAACTGGCTTGTGCGGCAGGTGTCCACGCGAATTAATCTCCCTTCATACACTTGGTGGGTGGTGCTGCGATCGAACTGAATCCACGAATGAATCTTCTCTGAAATGAAGCTAAACTATGAAAGCTTCAAACGTCATGGAAACTCTACGGCAATGGCCACTCCTTGATCGCTTCAATCCTGTTTTCTTCGACCTAAATACCTTCTGAAGTCACGACATATCCAGGACACTACACTTGATTAGAAGAACTCACATTTCTTAATGTTCCCGGACAGGTTCTTAGGTCTAAGTGTGTGGAACAGGGCTCTCAGGTGGTCGACATGTTCTTCCAGGCATCGACTATAGATGACCACGAACATCCCCACGAATGGTCGCAAAACATAGGTCATTAGTCCCATGAAGGTGCTGGGTGCGTTCGACAGACCAAAGGACATCATCAAACAATCGTATAACCCATACCTGGTCTTGAAGGTTGTCTTCTACTCGTCGCCTTCCTTCATTCGAATCTGGCCGTAACTACTTCATATATCCACTTTAGAAAAAACCCGCGCTCCATGCAATTTGTCCAACATCTTATCGAGTCGAGGAATATGGAAGCAATACTTTACCGTTATCTTGTTAATCGCTCGATGGTCCATACACATTTTTTACGTGACATCACTCTTCGTCACTAATTTTGGCTGGAATATAGTAATGGCTCAAACTGTCGAACCAAGCCTTTCTCGATTAGCTGATCAACATGCTTTTAAGTTTTTTGACTTCCGCGGGGTTGTATCGATAAGCTAGTCGATTAGGTAAGGACGTTCCGAGAGTCGACTCGATTTGGTGCTGGATACCTCGTAGTGGCGATAGTTCGACTAGCAATTCTTCCGAGAACAGATCCCCGAACTCCTCAACTAGTGACGTCGTTCGAGGGTGCTTAACAGATCGATCCTGGGTTGCTTCCGTGAACATATCCTTGAACTCTCGTGCAACGTTCGAATCAACTGTACACCTCTTAGAGATGGAACGGGAGGCTGACTCTTGGGAGCGTCGATGGGCTGAGTGATCAAGGGCATCAGGGTGATCTTCTTTTCA
Organism: Melastoma dodecandrum; assembly: GCA_029817715.1. Lineage (NCBI taxonomy): Eukaryota > Viridiplantae > Streptophyta > Magnoliopsida > Myrtales > Melastomataceae > Melastoma > Melastoma dodecandrum. The sequence goes on along the minus strand of JARUPY010000397.1, from coordinate 8,654,346 downwards.
ATGACGCTGATGAATAGGTATTTCGATACCTATCATGCTGAGCTCATTGATCAAATTGTCAGAGTCTTCCTAGAAGCAAGTGGCACGCATCCATTAGAATCACATCACAGACAACTTAATCTTTGTAGCTCTTTCTGATCGAAAAGGAAACTCACGCTCGTTGTGTCACCCGAATGTCGTTGTCTTCGCTGAGCCATTGAAGTCGATGAGGATGAGGCTAAGATTCAACTGACAGCTGGAGTTTCTCGATCGTCATTCTCGAAACCTCGTTAGTACAACTTCCCCTCTCAACGATCACGAGACAAACATTATCCTTAACGGTGCACCTAGTGTAGAAGATGCTCTCCCTTTGATTCTCTTCTCGAGCTGCTGCCACACTCAAAGCCTTTCGGATACTAGTAGTTCTCCTTTGTCCGGATACTTCTTTACTTCATTTGCGGCCCAAATAGGGCTCGATGCTCTTCGATCTCGTCTTTTCCATCAGATAACATTTTGATGATTATGTTTCTTCTTGTGGAACACTCCCAGGCCATGTGTTTGATCCCTTGAAACTTGAAACATCTTCGAGTGGACTCGTCTTCGATCGATTTGACTTCGGTTCTTGAAGAAGATGGAATCGCCTGAAAATGGTCGTCAGAAGTCTCAACTGTGAACTACTCCCCCTGTTGAACGGTAAAGCCTTCATAAACCGGCGAACACTCGACTTCCTTACTTATTGTTGCTTGATCTTATGAGCATGCGTTCGAGCATCGCCGAAGGTCCAATATTGTTGAAGATCGACAACTTCTGCAATCACGAGCTTATATCCTCAAAGGTAATGGGCGATCGTGTTCTCACCTGCTCCTTGAATGTCGCGTTGGAGCAAAAGTCGCTCGAACTCCCTCGTGTACTCTTACACACTCGATAGTTAATGGAGCGACTGCAATTTGATAAACAAATCTCGTCGAAAGTGCTCAGATAAAAATCTCTTTGTCATGGCTCTCTTTATCTTTGATCACGTCATGATTTTATCGCGTCCTTCTCGTCGACGCTGCTAATTGGTGTTCTCCCTCCAAAGGCTAGCATACTTCCTCAACTCTAAAGTAGCCATCTTAACCATTCGATCTTCGTGAAACTTCAAGGCAGCCATCTCAATTTCAAGGCATACTTCCTCGAACTCTGCAATCTAGACACTCATCGATTGAGCTCCTCGTTCTTGTAGATGGTATACTGGTGGTGACTCTTTTCGAGTCTCTTCTCTCCACGTGTTCCCATTACTACTGTCCATTTGACTGTCGGAGGGCGACAATCGAGTAGTCCTCAACTCTTGAAGGTGGCACTAAAGATCCTCAATTTGTCGCTCTAAGTGAGCAACTTGTGCTTCATTCACAGATATGCTGCGGTGATATCTTCCGGCCATTGACAAATGTGTCTGCACATCAACCTTGTGTTCTGATACCAAGATGATGCGTGGATGTTGCGTAAACGATGATGGAATATGGTTGAAAGTGTATATATGGGTAGATGTTAATAAAAATAGGGAAACGTGAAGCAAAAAAACCAAAATATTAGGTAAGGTGATTGATAGGTTGAGAAACAACCACCACGGATACATATTTCACTACCGTGATAGAAGAAGTGCCTCAATATGCTCTTACAATTTCACAACACCGCGGAGGATATAAAAATACCACCACCGATTACCACAGTCAAACTCAAATACACTCGGATTCCACCAATCATAGAAGAGAGGTTTGAAAGACACATAGTCTAACATAAGGTTTTTCAAAAAGCTAAAACATAATTTGTCCCTCGAGTAATTAAGGATTTATATATGTGTTGCTTGAAAATAAAATAAAACTCAAATTGAATATTCTCCCAGAAAATTTACTCAAATAATATTGGTACAATCTTTATTAGTAACGAAAAAATAAAATATCCCAAAGATATCTAAAAAGGGAAACAAAATATTCCCCCAACCAGCGGGATCGAATAGTTGAGCAGTTTACGCGGCAAAGTTTTGCTCGGCTAGGTTTTCTTGCTCGAATTTGATCTTCGTCTGATTGAGCATGGATCGACTGACGCCCTATTCGATAGCAATCAGAATCACTACTTCTCGACTTGACTCTAGTTGGGGTGTCTTGAATGGAGTATTCTCCGCATTGTTTGGTAAAAGAAATTCTGGGTCACATGCCTGGACGGATCAGGTCAGAAGTCCAATATAAGACCATGGGGAAATGCCTGAAACACCTTCAGATAATACCACGGGGAAAGGCTTGTACGTCACGAAGCCTTCGTAAAACACAGACTAAGTGTTAGTGTGTGTATTTATGTTCCAAGATACTTAATTGTATTTGTAGATAAATAATTAATAAAGGTGGGTATTTCTCAATGATTATTTTACTTTTCTACACCCAAAATTATTAATGATAAAGTACCATAGATTAATGAGTACATTAATATGAAATAGTTTGTGATCGGATAGATGTTTAGAGGGGAAATGAACATTTAGATCATCATTGAGTGTAATTGAGATCAAGATAGACCGAAGGATAGTATATCCAAGTAATACTTAGGGGTACCATGAGGATTAGGATTACTGGCTATGACCCATTTAAGAGGATACCACATATTGAAAATCATTGGTCAATCCTCTCTATGAACGAGTGCAACGGATCTTTCGACTTAAGACATTCATTTATTCTATGCATGGAGTTTATGCGCTTTGATGTCGTTAAAAGCAATCTTTAACCGGATTGTGAGTAATACGACTGTTGGGCGTGTGACAAACAATAGAGAGAATAGTGTTGAATCAAAATTGCTCTTTTGGATTAGAGAGTTGACATCTAAGCTACTTGATAGACATATTTGTGTCTCTAAAAGCCATGGTCACGGTATGAATTTTTACATTCCAGTGATTCTATTATATCTTGGTAATCAAGCAAAAAAATTCATTCGGTGATGGTATATTTTGTTCTGGATTAATTGAGATGTTGGTTAGATGAAGAGATTAAATTACACAGTAATCGGTTCATAGTGATTTATGATTTATGATCTTTATCCTAACACGTTGCGTGAAAAAAACTATTACTAAACGGATGCCTTAATTTGTGTATGGATTTACACTATCTTCGTGTATACAACCTAGGGGGTCGCATGCATAGCACGTCGATGCAGACATTCTCCTCACTATTTTAGTGAATATTACAATTAATTATTTTATTATTTGAGAATTAGAATTAATTGGATTATTAATTTATTATAAAATATCGAAAGCAAAATTTAGATCAATATCGAATATGAATTTATTGGTGTCAACTTATATTTTATAAAGCGTATGAAATGAATATTTATTATTTGTTATGATATCATATCCGAATTATTTTATTTAAAAAAATGAGATTTAATTAAATAAAATAGTTTCACGATTGTTGTAATGATTAAATATATTAATTATTTTTATATTTTTATATATCGGATCAAATCAAATTGACTATTTTTTACCTTTAATTTTGGAGTCACATTGGTTTATCTTGTGGAATGGAACCAATGAAATGGAAAGAATTTTAAATAAAAAAATATTTTCAATCGTCCTCCATGAATTAAAATCTCATTAATTGTATATTTGTTTTAATTCGTTTCAATTGTTTTAACATATCCACGAGATGTTGGTGATCGCATGCACGTGGATACTGTATGAAGTGTCCGACGTGGAGCTTTTGACGAGATGTTGGTGATCGCATGGTACAGTTCTTTTGGTTTATCATAATTTAGAGGTACGTTTTATGAGTAACCTTTTTTGTAATTGTTTATCGAAAATATTATATATGTACGATGAGATCTACATTATTTGGGCTTTAAAAGTTATTTATTTTATCTTCCGTTACGCCCTAAATCTAACAAGTGGCATTCGAGTCCGATCTTGGTTGAATCGTGTATTATATTCAATATACAATTTTGCTAATTGTTTTAACGAAATTATAATCATACATAATGTATACCTGTACTTGTTGGATGCGTGAGTAAGATGTGTATTGGAATGAACCGTGAGAGTAGTGACGTTGGATCCTATGTGTGCGACGGATGGTTTTAGGGGTCTCCACATCAATGCATGACATGGTAGTATGCATGGAGGGGACCGGTGAGCATGTTCCCGCCCTCGGTATGAAACGAATTTGGGAGGATCGGTGATTTAATTTCACTCCCGGTGTGTGGACGAATTAGAGGGAATTCGAGTATATCCCGCCCTCAGTGCGCTGTAGGTGCGTGAAAGGTTGAGGGGACCAGTGATGAGATCTCGCCCTCGAAATATCTAATATAAGGAGACCAGCGAGGTAACACTGCCCTAGGTACGTGATGGGTTACGTATAACAATTACAACTACTCCTCGGTTATGACATCGTGATGCCCTCCTAGCGGGAGAATATGAAAGGTGATTATTGTATACAATACATGCATATCTACATCCAGTTCGGATGACTTGAATCTACTAACACCCAACATTTTCATCACCTTGTTTTTATTATAATCACACCTCATAAACTTTCCTTTCCTACCTATCCGTAAAGCAATCTCAATATAATGCCCATTAACATCAAAAAAAGACCCATTGAAGTAGGTACGAAGTGAACCACAAGGTACTTCGTGGAGGTATGAATGAGTAAAATTGTCAAAACCTGATCTAGTACGTTCTATACTCCCTAGGTGCAAATTCAACTAATCCATGCATGTTCAATCGATCAAATATACTCACTTATGCGAGTTGGATCGAGCAAGGCCAAGTCGAGATCAAACCGAAAGGAGCACTCGAGATGAGGATTACCTTCACGCTATTGAACTGGTCAGGTTGATTCGTCAGCTCGAGACTGGCAGCTCGAGAACGCGAGCTCGAGAAGGGGAGCTCGAGAAAACTTCTAGTCGAGTCAGCCGATGTCAGGCTCAATTACCTTAGTTTTACCATTTTGGACTTGCTTTTAATTAGCTTTGATTTTTGCTATTTTGGGCCTAATGGGGAGTTAGGGTTAGCCCATTTTGGGGCCTCCATCAATAGGACTTTTGTGTATAGGTTTTAGACAGAACCTTTTGAAATATTTTCCCAAATTTGGCAGCCGTCAAGTTCTTGCATGAACTTTACACAACTTCACTTATCGTTTGGTGGATTCCAAGCATGGCGAGAATTTATCCGAGCGCTCCCATAATCGGTGGTGATTTTTGTATCCGGTTGTGAGGCGTTCAAACCCTCATGGCAGTCCTAATGGTGCTTCGGCTGTATCCGGCGGCGATCCGAATTTTTCCCTTTTCGTTTACGTTGGCCGGTCTGTTCATTCGTGTGTTCCTTCGTCGTTGTGGTGCTTTTCCATTTCCGCGACCGATAGTGCATCAATTGGTATCCGAGCACAGGTTGTGGAGAGCGCTTGTTGTTGGGTAGCGCTGTGTTTTGAAGGGTGCGCGTTGTTAAGAGCGCACGTTTGTGTTGAGCGCAAATTGTCGTAGAGTGCAAATATATTGTTGAGCGTATTATGGAAGTGATGGCAAACAGGTTCTGTTGTGAGATGACGTTGGAGATGGCTCGTTCGGTTCGTTTAGAATAGGAGGTTGGAGAGCTACGTCGTCAGATGCAGCAGCTCCTGGGAGAAAGGGGACAACTTGAACCACAGTATCGAGGACGCGGAAGAAAATCCGCTTGTGGATAGATATGGGGACGAGGAGAGCCCTAGGAGATCAACTCGAGACGAGGAGAGTCCTAGGAGGCAGACTCGAGAACGTCAACCATCACGTCCTATTAATATGCGAGCAGACATTCCTGAGTTTGAGGGAAAGATAGACCTCGAGGAGTTTCTCGATTGGCTTCATGACATTGAGAGAGTATTCGACTATGAAGAGATTCCGGAGGAAAGGCAAGTCAAGATGGCAGCCCTTCGACTTTGAAAGTACGCTAGCATGTGGTGGGAGAACTTGAATCAGCAGCGTCGTCGAGAAGGGAAAGAGAAGATTCGCTCGTGGGATAAAATGAAAAGGGAGATCAAGAAGAGGTTCCTTCCCGAGCGATATCGCAAGACTTGTTCCTCAGATTGAATTCGCTTCAGCAATCTTCGAGTGTTTCTGAATACAGTCGCGAGTTCGAGCAATTGATGCTCCAGTGTGATAGAGCTGAGCCCCAAGAGCAAACCGTTTCCGAGTATATTAAAGGGCTGAAAACTCATGTGGCGGATGCTGTTGAGTAGCAGCCTTATTGGAGTTTTCTAGACGTATGCAACCTAGCTCAGAAGGGCGAGAAACAGCAAGCTAGGAGAGCGCTTGCGAGACCGACTATGAGGAGCACTCCTTTCAACAAAGGGAGTTCATCCTCGAGAGCCATCTCAAGTTCGTCCTCGAGAAGTCCAATCTCGAGTAATATCAAGGAACATGCCAAGGTTGAAGTTCGGCCACCTCCTAATATTGGTGTATCTAGAAAGTGTTTTAAGTGCTAAGGAGTTGGGCATATAGCTTCTGAGTGCCCAATCGACGAGCTGTCACTATTATGGAGCTTTCAGATGTTGAATAAGTGTACGACCAAGAAAGCGAACCCATCTGGGATGTCGAGAAAGAAGTAGTGCATGAACCCGATGTGGGCGAGTTGTTGGTCATTCGAAAGGCCCTTAATGCAAATGGGGTACCCGATGAAGTCGACCAGCGGGAGTGGATCTTTCAGACCCGATGCATGGTACAGGGAAAGGTGTATCATGTGATCGTCGACAGTGGGAGTTGCACCAATGTGGCTTCTACTACCATGATCGAGCAACTAAAAGTATCGACTAAGCCACACCTTGACCATACAAGCTTTAATGGTTGAGCAAAGAGAGTGATCTAAGGGTAATGATGCAGGCGTTGGTTTCGCTGAGTATTGGTCAAAGCTACAGGACACGGTAATTTGTGATGTTGTACCCATGGATGCATGTCACTTGTTATTAGGAGGACCGTGACAATATGATCGTCGAGCAGTTTATGATGGATACAAGATACGCATTCAATCACTCTCGATCAGAGGAAGATCACTTTACTTCCCTTGACCACCCGGGCAATATCCAACCCGTCGTCTCGAGATCAAACTCGAGAAGTCAATTCGAAGTTGGTGGAGTTGGCTCGAGATATTCGCGAGGAGAAGTATGTATACATGTTGATGTTGTTCGAGGCAGGAGAAGAACCAGCTTCGACTATGACCCCTCTAGTTCAAGCACTTTTACAAGAATTTGAGGATGTATTTCTTGAGGACATGCCAGGAGGACTTCCTCCGCTGAGGGACATACAACATCAAATCGACCTCATTCCCGGAGTGTCGTTGCCTAATCGACCGGCGTATCGATGTAATCCCGACGAGACAAGAGAGCTGCAGCGACAGGTCGATGAGCTTATCGAACGAGGCTTTGTTCGAGAGAGCCTCAGTCCGTGTTCCGTTCCCTCCATTTTGGTTCCCAAGAAGGATGGTTCATGGTGGATGTGTGTCGACGGTCGAGCAATCAATAAGATCACCGTCAAGTATTGATTTCCCATTCCTCGACTTGACGATATGCTCGATGAGTTGCATGGGACGACAGTTTGCTCGAAAGTGGATCTACGGAGTGGATATCACCAGATTCGGATGAAGGAAGGAGATGAGTAGAAGACGACATTCAAAACTAAATTCGGATTGTATGAGTGGATGGTTATGCCGTTTGGTCTCTCGAATGCTCCGAGTACCTTCATGCGACTGATGAACCAGGTGTTTCGTCCTTTCATCGGCAAATTCGTGGTTGTTTATTTTGATGATATTCTTGTATACAGCCGTAGTGAGGACGAACATATTGACCACCTTAGATAGTTATTCGAGAAGTTGAGGGAGCAACGTCTATTTGGGAACAGCAAGAAGTGCGAGTTCTCGACTTCTAAACTTATATTTCTGGGATATGTCACCTCAAGAGAAGGAATTCAGGTGGATGAGAGTAAAGTTGTGGCTATTCGAGATTGGCCTATTCCCAAGACAGCGCATGACGTTCGAAGCTTTCATGGCCTAGCGTCATTCTATTGGAGATTTATCAAGGACTTCAGTTCGATCGCAGCCCCGATGACGAAGTGTTTGAGGGGACGACTTTCGAGTGGACTCCCGCGGCTCAATCGAGTTTTAAGTTGCTCAAGAATCGTTTGTGCGAGGTGCCCGTATTAGTACTCCCTGACTTCGAGAAGGTGTTTGAAGTCGAGTGTGACGCTTCAGGAGTAGTAGGGATGAGAGGCCTGTTGCTGCAAGAGGGTCGACCGGTATCGTATTTCAACGAGAAGCTAAATGGATCGCGATTGAACTACTCGACCTATGATAAGGAGTTTTATGCTATCATTTGAATGCTCGAGACATGGAGTCATTATCTGTTACCCAAGGAGTTTGTTCTTCATGCTGATGATAAGTCTCTAACGCATATCAATGGGTAGGCAAAGCTTAATCGACGACACGCAAAGTGGGTGGAATATCTCTAGTCATTCACTTTCATCTTGAAACATAAGTCGGAAGTGAAGAATGTCATAGTGGACGCAATGTCGAGAAAGTCAACTCTTATGGCCAGGATGGAATCAAAGTTGATCGGATTCGAATTGTTAAAAGAGTTATACTCGAGTGATGAGACTTCGGAGAGTTGTATAGGGGATGTCTCGAGAAGCCTATTGAGCAGTATCATTTGTCTGATGACTTCCTATTTCGAGGTGTTAAGTTATGCATTCCTCGAAGTTCCAGTCGGGAACATCTTATTCGAGAGGTACATAGAGGAGGACTCGCTGGTCACTTAGGAGTTGGGAAAACTCTCGAGATGCTTCAGGAGCATTTCTACTGGCTTCGAATGGCTAAGGACATACACAAGTTGATCCAATGTTGCGCAACCTGTCAACGCACGTCCAGCCCCAAGGTCTCTATACACCATTGCCTGTAGCGGACGTCCATGGGAGCATGTGAGCATGGATTTCGTCCTTGGATTGCCCCGAACGCAACGGCAAAAGGACTCGATTATGGTTGTTGTGGACCAGTTCTCGAAGATGGCTCACTTTATTGTTTGCAGGAAGACGGATGATGCTTCTCACGTAGCGGACCTTTATTTTCGGGAGGTCGTTAGTCTGCATGGGTCCCATTGTCGATAGTGTCGGAACGAGCTGTCAAGTTCTTGAGTTACTTTTGGAAGACACTTTGGCACAAACTCGGGACAAAGCTTTTGTTCAGCATCACTTGTCATCCACAGACAAATGGGTAAACTGAGGTCGTGAAAAGGACTATGGGAAGTCTACTTTGAGCTATGATGACGAAGAATCAAAAGGATTGGGATATCAAGCTCGCACAAGCTGAGTTTGCTTATAATCGAGCGCATCATTCGACTACTCGAGCTACACCGTTCGAAGTGGTGTATGGTGTCAACCCGAGGATCCCCGTCGAATTGTTACCCATGCCTAGTTAGGGTATTCTCGAGAAGGAAGTGGTTCGACGAGCTGAAGAGATGTTGAAACTCCATGCAAAGATTCGAACCCTTATTGAGCAACAAAATGAGAAGTACCAGTCTAAAGCGAATCGAGACCGAAGGGAACGGATATTCCAACTAGGGGATTTTGTCTGGGTTCACTTGCGGAAGGAGAGGTTTCCAGCAAGGAGGAAGAATAAGCTCATGCCCAGGGCTGATGGTCCTTTTCGAGTCGTCGAGAGGATCAACAACAATTCTTATAAGATCGACTTGCCCGGGGAATATGGAGTGCTGGCAACATTCAACGTCCAAGATCTCGCATTGTATGAGGATGATGAAGAGCCCCTTAATTTGAGGACAAATCTCCTTCAGCAAAGGCAGGATGATGCGAGTTGGATCGAGCAAGGCCAAGTCGAGATCAAACAGAAAGGAGCGCTCGAGATGAGGGCTACCTTCACGCTATTGAAGTGGTAGAGTTGATTCATCAACTCGAGACTGTGAGCTCGAGAAGGCGAGCTCGAGAAGGGGAGCTCGAGAAAACTTCTAGTCGGGCCAGCCGACGTCAGACCCAATTACCTTAGTTAACCTTTTTGGACTTGCTTTTAATTAGCTTTAATTTTTGCTACTTTGGGCCTAATGGAGAGTTAAGGGTTAGCCCATTTTGGGTCCTATATAAATAGGACTTTTGTGTTTAGGTTTAGACAGAACCTTTTGAAATATTTTTACAAAGTTAGTAGCCGTCAAGTTCTTGCATGAACTTTGCACAACTTCACTTATCGGTTGGTGTATTCCAAGCGTGGCGATAATTTATTCGAGCGTTCCCATAATTAGTGGTGATTTCCGTATCCGGTTGTGAGGCGTTAAACACTCGTGGCAGTCCTGGTAGTGCTTCAGCTGTATCCAGCGGCGGTCTGAGTTTTACCCTTTTCGTTTACATTGGTCGGACTGTTCGTTCGTGCGTTCCTTCGTCGTTGTGGTATTTTTCCGTTTCCGCGACCGATAACGCATCACTCACGAATGAGAAGTTGTTCTCCTAAAAAATTCAAATCAAGTACCCATGTGGCTACTTCCTACTATGCCTCTGCCCCCTAACAACAAGTATAGTACCCTTTGCCCTAGCTGTTGAACTAAAAGACTGTCATCTTACCTTTTCCTTTGCGTTAAATAGATTCATTATGTCGGACAAGTTCAAGCAAGAATCGGGGATAGGCTGGGCATCTTGGGAGGGGTTGTTGTTCGTTGTGGAATAGAAAAAAGCAAGTGCAATCCACGTCGTGCGGTCGGTTTTTAGGAGAAGAGGGTGATCGTGTCTTCATGAGTGCGTGGAGAGTGAGGCGTTTTCTTCATGACTATAGGACTTGGGTCTTGTCCGATTATCGTCAATCCTTCATACTAAGGATTACCGGATTTTGCAATACTCCGGTAATCACCTAGAAAAGTATTGCCGGTCCATAAACAGTTATTGCTGATTATAAATAGTAAAACATGAAAATCTACTATAGAGAAAATATATATCATAGTCAATTGAAAAAAAAAAAACATCACAAAATCTCTTTGTAGATTTTTTATAATACCTTATGATTTGACTTTTGACGCGATAACTTATGTGTTGAATATATGTACTACTTTACAAAATAACTTCCTTTAAATATAAAACATTGTTAAACAAAAATTTGTAAAATTGTATTACTTGTAGGGCCTTTCTTGTAATATGCAAACTTTAGCCAAAAGTATTTAAGGGTTAGGACGCATTTTTTCAGCAGTCAAAATATTTCCCTTCCTTTATTAAATATATATCAAAACGCAAAACTATTCGCTGGTAAAAAAGTGTCGGTGAATATGTTCGTACTATTATTCATATAGGTGTTGACATGGCAAAAATCTTGAGCCTAGTTGTGAGAAGCCCATAAATTTAGGTCCATTTTATCGAGAAACCCACCATTTTATTGAGCATGTTTTACGGAAAGCCCATAAGTCCAGGGTCTGTAAGAGTATTTGCAAGCCCACCGTTATGCGAGCCCGCTAGGAAAATAACTAAGTCTACGAAGGCAAAACCGTCAGGGTCAGGGTCTACGAAGACCAGGAAAGATCTTGATTCCGAGATTTTCGAAAAAGTAGTTATGGGCCATGTTCCCATGAGTTGAAACGATCTTCAGGAGGAGAAAATCTAAGAACACGTCTCTCGTTATCTGATATGATATAAAAAAGGTTAAGATTGTTCATAACAAAGAGACATTCATTTAAGGCCAAAAAGGGCATTGTTTGTCTAAACAACTCAGTTTTCGGTTCCCCAATGCTTAGCGTTCCAGTCGTTCGTTTTCCAACGTGCGTCCAGATCATCCTTTCCCCAAACCTTCCACATCCACATCCGTATCCATTGCATCGAAGAAAGTTCCAACCGAAGTTTGTTATTACATGTAGTCGAACTTTGTTGTGGGTAGTTAATTCTAATAAAGTATGTGCAAAATGTGTCTAGCGGTTATGTTAGCAGTTGAGTTAGTGGTTATTGTTAGGATAAGATCAAGTGTTAGTATAAATACGAGATTAGCCTCTTGTAATAAACACACGACAATCGTTCAAACACCTCGAACTCTTGCTTGTTGTCTTCTTGTACTTTGTATTTCAACAATGGAAGTGTTTTTGTTAACGCATATGTGTTCTTCAATTTACTATTTATTTAAAAGTCTTGTCGACCACTTTTACTTTTACAAACTCTGTGACATCTGCCGAATATCGCGATGTGTTTATCTACCCGCAAACAATCTCGACCATACCGTACGCAGCTTAAGGAGGTCCAAATGGTAAGGAACTTAGATTCGCTTAAAGAGATCTCGGGTTCGAAACCTACCGTACGCAGCCACCGCTGTTGAAAGACTCATCCACTATAGCCAGGTGTCCTACCCGAATCGAGTCCGGATTAGTCGGAGCGAAGTTATGGAAACCGGGCGGGCAACAAAAAAAAACAATCTCGACAGTATAGGCCAGGTAAATGGTCGCTAGACTGAGAGGGGCTGGGGGTGTAGGGCGGGAGCTTCATCCTAATTTCGAGTAATCTACGCATGATACCTAGGGGTGAAAATGAGCCGAGCCGCTCGCGAGCTAGCTCGGTCAAAGCTCGGTTCGTTCCGGCTCGTTAACGAAATGAGCCGAGCTCGAGCCGAAACACTGACAGCTCGAAGGCTCGCGAGCCTAATATTATATAATAAATTTTAATAATTTATTAATAAAAAATTAATAAAATTACCTAAAAAACTTTTTCCTTCCCCCTTTCCATACTGTGATAAAAGCAAACCCTAAAGAAAAAACCTCTCTCTCCCTCTCCTTTTGGCGTGGCGATCTCCTCTCTTCATTAGATAAGTGGAAAATAATCGGCCTTTTCATACTTTGTGTCTCGTGAGGTCGGCCGGAGCGAGTGTCAAAAAGTACCGGAGAGGAGCTGGCCGAATTTTACGCCCGCGGGTAAGCGACAGAAAGAAGTGAAGGCATCATAGTCAAGGTACGCTTCTCATCCCCTTACCCTCTCATATTGTGTTTGGGCATGATGATTCAAAGCACACAAAAATTAATAAAATTACCTAATAAAATTTTAAGATATTTATTGTCTTATTATTGTTATGGTGATTGTAATACTCTTTATAATATTTTATATGCAGGTGATGATGCTTGTGATATTATTATGATTGGTAATGAAGTTATATCGTGAAGATATTTTAAGAGTATGATTCTTGTGGTTTGTGATTGTTTTGATAAATCTGGTTCTATTTATGGAGATGTTTTGGGAGAATAGTTTGGAGATGTTTTGGAATTATGATTTTGTTGAAATATTTTGACAACATTGTTCATATTTATGTCTTTGAAGTGAACTTTATTATATATGTTTTCGAGCCAACCGAGCCGAGTTCGAGTCAACGTCAATATATGTATATTTTGAAATCGAGCTCGAGCTTTCGAGCCAAACTTTCGAGCCAAGCTCGAGCTCTCCATAATTGGAACGAGCCGAGTTCGAGCTCCAATTATTTGAGCTCGATCGAACTTGAGCCGAGCTCTAGCTTGAGCCGAGCTCTAGCTTGAGCTTTTCCTAATCGAGCCGAGCTCGAGCCTGGGAGTACTCGGTCTCGACTCTACTCATTTTCACCCCTAATGATACCACCGGATATTTACAATCCTCTCTACACTCAAAACGTGACAAGTTATGTGTTTGTAGGAGGAGCTTCATCCTAATTATGGAGTAACCTCTACCTAGCCAACAACCCCCGTCCAGCACAACAATTATCTCAGATTCCGTTCCACAACTAAATTGTGTATGACGAATCTCTTTTGATGTAAAAAAAAAGGTACATAACAACAGCAAAGCCCGTCCCCTTCCCCCCTCGCAAAAGAAAAAAATACAAAGATACATCCATCGGAAATTATTATAATCCTTGATTTGAAGATACAAGAGGGTACAATGCTCTTGATGATGAGACGGGGTTGCTTCTCGCTTTAACAAGCATGCTCCAAATATCTTCCTCCTCCCACCAGCCGAATAGACGGTCAGATATAAACAGGCTTCACGTCATTCGGACCAAAACTCAGAGAGCAAACCGGGCACTTGCGGTGACGTGTTTCAATCATTCTTCGGATGCATAAATTGCAGAACAAATGGTAGCATTTTGTAATGACCACCTGAAAGTCAGGCTCACATTAATGCCAGATATGATGGAACTGACGCTCTACCATCGTACTTCTACATCTTAGGTCCACGACATCATTTTTTGGCAACCTAAAATATTGAACTCTAGCGCAGAGATTATTTCAGTCAAACAAGAGGTCTGTTGCCTTGAACCAATATAATTATTTTATGTGACCTGAAAACCAAATTTATGCAGAGGAAGATAAGTCATGATCGTTCTATTTCAACTTCTTACCTCTTTCCGCCTGTCGAGACAAATGCTGCATTTTAGAATTTCCTTGTACTCGTTAAGTTCCTGCTGCAGCCTTTCAACTACTGGGTTCACAACCTGGGCTCGAAGTCGTGAAGCTTTCGTCCTAACTACTTCTAGTTCTTCTTCCAATCTCTTCTTGTTAAACCTAATATTTCCATCTCAATCATTAAATAGTATCACTTAAAGATGCAGGAGATCTTAAAGGCAAAAGGCAAATTACCTTTCCGTTTCCATTTCAACCTGTAGCTCCCCAAATGTTCCTCGACTGTCTTTGACCTTTGAAGTTAAATCCTCCAGGGAGACTCTAACTTGGTCAGACAATCTTCTCACATCCATAAGTCTTTTCTGGGAGATTTCTAAAGCACTGGAGTCCTGATTTCTTTCCTCTGCACGTTTCTGGACCTTTTCCATGTATATCTTTAGCTGCCCAGTCATGATGCACCTACTATTAATGATAGTCAATGCAAATTACAGTTTCAAATGCAAGATAGCACAATAACAAAACAAACCTGATCATCAATCTTCACATCCTTCATTTTTATAAACTCAAAAGAAGTATTAGCCAACTGAATTTTCTTCTTGATGGTTCGTTTATCCATTAGTAAGGAATCTCGAAGCTGCCGTGCCCTCAAACCCTCCAAAACAAGCTGGAAAGATCACAAATGAGAAGTCAGGGCCCAGAGTATATCAGCATGTGCAGATAGATGCAGGCAAGAGCAAACTCAAAATTATAACACTCGAACACTTATCCTACCGGAGGGTCAGCTAAAACACCAAACATACACTATTGGCATCCTTTCAATTCAGTCAAGCGAAATAAAATGCTTTAGGGTTTAAGCTACAATCCTTCTAAATGAATATGAACTGATGGTTGCCCTACCATTGAGAGGTTTGTTGACAGATTTTTTGTGCATTAAAATGTGAATAAAAAGTCGAGCCTGTACTAAATTTCTTTGCTGCGAGCACGTTTAGTTAATGACGCCATTAGAATTTATGACCCCAAGTTTTGTCAACCTTACTTAAAAATTGCTCAAACATGCATCATGACGCTTGCATGTCACAACTACACCTTTATCTTTCTTTTCATAAGTAAAAACAAATCTAATTATCTGCTTATTTGTAACAGGAAAATTCTAAAGATTGAAAATATAAAAAAATTCTTAAAAATTCATATATGTTCAAAGTTTAATTAAATCATAGTATTTTAGACAAATATCATAATATTAATATTAATAATTGTAATATGATAAATATCCCTAAACATAATCTTGACAAAATCTCAATACCAAAATGTTAGGAAAATCATGCAACCTTTTCACCACTCAAACTCCTATCATACATGCCTACTAAAAATCAATCACATTGTAGGATCATGACTCACCGCTATTCCAATTGCGAGAGAAGCAATAAGAAAATGTCACTAAGGTTCAGGCGTTAGACAAATATAAGATCACAGATCTTAGCTTCCAAAGAAATATGTAGTGTTGGCCTCCTCTATTACGCTAGTTTATTCTAATCTGCTGACATATTTTACAGACAATTCAGTTATTCTCTTTTTTTTTTTTTTGGTTGCCCGCCCGGTTTCCGGAGCTTCGCTCCGACTAATCCGGACTCGACCAGGGTAGAACACCTGCCTATGTTGGGTGAGTCTTCCAACAGGGATGGCTGTGTACGGTAGGTTTCGAAAGCGAGACCTCCTTAAGTGAATCCAAGCTTCTTATCACTTGGACCAACCCCATGTTGGTGACAATTCAGTTATTCAAATGCATAGAAACCATTCCTCGACGGTCTACAAATCCTTCTCCCGGGTTATTCCCCACAAGAAAGTTAGTTCAGGCCGCAAAACAGATAACAACTTCGGTTGCACTTCATTGTGGTACTTCAATTTGACGTCATTTATGAAAGCAAAACTGTGTCAATCATGGTTTGTGATGCCATATCCTACTTTCCCAAAAACTAGATGTTTACAATTATAAAATTTATCCAAGCATCAAAAACACAAAAAGAAAAGGACCATCGGGAGTGTTTACCTTCATATTATAATCATCTCTTTCTGTGATCTGTTGCAACAAGTGCTGATTTTGAGTCTGCATATCATCATACTCTTGTCCAATAGACTAAACAGGGCCAAGTAGTTAGCTCATAGAATTAAGGAAATAAGATTAACCTCTGAATTGGGAGTGTTAAAATAGTAACCTCAATTTCTGATAAAAAAGCTTCATTCTCTTCATTTTTGGACTTCAAAGCATCCTTTAGTTGAGACATCTCCCTATAAATTCCCTTCAGGTTACATAGGTGTAGACAAGAATATGTAAAAGAAAAACCCTAGAATAAAAGAAAAATAGGACTAGCATGTGTAATGACAAATTTGTTTCTGCATTCATTTTGCATAGATGATTTCACGTGGCAACTGCTACAGCAATTACATTAGCGAGTAGGAAGTCATCTTTTCCATATATATAGATGCAAATCAACCAGAAAGGAATCATCCAGTTTCTTCTTCTAACTTCAGCATTTCCAAAACTTCTAGCACAGCCTTTTAGAAGAACTCTAGCTAGTTTGGTACCATAAAAGCTTGAGATATAAGAAGAGGATATTCCAAAACAAACATTTAGGAGGAAAAATGTTAAACAAATTAATCTCCTTTCCAATGGCATGGAAATCTGACTACTAAGTATCACAGCCAAAAAGCAAAATAAAGAAAGGAAACAATGATAAGGCACAAGCTTAGTAGGATCGGCCATGCCATTCTTCCACTAAGCAATAGCAGTATTTCACAATAAAATATGAGAAGCATCTATCCAACCAAAATGCTCAACCTTTTAGAAGCTTCTAACTTCTGTCTAAGCTCTGCAATTTCGGCTTCTGCAGCAGCCAGCCTTTGTTGAGATTGTGCCTCAGCTTCGATTGCAGACTTAACACACGATTCCAAGCTGCGCTCATCCAGTGATGACTTAAGAATTTCTACCTCAGCTAATGCTTTATACTCCAAATCTCGGGCTTCTATTGAATCCCTGTGCATTGGCAAGAAGATCGATGACACAATTCCTAAATAACCTTTTAAACAAGAACTGATTCTTATACATATTACTTCCAAATCAGGAACAGTAAATTGGATTTGCAAAACCACTCTCAGGTACCAAGAAGACTGTAGCAATATTAGAAGGAAGAGCTTTGTAGCTCATGTAAAGGAGAGAACACTACATTCACACAAGCTTTACCTCTTTCAAGTGAGTTTTTGAGTCCAAGCTTTCCATTTAGGAGTCCATATATTTTTACCAAGTTTAATATCTTGAAGATACAATAGATCAAGACTCAACGGATATTGGAAAAAAATTCTTATTTTAAGTCAAAGTTTAAATGAGTGAGAAGAATCTAAAAGAAAAAACACCCAAAGTAGATATTTAAGATCTTTCACTAAAAGCATCGCAGAAAGTGCTACCGACATGTATGCTTCTTCTTACAATCAATGATGTTAAGGCGCTAAGGTGCCACCAAGCCGATAAGGGCTTCCATTGCCCGAGGCGCTATGCGCTAGCTTTTTATTTTAAGGCGCTAATGTATAAAAAAGAAATTCTAATTGAAATGCCAAATAAACAACAAGACTTCAAACCCACGACCACAATAATGGTCTACTAAACCAGTCAAGCACAACCACAACCACAACAACAGTCCAAACATAACTACAATCCCAACCTCTGTTTCTAACATGTTCTCGACAAATCCCAATGAATCTTTAAAAGTTTGGATACAGATTAGTCCGAGGCTGATTATCCCCCTAATAATTTCGGCTGGGTTCCTTTTCCCTGGTCTCCCGGTCAAAGACAAAGCTGCGTCTTAGTTTCAAACCCACCTTCTCACTCCCTAATCTGGGCTTAAACTCATCACATAAACAGAGAGGATAAGGAGGACGACGGTCGAGGAGGAGACAATCAAGCTGGTGGATGAGAAGGACAGCAGCCGGTGCACGAGGAGACCCGAATAGGACAAAGGAGGGGGACTAGGTTTTTATGTCCCGGCGCCCGAGTAGTGCCTTAAAGCGTCCAGGCGGCAGAGCGCCTCGACCAAGGCACTCATTTAGGCGGGGCCTTATGCATGGCACCCACCCTAGCCCTAATTAAGCGACAGGGCCCTAGGCAAGCGAGGTACAGCGCCTTAACAACACTGCTTACAATTACATTTTTTTTTTCATTGAAATCCAGTTGTTTTTTTTCATTTCAGCTACAAAGTTCTTTCCCAGTGTAATAGGAGGAGTGCCATATAACACTCAACAAATTGACAAGCAAATATATTTTGATTTTAGTGAAATTCGTTACCTCGTGTCAGTGCATTCGCGCTTATACATATCCAAAATGAGTTTGAGCTCTATATTAGTTTCTTCTACATCACGAACCTGCAACAAGTTAAGAGAGACTGCCATTGACTAAAACAAAATTGCATAAAAGCAAAAGTATAAAGCCAATGCCTTAATTGAATGCATGAAAATACTCAAAGTTTCACAATCATAAGCTGTTCCCATGAGCGTGTATTATTCAGCTTAGAGTTTTAACAACCTTCCCCAACTATTTCGTCCCTATGGCGTAAAATCATGTCGTTCTATCATCTTGCTGAGATGACAATAAAGAATTGTTTAGACAAGAATTGTGAGAGGCCATTCAAATATTAATATATTTGGCCATCAATGCAAAGTTAATGGCCATTTGGAGGCACGAAGGGAAGGATTACTGATTTTGTGGACGACAAACAACAGAAATTATTGAATTCCCTGGGTATCATAGAAATGAAAAAGAATTATTCAATATGTTTTCTAAGTCACCAGTTGCAAAAAAAATGTAGCATTGGATATGCAGCCGGATACCTATGATTGATTGTATTATTCAACTTACAGAAGATTATTGTGTGCGCAAATAAAAGGGTACTCACGCCATTCCCTGGTTGCATATTCTTATCGATGAGACAATATAGTCTTATACTAACACGCTGAAGAATTAATTTTTCAGTTGTAGTTCATTTCTAATATTAACATCCAAATGTCCATGAGAATCAACTTTCACAGAATTTTCATCAAATTACCAATGTAAACAACGATCAAAGCTTTCACACATTACGTAGCAAGTGGATTAAGAAAACAGCATTTAACATGCCAATATGCCATAAATAGTAAGATGCACCCAGTACCTTGGCTCGAAGCTTGCTTATGTCAGCAGCTTGGCTACTGGACCTACTGTGCAAATTTTCACATTGTTTTACCTGGTCACAACAATCAATATTTGAGCAAGAGCATAATAATTTGCCTGTTGCAGTGTTCCCCAACTAGCAAGACTAGGAGAATGTTGACATCGATATGCATTGCAAGGAGGTCATTCTCATATGGAATAACCTTCCCGTTGCGTTAAATCCCGACTAATATCCACTAATTTGGATACCCTAAACCAGAGAAAATTTAAAAATCTCATCATGCACATCCATGAGCATTGCAATGCGAATATTGTTAAAGCTTTGCCAAATAACATGGATTGGCTTTGGCCTCAACATGAGAAAAATAGAAACAAAGCAGCATTCCAAATAAGGCATGCCATTTTGCACCTTTCTCTTGAGTCGGTCAGAATGACAACGCACATCCGCACGCAAGGAATGAATATTGATAGCTGTCTCCTTATATTTGCTTAATTGACTTTGCATAGCTTCCATTTCTTCAGGAAACGAAGAAACTAAAGCTTTGAAATCAGAAATTATTTCTTGCCGTCCTGCAATTCCAAATAAAATTATAAGAGAAGATGTGAACGTCATATAAAGCAACCCTGAAGGAAAAAGGTGCTTCAAAATTATCAAATGTCAACCTGGTTCTCTCAATGCCTCTTGCAACTTAGCTTCGATCAAACTCCCGCTTTCTATTTGCTTTTGTATCTCTGTGCCTAGGTCACTAACTCTTGAATCAGTAACAGTAGAATATCTTCTATAAGCATCAGTTATGTCACAATTTATGCTTAATTCTATTTCCCTCCAGTAAAGATCATCTTTCTCTGTCTGCAAGTATCCAAACAGAAGGGCTCAGTTAGTATGAGTATTAGAAGCTCACAGAAAAGACTAAAGAAATCCGCAATAAGTTACTGACCATTTACCACCTGGAGTTTCTCGTACAAGGACTGATAGTGGACAAGGTCTGCTTTTGCCTTTCCCAGTTGATCTCTCAGAGTAAGACAATGTTGTGAAGAGGAAAGGCATTGCACATTTTGCAACTTATTCTGCGAACATGGCCATGCCCAGTAAACTTCTATCGTTACGCATCACGCGAAAACAAAGAATAACATAGCTGTACTCAATATCAAAGTTGAACACAGACCTGTGATTGTGTCAGCTCTCTGAGTATCTTAACCCTTTCTTCATGAAGAAACTTGAGTTCCTCTAGACGAGAAGATGCTTGGTCCTATTGAGAATATTCTTTTATAACTCAACGTACATAGTAATGGATTTCGTAAAGATACACTCAGTACAAAATTAGGAAATTTGACCTGCAGCTCTTTGAACATAGACTCCATATATTGTAGATCCCTCTGTCTGTCTTTTATCTTATCGCTGGGAAGTTGCTTCTGCCCAACATTCAACACATGGAAATTGGTCACTTTCATTGAATCCTTTGCAGCCTTAAGAGTAGAAAGTTTGGCTTTATTTTCCTCCAACTCGGCAATTGTACTCTCCAACTCCGCTACAAAAGTGCATACAAAGATACAAATGAAGAACCCATGAGGCAGTTACCCAGGACTTTCAATCCCAAACATGATATTGTAGCACTTTAGTTTGGCAGGTATTTGCCTACATTCCTAGCAAATATTGAAATAGCGGGAGCACACACTACTGCATTGCAACTTCGTGACATCTGCATCCTGATCAATAACTTTTACTCATAGCATATAGTCATGCCTGGCACTTTTGATTGGTATTCTACAGTCTGAGAGCCTTTGAAGACCCTTTTATTTGCACAAATGCCATTTTTGCTTTTGGAAGGCAGTTTAGTTGGAAATGAAAAATACAATTGTCAATAATAAGTAAATGTCGTTTGATTGAGTTCTTTGTAACTTAAGTTGCAGGTCAGCAGTATACAAAAGTTCTTGTTTTCAATGTTCCAATGCAGTAATGTTGTTATTCGAGGGCTCCAAGGTTCATTGGTTGAAACCCAAAAGTGTGAAACAGCAAATTGCATTCTCTCAAAACGTCAAGATTCTCATATATTAAATAGATAATGGCTGAACTTAATTAGTAAACCTTTGAAGACCTTTACCTAATAAAATAATGGATACAATCGGCATTTTGATGCATGTTACCAATTTCTCCACACTAGAAATATTTTGTTCTTTTATATTTTATTACTCTAATAAACATAACTTTTAGTGCATGCATTCTTGAAATGCAATATAAACATGTAAAAGGAAGCAAATAAAAGAATTCCAGCAGTTACCAGAGAAATTAAATGGAAACAAGACAATTGCATCAATTACAAATTATAATAAAGGATTTCAAGGATTACCTTTAAGAGACTCAGACTCAGCCTTGTTTTTTGCATTAATATCACGATGACTTTGTAATTCTGATGACAGCAATTTGTGCATCACATGGAGATCACTCAGGGAGCATCGCAACTTGTTTTGTTCAACGGCTAAGTCATTTGATGTCGTTTTCTCAGAGGCTTCTGGATGAAAGCAGCATCAAATATTTAGAAAGGCATGGGAAAAAGAAAGAAAGAAAGAAAGCTGCCCTCTCATACCATCTGAAGGAACAGCTTCTAAAATAGCCGAGCGCAATCGCTCCTTCTCTCGCCAAAGGTCATCAATACAAAACACAACTGTACTCAACATATCAACACTTCTCTTCAGAAGTGTTTCCTTGTCATTGCAGGCCGTGGAGACACTGTCATTTGCATTTGCGTCTCTTAGCCGACTTAGAAATGTCTCTCTAGACAGAGACTGGTCACTACCTAATGATACAAGACGAATATATCACCAAGAAAAGAATAAAAGAGGACATGGTAAAGCCAAATCAATCTGAGAGACAGAAAAGTTCCCACTTTAAGTTGGTGTAATCTGGTAGGCACTACAACACCATCTTTGAAAATTTAAAGTACAGTTCTTTGTAAACTATTCATGCGCATATAAGTTGGCTTGTCTACAAAGTAAATTATCCTACTTATAATTTATATACTCCCAGTCGTTATAAAGAACAAGTTTAAAAGTAACATTTGAGCAACATTAATAGAAAAGGGAAAAGGAAAAGGATGTCTGTGCTTATGAGTTGAGCTGTAAGGAGAAAAACAACTGGAATGGAAAAAAAGAATTAAACAAATGCAAGAATGGTTTTTGGAATTTGAACGAAAAGTAGATTAAACAGTTATTGTGGAAGTACCACATTAGTGAGAAATGGATCCCAGAGCAGCCCAAAATGATCAACACAATGGGTGGAAAGACAGAAATACAAATCAATGAAATGGGGGCAAGCACCATTAAGAGGCAAACCTTCAGAATCTATGGGTGATATGAGGCTATGAAAGCTTGCCTCCTTAAGACGAAGTGAACAAAGATCCACTTTATCAGCCAACTGCCATTCAAATATTAGTTCCACAAAATTTAGCTACACGTAAAATACAAAGGTAAGTGCAGGATAGGGGTAGCACTCTCTGACGTCGGCATGAAAGGGGAGCATTCTCTGCACATCAGCATGAAAAAAGAAAAGTAATTGGATAAACACAGTCCAAATGTTAGGATATAGGCGTACATCTTTCCAACAGCTGTGGACCACTTCCAATATGGAATCATATCCAATCAGCTTCCCTTGGAGCTTTGACAATTTACCATCAAGAGATGCATGTTCAATCTTCTGACATTCTGACTTCTGCACTAACTTCTCATTTTGAAATTGAAGAAGAGCTATATCCCTCTGAGGCCAAAATAATAAGCGAGAAACCTTGAATATCAGGGATGCAAACACGGAAAAAGCACACCAAAATTAAGAGAGACTCCTGAAGAAGAAAATGACAGAAAAACTTAATGTGAATTTCCATAGATGGCTCGATAAATTAAGGATTTTACAGAACCTGAAATTGAAATAAGTAAAAAAACTTCAATTTTATGGATAATTTAATTATAATTGCTTCGTATTAGAATATGAAGGGATTCCCAGAATCCAAGTCAGGGATTTTCAGAATAAAATCTAATTATTCAAAAACATGGTCCTGCTACAATAAGCTTCTTTTCTTTCTTGTTTGGGTTGTTGGGGGATTTGGGTCGGAGGAGTGTTTATGGAACAAGTGTCAGCTTTCAACCATCAAACCAATTCCTTCCAAGTGACTCAACTGCCTCTTGATAACAGAAGTTTGTTGTGTTTAGCATGGTGTGTACATGCGTAATCGTGGATTTAGATCTTACTGACACCAAGTACTTCTTTCATTCGAATGGAGAAGAAAAGAATAATTCAGAACTTGTAAAAAGGTGTTTGATTTTTTAGCAGAAGTGTTTGTTAATTTCTCAAGGGGAAAGCAATTACTCTCTCTACAACTAATTGTACGGATGGTGTGGCTTAACCCACTTACCATGAAAAAAGTTTTTAATGTTTTTTCATTGCATTGGGAGTCCATAAGTGCACCCAACATTTGGCCTATTTAATCACAAACATGAGATGCCTTGACCAGGGCTCTAACATAAAAAGAACAACACCGTGGGGTTTTAAACAAAATAATCACCAATGATGTGAAGCACCTTATTAATACACCAAAGTCAAAGAGACCAAAACTCTAAGTGAACCTGATACTTAGAAAAAACTAAACACCACTCAAAAGGGGATCATTTACCATTACTGATCATCAACCACAAATTACTAGATGTCACTTTGTAATATCAATATGTGTTTGTCTAACTATGGGAACTTCAACCTCAATAATCCCTTGTATTATCTGAATCATCTCTGTGGAATCTTTTCGAATGCTAACAAACGAAGAAAATCAGCATGGTCAAGATCTCATCCCAAGTTTAATTTCTTAGAATCCGAATTATCCTTCGATAATTTGATGACAAACGATACAATTTGCTTATGAAAGTGACTCCTTCCAGATTCTAGTCATCTAGATTCTGCAACACTAAAGAAATAAAAACAAATCATGCCGTATTTTCATTGGTAGGCGACTCCCGTATTTTCCCCAGTATATTCCACCCATTCACCTTGATCACACAACCAATGGAACGTCAAATCCTCCAATCCGACAAATCATCAAAATCGGAAGCCCCGTTGCTCCAGTTTCTAGCTAACCAAGAATGAAATGATACCGGAGAATCAAGCCGGACAAAACGACGGGAAGCGGAAGAGAGAGGCAGAAGTGGTAAGATTAAAGAGTACCTGGAGACCGATCGGGGAGAGGAGAGAACGGGCGATGGCGGCAGGGGTTGGGGGAGTGTTGGACATCGCCAGGGTGGGATTAGGGTTTCGCGTGAGTGTGAGGGAAGAGAGTGGGGGCGGGGGAGGGATAGCAAATGACTTGATGGCCAACTCCCCCTTTTGCGTGGGCCGGGGAGCGAGAACGGCTCTTGAATTGGAGACCACCAGGCAACACCACCCACCCCAAAGTCCGGGGTCAGGTAGTCGTCTAATACTGCCACGCGAGAGTAAGCTGTAGAATCGAATAGAAGAGTTTAGGTAAAATATACGTTCATTGCATTTGTATTATTATTTTAATTTATTATATAATTTTATTATTAATTTTTATTTTTATATTAATTTTAATAAATTTTGAATTTCTTCAAGCGAAAGCCAAAGAAAGCCTTAATATAGTGTAAACAGTCTTATAATAGTAGAGTTCTAATCTCTTATTCATTCGCCTCATAATTCACTTTACCTATAGCAATAACCTCCAAATAAAGCAATCATTCGACTTTCATCAATTTTTATATATTTTTGACTATATCAGCAACTATCATCTAACTTCGGCTTCCGACTCACTTGATCTAGCCATCGAAATTTTAAAATAAACTAACATACAAGAGGTTTCAATATTATTTATCATTTTGTTTAATTTTTTCTTTTTAGTCAATAATAAAAATTGTGTCTTAAGGCCTATTTAGTTTTCGCGCGACAAAATTCAAGATTGGACAAAATCAAAATAGAAGCAAAAGTTGGTGACAAAATTATATAAGAAACTAAATTAGTGACAAAAACAGAAAGTTGGCTGAAAGTTGAAGCCATAAATCGATATTAATAGTGGAGTTGAAGCCATAAAAGTTGGCTGAAAGTTGAAACCATAAATGTTGAAGTCATCTCTTTTAGTGAAAGCCAAACAATGCCTTAATATTTTATGACCGGTGTCCTATAATAGTGGAGTTTCATCCTCTCATTCATTCGCCTCATAATCCACTTTACCCGTAGTAACAGCTCCTTAATGGAACATCATCCGACCTTCATCGATTTTGCCATCAGCATCAGCAACTATCGTCCAACTTCGGCTTCCAATTCACTTGATTTGTTCATCAAAATTTTAAAATAAATAAACATACGAGAGGTTTCAATATTATTTCCCATTTTTTGTAATTTTTTTTTTAGTCGATAAATCTTTTTATTCTTACGCGCGATAAAATTCAAGATTGACCAAAATCAAATAAAAATAAAAGTTGGTGACAAAATTATATAACAAACTAAGTTAATGACAAAACAGAAAGTTGACTCAAAGTTGAAGCCATAGATTGATATTTTGCCAATCTAGTTAGGATTGCCACATCAAATACACGTAGGACTCCGTTACTGTCACGTCAAGATAAGGCGTAACGCCGTTACGAATTGGCTAAGAAAAAGGTACACCACATAGTTGCGGACATGTTCATATAATAAAGTAAAATGTTGACAAAGAAGAAAGTTCGACCAAACTTAAGCTTACAAACATATATTTTGCCTTTAAAATATGATTAAGCTTCTTAACTTTTTTAGACGTATTTGAATTTAAAACTTTGAAATATCTTATTAATTTATGAAAAATAAAAACTTAACAATAAAGTAAAATCACATACAATAAATAAAAAACTAAATAAAATACGAAAATCTAATATAATAAAAATCAAACTGTTGAAGTAAATGTTATATTTGTTGTTTATTTGTTCATTAGGATAATTACTGATAAAAAATTAAAGAGTTTGATTTTGAGAAGATTATTTAATTATATATATATAATATTGTAATACAAAAAAAATTTACAAGTATTTAATCAATCTTTATTAGATCTCACTTGTATTATATGTTCATAAAACTTTTACTCAAAATTGAATTCAAACTGTGATCTTTATTAGATCTCACTTATATCACCACTCTTCTAGAGATCAATGGTGAAAAAATTTTTGTGATATATATTTCATTTTATCGGCTTTGATATATCTTCCCTTTCATTTGAGCGATACAAGTAACATTATCCTCATATAATATCACCGGGACATTCTTTTTTATAAGTAAGGCACCCAAACCCCGAATGTGATGTGTAATAGATCTCAACCATACACATTCTCTATTTGCTTCATGAATCGTTATAATCTCAAAATGATTAGTAGACATGATAGTTATAGTCTACTTCATAAATCTCCATGATATAATAGTACCACCACATGTGAATATATAATTTAATTGAGATTTTACCATTACAAACCTATGATAATACCATGCATCAACGTATCTTATCAATTCCTCTTCGGGCCTGAAAGGATAATATAAACGTATAGCCATAGTACCTCAAATGTATCTAAAAATTATCTCACTAATAGAGTTGTTAGACATGCTTTCTCCGGTCTAGTATCACTGATATATCAATGTTTCAATAGTACTTCGATATGGTACTTTCAGGCGAGTGAGTTTTTCATAATTCATTTGTGGTCGAAATGGGTCTTTATTTACAACAAGTGATCTCACACCATTGGACAACTTAAAGGATGGTCGAAATGGGTCTTTATTTACAACAAGTGATCTCACACCATTGAACAACTTAAAGGATGCACTTCGTGGTTATGCTTTGTCCAAAATTAATTTTTATAATACCTTTAATTTCTTTAACATCTTTAACCCCTCATTATAATTTATCTGATGAGAATTAATCTAAAAGCGGAAACGAGAAAATTGGACACATCTTAGAGAGACTCTATGCAGCTGCAAAGGAAAGTCATGCAGCTACGCAAAAGGACGGAGGATGGATAGATTATCACATAAACATAGTACAGCTACACCAGAAAGTCGTGCAGCTGCACAAACGCGAAAAAAGGGATTTTATTCTAGATTTTCCAAGATTCTCTAGGGTTGTAATACCTCAAATGAGCCATGAATTACAAATTCTTATAAAAACACAATACCTCCCCCCTTGTGACTTGTGCGACAGCAATAGCCTCTCTCGCTTCTTTCTCCTTGCGTTTAGAGTCACTATTTCACTATGGATAAGGAGAAGGTTCACATCAACATTGTTGTCATTGGCCATGTCGACTCTGGAAAATCGACTACTACTGAACACTTGATCTACAAGCTTGGAAGAATCGACAAGTCTGAGATTCGAGAAAGAAGCTGCTGAAATGAACCAGAGGTCATTCAAATATGCTTGGGTCCTTGACAAGCTCAAAGCTGAGCGTGAGCGTGGCATCATCATTGATATTGCTCTCTGGAAATTCGAGACCACCAAGTACTACTGCACTTGACGCCCCCGGACATCGTGACCGGAACCTCTCAGGCTGACTGTGCTGTCCTCATCATTGACTCTGCCACTGGTGGTTTTGAGGTTGGTATCTCCAAGGATGGACAGACGCGTGAGCATGCTCTCCTTGCCTTCACTCTTGGTGTGAAGCAGATGATTTGCTGCTGCAACAAAATAGATGCCACCACACCTAAGTACTCCAAAGCTCGTTATGATGAAATTGTGAAGTGTTTTCGTACTTGAAGAAGGTTGGCTACGATCCTGAGAAAATTCCTTTCATCCCCATATCTGGATTCGAAGGAGACAGCATGATTGAGAGATCCACCAACCTCGACTGGTACAGGGAGGCCCACTCTTCTTAAGGCTCTCAACTTGATCCAGGAGCCCAATAGGCCTTCGGACAAGCTTCTCCATCTTCTCCATCTTCCTCTGCAGGGCGTGTACAAGATTGGAAGCATTCAGACCGAAGAGAAGCCCAATCTCATTTCATTTCCCCCCGGTAAAATCCTACCAAAGGATGATCTTGACGCCCTCCCCCTCTGATGGTTGCAGGCTGAAAGCTCCCGAAATCCTTCACCAGCCCCTGTCTGTCACCTGCAAAAAGAGACGATTTCGACGACGTCCAAGGACGATACTGTCTCCCTAACGGTTTCGATTCTTCTAACCAGAACCCATCTGGATTCAACGAAACCAAAGGAACTTAACTAAGAAAGAAGAAAAAGGGAAACTTCAAAGGAAAAGGGGAGGCTAACGAGACAGTCAGGAGGAAGGAGAGGCTTTTAAAAGGAAATTTTACCTCAATCGCCATGGGGGGATTTCTTGATTCTTGATTCGGGGAGAGAGACGAGTTCCTAAAAATTCCTCCAGAGAGAGCCAACTTCCTTTTCCTAAAAATTCACCGCCCCCTTTCCTCTTGAAAATTCTTCAGTCTTCATATCCCATCAGCCGTCTCAGCTACCATCAGTTCCCAGCGATTCTTCAGCAGCCAAGGTAAGAAGAATACAGCAACAGGAACTCCCTCAATGGCCAGCCCAAACAGAGGAATCTGACAAAAACGATGGGGAGCACAACGCACCTCGGGATGTAGCAGACTTTGGCCTCCCTGAACACGACAGCAACTATGCGAGTCTTCAGCAAGCTTCACCAACTACTGCCACCTTCAACGACAGACACCCCTCCGCAGCAACGACGAAAACCAACTTCCCCTCTAGATGACCCAATAGGCTTCAACTATCTGCGGAAAACAATTTTTTTTTCTCGTTACTTTGATCTGCCTCCTTCAATGTACAGGTGAGATAACCTTCCAAACTCGTAGCTGCAGCACTAGCATCTCCAGGAAGGACATTCAGCTAACCAGCAGCGGCCGTGCCTCTGTTTTCTTCCTGCCTCCTTCAAATCAAGCAGTAACTCCACAACTGGGCTAAGTTGCAGCAAGCTGCAACCCCGCAGTTGCAAACACCCTACCGGAGCTGGACAAGACCCGCTCAATGAGGACGACTCCAACCGCCTCAACTCCACCCCTCCCGGCATGCTCTAGGCCAAACGACAGCTCTCCGGCGCCCCCCCTGACAGTGGCCGACCTCTCCGGCGCTCTCTACAGGGCCAGCCCGGCGACCTCAAGCAAACTCCTCCCGGTCTCAGCTCTCTCCCCGGCGTTCTCCTCTGGCACCCGTCCTACCCCGAGACCCCCCTCAGACCCAGCTCCTCTAGCGCATCCGAGCCCGGCGACTTCCAACCCACGACCATCCCAGCATCGCGATCCGGCGTCCCTAAGGCTCCCCTCCGAGCAGAGCAGCACGGCAGCCCATCTCCATCCCGGTACCTTCAGATCTAGTGGCGGCAGCCGGATTCCTCTGGTGTCTCCAAGGTTCTCTTGCGAGCAGAGCAGTGTGACTGCTTCGACGACCATCCCCGGAGCAAGACCCTCAAAGTCGCGGCGCCCCAAATGGTTCCCCCTTGCTCCTTGACCGATGACGACTTCAACCCAGCAGTGGAGCCCCAGCCTTCCCCGAGATCCCGGCCCAGCAACGGTGAAACCATGCACCCCCGGAGATCTCGAGCTCCGACGCCGTCGCCGCCCGCTTCACCTCTCAAGGTGCTGGCCGCAGCGACAAGCCCTGGAGCGACCCTGGTCCTGATTTCTTCACTGGTGAAGTCAGAGGACCCCCTCCCACCGGATGACAACGAATGGCCTTGGAGTCTACAAGGCTATTTCTCTAGCCCACGCCTGATTGGATGTCCAGCAAAGGCAGATGGGCTTCGGTTGCTGGGCTGCAAAATGTCATCCCCTTTTCACAGGCAACGAAACCCACAATTTTTTAATGATTCCGATTTTATTTCAGTGGCTATGAGTTTCAATTTATAATTTTCGTAGCCTAGTTCGTTTCAAAAAAAAGTTTTTCGTCCTCCTTTGATCTTTAACAACTATAATCTTCAGTTGGATGCGATTTGAACGTATTTCTTTGTCTTATCACTTAGTTTGGACCTTAATCTCTATATTTTCTTATTAGGATTTATTATGCATTCGTAAGTGAACACTTAATTTAATGTGCATTACTAACATTCATCTTCTCTTGTTTTGCATGTAGAACACGAGGAAATCTCTCAGATATTACCGACAATCTACACTAAATACACATCTCCAATCAAAACGGTAAGACAAGCCTTACCTTTCTCAATTTAATCAAATTTCATTTGAATTTGACGATACTAACCACTTCTTCATTTTTCTTTGCATGTATATCGAGTACTTAATCTCGGAAGATCAACTTCAAAATTTCGAAGATTAACTCGAAGGCGCGTGTATCAAACCGCGTAGATCCACCCCGGCCTAAAAAACCGTGGGCTCGAAGGCTTAAAGCGGCCCCAAACTCAATCAAAGGAACAAAGGGGAGGTGCGGGCCTCCCCGAATTTTATTCAAATCCACTTGTAATGGATTGCGGGCCCAAGTGTATAAGCCCGCATTCACCGCACTTCCCCGCCCTTTTGATCTAAATAATTGTTTGTGATTGCACGTCTCCGTAGGCTTTAGGATTTACATCGCATGATTGGTTTTAATAAAACAAACCTAAATTCGGGTCCAACGCCCGTTAAAACGTCGATAAAAGTCCAGCCGACTTCCGGATCGGGCCCAACACCCGTCAATCAAAAGTTAAACTTTTTTGGACAAATCGCCACCCTTTTCTCATCTTTTAGAATACAATGGTTAGTAAATAGGAATCCCAGAATCCAAACTCTGATTTTTCCGACTTAAAATCACATTTTTAACTAAGTCGGTGGCGACTCCGATCAATTTTACCAAAGCTAAACCTTACACTTTTTTCGGAACCATTTAGGATGAGGTGACGCAAACCGAGTCGTTCCTTCGGCCCTCCCCAAAATTCACGAGCGAGGTCTTACGCAGCTTTTCGCTCGCCACCTTTAGGGAACTTAAGATGGTTGGCGAAACGTCCCGCAGACCCGTTCGGGAATCAAGGGAAGGCCCAACCCGATTTCCTTCCACAGCGTCCGGCGCTCGAGCCGTGACACCGACCGGACGGGGCCTCGGGGGAGCGGGCCCGGATCCTCGGGTTGCCCGAACCGTCTCGCGCGTGCTAGGCCGGAGGGCGCACGTACATCCCGGATGGCGACTCCGCTGGGGACCCTTTGCATGTGGATTCCTACCGAAAACCTTTTTACCACATGCGGAGGGGAGTTACTTGTTTTCGCATGTACTTGATTAGCTCGGTACCCTCTGTATGATCTCTTACCTGTGTTTCTTTACCGCTTTATTAGGCATACATAGGTAAGTCCCTATACCCGGGACTAGGATCTTTAGGGGGTCACCAAAAGGCACGGCCTCGCTGCTTCCTGCGGCTTGTAGGCTGTAGATCGGGACCCGCCTCCCTTAGTCCGAGGGAGGTCTTAGAAACCTCCATCCGAGTCTAGAATTGATTGCCTACTACAGGTTCCAGACGCCTCACGTGCATTTGTCTGTTAGTAAGTGACTGCTACATGTGCAGGGACGGGTGTAAATACGCTTTGTCTGCTATAACTGTAAAATTAACACTGCTCGTTTTGCAGTTGGGTGGAGTTTATTACAGTGGGCTTCAACAACCTTCATTTCTCCTATCCCTACCTATTTTACTGCTTACTGCATTCATACATTCGCATGACCACATGTGTATCTGCTTGATTGCAGTAATTACATTATCATGTCATCCATAGTTCTGCTCCATTGCATCACTACGTCTCATTTACAAATGTAATTACGTAATGCATATTCTTATGCATATACAAGTGTGATTCAACATCATGAACTTATCATGCATCGATTACACTGTTACATGATATTAATCTAAACATTCTCTCTATTTTCTTTTCGATGTTTAATTCTCCAACATGGCTCCTCGAACGGGAGTAAGGACAAAGCATGACATTACAAATCTACAAGCACAAGAATGCCAAGGATTTATCGACGACTACCAAGGCCCAAAGTCGAACATCTAACAATATGAATACCAGAGTTTCCATTACGGCTATCAAGGTCGAAAGCCGTGCGTCGAACGACATGAGCCCAAAGTGATATCAACGGCTACAAAAGTACAAAGCCAAGCACGAACACCAAAGATCACCCAACGGCTACCAAAGTTCAAAGTCGAATCTACAACAACATGAAAACCCCAAGGAGGTTCATCTCACCGGCCAATCACAGTAAAAATCGGAGCTAATGGCGAGCCTATATCCACAGACATGCTCAGATCAGACACGCTGGGAACATCATGCCCCTAACCATCAATCGCCACAACTTCGGCAGCAACAGAAACATCATTCCAAACACGGGCATTTCCCCAGCTTACAACTCAACAACACAATCCAGCACAAGGGGCAAACCCCATCATTCACAACGGCATCGCGTGATCAGGACAGCTGCGAACAATGAACCCCCAAATACGAACACTTCATTCAACCTCATCGTTTCTCCGACAATATGAACTTGACGAATGCCGGATCCACAGCATCCCAACGACAAAAACATGAACATGGACCAGATTCTTCAAGCGACGGCGAACACATAGCGCAACTAGCATTAGAAGCTCCCATTCGCTCTATTCGCTTTCTAACAGTTCAAAACATACATGATGAACTTACCAATATTTAAACTGCTAACACAAAGGCATCCATTTTACCTCGAGGTACAAGATGACTCGTCTGGGGCTCACACAACAGCTTACCAATACCATAGAACATGATGTCTACCAAATGACGACGCATACTTTGACTGGGGCAATTCCCTTTGAATTCCCTATGGCATCCAATCGGTCATCCCGACAGTAGTCAACCACCGACTCTCACCAAAGAAACGAGGAGATGGTTAGTCACCGCATCACTCATTAACGAAAAACAAGCACCTCGGCCCACTACATGAGTGGCCAATCCCCACCCAAGCCTGCCGCAAGGCTCTATCAACTTTGCACATTCACGACATTTAACCGAAGATCAATCATCTTAACGGAGAGAACTATCATAAGCAATCGATGTAGGCGTTCTTCAACGTTACAATCACATGAAAGGGAGTATTCGTTCTTTGATTAATACTTCCCTATTTGTGAAAATAAGTTACATGAGCTTACTTACCTTAGCCCTTGTCGCATGTTGACGAAGGCGTGGGTGGCAGGGTGGTAAAGTTTCGAGCCAAAGGCTTGAAACAGTTTTGAGCCAAAGCTTCGAAATATGCTTCGTTGTCAACAAAACAACAGAACAACATGAGACTACAGGAGCACCCTAAGAAGACAAGCAATATTGGGGCAAAACTCCAAGCAATCTTGCAGAAGTCTTCTTTTTCAAAACGACGATTTACATGAAAGGGAGTATTCGTTCATCAACTAATACTATCTCTGCAAAACAGGTTACACGAGCTTACTTGTTTTGCCCTTCGGCTTGTCTCATAGGTACGTGAACATCCTAGGCAAACGACGAAGGCAGGTGGTAGGGTGGAAACGTTTCGAGCCAAAGTTTCGAAACAGCCTTCGTTGGTAAAACAATGACAACGACAACACGAGAACAGTCCTATGACAAATCTCCGAGCGATCCTGGAGCAAATCTCCGAGTGATCATGGACATATCTTCGAGGAATCCTGGGGCATATCTCCAAACTATCCTAAGACGAGACTGAGCAATCTTGGATAATTCTCAGTTGACAAAATGGCGAACAACAAGAAAGGGAGTATTTGTTTTTTAACGAATGCTTTCTTCGCGAAACAGGTTACATAAGCTTATTTGTTTTGTCATTCAACTTGTCTCATTGGCACATAAACAACCAAAGCAGAAAAGAATGCGACAGTGGCAAGATGGAAAAGTTTCAAGCCAAAACCTCGAAATGGCCTTCGTTGTCAAAACAACGACATACATGAAGAGAGTACGACAGCGTCATGTCATGACAATCAAGACAACTTTCGAATCAAAGCTTTAAAGCAACATGTCGTCAACAAGACAACAAATTACACGAAAGGGGGACATGAGTGCCCTAGGCAGACATGAAGACAAACAATAAAGCTTCAAACCAGAACTTCAGAACAACCTTCGTCAGCAAACTTCTTTATATCCCCAAGAAATCAACTGGGGCAAAGAACAATGACAATAAACATGAAAAGGGTGAATCACACAATTATTACTCTCTTCATCAAGCTAAATGAAATTACATGAGCCGATTTCATTTACGTCCTTTGTCTCGTGAGCAGGTACAAGAGCTCCTCACACGTATGGTACAAAACTCCTATGACAAAGGCGAGGGTGGTAGGGTGGCAAAACTTCAAGCCAAAGTCTTGTAGCAATTTCGTCAGACCTTCGATTCCATCGGACGAAGACGCAATGACGAAACCATGCAAAAGGGAAGTACCAAAACTCTACTTCACTTTTCTTACAAATGAAGTTACACGAGCAAACTTCATTCTTACTCTAACAGAAACAAGTTACAAGAATTTCTTTGTTTCCAGCCATCTGTTTGATAGGTACATGAGCATCCTTACACAACAGACATCAAACAAGAGTAACTATTTCGTCAATCCTTCGATTCCATCGGACGAAGATGCAATGATGAAAACAAGCAAAAAGGGAAGTATCAAAACTCTACTTCACCTTTCAGATGAATGAAATTACATGAACAAATTTCATCCTCACTTTGAAAGAAAACAAGTTACATGAGCTTACTTGTTGTTTGTCCTTTGCCTAACATAGGTACATAAACATCCTATATTATGGACAAAGGCGCGGGCGGTTGGGTGGAAAATTTCGAACCAAAGCTTCGAGATTGCCTTTGTCGTTATCATGGATGACCAAACCAAAAGGGAGTATCATTTACATTTGCTCTCTAACGAAATTCTTATTATTCCTCAGATAGAGTCAGAACGACCATTGAGATGGACATATCCATCTCTACTCCCCATCGGATATTTCACTTCATCTCCCCAAGCGAGAGTCAAAATACATGAATTAACTTTGTTTTCGTCCGTTGTCAACTGTGTAGGCACATGGACATCCGTACAGTAGGATACAAACTTCTAGACAATGGCGTGGGTGGTCGGGTGGAAGCCTTTTCGAGTTTAATCTAAAAGAACATAGAACACGAAAGTGCACAAGAGCACCACAGAGGTTTGAGTACCTAAACCTATTCATTTCTTAAACATTTGTGTGCCCATTTGCATATAATTTAAAATTATTTTGATAATAAGAATGTTTCTGGGCGAGAGTGGAGAAGGCAAACCTATTCTTAAACACTTACCCAAAGTGATGAGCGCAAACACTGTAAGGATTCATACACGAACATTCAGGCGGATAACGAATCCTTTGACAAAAGATGCCATAAACCGGGATGAGATCGATCATTTCTTCTCTACCCCAAACACGAAACATCAACCATTGCTATCCCTTTCGAGCCAAAGTTGAAGTTTTTGTACACACTACACCTAACAAGTCTAAGGACTGCCTCACATCGAGGAAAAGGGAGATCTTGTGGCTAGAAACCGGAAGCAACGGATCATAGAGGCTACACTTCCTCAAGATTCAAGCAAAGAGGCATCATCGACAGTTGAGCCTACCAGTTGAGTCGTTCCTAAGGACCGAACTTCTCAAAGAGCTTCTCAAGAAACACAAATTCCCGAGAAAAATATTAGAAAACAAAGCGGGGCAAATCCCCTGTAATTCAGTAAAGAAAAGAAAGAATTAGCGCAAAGACCAAAGTCTTTAAAAGAAAGCAAAAAATGAAACCAAAAGAGCACAAAAAAAAAAGCACCGGGGCCAACACTGGTGGTTGCAAAAGCAAAGGTGCTACTGTTTCAAACAAGTCAAAGACAAAACATTCCCCAAAGTGGATTGGCGACATCTACTAGTAAGCCGACTGTTCATCCCCAACAGAACACGTCAACTGTTGAGCTGTCTAAAGGATGGAGAATTTGCTTGAATGGTAGAACCTCTACGATCCAATATCTTCCGATGAGGTCCTTAAACTCTTTCTTTCAAATGATTGATTTAGACTTTCAATCTAAAGGCCTTGCACCAAAGCCACATTATAACCCGAATAAAGACTCCTTCGACCGGTACATGAACATCCATGTCAAAGGAATTCCGGAAATCCAACTAAAAATGGCTTTCAGAAATGAGAGGGAAACACGAGAGAAATCAGAAGATCGTCTTTAGTCTGGATTAGAAACATTTTTTTTAAAGCAAAACGAGGCATTATATGTGTGTACACCTAAGTCATATGCGCTTGATTACTTTGTCTTCGTTATGACTAATAATTTTCTTGATGAGCTTTTAGCATGCATGTCGACCAAGAATGATTTGAGGTATTAACGATATCCTCGCGAGAGAATATTTCCTGATTCCCTCCCAAGGAGGGGCAAACTGTAATACCTCAAATGAGCCATGAATTACAAATTCTTAGAAAAACACAATACCTCCCCCCTTGTGACTTGTGCGACAGCAATAGCCTCTCTCGCTTCTTTCTCCTTGCGTTTAGAGTCACTATTTCACTATGGATAAAGAGAAGGTTCATGTCAACATTGTCGTCATTGGCCATGTAGACTCTGACGTGAGCGTGGCATCATCATTGATATTGCTCTATGGAAATTCGAGACCACCAAGTACTACTGCACTTGACGCCCCCGGACATCGTGACCGGAACCTCTCAGGCTGACTGTGTTGTCCTCATCATTGACTCTGCCACTGGTGGTTTTGAGGTTGGTATCTCCAAGGATGGACAAACGCGTGAGCATGCTCTCCTTACCTTCACTCTTGGTGTGAAGCAGATGATTTGCAGCTGCAACATAATAGATACCACCACCCCTAAGTACTCCAAAGCTCGTTATGATGAAATTGTGAAGTGTTTTCGTACTTGAAGACGGTTGGCTACGATCCTGAGAAAATTCCTTTCGTCCCCATATCTGGATTCGAAGGAGACAACATGATTGAGAGATCCACCAACCTCGACTCGTACAGGGAGGCCCACTCTTCTTAAGGCTCTCAACTTGATCCAGGAGTCCAATAGGCCTTCGGACAAGCTTCTCCGTCTTCTCAATTTTCATGCCATGCTGATAACTCTATGAAAGTAGAGTTATTTAGATCAATTTCACACAGATTATATTAGATTTGTGAAATATTGCGTTTATTGCATAATATTTCTTGTGATTTCACATTATTCCCGAGAAGTTTGGATACTATTGAATTTTGGGTTTATTTCCGGATAAAAGCAGAAACAAGAAGATTTTGGCGTATCTACAAAGATTTTTGCAGCTGCAAAGGACTTTGGTGCTACTGCACAACATGAAGAAGGAAGGACGCGGATTGTGGCAGAAACTTGGTGTAGCTGCACCAGAAAGTCGTGCAGCTGCACGAATGGAAGAAAAAAATATTTTATTGCAGATTTTCTTATATTCTCTAGGTTTTATTTTTAGGCTTTATAAACGTTCTTTATTCACCCCTTGCGAAGGGAGGACGATTTTTATTAAGGAGAGCAAGGGAGTTATACTATCGTTTAGGATGCTTTTCTTTCCTTTGATTTGTATTCCAAAACGATGCTTGGCTAAGCATTTTTTTTTCTGCTAGGATTATGTTGAACCGAATTGTGTAGTTAAATTTTCGGAACTCGTTTTAGAAAAAAATCGTGTTTTTGATGTTTATTTATTTCGTTTGATCTTAATACAAGCAATTTATCTGATCAATGAATTGTATTGAATTATTATCCTAATTTAAACTCGGGAGAAGAATTTAGGAGAGAACAAGATTGAAATAGCCTTGCTTAATATCGCGGGAGTGAATTAGCTAGTAAGTAGTATCGGGAGATGTACTTCTACGCAACCATTAAAGGATTGATTCTTAATGCGTTTCTTGCCTTCGTTATTCACTATAGGGATATAGGTTTTATGGTGGTTTGGAATTGTCCTTTGTAAACTCGGGAGAGGCACTTAGGGACATGAAATCCGGTTAGTAAATAGAATTAGTATGAATTTGGGATAAACGAGTGAAGGGATTTAACGAAATAAGGAGGGGATACGTGATCCTAGGCTTTTTCAACTGATTGAATTCCGATTTCTTTGCTTTGATTTTTGTTTTTCATTTAGTTTTCAAAATTCTAAACTTATTTCTTTTATTGGCTTGACTACATAAGAATTGTAATTGTGTATGCTAAAAGTTTCTATTTCTTTTGTTACTTGCTGCGATCCGTATACTTGCGGTGTGCGAATTTGGTGATCAAGTTTTTGGCGCCGTTGCTGGGGATTGATTTTAGAATCTTTTACTTGCGACGAAAGAAATTTGTGTCGACCAAGTTGTTTAATTTTTCGTTCTTTCTTTCTTTCTCAAGTGTATGCGTCGGACGCATAGCGAAGATTTGTTTGCATTCGATCCTGAAATTGAAAGGATATTTCGAGCACTTAGAAGGAGTCAATGGGGCACGATGGCAGACAAAAATCAAACCAATGGCAATAACAACAAGATTCAAGAAGTTAATCCACCAGCTCCGAGAAGGACGACGTGACTTTACTCAACCGACTCCCCATGAGCCCACCAGATTCCTTCGCCTGCTCAGAATTTTGAGATCAAGCCGTTCATACTCCACATGATTGAGAACTCAAGTTTTGGAGGCTTGACAAACAAAGATCCTCACTAGCACCTCACTCGCTTTGAGGATTTATGCGACACGTTTAGATGCAATGGAGTTTTAACTGGGGTAGTCCGTATGAGATTGTTTCCATTTTCATTACAGGACAAGGCTCGATCATGGCTTTATTCCTTGTTAGAAGATGCAGTCCGATTCATGGGAGGATCTTTCGGTGCTATTCTTGGCCAAATATTTCCCACCGAGCCGAACTGTAAGGATCAGTAACGAGATCACAACCTTTCGTCAACATTCAACTGAGTCCATGTATGAAGCTGGGGAGCATTTCAAAGAATTGCTACGTCTGTGTCCGCATCACGAGATCCCAAAGTGGATGCTCGTGCAAAGCTTCTACGATGGCTTGGCAGATCGGTTTTAATCCACCGTGGATTCCGCTGCAGGAGGAACTTTGATGAATAAGACACTAGAGGAATCCTTGGAGTTGTTTGAACAAATCGCAAACAATGGACAGTGAAAACATCAATAAGAGGAGTCGCCGGGCTGCACAAAATGGACACAATGACATCTATAAACGTACAGCTTGAGAAGCTGATCAGGAAAGTTGCTGCTCTCCGAAGTACAAAATCGGTATCTAATAGCATGTATTATAATGTGTAAGTAGATGAGGACCAGGGAGAAGCGCTGGAGATAAATTATGTATGATCCAATCCACTGAACAACCCGTATTCCAACACCTATAACCCCGAATGGAGAAATCACCCAAACTTCTCATGGAAGAATAACGCAGCCCCACAAGAACCAAGTCAACCGAGGATGAGCCAGCTTCCTGGTTTTATGACCACAAAACAGCCACCTGCGGGTGAGAATAGGCCTAACGTTGATGAATTACTAACCCGATTGATTGCCAGTCAGGAGGAAACCCAAAAACAACAAGATAAGGTTCAAATGCGTCAAGAGATGATCCAGAATGACCATGCCACGTCCATTAAACAACTATAAGTGCAAATTAGACTGATTGCAAGTTCAATTACCAGCAGGCCACATGGAACTCTACCAAGCAACACCGAGGTAAATCCGAAAAGAGAGCATTGCAACGCTGTCACCCTTCGCAATGGTCGTGACTTCGGAGAAACCTTCAAGAAGATGGAGGTGGAGAATGAACAAGAGAGAGAGAAACGCCACAAGTAGAAAATAAACGAAGAAAGAGGCAAGACAAATGATAAGGAGTCGACCGATGTCACAACCGTAAACGTACAAACCTCAATACCCCCACTTGTACCCAAATTTCCTTTTCCGCGATCAGGTAGCAAACCATTTATCAAGGCAGGAAAATGACAACAAGATCCCAGACGGAACACTTACAAATGACTTATTTCCTGATGAATAATTGTTTGGGGTTGATGTGACCACACCATGGTATGCTGATTAAGTGAACTACGTCGTGGCCAGTATTTTAACATCGGATCGGTCATATCAACAAAGGAAGTGGTTTTTACATGATGTTAGATATTACTTTTGGAGTGAACCTTTTTTGATCAAAAATTGAGCAGATTAAATCATTTGAAGATGTGTGCCAGAGGAAGAAATGACACAGATCTTGGAGTAGTGTCACACCTCGCCTTATGGTGGACCCAATTGTGGCCCCAACACGGTGATGAAGGTTCTTCAATCGGGTTCCTTCTGGCCTTCATCATATAAGGACACAAATGAATTTGTTGCTCACTGTGATCGTTGTCAATGTGTGGTAATGTATATCGTCGTGATGAATTGCCTTTGAAAAATATTTTAGCGGTCGAAATTTTTGGCGGATGGGGATTGATTTCATGGGGCCATTCGTTGATTCATTCAGAAATCGATATATCCTTGTAGTGGTGGATTATGTGTCTAAATGGGTAGAAACAATTGCCTTGCCTACTAACGATGTAGTAGAGTTTGAAGTTTCTAAAGCAGATATTGACACGATTCGGGGTACCACGTACAATAATTAGTGATAGAGGATCACATTTCTGCAATGCCAAGTTCAAAAGATCGTTGACATTGTGGCTTGTAGATTTCTCTTTAGCTTTGTTATTCCCTGATCTGTTGATATATCTCTAAGTTGGAGAGTTTGGGGATGTTGTTAAGCGCACATACACAAAGGCTATTACTTTCTTTTGAGGAAGAAAGAAAAAGGCCCTCTTGAAGGAATATGGCGTGAATCACAAGGTAGCCTTAACCTATTATCCTCAGATGAGTGGCTAAGTCGAGGTATCCAACGGAGAAATCAAAAGGATCTTAGAAAAGATGGTCAACCCAAATCAGAAGGATTGGTTAAGAAAGTTTGATGACGCCTTGTGGACCTATCGAATGGCAAATAAGACACCCATTGGGACCTCATCATACCGATTGGTTTATCGGAAAAGCTTGTCACTTACCCGTTAAACTGGAGCACAAAGCATTTTGGGCTGTCCAGAAGCTTAATCTCGATCTTCGAAACGCAAGTGAACAAAGCTTACTCCAACTCGATGAACTTGAAGAATTTCGGCGGGATGCATATGAGAGAACTAGGATCTATAAAGATAAAACGAAGAAATGGCATTACCGACGCATCAAGGATCGACAATTCAACCCAGGAAAACTTGTCTTGCTTTTTTAACTCATATTTAAAATTGTTTCTTGGTAAGTTGAAATATCTCTGGTCAATTCCATTCAAGATTACCCAAGTGTTTCCATATGGAGCTCTTGAACTAGAAAGAATGAACGATCAAGGTAAGTTCAAGGCGAATGCAAAAAGAGTGAAATACTATTTGGGAGGAAGTTTGGGCCAAACCAGACAACACTGTTGACGAGCGACAAGTGATTACTCATGATGTCAAGCTGAGGACGTAAAACCAAACACTTCTTAAGAGGCAACCCAAGTTCCTCTTCATTTTCTTCATTTTGTTATGTTTAATTCCTTAAGTTTTTTTTATTATTTTTTAGTTATCTCATTTTCATATAAGGCGTGAAGGAAATGAGTGAAGATAATGCTACTACGAGCAGAAACTCCGTGCAGCTGCACGAAAATTTAGTGCAGTTGTACCTCGACAATCTAAAGTGCACATAAACTTCATGCAGATGCACGAGAATCTCGTGCAGCTACAATGCAATAAATAATAATAAATAATAAATAAATAAAATAAATAAATCCAAAGACACCTCGACACTGCTTCTTTTTCTTACCCACGTATATATTAACCGACAATGGGAACATATACAATAGGTTAAAATATAATCTATTTGATGAAGTAAAAGAATATCAAAGGAGAATGCAGTTGAATGAATGGCGATGCTGTTGTTGAATGAATGACGAATGTGGTTAGATTTATTCCTAATGAATGGTGTTTGTGTTTCTTTTTTTGGTCAGTTGTGGATTCAGACGCGATGACAGAGTGCTTGAAGATTATGATAATTATGCAATAGGATAACATGTTGGAAATGTCATTTGATAATGCGAACGAAGTCGATTGTTTGTTCAAGATGTTTGGATTGGTGCATGGTTTTTCCGTGAGAAAGCCAGATAGTCAGTGACGGAGAAATCGTGAGATCTATATGCATAGGTGGTTATGTTCACGGGAAGGTCATATTCAACTCAATCCTTTATGGCGATTTCCCAGTGTATGCGTGCCACAACCCGAGCAGGGTGTCATTGTGTGATTAAAACTAGTTTGGAGGATAATCACTGCCGGACTATTAAATACGTCAACTTATTGCACAACCATGAATTGGTTCCACAAGCTCTCTCTTGCTTCACTCGCGAACGACGCAAGATTACAGACGAGGACATGAGACCAGTATGCGGTATGCTTAGGGTGGGATTTAGACAATGCGATATAGTGGGTTGCTTGTTCATGTTTCCTCTGGACACGACCGAGTCGGTTTCCTCATGGATTTAGGAGTTGCATATCTTTTGGCGAAGAAAAGCACCGATCTTGGGATGGTGTTAGATACGCTTGTCGACGACGACAAGGTAGCTCACACATATTGGGCAGATAACATGTGCAAGGTGGACTACAATGCTTTCGGTGATGTGGTTGCCATGGATTCTACCTTGAAGGCGAATGCCTATGGTATGCATATGGTGGTGGTCATTAGTGTAAATCATCACCATCAAACGACAATATTTGGTACTAAATTTGCGAGACTTATCGAAGTGATTTTGAACGTGAATTAATTATTTGAAAGTCCGGTGTTCTTTGATGTGCTTGCATGATTATTTTTCCGAAATACGATTGACGTCGGTTTTTGAATTAACTCGGATTACCTTAGCATTTGAGGTGTAAGATTAATTCGAGAGGAAAATAAAAGAACATGTTCATAGTGACTGTAGATAGGAACATCACAGTTGATATTAACTGGGAGTAGATTACTATTAATCGTAGATAGGGATATCACGGTTAATATTAATTAAATTGAGTGCGAGGAGTGAATTGAAGATATAGTGTAGGGATACATCTAAATTATAGGATAGCATGATTTAAATCCTCAGACAGCTTTATTTGGGTGTTCAATTGATCAACGTCAAGTTAAATAAATTTAGTTGCCTAGGACTTTCTTAATTGGTATTTCCTCATTAGCCTTGTTGATTTTACATTCCTTATTTCATTTTCTTTCGTCATTTATTCGATTAGTCTAGATAATATTAGGTGGTTTGATTTGGTAATCAGGAACAATTAATCCTCGTGGGAACGATATCTTACGTGCTATAATCGTGTGTGTATACTTTGCACACAACACATTTTTTAGCAGGGTATTCTCGTTAATAACTGTGGCTAACTTCTGGTTGTTGTCACAAACCTTCTCCTCCACCTTCCTCATTCGTTTATCGAACTCCTCCTATAAATAAAATTAGCACTATGTTAGCCAATTGCTGAAATGTTTTCACGAATCCTACGCAACCATCTCACCTTAGTTTGTCGCAACGCCATTACAAATTGTTCAAGTTCCATCCGTACAGGGCCTTCGACATTTTTTGGTGTCCCTTTCTCATATTGTTCTTGAACAGACTGTCATCATTATTAAAACATCAGTATGTCGACACATACTTCACTCCCATCATATGGCTGATAGCATTCGAAAATACTTACATTGTCCGCTTGATCCTCGTCTGCCAGTTTGAACACGAATTCCAAGTGTATGTCATCCCAATCTGCACATAATTGCGTCGGCCTTCTGGCTCTTGATAGACTCGCACCTCCTTTTTCTATCTTGCAAGCAAAAAACATCTGCAAGTATTGTGTACGTCCTGCTGAACAAGTTAGTCAAAACAATTATCAAGGGTAAGGGATGTCACCTAGTTAACCGCATAAATACTTACCATCATAAAATGGATGCAGCCGCCAATGTATCTTTGTGGTCTACCTTGGAATACCCTTACAGATTCACACAGGTGATTCAAAACGTGCATAGCCCAGTCGCACTTGCAAATGGATCCAACTTTGTGAGTGGTCAGAAAGTACTCTTTAGGGATGCTGAACGAAGTCGTTGGACATAAGTAGCACCCTAAGATGAAGAGTACGTGGTCCGCCTTGAAAGCCTCGTTAATTACATCCCGATTTCGCAAATTCAACTCCACGGACGTCATTGAAATCATTTTGTGCTTCAAGTGATCGAGAAGCTCATGGTGGACATCATCCATAGCTCCCGAAAATGGGACTGGAACAGTGGTGGCTCGAACACCAAGGATCGCGTCCACATCGCCCCCCGTGATATGGTTCTCCACGCCATAGATGCTTGCCACCCTTTGTGATGGATTAAAGTGTAACAAGCACATACACATTGCCCGATGGTTTAAATTTTT
This sequence comes from Melastoma dodecandrum, assembly GCA_029817715.1. NCBI lineage: Eukaryota > Viridiplantae > Streptophyta > Magnoliopsida > Myrtales > Melastomataceae > Melastoma > Melastoma dodecandrum. Next base: position 8,609,395 of record JARUPY010000397.1, on the reverse strand, counting down.
GCTTGTTACTGAAAGCAGCCCTCCGAATCCTAACTCTCTCAGGACGGACTTCTTCGCCTAGGACTGCGGCTGGTGTATATGTAATCCTACAACGAATCAGCAATCATAATGAAAAAAAGCACTTGCAACCATTCAGGAAATGTAATTCGTCAATTCTGGTTCTTACCTTCTCGGACAGAACAACATTGCCATGCTTTCTCACATTGCTACTCATTCCACCAACAACATCTATGTTTGCCAAATCGTTTCCTACCTCCGTATTGTCCATAACCTCCTGCATACGTCACTCCAAAAATGGAAACAACTTTATTCGCCCCGATAACTTCACACAAATGGGTTACCTTCCGAACAGAAATACCCAGACATAACGAAAATGTGGAAAGCAAAATCGCATACCAACTCAAACACTTTAGCGAGAAGAAAACCCCCTTACCTAGTGGCCACATTCCAACCTACGCTACACAATAACCCGTGCCAACCCAACATCTTCCAGCCAGCATACACTATTTACGCACACAAGGTTACCCAAATCCCTGCTGCGGTAGCACGGGACCTTGCATCCTCTTACCCATCGCCATACACTATCTACTCACCCAATGTAACCCAAATAAACGACCTCCCATGACCATCCCCAGCAAGACATAAAACCTAGACGGCGAAGACAATGGTCCTAGCATCCCCGACCCAGCCCCCTTCACTATATGCGCACACAAAATCATTGCGCCTCCGACCCAAGCGCCTTATCGTCTCCATCGTGTATGCAGGTTGGGTTTGTGCTTGGAGAGTTAGTCTCGGGGCATGTGGGTAGCAATCGAAGAGGATTGATGGAAATGGGTGCAGGAGAAGAGGCAAACGGTCGAAGAGGAATAAGGGACATGGATACAGAGTTTTGTTACTAACGTTGGTCAAGAAAAAAATTCGCGAAATAAGATTGCAAGTTTGGAATTTCGTCAATAAATATAGCGAAATCGGCCTTACAAAGGTCGACTTCCTTCGACTTTGCCATAAGGGAAGCGAAGTCGGCCTTACAAAGAAAGTCATGAGGGAAGTCGGCCTTAACTTCACCGAATTAACTTAAGAAAAAAACGATTTCGTGGAAGTCGGCCTTTGTAAGGAAGTCGGCTTTACAAAGGAAGTCGTGAAGGAAGTCAGCCTTTTCCCCCGGGGTTAAAAAAAAAAGGTTCATTCGGGGGACAAACAGTCGAAGTGCCCCGAACCCCGATGCCCAGAATCCCGACGTTCCCGAACCCCGAAGTCCCCGACGCCTCCGATATCGACTCCGTCTACCCGATCCCTACACGCCGTTCCCTGGTAGCCCGTTTTCAACTCCGACACCCCGATCTCAACACGACGCCCAGTTTTCATATGGTAAACTTTTATGGTTTTCGTTAATTAGTGATTTGGCTAGTTAGGGTTTTGGTTAGTTAGGGTTGTGGTTATTTAGGGTTTTTTAATAATTAGTGTTTATTTGATTAATGTTTTAGGAATTGACCGAATTTTGTAAAAATGATCCTAAATAAGCTAATCAACATCTAATTCAAGCTAATTACTATATAATTAACCAAAGTAAAATGTAATTAAGTTAATTACATCCGATTTAATTAATTAACATTTAATTACTCGTAGTAGCATCTAATTAAGCTATGTAAAATGTCATTAAGCTAAATAACACGTTGAACTCCTATCAACTAGATTGTTATAATTTTGAAATATTGTTAGATCAATTGTGAAACTACATGTGATGATCTAATTTGGTAGCTCAATTGTAATAGGTGTCGTGTTCCAATGTCGTCGATTAAGCTATTGGTCTTTTAAAATGGAAATATTGTTAATGGACCGGACGGTGTTGGTTATGATAAAGGTTCAATAACAAAAATAGAAGTCCCCCAATTCGTGAATTAGAATAGTTTTGAACGCTTTATATGCGAGGCTATCGACTTGCAACTAGCAATTTCATTGCAGATTGCGCGTAGGTATCCGGTTATGGAGATTAATAATGTTGATGTCAAGTATTTTCTGGTGGCTATTAAAACGAACAAAGATGTGAGATTGCCAATGAAGTTTGCTCTTATAAATCCAAGACATACACAACAAGTATATGTTTTGGCAATATCTGATGTAACGGTGCCGCATGATGTGCAACATACAATGTCAATATGTGAGACTAGAATGGTGGAGGTAGAGCCTGATATGGATGTTGGGCGGCAAATTGAAAATGTTGAGGTGGAAGTGGAGCGGTGTTATCCGGTCGGACAATGTTCTACTGTTCCGGTAGAAGTTGATCATCATATGGATGATGTAGTTGGAAGTGAAATTGTGTTGGCTGAAGTAGCGAGGTGTTATCCGGTTGGAGAATGTTCTAATGCTCCAATGGAAGATGAGCGTAATATCCATGATGACATCATGAATTCTGATGTAGATGTCGACACTGATGCGGAGTTTTTCAATGGCGTGAAGCTAGCAATGGAATGTCAGATGATGAGAATGTCGACAATCAGATGATCATTGTTGTGGAAACGGGTGAAGGGTCTAGAACACGAAGTGCACGAAAGGAGAAAGCTCTACCATTTTATAATGAATATCTCGAAGACGTACACGGGAGAGTTGATGACTGGGATTTCCATCCACTTGTCGATTCAGCTGACCTTATTGGTGAATTTTGCAACGGAATGTGGTTCGGCAATGAGAAACAACTCATCCATGCGGTGAACAATTTTCATATTTTAAGGCACTACAATTATGATGTTGTTGAATCCATGAAGAAATTGTGGAATATATGTTGCTCTAAATCCGACAAGGGATGTAAGTGGAGATTAAGGGCGATACAAAGAGCATATGATGACGAGTTTGAGGTGACAATAGTCGGACAACATCATAGTTGCGTCAATCCCGTTTTATCGCGTGATCATGTTTGATTGGATTCAAATTTCATGGATCCGTTATTCAGGGGGTTTGTAAGTAAAACTCCGGAAGTAAAAGTTGCAAACCTTCGTAATGTCGTTAAGGAGAAATATGGATATGAAGTCCCTAGGAGAAGGGCGTGGGATGCCAAAAAAAAGGCGATTTCTAAGATATATGGCGATTGGGATGAATCATATAATGAGTTGCCTCATTTGTTGAACGCGATTCGTGCTTCTAACCCCAATACTTGCATTGATTGGGGAGGTTTATACACGGTTGGCGATTCATAGTTTGTTTTTCATAGGGTATTCTGGTGTTTTGGTCTTGCAGTAACAACATTTCGTACTGTCGCCCTATAGTCAGTATTGACGGAACTTTCCTGTACGGTAAATACAAGCATAAATTATTAATTGCTTGTGGTTTGGATGTCAGCAAACATATCGATCCTCTTGCATTTGCTATCGTATATGACGAAAGCTATCAGTCGTGGGGATGGTTTCTGAAATGCCTTAAACATTACGTCGTTGGCGATGTGCCGGATGAGTTTCAAGAAGAGCCAGCGGAACAAGCACGACAGGTCTAGCAGGAGGAAGAGGAGGAGGAGGAGGAGGAGGATGAGGAGGAGGAGGATCGGGTAATGTTTGATGTTGATCAGTTTATTATGCAGTCGTAGGAGGATGAGGTGTACCCGTCTCTTGTGATAACCTTGATGCCTTTCGGACTCCATTAGCACTTGCCTCTACGTCATCCACTCCAGTAGCTCCAAGGAAGACTAGGAACAATTGACCAGCCGTAGGTGATGGGAATAACTCGCAGATTTCTCAGCTCAAGAAATGGCCTCTCAAAGGTTTGGGCGCTTTTACTCGCGCAAATGTAGGCGAGGACATTAGATGAATTAATTTGTATCACTTATGGTTGTTAAGGATCGTAGTACTCTAGTTTTTGATGTTAACTTTTGAGAAACACTAGTTGGATTACCGAGTTATGTGTAGAAAGACTGGATTACTACGTTATGTATGCATACCGGTTGGTATCGGAATTTAATTTAATTTTTTTTAACACCAAAAAGTCGGCCTTACAAAGGCCTACTTCTTTCATGCCCTATGGAAGTCGGACTTTGTAAGGTCGACTTCCTTCAGCGACTCTGGTCTCTAAGCGAAGTCAGCCTTTGTAAGGTCGACTTCCATGGGGCGTGAAGGAAGTCGGCTTTATAAAGGCCGACTTCCTCGAAATCTTTTTTTTTTAAGTTAACTGAAGTCGGCTTAATTTTTTTTTGCTAAGTCTTGAGAAGTCGGCGTTACAAAGGCCGACTTCATGTGAGAAATAAGAATGGCATGAAATCGGCCTTTGTAAGACCGATTTCGCCACATTGGTTGACGAAATTCCAAACTTGCGACCTTATTTGGCGAATTTTTCTCTAGACCAACGTTATTTAGGAACAAAACTCCATGGGTACAGGGCAAGGGGGAGTTGGGTCTTGCCCGATTCAAATGGGGTTTCTGGTGGAAGTCGAGGTGTTAAACCGTAAATTCACCCTCTTATTCAGGCTCGGAGTTAGGTTAGTTCACTCTTATGGAAGTAGGTAATTTACTAAATCCTTCTTATAATTTTTACTTTACTAAAACAGCGTAGCACATCGTATAGTACAAAATAATAATTTATAAATTTTTTTCGCACAATATTGTAATTTACTAAAGTTTTTAGTAAATAGTATACTAACTTTTACTAAGTCCGTAACTGTGCTCCTATATCAGGTCATTGGGCTTTTTACAAAAGTTTTGCTAGTCAAGCACTATTTAGTAAATTACTAAGTTTTTACTAAACCGGGATAGTAATTCGTATAGTATAAAATTGTTAATTACTAATATTTCTTAGTATTGTATTGTAATTTACTAAAACATTTTTAGTATGGTATAGTACAATATTATAATTTACTGAAATTTTTAGTAAATCGTATAGTAAAAATTACTAAGCTCATTACTGTAGATTTCTCTCTAGTTTTACTAAGCCTGTTTTGCTTTTTACTAAATTTTTTACTAAGTCGAACACTGTTTAGTAAATTACTAAGTTTTTAATAAATTGTTACAGTGTATCGTATAGTACATAATTGCAATTTACTAAAATTTTTAGCACAATGTTGTAATTTACTAAAATTTTTAGTAAAGCTTGTAGTAAAATTTACGAAGCCAATTACTATGTACTAAACTTTTACTAAGTTCAAATTTGTTTGATGAATTATTATTATTAAGTTGTTAGTAAAAATGTACTAACAATAAATACTATTTAGTAAAATTTTACTAAAAAACGGCGAAATTTAATAAAATGAAAGTAGATTGACTTGCAAGTAAATTTAGCCTTGCCACGACGGCGATAGGTACACTTGGCCTAATCCACTAGTAGGATCAATAAATGTAGTGAGATATCAGTTCACCCCAATTCACATAAAGGAAAAGTCAGAACAATTCTATCAACTTTTAGGAGAAAGTCACCCTTGTTAGCGAATGAGGCTATAACAAGTCATGAGATGATTCCTTCTGTCAGACCCGAGATCTCTTCCTAAATCAAAGGAGTGGCCGATCAATATGGTCAAGGATGGGAGCGTCAGCAACAAAAAAAGAGTTTATGCACCTTTTGAAGAAGAAACATGTGTGACCTATTTCTCCCATGTAACTCTTTTGGATTTGATCACGCTTATCAAAGGCGGCAAATTGAAATACTGTAGCAAACCTAACTAACCCATAAATAGGGCAAGTAGAGGTCGTTCTTACAGAGAATCAATAGAGAAATTCTTTCTAGCGGTCACACAATTAACTAAAGCGAGGTCAAGTCTACAAAAATGGAATGATAATGAAATCGAAAATAGAACGCAAAGATAAAATGATAAGTCAATCAAATGAAAAAAGCCTAAGACTATCAACTTCCCCTAACGAATTTTTCAACTGATTCCTTCCCTTCTCCGATTATCGAATTCTCAAGTTATTAACCTAGGGTTCGATTACCTCCATACGCCTCTCCCGAGTGCTCTAAGGACATATTTCATGTATCGAACTAATCACTTTATTCCTCGACAATTAACTAGTGTGAACCCATAATGTGTCAACACTAAATGACTACCTAAATTGATCCTGTATATTCCTATCCATCACACGGATTAGCTTCGTTTTCCAACCTAACGCTAACTTAGGTTATCCAATCCACGACTTAACCTATACAACTTTTCCAAGCCCGATTAGGTTTCCATGTTAAATCAATTGGTGGCCAGTCGATTTACCGCATTAAGATCAAGATATGGATAAATAACCACACGAATTCGAATAATACAAAGGAAGAAATTCACTCACTAAATAAAATTGCTTGGTTCCAATGAAGTCCAAGAAAATAAAACTAGTTTATAATGAAAATAACAATCAATCCAAGTTCAAGAGAAAATGACAACGACATGGAAAGTAAGGGACAAACAGAGGAGCAATGCCCTCCCGATTTTCTGATTTGGAAAATAGTAGCCTTGTTTGGATCTCTGCTTAAACCCCTAGCCGTCACCTCCTTCTCCATCTCCTAATTGTGTGTTCATGCGGGTACGTGGCTATCCATTCAGAGCGTATACCTTGGCATATAATTGAGGCAAAAAATAAGGCAAATAAGGATGGATGGGCTGGTCCGTCGGTATTGAAAAAAGGAATGGTTGAAACTTCAAATGAGATGGTTGCGGACAAGCACGAACATTCGCGGATGTAAACTTACGAATATTGAACAATATTTTTGAATGAACATGGGCTGGAAAGGGGACTTCTTACGCTTGTTCATAGCTGGTCCGGAGTTGATACTCCTCGGTGAGAGGAGGGTTTATTAATTGCGGAAGGCACGGATAAATGAATGTGATGGAACGATCCACATGGGCGGAATGGAAGTTTACGACGATACATTAACACGCCCATGGGGCAGCCTTATGAGGCGGATATGAGTATGGTTTGGATAGAAAGAATCCACCCTCGGAATGGTTTATTGGACAGCCTAGTTGGCTGGAAAAGTTGGGCGAGAAGCTAAGGTACGAAGGGAAGTTTCGTGGGTTTACACACCCGGATGGGTTAATCCGTGTTAGCGGGATGTTGTGCGGCTGAAAGTGCATGAACATGAGACTTTAACGGGGGCGTGCGTAGGCTAAAAATGCAACATTCCCGGATGCCGCTGGAAAACTTAGTTGAGATCCTTGAGGAATTGGAAACGCAACGGAGTATGTCGGAATTTTTAGACGAGGTCTCGATTTTGAGATACGTTAAGGGATGTTATGGGCGATTGGTTGTGTGTGCTTGAGCTGCCGTACTTAGTCATTTGACTAACATTATTGTGTGTTTTGGCAGGTCATAGAAGTGATTCATGCATGCTTATATTATGTTCGATAAAAAGCTTCCGTCGTATAAATTTTTACAACTCAATTGTAATCGAATTGTGTAATACTCTCTAACTATTAGTGAAAAGGTCGACGAGTTTTCTTTTAGAAATTTGTAGGTCCTTTCATGTGGTATCACAGCTTGGGTTAAGCTAGGATTGATAATGATGTGTTTTCGGAGGAAAACGGGTTGGTTTTTTGTTCGAACATGGGGTTATATGCATATGCATGCGAATGAGGTTTTTGAAAGTGTATTGCGAGTGTTTCAATGAAAAGAGTGACTCGAAGTGTTGTTTGTTTTGCCAAATTATTTGTGGACGTTGGGATATGGAAATGGAAAGGAATTGGGCATGTTATGGACGCGGGGCCGGAAGGGCCGGGAAATTTTGTAATGGGAATGTGTAGTACGGACATCTTATTGTTCGGGATACTTGGACATAGCTATGGATTTTGTCACGAACTTACCGAAGGGTGGTCGGAACATGGATTCTGTATGGGTGGTGGTAGATAGACTCACGAAGTCAGCTCACTTCATTCCCATACAAATCAATTGGTCGCTGGAAACATTATTAAAAATTTATATTCGGGAAGTCGTGAAATACCACAGTGTACCACATACTATTACGTCCGACCGAGACCCAAGGTTCACGGCTAAGTTATGGAGGAATCTTCAGGAGGCTTTGGATACGAAACTCCATATGAGTACGACATTTCACCCCCAAACGAATGGGCAAACGGAGCGTACGATACAAACCTTGAGGATATGCTCGAGCTTGTGTACTTGAATGGAAAGGTAGTTGGGTTAATCACTTACCCTTGGTAGAATTCACTTATAATAATAGCTACCACATAAGCATTGGTATGACGCCTTTCGAAGCCTTTTACGGGAGGAATTGCAGGTCGCCACTATGTTGGAGTGAGCCCAGAGAAAGAGGTTTTGACGGACCTGAGATAATTAAGGAGACATCGGATGTGATCATAGTAGTAAGGGCACATATGAAAACTGCTCAAAGTCGGCAAAAGAGTTATGCGGACCGACGATGGAGACCCTTGGAGTTTGACGTGGGTGATAAAGTATTTCTCAAATTGTCCCCAATGAAATCGATGTTCTAGACGGGCAAACCGCATAAGTTAATTCCGAGGTATATCAGACCATATCAAATCATGGAACGGATAGGGAAAGTGGCATACCGAGTAGCCATACCTCCACAGTTATCTTATTGTCATGATGTATTTCACGTATCCATGCTAAGGAAGCATGAACCAGATCCGGAGAAAAGGATAGAGACCACAACCGTGAGTATAAATGAGGACATGAGCGTCACGGTGGAATCGGTTCAAATAATCGATAAAAAGGAACGAGTCACTCTTTGAAAAAAGACACTGTTGGTACGACTGCTCTAGAGAGGAGCCGGCGTTTAAGAGCAAACATGGGAGCCCGAGAAATGTATGAGAGTGACATACCCTCACCTTTTCGAGTAACGAATTTCGAAGACGAAATGTCCTAAGGGGGGAGTATGTAATAACCCATATTTTTTTAGTTTGTGAATGTAAATGGGGTTATACCTATGGTATGAATGTGTAATGAAAAGGGAAAATTCGTGAGATGGTAAGATTGAGTCGGGAAAGGTGAATGGACAGTAAGAATGGAATGATGCGAACGATACTCAAGAATGATGTCCAATGCCCAAGGACACTTCCATGAACAATATGGACAACCTCCTATGTGAGGGAGTAATGTTTAGAAGTATCCTTGTAAACGACGGACTAACATTTTCGTTGTTATGACAATAAGATTGAGATTATTGCTGTTAAAACGTACTTAACGTTATGGTTCAGAAACAAATCGATTATAGAAAGAAATTCAATGATTATTCAGCCACAAATGTGGATGAAAAGTGAATAATGTGAAGCGGAGAGAAGGTGGTCGATGTGCGCGAAAGGGCTGCACAAATACTCCTCGACGTCGCTCGCGTACTGTCCACTTTCGTGTGAATTAATGGCTGAAATTTGGCCGCAAATCCTACAAATTTAAAAGCACGACAAAGCTGGTCGAATAAGACAAAATAATAATTAAGGAGTTGGATTAATTAATGTTAATTAAGCTGAATATTTACGCTAATTAAGCGTGATTAGTTAATGCTAATCGGGCCCAAGGATTCTTCCAAAGCCATGGATGGTGGGACCCACTTTTCATCATTTATGGACACTAATATGAAGCTTAGAAGAGGTGCAAAAGGAGGGGGACAGCTGAAAAACGTCCATAGGAAGGGGAGGAAAAAGAAAAAGAAGAAAAAGAATGGAAAGAAGAAGGGGCCTGGTTCGGTGGTGAAGAAAGGAGCGAAACGGAAGGGCTACCATCAAGGAAGAGAGTAGAAAGACCCCTCCGTGGATAGGTCACTCGGAGAAGGAAACAATTGGAGCGGGTTTTGCTCCGAAGAAGAAGAAAGGTACGGCACTCAATCCCCTTCGTTTTTCTTCTTGCGAAACGGCTATAAAACTCGTTAGCCTTGAGTTTTGCTTGCTATAAATGTGTTGTTGGCGAAGCAAAGGGGCTAGCTAGACCCTTGGAATGGTAGGAGATGGCACCTCGGACCCTCGGTTATGCGACGGATGAGCGGATTCACAACGGTGGTTCACGGTTGAGCGTGTATGTGCTGGATGACAATCATGTGGAGGCTGGTCATGCGAGAACTCATCCGTGTGCATGAGGTTGAGGTTGTATTGAGTTGTGAACGGATGCTCGTGATGAGTATGGGTTGTTCGGGAGTGAATTTCCCGGTTTGTGTATGTGTATATTGGGCTAAAAAATGGATTGTTTTGCGTGTGTTCGTGCGGGTACGTGGCTGCCCATTCGGAGCGTATACCTTTGCATATAATTATGGCCGAAAATAGGGCAAATGGGGATGGATGGGCTGGATTGTCGGTATTGAGAAAAGGAAAGGTCGAAACTTCGAATTAGATGGTTGTGGACAAGCACGAACATTCGCGGATACAAACTTACGAATATTGAACAATGTTATTGAATGAACATGGGCTGGTGCCATCCACAGCGAGGGGCGAGTCTTCAAAACCCGCCCCTATGAGGCTGGTGCCATCCACATGAAGGCGCATTTTGAAAACCCGCCTTCAAGTAGAGACGAGTTTTCAAAACGTGCCTTCCAAGGTGCCGGTTTTGAAAATCCGCCCCTCCAACACTGCAATTTTTCGACGCCAACACATAGACAGACTCAATGTATGAACAGGGGTGGGTTTTGAAGATGAATAAGAAAAGCCCACCCCTTAACTGAATGAATAAGGTGGGGTTTTTCAAATGCGCCTTTCTTATAAGGGGGAGGTCAAGAGTTCAACTCTCATCATCATCCATTTTTAATAGATTTTTACCGAGAAAATAAAACAATTTTGTTGCCCTTAGGATTCGAACGCAAGACCTCTTGTAAGTTAAGCAAAACTTTGACCAACTAAGCCAGAAGATTTACTTTTTCTAAGTCTTCAAAAGGCGTATTTTGAAAACCCGGCCCTTGTTCATTTAGTTAAGGAGGCGGGTTTTGAAAATCCACTCCTTATTAATCTAGTAAAGGGAGCAGGTTTTAAAAACCCGCCCCCGTCCGACGCCCCCTTCAATTGTTTTGGATATTATTACCAGTGTCAAAGGGGCGGGTTAAGGTGGGTTATCACAACCCGCCCTCATGTGGATCCAACTCCACCATATTAGGGCGGGTTTTGAAGACCCGCTGTTGGCGAAAAATCCCGCAACACGTATCGAATTTTTCAGTGATTTGTGGTTGCCGTAAAGTAAAATAAAGTAAACTGAATGGAAAACAAATACTTGAATTGATAAAACAGTGCTGAATTACAAATAAAAGGGACTTGAAAATACAACAAAAGGGACTTAAAAAGTACGACGGGCTGCTCCAAACGAACGACGGGGGACGAAAGGCGGCTACGATAGATCTCTTTAATGGAATCTACCTTGGTGGATCGGTGGTCGATTATAGTGAAGTGATGGTAGTTTCAGGACGCTGTGGGGAGAGCAAAAGCAGTAGACCAACTTAGACAAATTCTTGGTTTGTGTGGTTGATCGTGTCATTCTCATTGTTCTTTCTGCATTTTATGTTCCCAGAATCTTGCAGTTGCGGTCATTTAGTTATAATGTGATTTTCCTAGATTGTATGCACGATCAAATCCATATTTTGTAGGAGCCATGTACGTCGTGTCTCAGACGGCCTTTCTAGAGTTGCCACGTGTCATGTTCTATTTTCATAGCCATATATGGTTTAAAGCAAGCTCACTCGAGACATTACGGGTTCTCAAGCCATGACCGACTACTCAGGTCTCAAGCTATATCAGGCCTTTTGTAGCTTACTCGAGAAGCACTTATCGAGGGACGTTGATCTTAAGCCCACGCGCAGGGGCACTCCTCGAGTAATGTTCTTACAGAGTTTTATCTCCTCGACCCATTGAGGATGAAACTCAAAATTCATGTCTCAACATTAAGCTCCCCTCTTTTGTTAAACATAATGTGAGGAACTTTATGTTTTGATGCGGGGACGACAAGGAATAGAAGATTCCAATACCAAAGCGAAAGAGGACGTCACTAAGGGTGCGGAATGGAGTGATGTGGGAATGATTGGAAGGGTAGATGATGAAGCGGGATGGCTGAATGGTTGGCTATGAAAGGATAGGTTGAGATCAATCTCCACGGATACAGATACACCACCGTGAAAGAAGACTTGGATAGAAATTCGTCTGTCACACGGATATAGACTCACCACCGTGAATAAGAACGAGAGCGAGGAACAACACGGAGGATACAAGCACACCACCATCGGTTGATACACTCTACTCAATCTGCACATGGAAATCCACCAAATAAAGAACGAGGTTGAAAGAGAATCCACTCCTTCGGATAGAATGACAAAAGTCTAATCTAGGTTTGAAGTTTGAATAATATGTTCTTCAGCTCTTATAAGGTAAGTGCTGCCCCTAGACTAGAAATACTGGAAACAAAATAAAAAATAAGGGAAATAAAATCAAAAGAAAAGGAAGGGAAATAAATTATTCCCCCCTGACAAGATCTGAAAAGATAGGTCATTCTGCTTGAGGCATCACCTTGTTCTTTCTCTTTGCGGGGAATCGTTCCTTCCTCAGATGAATCCACACTAAGTCTCCTGACTGAAAAACCTTCGCTCTCCTCCCGCGATGTAAACCTTCGCTCAGCCTTCTCGATCTGAGCACGAATATTCTCATGGAGCATTCTCATCTCCTTAGCGCGTTCTTCAACATCTCAGCTGACTGATTTTGCATTAGGTAGATGCATTAGATTCATAGGAACCATGGGGTTGAGGCTACAGACTACCTCAATGGGTAAGGACTTGGTTGCCGAACTCGGGCCTCTATTGTAGGCGAACTCATCATGAGCAAGCTTCACATCCCAATCCTGCTGGTTCATTGAGACCAAGGTTCGAAGAATTGCATCCATGGTTCGATTAATAACCTCTGCCTGTCCATCGGTCTGCAAATGGTACGCCGTGCTGAAGACGAGCTTAGTTCCCAGCTTGTGCCACAACGTCTTCTAGAAGTAACTTAGGAACTTCACAACACGACGATCGTCGTAGGTACTCCATGGAATATAAATCCTCTACGTTTATTGCATCGTTTTCCTTCTGGCATGGAATGAAGTGTGCCATCTTTGAGAATCGATCGAGCACAACCATAATCGAATCCTTCCTTCATTGTGTCCTGGGTAAACCCAGCACAAAATCCATACTCACATGTTCCCATGGTCGCTCAGGGACTGGAAGTGGAGTGTATAGGCCTTGTGTTGGACTTGGCTATTCGCCTACTGGCGGATAACACATCTCAAGGTAAGACTCCTCACTGCTTCTCCATTTGAGGCCAATAGAAATTCTCCTGAAGCATCAACAATGTTTTGTCGACTCCAAAATGTCTGACAATTCCTCCTCCATGTACTTCTCAAATGATCAACTCTTGTGTCGAACTCCTGGGAATGCACAACTTAGAGTCTCGAAAGAGAAATCCATTCAACCGGTATAATCGATCAATCGCATGGGCGGTGCATTGGGCTAAGATCCCTCCAAAATCTTCGCCGCCCTTAAATCCTTCAAGTACTCAAATCCAATGAGCTTGGTCTCCATTGTGGACAGCAAGATCATCTTCCTTGAAAGGGCATCCGCGATTACGTTCTTTGCTACGGGTTTATGCTTGAGCACGAAGGTGAAAGAGTGAAAGAACTCTACCCATTTGGCATGTCACCGACTAAGTTTGTGCTAACCATTGATGTATTTGAAAGCTTCGTGGTTAGTGTATAGCACTAACTCTCTAGGCAGCAGGTAGTGGCTCCACGTCTCCAAAACTCGAACAATAGCTAGGAATTCCTTGTCATACGTCGAGTAGTTGAGTTTCGCTTCATTGAGCTTCTCGCTGAAGTAAGCGATGGGTCTCCCTTCCTGTATCAACACTCCTCCTATTCCAACTTCGGATGCATCACATTCGACTTCAAACATCTTCGCACAGTCAGGTAATGCAAGAACGGGTGCTTCGCTTAGACACTCCTTCAATCGCTCGAAGCTAGCTTGTGCGGTAGAAGTCCACTCAAACTAGTCTCATTTTAGACACTCAGAGAGAGGGGCTGCGATCGAGGTGAAACCTCGAATGAATCTCCCGTAGAATGACGCTAAGCCATGGAAGCTACGAACGTCGTGGAAGCTCCTTGGCACTGGCCACTCCTTGATTGCTTCGATTTTGTTCTTGTCGACTTTGATTCCTTCGCTTGACACTACAAAACCAAGGAATACTACAATGGGTTGAAAGAACTCACACTTCTTAAGATTTCCATACAGATTCTCGTCGTGAAGTGTGCTGAACACTATGCGAAGGTGCTCAACATGCTCGCCGGGACCGCTGCTTTAGATGAGAATGTCGTCGAAGTAAACAACCATGAACTTCCCCATGAATGGTCACAAGACATGGGTCATCAATCGCATGAAAGTGCTGGGCGCGTTCGACAAACCAAAGGGCATCACCAACCATTTGCACGGTCCGTACTTGGTTTTGAAAGCTGTCTTCTACTCATCGCATTCCTGCATTTTAATCTAGTGGTAGCCACTTCGCAAGTCTACTTTTGAAAACGCTTACGCTCCAAGCAACTCATCCAACATATCATCTAGTCTAGGGATAGGAAAACTATACTTCACCGTGATCTTGTTGATCGCTCGACAATCCATGTACATTATGCATGTGCCATCCTTCTTTGGTACCAATATAGCTGGAACTGAGCAAGAGCTTAATCTTTCTCGTACCAAACCTTTCTCAAGTACCTCATCAACCTGCCTTTGAAGTTCTTTTCCTTCCTCGAGATTGCATCGATAAGCTGGTCGGTTGGGTAAGGAAGCTCCTAGAACCAAGTCAATTCGGTGTTGAATACTTCTCAAGGGTGGTAGTTGGACCAGTAACTCCTCCAAGAACACATCCTTAAAATCCTTGATTAAAGCTTTCGCACGTGGATGATCCATCGACCGATCCTGGGCTGATTCAACCAGAACCAATAGGTAAGCCTCCTCGCTTTCGCGTAACGGCCAAATCAACTCTATTCGCTTTATAATCTGAGTGGGCTGCTGGTGGATAGGTGCTTCGCCTGGCGGGGCTGTTAAAGGCATCAGGGCAAATTTTTTCCCGTTGACGCTTATGGGATAGGTATTACGATATCCGTCATGCTGTGCACGTCGATCGAATTGCCATGGCCTTCCTTGGAGCAAGTGGCATGCATCCATCGGAATCACATCGCAAACGACTTCATTCCTTCCAATTGAGAACGGTACTCGCTCTCGCTGGGTAACTCGAGCATCACCCTCCATGCTGAGCCATTTTAGGCGATAGGGATGAGGATGTGGTGCTACGGGCAACTTGAGCTTCTCAATCCCTGTTCTAAAGACCGTATTGGTGCAACTTCCGCTGTCTACAATCACCAAAAAAACTTTATCCTTAACAATACACTCGGTATGGAAGATATACTCACGTTGGTTCCCCTCCCAAATAGGTGTTGCGTTCAAAGCCTTGCGGACGACTAGCAACTCTCCTTTGTCCTGATACTCCTCAGTTTCCTCCATATCCTAAATAGGATCGACGTTCCAATCAAACTCTTCTCCTTCATCAGACAACTCTTTGATGACAACGTTTCACCTTGAGGGACACTCTGATGCCATGTGTCATGTCCCTCGGCATTCAAAACAACGACGAACATGAAAACACTCGTTTGACTTCACTTCATGTCAAGTATTCGACGATGGGGTTTTTCTTGGTATAGTCTACGAGGGTTCGCCTGGGAGGTACTCCCCTTGTTGAAAGGCGGAGAATTCACAAATGGGAGGGTACTAGATTTCCTTGCGTGCTGCTGCTCAACCTTGTGGGCAAGCGCTCAATTGTTTGCTCGGGGGCTTCTTGGACATCGCTCTATAACAAGAGTCTCTCAAACACCCTTGTGTACTCCGACATAATTGATACTTGCTGAAGCAACTGCCACTTGAGATAGAGATCCTGCCAATAGTATTCTGGCAAAAACCTCTTAGTCGTAACCCTCTTCATTTTTTACCACGTCCGGATCTTATCACGTCCTTCTCTACGGCGTTGTTGATTGGTATTCTGCCACCATAGGTTGGCGTACCTCTTCAACCGTAATGCTGCTATCTTAACCTTTCGATCCTAGGGCACCTCCTCGTAATTGAAGCTGTGTTCGACTGTATGCATCCAATCGATGAATCCCTCGGGGTCAAGGTTTCCCTCAAACTCTAAAATCTGAATACTCATTGTTTAGGCACTCCTTTCGGGTCGTCGGTTTTCTGGTGTGTCGATTCTCGTTGTGAAACATCATGACATGGATTCTCTTCTCCGTCGCTGTCCAGTCTACTGTTGGAAGGTGATCCATTATGGGTTTGCAAAGATTGAAGTTGTTGCTAGAGATCAGCGATTTGCTACTCAAGTCGAGCAACGTGTGCGTTGTCAAGAGTCATACCGCATCGAAATCTATCGGCCATTGACAACCGTGCTCTCACCAACCACATCCCACTCAGATACCAAGATGATACGGGGACGGCAAGGAATATATTATTCCAATACCAAAACGAATGGGGACGTTTTCCCTGAGGGTGCAGAATGGAGCGACGTAGAAATGGTCGGAAGGGTAGATGATGAAGCGGCATGGCTGAATAGATGGGTATGAAAGGATAGGTTGAGATCAACCTCTAGGGATACAGATACACCACTGAGAAAGAAAACTCGGATAGAAACTCGTCTGTCAGACAAATACATACACACCACAATGAACAAGAACGAGGGCGAGGAACAACATGAATGATACTGGCACACCACTACTGGTTGACACACTCTATTCAATCTGCACTTGAAAATTCATCAAATGAAGAACGAGGTTACAAGAGAATCCTCTCTTTCGGATAGAAAGACAAAAGTCTAATATGGGTATAAATGTATGAATAATTTGTTCGTCAACTCTTACAAGGGAAGGGCTTATATAGGATGCCCATAGACTGGAAATAAAGGAATCAAAATAAAAGATAACGGAAATAAAATCAAAAGATAAGGAAGGGAAATATATTATTCCCCCCTCCCCCGACAAGATATGAAACGATAGTGGAGCATTCACGACTCTTGGACTGCAAGTTGTCAGACCTAGACCGTCAAATTGTAATTTTCTCTTGAGTTGCTCGTCGTTTGATTGCCTTTTGTCGCCTGAGAGATGTGTTGCTCGGTGCTCCTCGTCGCCTCGCATACTTTATGACAAGCAAGTTGATATCTCAAGTAGGCAACGATGGCTGAGGTGTGGGCGAAGAAACAACCATCCTTGTATCATGTTTGCTGTGTCATAGAGATTTTTTTTTCCTTAGGTCATCTATTCAGAGATCCGAAATTTCCTGTCACGTCTTAAGACTGTACCGTGTTCTTAAAATCTCTTTTCCCGCCCATTTGTCATCGGGTTTCTGGGAATACTAACCGTCCTCCATCTTTGAAAACCTTCATTTCTTTTCATCTTCCGGGAATTTGAAAAGGATGGGAGCACTAGATCACATAAATGGATATATAAAGAATCGATATCTTTCTCGATCCTTTCTTTGACAAATTCTCGCCCATGTTCTTTCTTTTCCCAAAGTTTCAAAATTTCTTCATCGACGCAATATACACAAGCATTGGCTCCCTAGAAGATGTCCGACCAGGTTAGATTTATTAGAACTATAGTCTCGCGGACAACAGGTGGTCATTCCCATTCCAGATTGTGATCCTCCATTTACGATGTTGAGTCTCCTATTGCCGACGACTGCTTTTAAGGAGCATGAGATTCCTCATACCTACCTTCTGACTAAACCATCTATTCCGGTATGCCACACTCATTTTGCGCTCCTGTCAACAGGATTGGTGCGAAAGAACATGTAGGGTTTCCCCCAATTTATACTTCTACTAAACAATGGTTTAAACATTAGGAAGAAAAGTTAGACGAAAAACTGTGTTGTTTGGGTTTACAGGATTTGGTGGCAATCTCGATGAAGATGAGATTTTGTGACCCCAAAGTATATGTACGCGCGCCCTCCGGCCTAGCACGTGTGTGGCGGTCTGGATAACACGGGGATTTGGGTCCACTCCCCCTAATGTCCCCCGGTCGACGCCTGGACTCGAGCGTCGAGGCTACGAAGGAAACTGGGGTCGATCCTCCCTTGATTCCGAATGGGGCCTGCTCGGGCCCTTACCGATCATCTCCATGCTCCTTAGGAGGCGACAAGCGATAAGCGGAGCATGATCCGCAAAAAGAACTTTCGGAAAGATCAGGAGCGACTCATGTCGCCTTCCCTCATCCATGATGGCTCCGTAAAATGATTGTTATTGCTTAACCTAGGCAAGCTATTACGGAGTAGCCACCGACTTACTTTTAGGAAAATTGTTTAAGTCGGAAAAACAGTTCGGTTCAGGGATTCTTATTTACTAGCTCTTACATCTAAACATGCCATGAGGTGGCGTTTGCTCCAAAAGTTTGCTTTTGGTTAACGGGAGTTGGACCCGATCCGGGCATAACTCCAGACTCATGTCATTGTTCTACGGGCGTTGGATCCATTTCAGGCGTTGGACCTGAACTCATCTTTACTTGTTTAATAATCACATGACAAAAATCTTAAGAGCTTAACAGCATGCACCACAACACCCACAAACAATAATTTAGATTAAAGGGAGCGGATTACGGGCTTATACACTTGGGCCCCCAACCCGTTACATGTGGGCTTTGAATTCGGGGAGGCTCGCACCTCCCATCAATTACCTTTGGGCTTGTCAGTGGGCTGCTTTAGGCTTCATTCGTCGCGTTTTAGACGAGGAGATCCAACCCACGCGGTTTGTTACACGTTCCTTCAAGTCGTCTTCGGAAATTCGAGGGTGAATCTCCCAAAGTTACATGTTGTTTACACAGTAAAGCCATTTTGGGCTTCAATGATGGCAAGGACCATTAACACTGATATGGATCCAGTCGAAGCAGCATCTGGTCGAAGTTTGAGTCTGTCGAAGTATGAACAAAACGAAATTCGATCGAGATTCAGTCGAAGGAGATGATGGTCGAAGGAAGAGTCCTAGTTGAAGTTTCAAGACTTAGCCAATTTTTGGTGAGAATCAAGGCTTGGACGATGTAGACGGTATGTAGTTAGTCCCAATAAAGCATGTGCAAAATGTGTCTAGTAGTTATGTTAGCGATACGTTAGAGATTTTATTAGCGGTTATTGTTTGGATAGGATCAAGTGTTAGTATAAATATGCAGTCAGTCTTCTGTAATAAAAACACGACAATCATTCAAAGAACCCGAAGTGCTGCTTGGTTATCTTTCTGTAACTTGTTCTCCAGAAATGAAAATAATAGTTCTAGATCATGCGTTCTTGTTCTTATGCTTTGCATTACCATTTATCTAAAATTCTTGGCGACTACATTTCTTTAACTCTGTGTTAATCCCCGTTATATCGCGACGTATTTCGTCTGCAAACACGTTTTTGGCGACCGCAGTGGGATTCAGAAACGAGTTTCATGTGAAATCCTGGAATGCCAAGAACTGGGAGTGTAACGGGAATGGCTGCACATCATAGTGATTCTGAATCAAATAATGTAGGTGATCAGACCAACCTTGTTGCTGATCCCATAATGGGCAACGGAATGTCCAGGAAAATCTACAAGATCCACCTCCTTCACGATCTGATCGTCAGAATTCTCTAGGAACTGTCAGTATTGATGTGATTCTGAGAATGCAGATGTTGATCCAAGAGAATTTATTGGATATGTAGAGACAAGTCTAGGGCTTGACTGAAAGAATTGATGAATATTCTCCAGCTCCTATGGCCAGAAGGGCGTCAATTTTCGAAGGAAATCGTAGAGTTGGTTTTAATCCAAATTTGGGTCAAGGAAATTTTTAACCAAGTGATGAGTATCATGTTGGAACGAGTAGGCGTAGGCCCCACAGGAAACTAGAGGGCCCTATAGTCCAGTTTCACGTGGTCAGCATTTGGAACATGACTTTGATGGTGACAATGAGAGTGAGTATAAATCGACTGCTTATGCGCCGCACCATCGTGAACGAGAGATTTTATACACTCGATCGACAGTTGAAGATGCTGAAAGGATTCCCCTTGCAGATGTCCCAATGAGAATGAAACTTTTCGAAGAAGTTCCTAGGGCACGTCCCGTTGTTAATGGAGAAAGGCAAACTTTCAGTAGGGAAATGCCCCAAGTCAAGAGGGAGAGGCCCTTCGAAAGAGATATTCCTAGGGATCTCGCAATGCAGCACGAACCAGCCGATTTTAGGGATACGTTACTCAATTAGTAGAACATATGGTTCCTGGTGTTATGTGAAGAGAATGGGTGAACTTTTATGGACACTTTATCTAGATTATATCGACAGGGATTACTCTTATCTAAGGGGACTAAAAGTTCCGGACATTACCATACTTTTCTGGCGAGGATGATATGACGCCAATAGAACACATGGCTAGATTCACCCACCAGGCTGGTGAAGCTTTCAATGATGATTTTTGGAAACTTTGGCTATTCCCTAACTCTTTATCCGGTTCGGTATTGTTGGATCATTTATGTACACTAAGTGGAGAGGGAATTAGTGTTTATCACTTTTTTGCCATTTTTCCGCGTATGCAGAAGCGTATTATGTCATAGCAAAGCGTTTCTTAGAAGTGAGGTCGGCTCGTTGTAAGCGTTATGATTTTGATCGTTAGATACTCGTAGGGATGTAAGCACGATCCTAAGGGACACAATTGTTTTATAGTGGTTCGGCCATAATCGAACTATATCCACTCACCATCGCATACGCGATTCCACTATATAAATATAATGGGTGCAAATAAACCTTTTACACTCTTAGACAACGATCAACTCCTCACAAAGTGGACGTCTTCTCGTTTTCAGCAGAATGATGCTCACACTCAGTACTTGATTGCTCAAAAGATTTCCACACAGCTTTTGTCTCCTCTCAAATAGAACCTATCTATAAATACAGGAGAGACAACCACAAAGAGAGTCACTTAGAATAGAAAAGAAAACAAAAGAAAAGGTTCATTCCTCACATAGGGGAACCTGACTTCTCACACAGCGAAGTCGAGGTATTCGTTCTACACGCAGTTTGGACGTGCACGGTTACCACAGCCGTGACTCACTACACTGCACACTTAGTGCCTATGGTGGAATTTTCAGCTCCGACTGCTCCCACACTACCTACTCTATTGTTTCTCTGTATTAGGAGGTCGAGACTTCTGCACAGCACCCCTGTGCTCGGGACGACCTCTTTCTACTCCAGCGGCGTTTCCAACTCCTCTCTACCCTGCAGGCATGGGACTTCTTGCGCGCACCCGCAAATGCGTGTCTAACTACTTCTTGTCAATGGGTCAGCAATTGGTTACTACAATCAGAACAGGTATTCACTTAGCTTCCCTCAGACTATTCGTTAGTCGCTCGTTGAATGCAACGAGGACACACAGTTCTTCTCACGACGACCAAGGTAGCACACAGCCCTTGCCACTCCAGCATGCAGTAGCGAAAGGTAAAAACCGAACGATCACTTAGCACATTTCTTTTTCCGTCGATTACACAGCTCACACAGATCCTCAAAGCTTCACACAGATCACGGAGGTTGTGGATAACCACACAGACCACATAGACGCACAAAGGCACTTTGATCTAATAGCCTTGTCTAATTTTTATGGGGTAAACTTCGTGAGAGGTGTCCAGGTTCATTAGGACGATTCCCATTGATTAGTTCCTATAATATTAGCGGATCAAACCAATCTGAGCTGATACCTGCTGCTCAACGGTCGCAGAAACGGAGATGGAAAGTTCTCAAACGGTAACTTCCCATAATTTCATCCGAATGAAATAATTAAAATACCATATATATATATATATTAACTGACCTGACGACAATTTCATCATAGCTATTATTGAAATCAAATCATAATTTAAAAATTATTTGATTTGACAATTAACCCTTTACAGTGTAACGTTGGTACAAACAATTGTTAACTTAAATAATACAAATATTTTGTTTCCAAATCTTTAATTGAAAATACAATATTTTTATTTTGAGTTACCTAATAAAAGGATTTGGAAAATCTAAAGCTTATCCAATGTATTTAGACATCTCAATATTCGTTTTAAATATATTCCGAGTTAATTCGAAATATATTAGAAAAGGAAATATTATTTCCAAATTTCTAGTGAGCAAGCGTAGCAAAATAGTAACGAATTACTAGAGTGTAGCAACGTATAGCTTAGGCTAGCTGTGGCTCAGTAACACTTTGTTCAAACTCATCACTAAAGATAAGCGAAGTGATACATAAACACAATGTTATGAATTTATAACATAGCTTCTCAAGCTCATCATCAAAAACAAGGTTAACATTCTCCCCGGTTTGATGATGACAAAACACGAAGCTTTAATTTAGAAATAAGGAATAGAGCATAGAGCTTGAAATACAAACACAACTCCCACTGAGAGTAAGCACCAAATTGCTTTCTTTGTTTAAGAGTTGGAGCTCTCCCTCAACTTATCCTTCTACCCCTTTTTGTCATATAAAAACGAAGTGAAAGAGACAGCAAGAGATGGTTTTGTTAACGATGCAGCAAAAGTATGCTAACACCGAAAGTTCATAAGGAGGAGAGGACATCTCAATTTTTATCAGCATCATCAACATCGTTGTCAATAAAAGTCTGGATCATCGCCTCCAACTTCTCAAGCTTTTCAACAAAGTCGTCCGTTCTTTCCAAAATGGAATGGCAGGTAACGGTAAGTTCCTCAATGAGAACCTTTGTAGTTTTGAAGGCGACAAAACCTCAGGTGCAGGAGCATCCTCTTCGCAGCACACATTGATTTCTCCTGGTGAATCCAGGAGGTTGTTCAACATACACTTCATCTTTTAGATCACCGTTTAGGAATACGCTTTTCACATTCATTTGAAATAACTTGAAGTTATTATAACAAGCATAGGTAAGAGTAGACGTATTGCTTCAAGACGTGCCACAAGAGCAAACGTCTCATCATAATTGATACCATCTTCTTGAGAGTAACCTTTTGCTACAAGTCTAGCTTTGTTTCTTACGACATTTCCAGACTCATCGAGTTTATTACGATAAACTCATTTTCTTCCAATAATGGAACGATCATTTGGTCTAGGTACTAGACACCAGACATTATTCCTCTCAAACTGGTTTAGTTCCTCTTGCATTGCGAGGATACAGTTTGGATCATCAAGCGCATCATCAATGCCTTGAGGTTCCTTTTGAGAGATGTACTGTATTTTGAGTTTTCACTCCATTGTGCAATGGTCCTATGACTTGGTCAATAGAATGTCTTTTCTTATATAAGGAGGGAACACGGTCCCTTATTTGTTCTCCTGTAAGATGCCAGGATTGTTTTCTGTATTTGCAGTAGGAAAATCTTGTCCTTCTGCCACATGATTTTCATTTGGATCACTTTCAGCAGGTGTCTACTGCAATTCTCCAGTTGGTTCTATG
Organism: Melastoma dodecandrum; assembly: GCA_029817715.1. Taxonomy (NCBI): domain Eukaryota; kingdom Viridiplantae; phylum Streptophyta; class Magnoliopsida; order Myrtales; family Melastomataceae; genus Melastoma; species Melastoma dodecandrum. The sequence continues at coordinate 8,586,033 of JARUPY010000397.1, read as the reverse complement.
TTTGAGGTTCCTGATGCTTTTGCAACAGCATCTTCATCCTCTGTTGGAGAATCATCAACTTTAACATTGATTGTCTCTTCAACTATTAGAGTCCTTTTATTAAAGACCCTATATGCATTGCTCGTGAGAGAATAACCTAAGAATATGCCTCATCAGATCGAGAATCAAATTTCCGACACCATCTTTTATGGGTCTCAAGATGTAACACTTACTTCCAAATGGATAGAAGTATGAAATGTTGGGCTTTCTCCCATTATATAGTTCATACGGAGTTTTGCCTAAGGAATGCCTTAAGTGCACTCAATTTGAGATTTAACAGGTTGTGCTTATAGCTTCAGCCTAGAGGTTCTTAGCTACCTCATTTTATAGCATCATGGTTCTCGCCACGTCCTCTAAGGTTCTGTTCTTTCACTCTACGACTTCATTTTGTTGTGGAGTATATGGAGTTGAGAAATTATGATTAATACCATATTCCTCATAGAAAGAAGTAAGTCATGGTTCTCACATTTAGTACCATGGTCAGTTTTAATACTTCGTAGAGAAACACCTTTCTCATTTTGAAGTTGTTTAACAAGAGTTTCAAAGGTTGTAAATGTATCACTTAAGTGGCCTAAGAATTTAACCCAGGTGAATCTAGAGAAGTCGTCAACAACAACTAATCCATATCGTTTACCTCCTAGACTCTGAGTCTTTACTGGACCAGACAAGTCCATATGAAGTAATTCAATTGGCTCCTTACTTGAAACCATATGTTTACTTTTAAAGGGCACCTTTGTTTGTTTGCCAATTGCACAAGCTTTACATATCTTGTCATTGTCAAACTTGCTTTTAGGTAATACCTTAATAGCATCTTTTCTGACTAGTTTGGACAGCAAGTCATAGTTTGCATGTCCCAACCTTCTATGTCATAGAGTAGCTTCATCCTTAATGGACATAAGACAACTTTCTTCAGCGGAGATATTCTTAAAAGACATGATATGGATGTTTTTCTTGCGTTTACCAATGAAACACGTAACATCATCCGATTAAACACTACATGTTTTCTCATTGAAAGCAACATGATAGCCCTTGTCGCACAACTGACTAATACTAATCAAATTGTGCTGGAGGCCTTTGACATAAAGGATTCCTTCAATCAATAGGGAATCAGAACAACAAATGGATCCTATCCCTTTTATAATTCCTTTTCCCTTGTCACCAAAAGTGACAGCACCACCATTTTGAAAAACCACTGTGGAGAATAAGGAGACATCTCCTGACAAGTGCCTCGACCAACCACAATCTAAGTACCATGCATGATCCTTCGCAATGGACTGGAAGCATCTCTGAAATAGAGAAATAATTTAAGTCGTTGTTTCTATTTAACAATAGAATAACCAACTTTAGAAGTAATGCCATCATGATATGGCAGTTTTTAATAAAATGACCCAACTTTCTACAGTAATTGCAAATCCTAGGTAGCATTTGGATAATATAATGAGGATCGTCATTCCGAATATGTGGAGGAATGTATTTCCCATTATGTGAAAGTTTTTCTTATCCTGATTTGTGCATCTCATGCACGCATAAACCAGTTTTGTTGTGTAAAGAACTGAGTTACTGTTGCAGTTCCTCAATCTTTGACTTAGATTAAGAAAGTTGCTTTACCGCTTCCTTAGCTTTTGTTGATAACTCTTCCTTAAGAGAAGCGTTCTCAGCACTCAAGAGTTTGTTTTCCTTCTTGAGAGCTTTATTGTTTGTGGTCAGTGACTCAAGTTTATCATCAATTCGATGAAAAGATTCACAATACCATCGGTGGATAGAACAGAGGGAGAGAAAGCATATACCTTCTCAGTGTCAGTATCATCCTGATCTGAATTCTCATCACTATCACTCCAAGAAGCTAACATGGCATTTTTCTTATATATTGAAGATTTGTCTGTCTCATTTAAGAGAAGACAATCTGGCCTCATATGACCAGGTTTATTGCATTTAAACCACACACCGCCTTTACCTTGGTGTGGTTTTGGATTTTTCTTTTTAGCATCTCGCTTTCCCTTGAACCGGTTTTTGCGAAGATACCTTTTGAATTTCTTGCCATCAAGGAGATTTCACTTTCCGAATCAGATGAAGACTCATCCTCAGATTCATCAGAAGTATCAACACTTCCTTTAAATGCAACAACATTCGACTTCTTTTCTTCAGCAAACTTGTTCTCATTCTCGTAAGCAACAAGAGAACCAACCAATTGTTAAATACTTAAGCTTGTCAAATCTTTAGCTTCTTCAATCGCCGTTTTCTTGGCTTCCCAAGATTTAGACATTGAGCGAAGTAATTTTCTGACCAGCTCAGAATTTGAAATAGTTTTGCCAAGTGATTCCATGGCATTAGAAATTTCGGTGAGTCTATCAAACATTTCATTTATCGGCTCATCATTTTCATCTTGAAAGCTTCGTATTGAGTTACTAGTGCATTCACTTTGGATTCCTTGACTTGTTCTATTTCGTCATAGAACAAAGCAAGACTATCCCACATTTCTTTCGTAGTATTACAAGTAGAGACGCGAGTAAATTCATTTCCGGTAAGAGCGCACACTAAGTAATGCCTTGCTTTAGTATTGAGAGAGATAATTCTCTTTCTTTTAAGTTCATGCCAAGAGTCGCTGGGAATAGATGGAGGAACTGTCAGATCTCCTTCCATTATAATTTGCCAGCAATCGACTTCTTTTGCTCCCATGAACAACTCCATTCTCATTTTCCAATATGAGAAGTGTTGTCTTGCAAAGTTAAGAACATCAGTTAAGAACATCGACATTTTTGTTCAGTTATGAGTTCTTAAAACTCAGTAGCACCTTACTGTGCTTAATGTAAATCTTTCAGCAACGCGTTGTTATGACCCTTAGGTACAGCAGCAGATTTTTGTACTAGCAATCACACAGAAAGCGTTCCTGCAAACCCACTCTGATTGTTGGATCGTTTATGTACACTAAGAGGGGGGTGAATTAGTGTTTACCACTTTTTCGCCCTTTCTCAGCGTATGCGGAAGCAAACTGTGTCACAACAAAGCGCTTCTCAGAAGTGAGGTCAGCTCGTTGTACGCGTTATGTTTTTGATCGTTAGATACTCGTATGGATGTAAGCACGATCCTAAAGGACACAGTTGTTTTATAATGGTTTGGCCTTAATCGACTTACGCCCACTTACCACCGTATAGGTGATTCCACTGTAAAAATATAATGGGTTCAAATGAACCTTTTGCATAGGCTTTTGGAATATCAACAAGTGAGATTTAAAATACTTTACAAGAGAAGATCATTCTTGGGCAACGATCAGCTCCTCACACAGTAGACGTATTCTCGTTTCCAACATAATGATGCTCGCACTCAGCAGTTGATTGCTCAAAGGATTTCCACACAGCTTTTGTCTCCTCTCAGATAGACCCTGTCTATAAACACAGGAGAGACAACCCATGGTGGTTTCGAACCTCTTTAGGCCTAAGAACACCATGGATGAGGCCGCTGCCTCAATTTCCCAACCTCATAGCCTCTGATGGGTCTGATGTGGATTCAAATGCGAGGACCAGGGTCCTCCTGCTCAAAAGATCTCTGCTACAACAAAGTCTCCACAGTGCGATGAAGTTTCCAGCTACAGCCGATAATTGTCCCTGCCTAAGGAACTAGATCGGGTACCCTATGTCGTACTTTTCACCTTCCACGGATAACCTTGTGTAGCTCACAGCGCTCAAAGGGTTTTCTTATCTTTAGCATGGAACACCCATCTAAAAGGAATATTGTTAACTAAGTCATTTATGTTTTCCTTTGTCATGCAATAGTCCTCCAAAAAATCCATGTAACATTTTACGAATTCGGATGAAAACCAATGTTTATTTACTAAACTCTTCGCCTGTTCAGGTTATTCGGGCGACGATGCCACCCTCAATTCATAGGCGAAGTGAAGCCTTTCTGGGTCTTAGATGTCTTATCGGTTTCCGGGTTATAAAGCCTGAAAGAGGATGAGATTTCCCGCTCCTACATTCAGAAATTGTCCGTCGTCCTTGCTTCATACCTCGGAAACCAGAGTAATCCCCCAACCTCCATGGCTGCCACCATCTCAACTCAGGTCGGTCTCGTTTTCCCCACCCATGAAGAGGGTGATGGAGTAGTTTCCCGACGTGTCTACATCGAGACTACAAAGTTCTCCACCTTTCTTGATCATGATGCGGAATTGGACCTTGGTCTGCGGATGTTAGATCAGCAAACCCTCGGTCCTTTCATCCCTGAAACACACTCTATATGCTTTCAAAATCGAAAGGCCGTTCATTTTCACCAGTAGGTTGCCCGCCATCTTCGCTCCTGGTGAGTTTAGATCCTCAAGGTGGAGCGGTGCCTCGATGCAAGCAAACCTTCGCTGCTTCCCGTCTTAGAAGAGCGAGTTTGAGCACGACTCTTGGGTGTCCCAGTGGATGACCAAGAAACATGCTGCCTGGGACGCAATCAGGATAAGGCCCCTAATCCGTGTCACGTGTTCCCCGATTAAGCCCAACCTGGAAGTTATCATCGGGTTCCTGTCATTCTAGAACTCCATCGTCAACTGTTTCTATCTTCATAGGGACCCATGTCGATTACCCTAGAGGATATCTGTTATCTGACTGGTTGTCCTCCTTTCGGAGCCCCCCTTCGGTAGACCATTGGCGCTCTGATCTGAAGTTCGACTCCTCAGAGCACATTGGAGAGGTGATAGAGCGGCACCTGTCCATTCCTATTGATCGATTGGAGGAGTTTGAGTTCTACCTGGAGTGGTTGTCCAAGTATATCTTCTACAACCGAGGAAAACGCCCCAGTCAGTTTATGGTAGGGGTGGCCATCCACCATGTCGACGTTGCCAATGTAGACAATAAGGAAGCCTTGGCCTTTGACCCCTTTCTGCTGAGTTTGGTTTACCGTGACTTTTGCCAGGTGACGGCCAACCTAGCCAATTTTCCTGGGAGTCCTGCGGATGGCCCCCTGTGGATCATTTACCTTTGGCTTGTCTATGGGTGTGTTAGGTTTCAAATCATCTCGCATGCTTTGTCTCATGGTAGAGAATTCGGTTGGATAATATTGTTCTTCTTCAATGTATGTGTTGTTGGCGTTTCCTCCACATTGAGATCATTGACAATGAAGAGTCTCTTGAAAACATCCATATCTCTACTTGGTTGGGCAGCCATGACTGCATAGACCGAGCAGCCGCGAGTGAGAGTGTCGTGGGGACGGAGGAGCTCCCAGTGATATCGCATCTTAGGTCCTAATTCTAACTCTGGGGGACGAAGTTGAGGGCTCGTCGCTCGATGGTACTCCAGTTGCCCAGAGCTCCTTCGGCGAAGCAACAGGGGCCCTCCAAGATTCCCGAGTTCAGGCTATTTCGGTAAGAAACTGTGCTAGCTTACACTTCGGCTAATGTCTGACCAAAGTGCATTAATGACAGTCTTTGCGCTCTCTATTCGTTTCCTTCGTCGCCGTCCTCGAGCATTGAATGAACACCGAGAGGGACATACTCTTGCTCATTCGAAAGTCCTTCTGGCGATCGTGGGTCGAGAGATTAGAGGACTTCGCAATTAAGGCGAGGCTTGGAAAGAAGGAGCTTGCATGGTCCCTGCCGCCTCCATCCGCTACTCGAGTAGAAGAGCTATCTCTCGAGGGGACTCAACTCCGTAGGAAGCAAGAGGACCTATCTGCCACTATCCGTCATCTTCAGGAAGAGCAAGATGCTACGGTCGTGCGCATTGTTGAAAATGACGTGGCCCTTGATGCTGCCAAAGCTGCTGACGTAGGTGACCGTGCGACCATCAACCAATAGCGAGAGGCGTATAAGAGAGATTGGGACAGGGTTGTGGATGTAGAGGCGAAAGAGGTTATGGCGGCCGGAGTGTTGAACCGGGTGAAATGCCTAGTCCTCTTTTCCTAGTAACTAAAATGTTACATTTGTATTCATCCCCATATTTCAAGGAATTGTTTTGTGATGGTGTGTTTGTGCGCCTTCCATATCGTCGGCTGGTATCTCTTTAAGTACTTGCCATTGATTTTAAGATCCTGCACTGACCTATCGATCCCCCCTAAGCAATATGAATTCCCAAGATGGGTCTCAATTATCTGGAATGGGCCTTTCCAATTCGGCGTCCACTTTTCGTGGAAGTAGTCGCGCATGCCTTCTGGAAGCCTCAGCTTCCACTTTTCGTGGAAGTACTACTCTCTTGTTGTAGTAGCAGGTGACGTTCCTCTTATGAGCCTCTAGGTGGTTCAACACATTGATTCTGGTAATTTCCTATTTTTCCAACTCAATGTGCTTGTCCTCATCATACCCTTCATGCCTTCAAGATGTTTAAGGAGTCAGAGTGACCGGTACCATACTTCTATAGGGAGCATAACATCATGGTCGTATACCAAGCTGAATGGAGCGACGCTTATGCTCTCTCTGTTTGTCACCCTAAGTGCCCAAAGCATCTCCTAAAGCAGAGTATGCCATGTGCGTGGTTGTTTCCAGTCACCTTTTGTATGACTCGTTTTATGAGCTTATTATAGGCCTGCGCTTGACCATTTGACTAAGTGTAATATTGGGATGAGGTAAGTACATTACCCAAAAGTCATCTGCAAACTCATTGATGAGTTCGCCATTGTCTTTCGCATTATCTAGCACGATACTTTGGGGATTCTCGTACCGGTAGATGATGGTGTTTTTGATGAACTCGATTACGTCCTTCAGATTAATGGATTTATAGGTTGTCGCTTCAACCCGTTTGGTGAAGTAGTCTATGGCGGTGAATATATATGAATCTTCCCTTCTCGAATGCAAGTGGATTTCCCCCATTATGTCTAGCGCCCATGTCCTGACAGCAGTGTTATCAAAAGCGTGCCACGGGCGTGCCTAAAGCAGTAAGGCGTGTGGGTCACGACCGGAGCACCCTAGAGGTCCCCGGGAGTGCGCCATTACAAAGGCGCGCGCCTACGGCACCAGGAGCAATTAAGGTGCCCATAAAGGGTCGGGTGTTTTAGTTTCGCCCTACCCGCCCGGCGTCCTCCTCCTCCTACCCGCCCGGCGTCGTCCTCTTCATCTCCCACACGATGTGGTCCTTCTCCTCCTGCACAGCGTCTTCCTCTCCCCCACGTCGCCAGCTGGGTCAGTCCACTTTCTCCTCCTCGGCCCTCCTCTTCCTCCTTGCCAGCAAGGGACTCTCGTCCTCCTCCCCGCCCTCCCCTTCCTCCTCGCTATTTGGGACAGTTCACCTCATCCTTGCCCTCACCTTTTGTGACGCATGTGGACTTCCCTGTGAATCCATGCTATGCATAAACTTGTCCAGTGAACCATGCAAATATGCTTGGAATTCTTCGCTTGCGAGCATCTCTGAGTTATAGGCATTAGGGTTTACTAATGCTTCAACACTAGCAGACTTTATGGTCGGCCTGTTTTTAGCTGCTACCCCATTTTCTTGGTGTTTGTGTATTGCAGGTCGTTTGTCTTAATGTTATTGCATCTATGAATTTGTGCTATTGTTGGTTGGTTCTTTGTTCTGCTCATCCATTAAGGTTTTCACAAGATTGGATTGGATTCATTATTGGTTCTTTATTGGTTCATCATTAGTTCTTTGTTTTTTGTTCTTTGTTGGGTTCAATTTTCAGGAATGGAATCATCTACAGCTCCTAAATATGCAAAAAGGGACATTAGATGGAAGTACAACTTCTTGAAGGATCTAGATTATTCAAACGTGGTTACGTGCATGTTCTATGGATACGTGTCCAGAGGTGGTATCCATCGCGCAAAGCAACATATCATTCAGAAATGCAAGATCGTGCACTAAATGTCCTGAGGATGTGAGGGATTCTTCTTGTCTTCCATCAAAAAGACGTATTGGCTCAAGTGGGGAAGTAAATCATAATAGAAGTAAGGGGAAGGGGCCAATGGATATTTTCCTAATGGAGAAGGGGAAGATTAGACAACAGAGTGTGATTGATGCTTTTGATAAAGAGGCGGGAAGTAGGAAAATTCAAAGCATTTGCAGTTGGTTATATAGGAGGGCATTCCTTTTAATGTCGTCCGGTCTCCGAGCTTTAGTAATATTATCGAAGATATAGGGAGATATGGCCCTAACTTGAATCCGTCGAGCTACCATGAAGCTCGGGTTACGTGTCTCGATAAAGAGGTTGAATACACCAAGGACCTGATGAAAGATCACGTTGAAAGTCGGATACAATATAGTTGTTCAATAATGTCCAATGGGTGGACAGCAAAAAAGGTCGATCTTTGATCAACTTTTTGGTCAATTCAACGAAGGGTAACATGTCGGTCGATGCTTCGTCATATGCCAAAACAGGAGAGAAGTTATTTGAATTGCTAGACTCATTTATGAAGGAGATAGGGGAGAGAAATGTGTTACAAGTTGTTACAGAACTATGTGCTGGTTGGTGAGTCATATTTAAGTTCTAATGTAATGTTTAGTGATCAATTTTTCCCATGACTGAAGCATATTCATTTTATAATGAAAAGAAAGTTACTTCAGGCGAAGAGAAAGCACTTATTCTGAACTCCTTGTGCAGCACATTGTGTAGGCTTGTTATTAGAAGACACCGGAAAAATTCCCCAAGTGAAGAAAACGGTTGAGCTGGCCATATTCTTGCTGGGATTTATATATAATCACGGCAGTGTCTTAAGTACCATGAGATCATTCACAGAGAAGAAGGAACTGACCCGGCACGGCATCACCCGATTTGCACAACATTTCTTACGTTGCCACGGCTCCATGTGTTGAAAAATAACTTGAAAAAGATGTTTAGATCACAAGAATTGGATGATAATATGTTGTCGAAGACGGCGAAAGGGAAAAGGGCGAATGCAACAGTGTTGCGGGTGACATTTTGGAATAGTGTGTTGTATGCACTCAAGGTGATGGGCCCGCTAATGATGGTTCTACGTCTCGTGGATAATGAGAATAAGCCAGTCATGGGATATTTCTATGAGGCAATGGACAGGGCCAAAGAGACTATTCAAAGGTCTTTCAATGGAAAAGAAGACAAATATAAGGATATCCTCAAAATCATTGATGAGAGGTGGGATTGTTAGCTCCATCATCCTTTGCATGCAGCTGGGCATGCCATGAATCCTGCTTACTATGATCCAAGTTCCATCGATCTAGACGATAGAGAGATCACCAGAGGATTGTTTGATTGCATAGCTAAATTGATTCCTTCTCTAGATCACAGGTGAATTGGCTTATTATAAGAGATGCACTGGGAATTTTGGAACACCAATTGCTGCTCGAGCGAGGACTCAACGATCACCGGGTACTTTCTTATTATTTATTTCTTTTCATCTAACACGTTTGTTGACATTGTTGTTTGATGAAACTTATCCAAATGAACAATTTTTTTTTAGAATGAAGTGGTGGATACCCCTAAGCTTCAACGACTTGCCATTCGAATATTGAGTTTGACATGTAGCGCAACTAGATGTGAGCATAATTGGAGTACATTTGAGCAAGTAAGTCATTATTCATATCGTTAAAATAAAAGAATTCTCATTTTTTATTATGAGCTTTTCGAAAATCCTTATATCATCATGCACATTCATACAAAGAAGAGGAACCTGATGTGATCGATCCTCTTTCTTTGGATAGAATTGATTATTGTAATGAATGGCTGATTGGCGATATGCAAGAAGATGCGGGTGATGGCTTAGTTTTCAGCGGAGAAACATTGACAAGGTGTGTAGTTGAGAGAGCGTCAATTGTTAACGAAGTTGTGAGGACGACCAGGGATTCAACTTGTTTGAGGTTACTTGATAATGATGATGTTGGTGCCCATGCCGACGTCCATGAGGAGATTGAAGGGGATTTGGATGGAGCTAATGGTTATGACGATTGTGCTTATGTTGACGAGACTCACGATGATGAGTTTGATTATTAGATAGTTATCTTTTGATGCCATTTTATTATGGATCTTTTTATGTCATTTTGTTATGGATCTTTTGATGCCTTTTTGTTATGGATTAGTTAAACTCTTTTAAACTTGGATTTGGATTTAATGCAATTACAAATTACATGTATTACATATTTTTCAATATGTGCATCTTAATCACAAAGGCGCGCCTTGCACCTTAGGCGATAGGGAGGGTTTGCGCCTCGCGTGCGCCTTGGCGCCTTAACGACACTACCTGACAGGCCATGTTTTCACTATGATGTTCATGTCTACAGTAGGGGTGCGTTTCATAGGTCCGCACCGCTAGCAAGCTTGATAGTCTCGAGCCATTTCAATACAACTTTTCACCATTGACGGCCAGTAGAATCCATGTCGTCTAATCGACCAGTTCATCTTGATTCCTGCTTTATGAGCTCCGCATAACCCATCATGTGTTTCCATCATAATTCGAATTGCTTCATCCAAATCGATGCACCTTAAGAGGACATCTTCATTGATCTTTCTGTATAAGATTTTCTCGAGGAGTACATACTGTCTAGGAATCACTCGAATCCTCCTTTCGACCCTCGCGTCAAGATTCTCGAGGAACTGCTATATTGGCTCCCGCCAATCCTCTTTCTGTTTAAAGAGATCCACCGTACAGACCTCTTTGTCCTTCATTCTATCGTCACTGTGGAATTCTAGACATTTGCTTATGAACAAGGTCGTATTATCCTTAGAGAGTCCATGTTATTCACCAATCCCGAGGCCATTTGTACTAACGGATTAGCCTCTTGGTTCTGTTCCCTTTTTACAAGTATGACCTCGGTTGAGGCTATCTTAGCGAAGAGCTCTCTCGCCCTGGTGGCATGACATTCGCTCTGGCCTAAGAGCTGCTGAATTACCAACGAGGAATCGACTTATATATTTACGCGCTCCAATTCCCAGTCTAGAGTGAGCTATAAAGCCACAATCATGGCTTCGTATTCTGCTGCGTTGATGGTAACTTCGCCATCGAGACGACAGGCCAACCTAGTCTTAGCACCCCAGTGTCTTGATGAAGACCACCATGCCAGCTCCGAACTTATTAGAGAATCCGTCAAACCAAACAAACCACAGCCCGTGTGACGAGTCAATGTTGCCCTCACCGTAGTGGGCGATGAATTCCGCCAAGGGATGCCCTTTAACTGCGGTTTGAGGTTAACTCCATCCGCCAATTCTTCCGGTAAGCAGGGGGTTATAGAAGAATACATTGGTTACAGGTGTCTTAGAGACAACGTACATATCATTAGACCCGATGGAATATTTGAGTCGGCCAGGCATATCTTCTCAATGGGGGTATAGCGCTACTCTATCTCTGTGAGGAGTCGAGACAGGTAGTAAATAGCCCTTTCGACTCCACTCTGCTCTTGTGCCAGCATGGACACAATACTAAACTGCGATGTGACCGCTTAAAGAATGCATGGCGCCATCCTATCTGGTGATGCCAACACTAGAGGATTCATCGGGTGGTTTTCATATCCCGGAAATCTCGCTCATATTGATACCTACCCCTTCTCTTTATCTTTCAATATCGTTGAGAAGACGCTGGTCTAAGTTGATTTTGCTTAATGGATCGCAAGGGGCAACAGAAGTATTAGGGACTTCTTTATTAATTGAATGAATCGTTGGCATGTTTTGGCATGCCCGGGGAATATGTTACACAATTCTCCGCCTATTCTAGATGCCGTATAGTACCTAGTCGTTCTAGGACGTCCGATATTGGGTCGAGCATTTCACTCTCCATTAGACGAAGGCGGATCGAGGAGTCTGCTAGGCTCCAAGTTCGTATCCATCTGGTGGTTGTTGCCATCGCCTTCTAACCTTGCTTCACGCATATCTTTCTCGAGTAGGGTCAGGTCTTCATCTGATTAGGGCTGTAATTCAACGCCCCATGGAATTATTGGCTATTGTGATGCTGCCAAAGGCGGCCCATAATATGACACCAGGATTTCGTAGTATGTTTCACCTAAGGGTTAGACATTTGGGTCTTCCAATGCGTACCATTGCCTTAGTGTCATGTCTTTGACTTGTTTCACTGCCACTGCACATGCATAGGACATGTTAGCACTTCTGCCTACTTCCCCCGTGATAACCTGTAAACTGTTTTCCCCACAACAGAAGTTGTTGGCAGAGTGAGAAAGGTATGGCGCCTGCTTTGTGCAATCAATCCCTCCCGAGTAGAGCACTAAAAGAAGGCTTTATGTCGATGACAAAGAAGGTCGTCTTCTTTTCATGGGGGTCGACACGGGGTCAGACGGACCCCACGCCTAAATAAGAAGAGCTAATCCCATTAAAGCCATTGACGTTCACGTCATTCCCCAAATATTTATACGTTTCGAGAAGAAGTACGTTGATAGTCGCCTCGTTATCGATAAGGACATGGCACATCGCAATGTCATTGAACGTCGCCTAAATTTGTATCGGGAACATGTGCTTCTGGAGTGACGCAGGATGCTCTTTCAGTCGTCCGCTCGGGAAGCTCCGCAGTACTTCAGTGATGTTATTGTAACTAAAGGGAAACAACTTATTATCTTTTGTATGGCTTTCTTCCCTCATAGTGAACATGGTTGGTAGCATGAGGACGTTGCAACTAGTCCCATTCATCTCGAGTGGAGTCCCGTGTATTGGGTTATAGTCGCTCAGCGTATTGGACGCGAGGTTGCTTTCGCTTGATGCTTAGTTTATTTAGCATCGGAGGTTGCCAATCTAGCGCGTTTTTCTGCGGCACGTCGCTTTCTTCTCACTTTTCGTCTTTTCGTCCTGTCAGTGGGTGGCTGGGGTTGTGCCCCTATGCCCACCTTCTGCCATCTATCCATTGCTTGGATGTCAGGAATGCAGACGTAGCGTGAGTGTTTGAGAGATTGCGGGTGATTATCTTCCTGAACTAACTCCCTTTTATGTGGGTCATACCCTTTCGTGATCTTTCCACGAGGGGATGGCCCAAGAGATGTGTTAATTCGGAGAGTCATGTGTTACTTGATGGAGGGTCAATTGTCTATATCTTGGTCCTCCTTTCAGACGCCATGCCGGCCAACAACAAAATGTACTACTTGCAGCAGGGTTGGCACATCTGAGTGATGAGTACCTTATTCACTGCTCTAGGCTTGCGCCTGTAACAAAGCATGTCAGCTGTCAGAAATGGAGCTAGCGTGGTCCGTTTCCTCATTGCGTCCTTTTCACCTTGAGGGTGATCCGATGCGGTAGCTTGTCGCTCTGTGTTGCCTGTCGCCTATTGAGGCTAAGACGGTCGATGGCGCATCACCGGGGAAGTTTTTTGGTGTGAAGCGCCCTTTGGGTATCTTCGCTATCGCCCTCAGTTCCTCGTCTCAAGAGTTCTCAAGGAGTGTGGAGCTCCCTTACTCGAGTCGTTAGAGTGCCTTTCCGCTCTTGGTATTATTTTGGGCGTTGGTACACCCTTGGGTCGTTATTGATCCCAATGGTCATCTCCTCAAGGCGGTTAAGGTCATACCGCTCTTCTTTTCTTTCGTTCAGCAGGTACTTTCTAATAGTGTTGCATCGATCAGTGGCATGTGAGGCATCGATGTGCCAGCGACAACGATCATGTTGCATGTTCTTGATAACAACAAGGCATTAAAGTGTCGCTTTGCTCACCAACCGTTTGAACGGCATGTTGGCGATGATTGTTTCGCCGGTCTCGATTGATTGATTTTGGTCTCCCAGCATCAATGAAGGGGAGACAGTCAGGCAATTGACAGTAATGGTGTTTATTTCAATTAGGTCACCAAAGGTTGCGATTCAGTCAAAGTTTGATCCCCTGAGTCAGAAAAGCGCAAACCCTTCGACTCTATTAGGTCTTGCACCAAGTTCCTAAACATGATGCAGTCCTTAATGGCGTGGGTAAATGACACATTCCACTCACAGAAGTTTCCAAACTTCTCTCTGTCAGTGTGAAGGAGTCGATGGCATGTCTTCAATCGAATCTGCCCATTTTGGGACATGAACTCGAAGATCTCATCAGCTTTCCCTTCATTGAAGGAGTATTTTCTCTCCTTATGTGTCTTTCGAGAGGCTTGGCTCTAATATTTTTCTAGCCAACTCTTCGCAAGTCAGGGGATGCCGCTTTACATACTCTGCGACGTCGAAATCCACTACTGATTCTGCCTAATAAGTTACCAAGGGCTCTGTGATTAGGCTCCCTTATGACTGTGTTTTCTCCCTGAGAACGTTTTCATACCGGATGACTCTCCTAGTCAACTCGTTCCAATCTCTAAAGACCTCCCCTTCTAGCTTTTTCTTAGCCGAGGAAGGAGAGAGTCCTGAGCTATAGCTAGGAGCTTGACTTTAGATGCAAAAGTCTTGCAACTCATCCTTGTCTTTCGAAGTCTGTTCAGAAAGACTGCTATAGGTTCTCCAGGATGCCACTTCGTATGGGTGAGATCCTGCAGTGTCACAGCTGGGTCAGTTTGAGCGAACGCCAGCGTGAATTACACTTGCATCTCTTTTCAATTCCTTACCGAATCCGAGAGAAGGTTCACATACCACGTAAAGGCCGCTCATGTAAGAGAGCTAGGAAACAAGCGAAGCTTTCAGAACCCATTAGTGGTAGCTTCTCTAGTTTGGTGAGTGAAACGGACAATATATTCCGTGGAAGATATACCTCCTTCGCCCGAGAAATGGGCCAACTCAGGTACCCAGTATCCTTTCGGGAAAGGATAATCCCGGTCGATGTTGTCAGGATAAGGAGTGCGATAGAGTTTGACCTTGTTTGTGTCATTTACCTCCAAGATAGCTCAACTAGTCTGGCCACATAATCCCTTATGTCGGGCATAAGATCAGGTGGGGCCATCACTTCATGTACCATCATTCCCCTTCTACGTATGGGTTGAGGAACGTATTTAGGGTGTTGATGCTCCTCGTGAGGACGGATTTCCTCGTTTGCCACCGATATATAAAAGTTTTCCCTCCTTCAAAACGGAAGTTCATTTACAGCCTGGTGGACTTGTCGCACATCAGTTCCGTTTTCAATTATCACGAGTGGGGGGTTGCTATAGACATGTCCTTTGAAGCCCGAGGAGTTATTAGGGATACCATCCACGTCGGCCTTTTTCTTTCCTTTGGCTAATGACGCCCTATGGGCCTCATAGTCAAAGTGGTGTTTGGTGGCCGATTCACCCTTCTTCTTACTAGGGCTATTTATGGGCACCCTTGATATGGCCTCCAGGTTCTGGACGACAACATCCATTTTAGAGCCGATTTTTTCCTTAAAGGCGTCGCGCTTTTTATCGATAGCACTGACTCTCTCCATTAAGAGTTGGAGAGTACTCATGATAGTGGACAATTCCCCAACCATATCAGGATTTGGGTCCTTGTCCTCACGATTGTTTTCCCCGTCGGATTTATTATCCCCAAGGTTGTTCGAATTGCTACCACTATTGGTTTCGGCATATTGGCCTAGCTCCCATCGCTTAAGACGTGTTCGCTCCAGAATTGAACGATGGATATGTAGGATCCGAGCATGTCGGAAATCTTTGGCACTACGAGTAACGAGTACTCGAAGAATCGTTAAATGTGTGTGGTCGTCATTTGAAAGAAAGAAGATGAAAGAAGCCAGCGGAACGACACCCTCAGCAGAAACATTTACGGATGTCGTCGACGATGCCTTCAGAAGGAACAAGATCGCAGGAGCATAAGATCGCAAGAAAGTCGGGATGCTTGAACGCCTGCATGTTTGGAAGTTTTAAAAGACTGTATGTTCGTCTATAGATATGTGTGTTTGTACAATGCCTAAGAACAACTATTTATACTAAGATAGCCCTACATGAATACGGAAATGAAATATTGTACATATATTACGCGTCCATGTTGCTGGTCTTCACAGAGTATTTCCTTTTCATTTGAGCAATCTTGGCAACAATTTCCTTTCATGTCTCGAGTCGTCCGAAATCTTCCCATGACAGCCACTGATCGGTCGTATCGTCTACTAGCCTTCACTGCAGAGTTTCCTTGCTCGCCTGATTGACTGTCGCTTGATCACCTTGTTTTTACCTAACTACCCTCAACGCCCGGCAGCCCCGTTGTTTAGTAACCGCTTCGCCCGCAAGCCTTCGCTTTGTGTATTTCCACATCAACCCTCCTGAAAGACCTCACGTGCTCTGGGCTCGAAATTTGGACCGTCGATCTACGTATGGCACCGAAATATGTAGTCCAGAAGACACCTTATTTGGATCGAGTTCAATTCATTCGAATTCAATTAGCCTCCTTAGGATTCGTTCGTCTGGAATTGAATCACCCTTGTTGGCGCGTAACATTAATTGTGAAAACCGTTAAGGATAAGGGGTCTCTATTCTTCGGCCAATCATCGATATTGTCGGGAATTGATTTTCTTGCAGGTGATCCCCATAATTGTTGTGATCTCTCAGACAGCTGGGGATTTCGTCGAAGGGAGGTGGTCGTGGTCCCGAGAAGTCTTCAAGCCAGGTGGGATTTTTGCGGCTGGTAAAAGAAATCCGTTGCGGAGGTAGTGGAGCAGGCCGATTATTCATTATATCCTTGTTGACATGGCAAATAATTTTGGGTCTGAGTTTAGAACAAAAACCCAGTAATTCCTCAAGTCACACTCCGAGTCGGCCCAAGATACAGTCGTCTAGGCCGACTCACAACGAAGTCGACTAGGTCGACTTATGAACGGAGTCGATTAGGTCGACTCACAACGAAGGAATATGGTAATCAAAGTCAACCAAGATAGCTAAGTCTACTAGTAGGGTGAAGTCGACGGAATTCTGGATAAGTCGACCAAGTCGGTCGTAGTCCATACAGATCAGTCAAGTCGACAAGGTTGGAATAAATTTATTCATTTTCAATCACGTTTGTTAAGGATCGTAACTGATCCTAATATCCAGGAACGAGATCCCATATATCAAGGAGGTTGTTGAGACACTCCCATGATATTAGAAATCACGGTCTATAACACGATCTGCAACACGATCTATCTGTTACGTGTTAAACACGTACAAGTCCTCTATAAATAGCAGAGGAATTTTTCAAGACAACACACGACCATACACAGCCAAAGCTCTGAAGTTTGTTCGTCAACCTTAGGAATTAGATACCTTGACCCGGTTTATAGGTCAATTCCCTTTCCACCGACAGAGTGAGCTCGTAGGGCCTTTGCCGTCAACCCCCGCCAGCGACACCACCGACGGAGTGAGCTCGTAGGGCCTTCGTCACAGCTTCCCGCCAGCGACCACCACCGACGGAGCGAGCTTCCAAGGCCTTCGTCATAAGTTCTCCGCCGTCACAGGATTCCACATCGTTGTCACCACTCGCCCTCTTTTCATTTTTTATGGTTGTAAGCCCTTTTTTCTTAATTCGTCAAGATTGTAAGACTTGCATTCTATTTTCAATAAAATTGTGCATCTTCTTACTGGCGACCACAATCTAATCCCTGTGAGTCCTTTGCCAAATATTTCCGACGTGATCCGTTCTATACGTGAACACGTTTTTTGGCGACCACAGTGGGAGAAGAGGAAAAAATCTTAGTCTCAAATGCCGAGAAATACTCGAAGTACTACTGGTCATGAGCCTCAGAATCCCTTAGATGGGGAAGACCAGGAACTTCCTCCGAGAATGAACTTGGAAGCGCCAGCCCTAGGAGGCCAGGCAGCTACAAACCAGTCCACTTTTTATTCACATGCCCCGTCCGAATTTATTTCGAGACTGGAGTTCCACAAGGAATTGGGGGATGTGCGTCAGGAGTTGACTGATATGAAGGGTATCCTAATGGATGTCCAAACTCTAATAGGGCGTCTTTCTGGCCCGAGAGATGAGGAAAGAGTGAGACCTCGTATGAGAGAGGCCCCCTTTAGGGAGTCTACGTTCATGGCAGACGCTCGTCGGACTGCTCAAGGGCCACATAATGTGACTTTTGAGTAATCTGAGATAAGGACGAATGCCCTCTTTGAAACCGGGAATCTAGTTCCCCCTGGTCGACCCTCTTCTTCACGTAATCGACCAACAAATACGTATTGGAATGAGGCAGAGGACTTCCAAGAGGAAACAGATCGGGGGGAGGATTTTATTCCGTCTCGTCGCCCTGGAAAAGAGCCAATGGTCGACGCAGTTGGAGATCCCTATGAGCCTGGACCCCGGAGTAGTAATCATCGTGAGTAGCTTTCATTTTATGTAAGGGATCCAACGAGCCAAACAATGGGAGAAAGGCCTCCGTATAGCCCGTTAAGGCCAACTCGACTCGCAGGGCAGGGGTCGATAGGCGGTGTACCCCCAGACTTAAGAGAGGCCATAACTCAGGTTATAGAGCAAGTCGTCCCCGGAATAGCTCGGCGAGATGATACCTGTTTATACAGGTCTCTTTATCCTGCGTACATTGATAGGGATTTCCCTTTACCTAGAGGTTATAGGGTGCCCGACTTCACTCGCTTCTCGGGCGAAGATGAAATGACTCCACTTGAGCATATTGCTCGCTTCACTCATCAACTTGGCGAGGCGGCCGGGAATGACTTCTGGAAACTAAAGCTCTTCCCGAACTCATTAACCGGGGATGCCTTTACCTGGTATGCAAGTTTGCCGTCGGGGTCAGTAGCTTCATGGACTCAGATGCAGTCCATGTTTGTTAAAACCTTTGCTCGGCTCGATACCCCCATGTCGATGTTTGAGGTTATGCGCCTTAGACAGGCTAATGGGGAACACCCAGGGCAGTTTCTAATGAAACTTAGAAAGGCCTTATTACGGTGCAGGCCTCCTATACCGGAGAGAGACCAGTTGCTCCTCGCATTAAATGCGTTGTCCATTCCTTTCCGAAAAAAGCTACAAGGGGAGCGCTTTGCCAATCTATATGATTTGGCAAGGAGAGCCACTGAGTACTATCAGCTCCTAACAGAAGAGGCTACGCTGAGTCGAGCCTACCAAGTCGATACTTATGAAGTCGACGTGGCCGAGTTTGTTAAGGGAGAGTCGGCTATATGTGACCCCTTGACTAGGAAGAATTCTAAAGCTAAAGCCTCCCAGAAAAATGCCGAGGAAAGGAAATACTCCTTCGACACAGATAAAGTCGACGCCATTTTTGACTGGCTTTATCAAAAGAAAAGGATCAGGCTTAAGCCTGGTCATCGAGTCCCTCAGACAGAAAGGGAAAAAAGTAGGAATTATTGCAAGTGGCATGGTTCCTTTACCCACACTACCAAGGACTGCCTGTCCTTTAGAAATATAATTCAGGATTTAATAGAGTCTAAAGAACTCTGTTTTCCTGAAGTCGATGAAGTCGCCATAGTGGATGATAATCCATTTGGCGACGAAGTCGCCATTCATACATTTGATATATTTGACACTGAGTTTAACCTTGTAGAAGTCATTAACGACTCTGCTATACCCTCGCAGGATTTGCAAGCAACTAGCGAGACCTTGGTGGCTAATGCCCTGATGAAGCGACTGTCTGAGCGTGGGGTTTTCATCCTGCCAAAGGGAAGGGACAAGTGGCTTTGCCACTGGCACCTGAACGATACTCACACGACGGACCAATGCCACACATTTAAGAAGTACCTGTTGGACAGTATGACAGAAGACTGGTATGACCTGACCCCTTTCGAGGAAGCAGCAATGTCGTTGACTACCCCCAAAGGACCTTCTCACGTCCTCAAAAGTCCTCCTAGTGTGGATCGCCGACTGGCTTCGCGAGGAGGAAGAGGAGGTTCCCAGGGGCATAGGGGGAATGGAGAGGCAGCCACCCGGGGTACGGAACGCCCGGCACGACGACTTGAGTTTATAGACTCGTCTGGCCAGAGAGTCGTCAAGCAGGGGTACACTAGGACTACCCCTGTCAAGGAGATAAGACCTACGGAAGAGTATAAGGGAGTAGACCAACCCAAACAGGCTGCAAGTCGCAGCCTCGATATGCGTCACAGACAGTCGACTCCCAGGAATTGTGGAGGGGACCTCCTATCGCCCAATTCTTAGACGAGAAGCTACTGTGCCAGAAATGCAAGCTGATCGCCCACAATCGGATACTTATTACCCAGCTCTGCACAGCATGCTGCGTCAACTATTTCTTGCGGCTGGTCGACTTGTCCGCAAAAGGGGAGATGCTGGTGAAAGCGGTCCGCCCCGAGGGTACAGGTAATTCGAACCCTAGCAAACCTTCCTCGAATAGACCAGGAAATACTCCAGTGCAGGTGGGATATGACCAAGTCGACGGCTGATTCATGGAGGTAAGCCGACTCCCTTTTGGTTCTAAGAAACCAAAATTCGTCAAAGCCCTTAACCCTTCGTCTCAATGGCAGAAGGCGGAAAAGAAGGTTGCGCCCCCCTTAAGGGCTCAAAAGAGAAAGGAAAGGCGTCTAAGTCACGCCCAAAAAAGACCTAGGATGACCCCTGCGATACCACCCTCGGAAGGGAACCAAGCCGCAGAGAAACAAGTCGCGGAGCCTGAACGGGTCGAGTCTACTGATTACTCAGAAAACCCGGGCTCAAGCTTCGACTACACTCCTCTACGTGGAGACAGGCCCTGCGACTTCAACGCAGAACAAGGGCCCCTTGTGAGCTGCAACGCTCTCACCTTTCCTGCGGAGTTCGCCTGCAACGATAAGTCGGAGGCGCCGAAAGGTAAAACCCTGGACCCTAAGGTCACTTCTTTTCCATCTGGCTTCCCTCTACACTGGCTGAGGAAACCATCGGATCGCATGAAACTGCACATGCACTCGTTATACATCGCAGCCACCTTTGACGGTGTTTTGGTGGGTCGAGTCTTAATAGACAACGGCGCCACCGTCAATGTTCTCCCACTCACCAAGTTTAGACTACTTGGGTATAAGCCTAGCGAGTTGGTGCAAACCGACGTGGCTGTAAGCGGCTTTAATGGGAGGAAGTCCGAATGCCTGGGGATATGCTCCGTGCATTTAGGCGTTGGAAGACACGAGCAGGAAACTGCTTTCTTCGTAATTGACATAGCCCCTTCGTTTAATGCGCTTTTGGGACGCGATTGGCTTCATAAAGCCGCCGCGATCCCATCGACTTTGCATAGGGAGTTGATTTTATGGCTTGACTCCGAAATAGAGACTATCAGGGCTGATGAATACTCTTGTTGTGACAAGGGCATTTTACATGCAGAAACATGCAAGATGATCAAGGACCTCACCCTGGATCAACGCTACAAGCTAGGAGACCCTACTGTCGGACCCCTAGGTGAACCCTCCGGGAAGTTCGACTTCATTGTGAGCTATGGCACCTCTCACCCCAAGCCTGATGAGGGACCAATCGTGCCGACAGGATGGGGGCCCGACTTCACGGACAAGGACATAGATGAGGTCCTGCAGGAAGTAGTCCCGACCAAGGATGGAGGCGAGACAGACAACAGTCCTAATGGCGACAAGGGGGAGGCGCCTAAGAGCCAGGAAAGTGCTGCGACGGAGTTGGAGCCCGATAGACTCCTGCACGAAGGGATGTATGGACAGTGACGAAGGAAGAGGCTATGCAGTCGCTGATATCCTCCAGCGACTTCAGGAGTATGTTAGGAAGTCTAGGAAATTAGATTGCCAAATAAGCAATGTAAATGCTGAGGCTAGCTTATCTAAGTCCATTGATACCGACTTAGGCGGTGTCCAGGGTCGCGAGTCACTTATGATGCCATGTGACCCGCTTGTAAGTACCAATTTAGGCGAGGAATCTAGCCCTCGGATCGTTTTCGTTAGTTCTTCAATGAATAAAGAACTTTTCAATTCTATTAAGGCTACTCTTGAAGAATTCAAGGACTGTTTCGCCTGGGACTATACTGAAATGCCTGGCCTAGATCGCCGACTTGTAGAACATAAGTTGCCAATCAAAGCAGGATTTAAACCGGTCCAACAGGCACCAAGGAGAATGACTCATGAAGTCACTCAGGCAGTATTCGAGGAAGTCAAGAAGCTCTTTAAAGCTGGGTATATAAGAACATCGAGGTACACCGAGTGGATATCCAGCATAGTCCCTGTCATCAAAAAGAATGGCAAGATTAGAGTCTGCATTGACTTCAGAGACCTAAATCGTGCTACTCCAAAGGATGAATATCCCATGCCCATTACAGACGACTTAGTCGATAAGACTGCAGGGCACCAAATTATGTCATTCATGGATGGCTTCTCAGGATATAACCAAATTTTCTTGGCTGAGGAAGATATCCATAAAACCGCGTTCAGATGTCCTTTAGGCATTTTCGAGTGGGTAGTCATGCCGTTTGGGCTTAAAAACGCTGGTGCAACCTACCAACGAGCTATGAACGCCATTTTTGATGCTTCGATTGCCAAAACAGTCGAGGTGTACATAGATGATATAGTGGTCAAATCAAAAGACGAGAGGTCGCATGTTAATGATCTTAGGAATGCTTTCATCCAAATGAGAAAGCATCAGCTCAAACTAAACCCTCTCAAATGTGCTTTTAGAGTAAGAGCAGGACATTTCCTAGGGTTCCTAGTTCATCAACGTGGCATAGAAGTCGACCAGAACAAAGTGAATGCCATTCAAAGATTGAACCCTCCGAGTAACAAGAAGCAGTTACAGGCTTTCTTAGGAAAGGTCAATTATCTCAGGCGATTTATTGGTAACGTCGCTGGACGGACAGAAGTCTTCTCGACTTTACTAAAGGCAAAGGGAAACTTTGTGTGGAGCGACGAACACCAAAAAGCATTTGAAGGCTTAAAGGAATATTTAATGAAGCCGCCTGTGCTTGCCCCTCCTCGGATACGAAAGCCCTATCTGCTTTACGTGGCAGCGACTGAATTAGTCATCGGAGCCATGTTAGCCCAAGAGGCGGAAGACAAAACTGAGAGAGCGGTCTACTATTTGTCAAGACAACTAACCGCTACAGAAAAACGCTATACAATTAAGGAGAAGTTATGCCTGTCAGTCTTTTATGCTGTTACTAAGCTAAGACATTATATTGGATCCCAAGAGGTTCATGTCATTACCAAGTCTCCAGTCATAAAGTACTTTTTCGAAAGTCCCCTACTGACTGGGAGAATTAGTAAATGGAGTTTAGTGCTATCCGCGTATGATCTACGATTCAAATCCCAACAGTCGGTGAAAGGACAGGCTCTAGCCGACTTCTTGGTGAGTCACGATCCATTTGTATCAATCGACCAAGAAGAATCCCTTGAAGACATCTGGCAGGGTTGGTTTGATGGATCTTCGGCGAAATCCGGCGTAGGTATAGGCCTTCGTATACTTTCGCCACTAGGGAAGGATGTTCGTCTAGCGTATCACTTGACGGCAACTCACACCAACAATGCGACTGAATATGAAGCCTTGATCACGCTCCTGAAGGAACTATTAACCTTGGGAGCCAAGAAAGCCACAGTGATGGGGGACTCTCAACTGGTGATTAACCAGATGAATGGTACTTCTATATGTCAAGAGAAACTTGCACCCTATCATCAAGTCGCCCTCAAGCTAGTCGAGCGATTTGAAGCGATCACTTTCCTCTTTGTAGGTCGAGGGGAAAATACCATCGCTAACGACTTAGCCCAGAAGGCTTCAGGATACAAGGCCAAAAGAGGAAGCGAATGTATCCCATAAGTAGTTTCCCACCTAGTTCCCCAAAGCGACGCTTTCACTCTGGACATAATGACAAGCGATAAGGATTGGAGGAAGCCAATCACCGATTTCCTTTCTGACCCAACACAAAAGGCGAGCCAAAGAAT
The DNA here is from genome assembly GCA_029817715.1 of Melastoma dodecandrum. Classification (NCBI taxonomy): domain Eukaryota; kingdom Viridiplantae; phylum Streptophyta; class Magnoliopsida; order Myrtales; family Melastomataceae; genus Melastoma; species Melastoma dodecandrum. Next base: position 8,562,448 of record JARUPY010000397.1, on the reverse strand, counting down.
TAAGACTCAGGCTTTGTCGTACACCCTTATAGATGGGGTACTTTACAGAAAGACCAAGGAGGGAGTTCTGTTAAGGTGTGTCGACTTAGACGAAGCGACCCCAATTATGTTAGAGACTCATCAGGGTTTATGCGAATCTCACCAATCTGGCACCAAAATGTCTTGGACTATCCAAAGACATGGTTTTTACTGGCCATCAATGCTAAAGAACTGCATAGAAATGGCTAGGGGATGCCAAGAGTGCCAAAAACATGGTCCGGTGACAAGGGCACCAGCGTCCGACTTGGTCTCAGTCATCAAGCCTTGGCCATTTAGGTCTTGGGCTTTAGATATAATCGGGGAAATCCATCGCAACTCAAGTAAAGGTGACGCCTATGTTCTAGTCGCCACCGATTATTTTACTAAATGGGTCGAGGCTCAGGTTTATAAGAAGATCGATCATAAAGAAGTGATCGATTTTCTCAAATCATCTATCATCTATAGATTTGGAATTCCACAGAATATTGTAGTGGACAATGGCACCGCTTTTAATAATGAGAAAATGCGAGAATTCGCTACGGAGTTTGGTTTCTCAATCACCAACTCAACACCTTATTATCCTCAGGCGAATGGACAGGCTGAAGCTACCAATAAACTCATAAAGAACAATATTCAGAAAATGGTTGGTGCAAATCCAAGAGGATGGCACAAACTATTACAAGGCACTTTGTGGGCTTTAAGGGTTACTAAGAGAGAAAGCATAGGGGAAACCCCTTTTTCACTAGTATATGGGCAAGACGCCGTCCTACCTATTGAGGTTCGATACAAGTCGCTCAGGGTGACTCACCCTGATTTACAAGACGAGGCAATGTACCTCGCTTTGGAAGAATTAGAGAAGAAGCGACTTGATGTAATAGACCGACTCGAGGTGCATAAACAAAGGATTGCTAGGCATTATAACAAAAGGGTTGTCCATAAGCACTTTAAAGTTGGCGACTTGGTTTGGAAGATGGTGCTACCCCTTTAATCGAAAGACCAAGTTTTGGGTAAATGGTCCCCTAATTAGGAAGGTCCATATGAGGTATGTGAGACATACTCATCTAATAGTTATCGGCTTATGACGAGAAGTGGGGTCAGACATCCATTAAAGGTTATTGGTAAATATCTCAAACCCTATCGCGCGACTATCTGGGAAGCTCACCATAAAATCCTAAAACAAAGGACTCCTTTAATTTGGGAAGCACTTAATTCCTAAGAAATCGCGCTAGGCTTCAGTAACGCTGTCTGGAAGAATGAATTGAGCATAGTAGGCAGAAATTCATTTGAGACGCAATGCACTTGATTTATTTAAAAAAAAAGGAATTGCATTGTTCCTTAATTACAAACCTAATTTCCATAACCCGCCAACTTCTTTGAAATCAAGGACAAAGGATTCACGAGCTCGTCGCTTCGCGTTCAACTTGTTTCGCTGGGCATAATGGTCAACGACCTTTTCTCTATCCTTCTCAGCATTGGCCTCCAGCTCCTCGATTTCTTGAGTATTGATCGACGCAAGCTGCCGAGTCAGGTCATTCTTGAGGTTCGTATAGAACTCTATTTATCTCTCTGCCTCGGTCAGCTTCTCTTGCACATCGACCAAACGTTGGCGGGCGTCCTGCGCAGCTTTAGAGGCCTGCTCTCGAGCTTTATTAATCGACTGAATCTTCGAGTCGGTCGATTCCAAGGTGAGCAGGTCGGCGTCGTAATCCCTCCAGCGGGTCCAGAACGTCGACCTGAAGCTCTTACAGGCCCCCAATATTTCGTCCGTGACCCGATGGGATGCCTTGATTCTCTTCAACAGCTTCTGCATCCTCCTAAATTCGTTGACGCCTAAGGGGTCGATGAGCAGAAGTTGGCAAAGTTCTTCGATATCCTCGTAAAGCTTCACCCACCGGTCTTTGGTCGACCTAGAAGTCGCTGCAGCAGGATCCTGAAGAATAAGAGGCAAAATGCCGTTAAACAATACCTTAAAAAGGCCAACGACCTCGTGTGATCGAGTACTTACCTCTGGAGGCAATCTATTCCCAGAGCTCTCATCCGAAGAAGAAGGGGGAGTAGGAATCTTCTGTCGGCCAGCAGGCACCTTCACCCTCTTCGGACGGGCCTATAAGGAAGGATACAAATACCCCAATCAAAATCGCAATGATAATACTATGTTCTGTTTAAGAACACATACCATCGCTGGTGTAGGAGTTTGAACTGGAGGAGAAGGAATAGCTTGGCTTTCCTCCTCACGAGCCGACCGAGTCGGTGGGTCGACCGAGATCGCGACATCCAGAACAGCCTGTTCTTCTTGAACCAAGGCCTCAAGGATGTGCTGTTCCTGAAACAGAGTATGACGCAGAACCAAAAGTTCATATATGAACTAAAGTAAGGATACACCAGCTTAGAACTAAACTCACCTTGGCGACTAAAGCCTTTGAACTTTTGTCTAAGGCATGGGAGATAAGCTGGTCGTCATCCTCATCTGAAGCCTCTCCCTAGACAATATAGTATGGGTCAGATATGAAAACTCAAAACAAAAACTGGAGTCATCGGAGTCATACCTCTGCGGCCGGCCTTTGTGGAGCGTCGACTACAGCTGAAGACACTAGCACCGCAGCTGGTGCCTTGGTAGATGAGGTCGCCGCTGAAGCAGCTGGCGACCTGAATGGGGTCGCCGCTGCAACAGCTGGCGACCTGGATGGGGTCGCCGCTGCAACAGCTGGCGACCTGGATGGGGTCGCCGCTGCAATAACTGGCGACCTAGGAGAGGAAGTCGCCGCTGGAGTCAACACCTTCACCAGTATCTTCCTCTGAGATAGAGGCATCTCTTCAAGATCTTCTTCCTCAGCCGCCTTGCGCTTTGGAGCGCTTTTAGATCGAGCCTTGGAGGGATTACCTGCGGTTATTTCCCTGGGGCTCGCAACTTTAGCCTTCCCCTTGCTGGTCGACTTGAGTCTAGAAGGAGCAGGGGCAAGGGGGGCTTTAGGCTTGGGTTTTCCAGAGCCCCGAGGAAGCATTGATCCTGAAAAGGAGAAAACTTATGATTAATATTAAGAACCCAATACTCTTAAAGTAAAGATAAGTCCTTACCTTTTGCTTTAATATGCGCGTCATCGGTGTAAAAATCAGGTTCCTTGGAAACCTCCAAGAAATGCATCAAGGCCCGCAGCTCTTCGTATGTAGTCGACCACAGCACGGTGAAGAACTGTGTGGCGAAACAGGCAGAAGTATCAGATGGGAATTCCACCTGGGAGAGCTGCGCCTTGAGATTGAGCAAGTCGAGGGTCTTCGAGTTGATCGACTTGCATGCAATCCTCTTCATCCTGTCCCCGTATAAGCCGCCGGCAGGGTCAGCGAGTGGAATTGCTACACTTTGGATAAACCCAAACTGCCTTGCACACAGTTGAGGGTTATAGACTTCAAAGGTCAGGTAGCCATCGAAAATAACTGGCAGATCTCTGCTGGTCAATACTCCATTCCAGAAGCCACGAGCAGTTTGAGGATTGATTTCCTGAGCAAGCGTCTTGCCGCCTGGAAAGGGTGCCCAGTCGCGTCGATCTACCCTGCCGAAGTCGACTATGTGCTTTAGGTGGCCAGTGATCGATGTCATAAGCCATTGATCCTTACGCTGGCAGCACTGATCTAGGATGGTCTCCCCATAATAGGAGGATTCAAGGGGCGAAGAAGGGACCTTGAACCCAGTCAATCCCGGCATCCACATGGCCGACCAGAGATGAACTAGCCAGAGCAACCCTCCTGCTGGATGTTTTGGAAATGGCTTGATTTGAGAAGTTGCTCTGTCCAGATCGTGATAAAGAAGACCCAAAATGAAGGGACCCCAGGAGATTTCTTCATTGGTCTCCCTCAGAAAATTGGCCACCGCATAAGAAGTGTGGCTAACTTTCTTCCCAGGGAAGCAATAAACGAATTTGCTCAACCAGGTGCTGAGGAACTCGACCTCTTCCTGGGCACTAAAACCTTCAGTCGATAATCTCTCATCTGACCTCTTGCCTGCTGAGGCCATCTTCAGATGCCTATTCACCACCTCCATGTACTGAAGGGCGCCCTTGGGATTAATATCATCTGCCTGAGAGTACTGTCGGACAGGGCGGCCATTGATTTTGCACCTGGTCAAAATCGTCACATCTGCCAATGTAACAGACATAGGGCCTTCTGGGAAATAGAAGCAATTGACAGCAGAATTCCAGAAAGGCAGAATGGCCGAACAAACCCTAGGATCACAGTTCTTATTTGCCACTGACATCTTAAAGAATCTCAAAATCTTCTGATTCCTAAATCTCTCTGTAAAGTGCTCCTCCCACATCTCAAGCCAGTCTACCATCTCAGACTTAGATGCAGATGGAAAACACAGGAAAGATCCCTGACCTTCCCAGTTGAGGGGATCGATGAAGTCGGGATGACAAATCGGGATGGGCTTCTCAGTGATGAGATAGTTGAGCGGCACCGTCTCCGGGAAAAGATGCTCTGGCAAGATAGGTCCAAGAGTGACGCCCGACCCCTGATCCTCTGCGACCGGAATGGGTCCGGGTGGCCCCGCGCGCAGATTATGGAACTCAAAACACTTAAAAGTTGCCATCTTTTTTAGGATCAAAGGAGTTTTTGGTAAGGGAGACGAAGGGTTTCTGGGAAACAAGGGTTTCTATTTTCTTAGAGAAGATGGAGAAGTGTTGAGCAAGGAAGAAAAGTGCGGGAAAAGGACGATGACTCTCCTTTATATAGGGTATGATTTCTGCTGAGTCGGCATAGCCAACCCAGCATAAAAGGGGGGCTTATGTTGACATGGCAAATAATTTTGGGCCTGAGTTTAGAACAGAAACCCAGTAATCCCTCAAGTCACACTCCGAGTCGGCCCAAGATACAGTCGTCTAGGCCGACTCACAACGAAGTCGACTAGGTCGACTTATGACGAAGTCGACTAGGTCGACTTATGAACGGAGTCGACTAGGTCGACTCACAACGAAGGAATATGGTAATCAAAATCAACCAAGATAGCTAAGTCTACTAGTAGGGTGAAGTCGACGGAATTCTGGATAAGTCGACCAAGTCGGTCGTAGTCCGTACAGATCAGTCAAGTCGACAAGGTTGGAATAAATTTATTCATTTTCAATCACGTTTGTTAAGGATCGTAACTGATCCTAATATCCAGGAACGAGATCCCATATATCAAGGAGGCTGTTGAGACACTCCCATGATATTAGAAATCACGGTCTATAACACGATCTGCAACACGATTTATCTGTTACGTGTTAAACACGTACAAGTCCTCTATAAATAGCAGAGGAATTTTTCAAGACAACACACGACCATACACAGCCAAAGCTCTGAAGTTTGTTCGTCAACCTTAGGAATTAGATACCTTGACCCGGTTTATAGGTCAATTCCCTTTCCACCAACAGAGTGAGCTTGTAGGGCCTTTGCCGTAAACCCCCGCCAGCGACACCACCGACGGAGTGAGCTCGTAGGGCCTTCGTCACAGCTTCCCGCCAGCGACCACCACCGACGGAGCGAGCTTCCAAGGCCTTCGTCATAAGTTCTCCGCCGTCACAGGATTCCACATCGTTGTCACCACTCGCCCTCTTTTCATTTTTTATGGCTGTAAGCCCTTTTTTCTTAATTCGTCAAGATTGTAAGACTTGCATTCTATTTTCAATAAAATTGTGCATCTTCTTACTGGCGACCACAATCCAATCCCTGTGAGTCCTTTGCCAAATATTTCCGACGTGATCCGTTCTATACGTGAACAATCCTTAACATCGCTGTAAGGCTTGCCAGTAAATAGGAATTTGAATAAAGGTAAACCAATTTGTGTCCCGGACAAGACCATTGTTCATGCGTGCCTGGGGTTTTAAAATTTTTATTTTTATTTTTTCTTTCGTTCACCCAAATGTGTTCCGTGGGTTTGTTTTCTTTCTTTGTAGTTTATTTTAGATGAAATGGTGTATTAGATATTGAGTAACGTGATTTTATCGTACTTTTTAATTGCATCCGAAGTTAGATCAATGGTCTTTAAAACTTGTCTAACTAAATTAAAACCAAATTAAAAATACTAAACAAAATACTCTAAACCCTAAACACAAATTAAAAATGCTAAACAAAATGATTATTTTAAAATTTGAAAGTAATCGTAACTTAAAGTGCATTTCACGTAACCAACTTTTATCCAAAATTAATAACTTGAAATCAATCGCCTAAATATATTTAGGGATGATTAAAAATAAAAACTAATATAATTTCGCTAATCATGTTTAATGATCTTATAAAATGTCATTTTACATGTTTGACATTCGTTAAGATTAATTTTAAGAGTGCCATCAATCACGTCTTATTAGTTCTAAAATTAATCTGAGTTTAATCGCATGGGGATTTAAAACTCCATTAACGATGGTTAAATAAAAAGAGTCCAAGACCAATGGAACTCGGTCGGTTTTGCGTAAAGGTCTTGAAATTAATCGACTTTGATGACCTTTTAAACATGGAGAATTGGTCGGATACTTGTAATGCAGAGACCCGCAATCTGCGGATCTACGGTATCGAACATTTTGTATTATTGCAATTATAGATCGTACAGTCCTTGTGACATCAATGCGTCACCATTGTTTCACTGCGTCATGGAAGAGTCGTTGAACTTAGATATGAACCTCATAACCCTCTTCCTCAGCCTGCTAGCCATAGCTGAACCATTCCCCTGCCGAGGCATGAACATTGCATCGCTGATGCCCACCACACCTGGGTTCTGGCTGTTAAGCACCGAGAAGATCGTGGCGTCATCGTATCCAACATTCAAGCTGAAATGTAGCAGGCCCCGTGGGAACACCATCACGTCCCCCTTCCCTAGGGACTTCTGGAATAGCTGGTTCCTAGTGTCGACAAAACCAGCCGCCACCTTCCCTTGATACACGTACATTATTTCTGAGGCCCTGGGGTGCGAGTGGGGCATTACCAGGCCATCTACTGTGAGGTCAGCCCGTGCAACGGAGAGGCCGAGGGTGTTCAGACCGGGGTATTCGGCTGCCGTGAGAATCGAGACAGCGGATCCCCTGAAGTTGTCAGTATCGCCCGGATCGCTTAGCTTCATGCTCTTGAAATCAGAAGGGGTTACCTCGTACGGGGGCTTGCAAGGCAAGCCATTAATAAAAACAGTTTCTCCATCTGATGCATGAAAAGTGGGGCATATGTCCTGAATGTTCTCAGAATCAGCAGGACAGTGCTGGACAAAGCAACAGCCGAGGACCACAATGGGCAGGATGTCAGAGAAGGAAGTGGACTTGAACATGGTGGCAATCGGGGGATTAATTTAAGGGTGAGGGAGAGGGAGGGGTGTAATGCTGAGGTGATGCTGTGACAAACAATGATCATTTTATTTCAAGGAGTTGAAGAGAAAACGAAGGCTGGGGCAGCTTGGAGTGCACTTGAGGGATTTGAAAAAGGGATTAGGTTTGGATGTGATCTCCTACTCATTCCTTCAAACACAAACTGGCTTTTGGCTCTTCCTAATATCTTAGCGGTTTGCCTAGTTCTGTTCGTGCATCCCGCTCCTTACGTTGAACAAATTGTTCTTTCTTTCAGAAAACTTCGAATGTGTGATATTGTTTACGCTAAGCAACTCATTCCACTCCTCTTTTTGGTGCTCCAGCCAAATCTATCCTCAAAATATCCTACCAACTTCGAAAAATAAGCATTTTTATCTCAATTTATAAACTTTAGTAATGTGACTCCTTTGCCCCCATAGTCTTTTGTAACTTCGAAGCTGTTTCTGTATCCAAATTAATAACAACAGATAAGAGGTTAAATTCTGCTTGTTATGCTTGAGGCTATATCCAAGCTGCGTATTCCATGCTATTTTATACATGCTCAGTATTTCATCTGCAAACTGATGAAGATGGAGGCATGATCAGTGTAGCCTCAACTTCTTCTCCCTGGATTTTATATCATTGCTCCTTCAGTATCCAACTGTTCATAGAATAACACCACTTTGCAGGCAACACCACAAATATGGCATTAACAATGATGATCGAAATAGATGTGTACAACACTTGAAACTTGGATGCGAATACCAGGAAACTTCTTGTTTTCCGGCAACAGACCCCCCCCCCCCCAAGTACTGCGATTGTTCAAACGAATATACCCTAAATCATTTGCCAGCTAGTCTAAGCAGTGGTGCACTGTCCCACCAGGTAAGGTTAGAGAATGCCTATGCCATCCACTCACCTCAATCAACATCCCATTGTTGTGATAATGCCCCCTTCAGTTCGAACTTGTGAATTCTATTAAAAGCAGCCTCCAGTCGTACACAATCACCTGGAAGCTGTCAGTTATTTCACATAATCACATAAACCACAAATAAAGTAAACAGCAGAAGACTGATGTTTACGCGGATTTACAGTCGCCGGCAGATTTGTCATGCCGTACGGCTGGTCGATGGAGGAGGCCAAAAAAAACCTGAGTGGCGTAGATCTTCTTCTCCTTTTCCTTCCCGTACAACTGGATGGAGGAGGCAAAAAAAACTGACGATCGAACTGATTGGCTTATATTTCCAGAAACTCCATATATATATATAGTTTTCCTTATGAAAAGTCAATTTTGCCCTTTAATAAATAAAAGTCTGAAGGACATGGAAAGAGACATAGTCATAAATAGCCATAATCAGTATAACTTATGGTCATATCCAACAACATAACCATAGGATATAAAATAGCTTACACCGAGCCGTACACCACAACAAATAAACGAGATGCGCATATTCCAATAACTTTAGTGATGTCGATACTTTAGTGGGATTTCATGCACTGTCTTATGTCACAGTCTGTTTTATAAAATATACTTCAATAATATAAAATAAATCTAATATAAAACTATACAATTAATGGCAGCCCAAATAAGAAAAATTCAAACATTCTCCCACTTGGGCAACATTAATTGTATCCAAAAAATATTTTTGAAAATCACTCTCAGGCTCTAATATCTGTATGGCCATATAAAGACAACATCTCGAACAACCCCGACCAACTAAATTACCCAGCGTCGAACTATGACCGTCAGAGCATCACTCAATGATACAAGACAATCATAATCACATCGCTAAGCAATCACGCCGACACGGGTCAATGTGGTGGTGTTGCCGAAATAGCATCCCTTATGTGATCAAATTTGATGCTACTTCAGTGGTCCTAATCTTTCTGTAACCTTACGCTCATAACGAGTCAAAAAGTCCTTTGAGCAAATGATGCTCCTTCATATGTCTCATAAACTTTAATGCACGCAAACTTTGTGGTCCTTTATCATAGACAAACTTTAGTGAAAATACCGTCCTACTTGAGACTAAGCATCAACTCTCAATATTTTCTTTAATAATTATCATGTGAACAAGATATAAAAGTAACTGCATGCATATCAAAATAAATGTCGATGATAAGATACTCAATATCCAACAAAACATTGAAAGTTCACAAAATGTCGGATACAATCAAAGAGTATCTTGAACTCCTAACCAAAAATATCAAGGAACTCTAAGACACCCATGTCTACAACATGTTTTTTAAAAGTTACAGGCCTAAGTCCTTTAGTTAGTGGATCAGTTTACATCGACTATGTACCGACATGTTCAACAATAATATCGACTTATTTTACTAGCTCGCGAACTTTAAGATATTTAATCTCCACGTGCTTAGAGTCACTCGTAGTCGGGGAAGCTATGAGAGTCTATTTAACACTTTTCCAGGAAATAGCTCCTCCAGCTAACATGAATATGTAACCCGAGGTAGACTTCATGTCTGCCATCAAAACAACTAACAAAATCGGAATCTGTATATCCGACCACCTCAAGGTTATCCACTCTCTTATAGCATGTTAGCCTTAGTTCGTTGTAAATATCTCATTACTTTCTTAGCAGCAGTCCAATGCTCCCTTCCCGGATTAGACAAATATTTACCAAGAACACTGATAGGAAAGGCAAGATCCAGTCTAGCACAGATCTGTGCATACATTAGGCTACCAACTGCACTTCTATGAGGTTTGTTCTTCATGGACTCTTTCAATATCATTCTTTGGACATTGATCTTTATCGAACTTATCTCCTTTCACTATTGACACTTCTCCAGGTTTGCATGACTGCATAGAGAATCGCTCAAGTACCTTATCAATATAAGCTCTTTATTTAGACCCAGCACATTTCGAGATCTGTCTCGACAAATTTCAATTCCAAGCACATAAATAGTCTCTCCTAAGTCCTTCATATCAAACGATCTAGACAACATCTCTGTAATTTCGTGTAACAGTGTTAAATTGTTACTTTAGCTGTCACTTCGGCTGAGCCACTTTGATAGTTAAACAACCAGAGCGCAAACTTAAAGCCACTCATTCGGATGCACTACCCGTGAAGTACCTCACTTGTCACTGCAAACGAGCTGATTTGGCAGCCAAGCGCTCATAGCACAAATACGAAGTAACTCCACTTGCTCATATATGAATAGAATATAGAGATAGCTAAGGGTGATGGGCGGAGGTGTCCATACCTCAATTTTCCATCCGCCCTTTTGGTGTTTCTATTATTCATCCCTTCATCCACCTAATTTGTTGAGTTGAAAGGGTTGTCTCCATTCAAGAATTGTCCCTCTTAACGTCATTCGGTTGCCCCCTTTGCTGGTCCTCTTGTTGGAGACGCGTAGTCGGGCTCGTTCATCTATCGCCCCTTCGCTTCCTTACCAAGGAAACTTCTTTTATTATTCTTCGGGCATCAAGGATCGTCCCTCAACAACCAGCTATAATCAACACACCCGCCCTCTTATTGCTCTAAGGTCCAATTACCGCCTTCTTCAAAATATATGGGACCACTAACTGGCATACTGTAATCTTTACCAAGGAAGACAACATTATCATCAGGTAGAGCATGTCTCTTTACTCTAGTTGATCTCCTCACAGGAGCAAACTCCAGAATAGTCGAAGGATGACAGTATCCTGCTCCTCTTTATGTGTTTCCTCTGATCAATCTATATTTTTAATAAGGACGCAATATCTGTAGTTACTGTAGCAGGTGACACAGTAATAACAACATAATTTCAATCATTGGATGAGGAAATAGGGAAATTTAGTATATCTGCAACATTATTCTCTATAAACTTTGCACTAATGGACTCTACTACTTCATATTCCTTTGAAGGACAACAAAATCTTTAATTCTTAAATCTTTCCGGATATCTAATGAAGAAAGCACGAATTGTTCGGGGATCTGTCTTCTTCTCAACGGGATTAAACAATCTCATCTCAGTTGGACAACCCCAAACACGAAAATGATTAAGACTTCGCTTTCTCCTTGTCCACAACTCAAATGGAGTCTTCTGCCTAGACTTGTTGGGAACTCTATTGAGAATGTGCGCATCTGTCTTAAGTGCCTCCTCTCATATATAGTTAGGCAAGTTACACTATCCATTATATTCCTTACCATATCCATCAGAGTTCGGTTCCTTCGTTCCGCCACGTCATATTGCTCAAGAGTATAAGGTATAGTATATTGCGACAATTCCACATTCTTGCAAAAATTTAGCAAATAGCCCTATCTGCTGTTCGGAACCTATATGTCTCCCATTAAGAGCAATGGGAAGAACCTTTGCATTTTTTTAAATTTCTGGCAAGCCATTAAGCAAGCGTCCTAAAACTGATATCTGAATAGCCAACATACACATTTTATTTGCCTTAGTCCACTTCTCATCCTTTTGTCTTCTCTTGAGAAGGACTATCAGCTGCAGGCCCATTTGGCTCATCCATAGCGAGACCAATCTCATAATCTATACACCTCATGATAATTTCTAAATTTCACTTCCATTACTTATAATTTGAACTACCTAAGACCTCAATGGTGGTAGCATTGTTGCACATATTGAAGGAAACTATAAAACAAAAGTAACGCAACCATTAAGTGTTATGAGCCGTATAAGATCGATCCATTAGATCCACACAATTATGAGAATCCTCACACTCCAATGTCAACTCCCCTTTGGCTAGAGAAAACACAAAGCAGAGAAACTTCCCACAAGGATCATAAAGAAACAACAGATTCGACAAATTCATTCCCTTTGAAAAATAAATAATCTAATCCAATGATCCAGAATCAAATAATTCTCACATGATCACGTGTCACCATGTACGATCCACTTTGGTGAAATCATACACAGCACAATGTGCTATAAAAATTGTGGAAAATTAACACATGTCACCTTTAAGGAACCACCACCTGTCACGTACAAGCAAGCCACTTTGGTAGGTAAACACTTGCAGCACATTATGATGTTCTTTTGATAAATAAATGGAGGTACGAATAGAGAATAAGAACAAATTGTCAACATAAACGGGTCACTTAGGCAACCAAGCATTCGTGGCACAACATGGTCATATCTCACTAGGCTCAAAACATTTGTCACACCAAAAGATTGTGTGTGACCCTTTTCTCGTGTTTAGATAATTATCTATCTCCTTCCACAAGTCTAAAATTAAAATGGTTGTGTAAAACAAACTTTATAATATGTGCTACCATTATTTAAATACCATTTTTGCCCAGTTTTATTTATTGCACATTAATCACAGGGGCGTCCATTTATGTACAACATTTACATCGATTTCTTCAAACAAACAGATAAGGATACTCTTTTCGAATTCTAGCCTCTGGTTCCCAAGTTTCGTTTCCTTGTGACCATGCTATCTTGACAATCTTTACTGTTTTTCCACGTATCAGTCCAATACTAAGTTCCAAAATTACTATTGGAATACTGAGATATTTCTCAATTGGTACATGCTCCACCACAACATTTTCTGCATTTTAATTATGAAGAACGTTCATTCCTTCTCCCACTGTTATAAAACAAATCTGCCCAGAATAATAATATATTATTGCTTTGTTCTTTCTTAACCACTGCATACCAATCATAATGTGGATCCCTGGATTCATCTCAGTGATATAAAGATTTTCTTTAGTAACAAGAGGATCAACGCGCACTTCACAGTTTCATAACAAGGTTCCCGCATTTTAACGGGAACGTCATTCCATGAAGTGATTATGGATCCATACTCAATTCTTTCCCAATCCAGTCCCATTTCTATCACAGATCTTTTCTATATGAAAGAATGTCATATACCTATTGCAAATACTGCTCTTACTTGATGTCCGTCAATCCACACATCCTTCTCCAATTTCCGCGAATTCCAGACTGGTTGACTGTATCCTGATGCCATCATACATGCCTTTCCTCTTCGAGCTCTCTCACGAGTGCTAGCACTTTGGAGCTCTCAAACTAAAATTTTTCTCGGAGGCTTCACACTTTACTTTTCTTCTTCTGGATGATCATCTTTCTTTCTCTTTTCTTTTAAAACTATCATTCCGTTTCTAATTTCATCCAACATTTATAGTGCGTGTTACCTTGCTCAGAAGGTAACACCTTTAATAGAAATTTCATTAAATACTTACATGTAGCAAAGCTACACTATAAATCCATGCAGACCATCTACCTTTTTGTTAGTTTGTTTTTTTTTTGTGTTTGTTTGTTTCTATATTTGTTTATTTATTTATCTATAATGCGTGTCAAAACAACAAACCATGTTGTGGTGAAGTGGTGAGAGTTCCTTCCTTTCTTGAGGGAACTCAAGGATATAAATCGCCTTTGAACTCTAGATGGGAACACTTTATCTTTGTCATGAGACTTGCCAAACCAATTTTCGGCTAGTGTGCAAACTGAGGAACAGTTTCAATTGTACCAACACCCAGGTTTGGTTTTCTGAAAGGCCTTTTTATTAGGCCAACTTTTTTCTCCTCTGGGGCTGAACACAGAAAAGAATGTCATAAAAGATTACATCACATAGTCCCCCAGTATAATCGCAAATAGTAAATCACATTACCTATCTTCACCGTAAAAATGCTCCACTTTTGTGCAACAACCCACCTTTCTTTCTTTCTTTCTTTTCTTTTCTTTTTAAGAATCAAAACATGGACAAGCAAGCTCATCCTTGTATTATCTTTCTGTGAGTATCCAAAATCACTGTGTCAGGGCTTCCATGGTGCAGGTGGAGGAGGTGGGTTGGGAAACATGGGTGGAACTTCAGAGAAAATAGTGTTCTTATCGATCTTCTTAGTACCATCGCCAGACAGGGACACCAGGGCTGCAACCAATCCCGCATTTCCAGCTAGAGTGGGTTCGGTATAATTATAGTTTGTACGAACATCGTGGAACCCGTCGTGGTTATCTGGACCGGCAACCATGGCTCCTACTAATGTGTTTGGGTTCGGCTTAGAGCTGTCCCTCCATTTCCATCCACCTGTGCAGCTGTATTTGACTTTGTTCTTTGGAATCGATGCTCCTCTGTGATGTATATGCTTTGGATAATGATCGCCAAAGCCAACAATGTAGCTCATCTTACGAGGATTCTTCCCAAGAATGTAATCAATCTGGAAGAAAATCGAATCATAGGATTCAAGATAAAAATTTTCCCAAGTCCATAAATGCATGGGGACATCCTACAAATGTGAGGGAACATGGAAGTACCTGCGTCCTTGCAAAATCTCGCAACACTTGACTGGAGAAGAAGTTGGGACCACAATACCAACCCGGCGTATCCGCCGCATCCATGTAGTCACCGAACAAAGAAGCCAGGAAGGCGGCATTGACAACATATTGTAGAGGCTGGGGCCTACCGTGATTCAGCTGGATCAAGCCACCTGAAGACAATAGCCAATGACAATACAAGGTGAGCAGAAGCACCAAACTTCTCAATCACATCAACCAGTATCTTCAAACAATTTGCTAGGGGGATAAATATATCTGACCTCTGGTTCTATTGAAGCTTTTGAAAACAGGCAGGTAAGAGCACATGATAATCTGGGTCTGATTGTGGAATGTCCTCAGGATCTCTTCATACGGATATCCTGGGCTCAGGAATAGTCTGAGGCGGCTTAGGAGTACCTGCAATCCAGATAGGTTTATAAGCTAATCAGTAAAGCACACTTAATAAGAGCTGGAAACCAAGACTTGGGCACACTTCGAGATGAGCCCAGTGGCCACTCAACTGCCAGAAACCCCATTACATTTTTACATGTTACCGGAGTCAGTACGGAACACCATATATAGGCAGGATGCCACAACATGTTTAGATATCTCGCTGGAGCAAACAGTTGCCTTCCTTGCTAGCAGCATATGCTTTTTCTACGGTACTTCTGGGTGGCAAAGCAGGAAAATTAGAGGAGGTGCAGACCCTACCTGAGCACCAGTTAGCTTATTGTCCCAAGATAGCACACCGTAATCAGGACCACCCCAGAAAGCACCAGCATGCTTGGCAAGACCAGGTGCTGTTGCAAGCTGCAGATAAGTCGAATTGCCAGTTGCATAATACAACCAAGCGCTACCCCAGATATATTCATCCCAATAGCCGGTAGAGTTGTAGAAAATTGCTGCTTCCGCGCCACCAGCTGTGTATCTGCCTCGTTGTGTTCTGGCAAACTGAAAGAGTGTTTTGGCTCCGTGGACCAGTTTCTGAGAGTAGGCCTTGTTGTTTTTGAAAACGATAGATGCTGCAGCTAAAGCAGCGGCCATTTCTGCAGCAAGGTCGGAACAGCTGTGGCATTCATAAACAGGCCTTGGATAATCAATGTCTTCGGGCCGCATCCAGCAGTAGTGATCGTTCGGGGTAGTGCTTCCACCGGAAGTGTCCCCTACCCCGACCTAATCAAAATAAGGGAAATATCATTAGATGAAGCATCTGCTATGTTTCTGTCTTTGAAATGTTTTGGCCATAATCCATTCTCTGGTGTTCGCAAGGTGAAGCAAGTCATAGTAGCATGGAAGGACCAAAATATGTACCAATGCATTAAAGAAAACGAGAGATACCTGCGCTGCAACACTGTTAATGGTATCGGCAGTGTGATTGAAAGTCTTGAGGAAATAGTCGGTACCCCACTTGATTATCTCCTTAATGTGATTGAGCTCGCCAGCGGCTTCAAACTTGGCACGGTACTCGATCACGCTCCAGCTCAACATGGTCATCGCAAACGAAGCAGGGAAATTGAACTTGATGGCGTCTCCGGCATCGTAATAACCTCCCTCCAGGTTCTTCCTCGTGCTCGAGGGGTCATTTCCATCTTGAAGGCAGGAATTGCCCCTCCACGATACATTATTATGCTTAGGCAGTTTCCCCGCTGCAAATATGAAAAATTCATCTTGTTTTATTTTACAAATGCATACGTAGGGAACACAATCTGCCAATGAAATTTTAGTTTTTGTCTCAAATGAAAAAAATGCAGGAATACAACCAGAATGGCTCCCCAGATACGTTATATTAATAAGCATGAGAAGCCAAATCTGGCCGGTGCCCAACTCTTCTATAGGAACACAAACTTGAAGGACACACCAGCAAGCGCAAAATCGACAAACCCCCAAGCAAATCAACCCTGGAAGAGGGAATGCAAGTTTGTTACATGCAATGAATGGAAAAGCAACGACCAACGCATGATGCCGAATGGATTCTTCATTGAGATATATGCAGGGTCACAAGACCGACCAAGACAGATTGCTCAGAGAAGCCAAAACAACCACATGTCGAGGGAGAACTGAGTGGAGACAAGAAATGGCCAATCGAGAGAAACCGCATGGAGGCAAGGTATGTCACATGAAATCGTTCATCCGCTGAATCATGGAAGCGCCCACTGGCATTGTGAAAAAACTTAAAAACAAATACAGTGCACAAAGGTCGTGTCGGAATATGCAGACAAAAGATTATATGGAGTCAACATCAACTTGATCAAACGGAACAGAGCAGCAAAGCAAGTGAAGGGGAAGGTTTACATCGCTGGGCATTGAAGAACATGAGGGCCTTGTGGAGGGCGAGGGTGTAGTTGTCAGGAGGGGGAGCGTGGTGGTGATGACGGGGGATGGTCTTGACAAGAAGGGTGACAAAGCCGACGAAGAGGGAGCAGGCGAGCAAGGTGGCGAGGGTCCAGACGAAGAGCTTGCGGGTGACGACGACACAGCCGAGGTCGACATACTTGTTTTTCTTCTTATTCTGGTCGACGGGGCCGAGGAGCCAGCTCTGCTGGGTCTCATCGAGGGGGGGACGGGAGACGGCGCTGCGGTCGAGGTCGGTGTGGTTGCGGCCCCTGTCGTCATCAGCAGCGGAATCATCAGCATTGATCTCAAGGGGACCCCCCCAGGGATCCCTCCCGTACATCCTCACGCCCCCCTCTCGTTTTACACTGAGATCGTTGGAGGAGGATGTTCAATATGCAAAGTTGATGATGAGATGTCTTTATGTCTTTGTTGGAATTGGATTGTGGGTTGAGGCCTGCGGTTGGTTTGGGATGTAAGAAGCGGAAGGTGGAAGACAGGAGAGTGATTGTGTGTATGTAATGAGTGAGTCCAATTGTTAGCGTGAGAGTGAACTCTTCATCCCTCATTTCTTTTTTTTTATTATTATTTTTATTAAGAAATGTGGTGTGATGTTAGGTTGGGATAGGCTTCAGGAGAAAGGCATCACCCACCTAATTATGATCATTGTGATTACATACCAAGGAGCGTCCAAAAAAAGGGAAATTGACAGACCGTCCGAACCACTGGCATAACGTCTGTGCGCTCGTGTCTGTGTGGAGTTTGCTTTGCTGATCAAAACTCATTTTGGCGCGAGGGATATACTTGGAGAACATCAAGTGTACGTAGACTAGTTTGTTATATGAGGTAATAAAAAAAGAAACCTAAACCTGTTGCTCAATCGTAAGACCAGCCCGATGTGGTATCTATCAAAATCCTAACTAAGTTTTTTTCTTGGTTTGTACTTCACCCCTTGTTGGGCGGTGGGTCACGAAAAAACAACCCATTACCAGCCCCCCCCCCCCCCCTTCTCCCCCAACCATATCATTCAACGGTGAATATAATCACTACGTTTATCATTAAAACAATTTCATTCAAAATATCTTATTGTTCCTTTATACATCATTATACTAAACAGTTGCTTTTTACTCTTAATAAAACATATTTTTAAGATTTTATTCACATTTTATTTTTTAATTTCATAAAATAATAACGCATTATCTAATTTCCCGCGAGGGCCTTCCTACCAGCCGCTGGCTCATCGACTTCACATCCAACAACCCCACTTTGGCATCTTTTTATCCTTCCAGGAAATGTTCATTGCTTTCTTTTGCAGCTTAAGCAAATGAATAAGCATCCTGTCAAAACAAGTATAGCAATCTCCCTGTCACAATTTTCTCTTTCATTATTCAGCCTTTTGTGCCTTCTATAGAATGCTTACACAAAAAGGGATCTTGCTTTCCCACCCACCTAACCAACCAAATAGAGTAGGCCCTCATTTTCTCTATTGAGGGCATCCCCGTTTGATGCAATCGCGACAACAAGAGAACCTTCTTCATATCTATTCTACATCAATTCGATTTCAATCTAAAATCCTAGGAGCAGCCTCAACTATCTCTACGGACACGAAAGGGGAAACAAAACCCAAGTCTGCTCTGCTCATGAGTTCATTTCGATCATGGGGAAAATACAGAAATCTTGATGCAGTCTCCGTCTCTTGGTTTGGCTCGGATTAGATGGATAAGCTCCATGCGTCACACATCTCTTCCGGTTCATTTGGTCATCCGGTACTTCCTGCAGTACCTTCAACGAGCTTGCGGAATATGACCTGTTCTTTTTAACCAAGACGTACAACACTCTCCATTCATTGTTCATTAACTGTTCTGTCATGGATTCGGAAGATCACAATGAAGCTCATTTTTTACGGAAGTAAAATAAGAATGACGGACAAGAAAATGCCAAAATTCCCAAAGGGAAAATTTTTCACATCATCCGATATCACTGAGATTATAAATTTGGGGATCTTCTACTTCATTCAATAAAGCCAATGCAGCTTCCGTGTTTATCTAAAGTTTTGTCTCGTAAAACCACCATAAATATGTTCCCGATATTAATGGCAAGGTTTAATGTTTTGTATTTCCAGTGATCTAACAGCCATAATCATTTATATAGGTTAGTTACTATTTAGTCGCAGAAATTTTGGGACACAGATCTCGGTGTCATCTATAGATCAATAGTTCAGGATGCGGTCTCAAAGAGCACGAGGCCTTTTATGGAAGTAGCTATGGAAACACACCAGGCGAACGCTAGCGGACGAAGCAGTTACCAAGCGACAGGACTATCGGGTGACGAGGGTTGTTAGGCGCAGATAAGATGATCAAGTGACAGTCAATTTGGCGAGTGAGAAACTCTGCAGCGAAAGCTAGTGAGTGATAGATCGATCAATGGCTGTCATGGGAAGATTTCGGACAATCTCGAGACATGGAAGGAAATCGTTGCCAAGATTGCTTGGATGGAAATGAGATATTCCACGAAGATCGGCAACATGGACACGAAATATATATATAATATTTCATTTTCGTATTCACGTAAGATTAACATAGTATAAATAGTTGCTCTTAGCATTGTACAAAGAACCTCTCAACAGACGTTCTTGCGATCTTGTTCTTTCCGAAGTCATCTTTGATGACATCCGTAAGTGTCTCCGCTTAGGTGTTGTTCCGCTGCCTTCTTCATTCTTTAAAACGGGGACTACACACACATCTAATGACCCTCCGAGTACCAGTTACTCGTAGTGCAAAAAATTTCCAACGTGCTCGAATCCGGTTTTTCAAGCGATCACTTCATGAACGAACAGTTATCATTCAGATGAAATCTTTTATTTAGTGGTTGTTTGGCTGGGATTGCGAGGGGAACTCTTCAAATAAAACGAGGCATGGAGAAGTTGAGTCCCAGAAAGTGATTTGGGCTTTCTATCAAGATTCCATTCCACCACAAGATTATTGATGGGCCTTATGCTTCCAACAGCACGAACATTTGCTTGGCGTTCTTAATTAGCTTCGGGAGGTGATATGAGTTTCAAAAACTAGCCTTCTTAGCTTTCCCTTATGTATTTTTGAGGAGGCCTTTCCTATAGTGTAAGAAAGAAGAAAAGATGCAAGATTCTTAAGTCAACGGTGCGCTAACAAAATAATGTTATTAGTATTTCTCCTAACCCCCCATTCCACCTTAAGGTAATTAAGACTTAAATGCCTAAAATTCTCTTCAAGTGTTATATAAAACTCCGGCCTAGCAATAAATAATTTTCCCTTTTCCATGGCCTCATGAAATTGGCCTACTGTGAACCCCACTCTGATTTATCTCCTTCGAAGTCATTTTGATCCCATCCTACTCTATCAGACATCTTGTTTGCTTCTCCATGATCGCTTCTGTGCTGACATTCTGGTCGCCTTTCTGCATAGCCTCTACTTTTGCCATGAGACCTGCCTCCACGTCCTCTGCCGTATGACCATCTGTTGTTTTCAAAACATTCTTGCTTCTGCTAAGAAATATTCAACTTCGCTTGAAATACTTGCCCCACTAGGACTGTGTACTTGCTGACCCGCTTCTCATGGGCTTCTAGAGAACCCATCAACTCATAGATGGAAACCTCTATGAGATCCTTCATCTCTTCAATCATGGTTACCACATGCTCAAACTTACGTGGCAAGTTTCTGAGTATTTTCTTCACAACTTTTCGATCCGAATAACTTCTCCACAACTCTTCAATTGATTGAGGATTTCCACTATCCTTGAGAAGTAGTCTTTGACAGTTTCTGCATCTTTCATGGATAGATTGTTGAAGTCACTCCAAAGGTTCTGCGGCTTTATAGATATCACCTTATGTGACCCTTTAAACTCTTTCTATAGGACCTCCCACGCTTCATTCACCTTGTTTAGGCCGAATATCCCTAGGTAGACGGTCTTGCTCACGGATTATTGCAGAATCCGCAGAGCCATGGCATTCTTCATGACGTTCTCCTTGTACGCCTTCTGCACATCTTCTGTGGGATCGATGACACCTTCTGCGGAAGTGTGGCCACCTTCTGGGAGAGTGATTCCTTCTTGAACTTCTTCATAGCCTTCATCCACAAGTTTTTATAGATCTTTCGAAAGGAAAATGGTCTCCATTTGAGAACTCCAATAGTCGAACTACTCGCCATCGAAGATAGGGATTTTGTTGGGAGAAAAGGTGAAGAACATGTTGCTAGGGGTTGCAGACATGACCTTCTGCGCTCTGATATCAAACTTGTTGGGGGTTATGTGTGAAAGAATTGAATAGGAACGGAGAAGGTGGTAGCAGAATGTAGGTTCTATACTGCCGACGATCTTCTATAGGATAGAGAAATCCTTCTGTAGAACTGCTGCTCTTATGACGGATGAATATTTGGTATAATTCAAATGTTGAAGCTGCAAACTATTTTCTCTTTCATTCCTTTCAAATGATTACACTCTCCTCTATATATAGGGAGGAGTAGAAACCGAAATGACAATAGAAACCACTACTTTAAATAACAGATTTAATGATCTACTTTAATGCTCTCTACTTAATGACAATTTCCGTTATTAATATTGCATTGAATTGGATCATAAATTACCTTCAACAAGAATAACTACTTCTAAATTTAGTTTAATATTTTTCACTTGAAATATTTAACAAACCTACCATATTTAATTAACAAAATATTTTTCTTTTATTTATAACAATTATCCTTAAAGCTTTTTATACATTATTATCAAATCACAAATTTATCGACGAAAACATCATCGAGAAAATATAAAGTAACAATTATTTATATTGTTTCTTAATAGTAGTTCGCCAAAATAGTTTATGTCCAAATAACTCATATTCTTTGTAGTGATAAACAAATTGTTTGGAAGCATTTCGTCCTTTCAACTTGGAAACTAAACACTCTTCATTTCTTGTTGAAAAAAAATCGTTTTCTTGTTTGTATCAACACTTAATTAATTTAATATCAAGGCGTATACACAAGAATGCACTACGAAGAGTATGAAATTGTATTCTCGTATCGGAGTTCGACTCCATATACTTCATTTCCGTTTAGTGAAAGGTAAGTAGTGGTTGCATTAGAAATTTACCTTGACGGGATTAAATTGAAGTTTGACAGATCTTAGAATACCCAATTGCACTAGATAATATTTTAAGGACACTAGATGTTAAATGCTACAAAACTATTTCTTCATTATGAGAAGTGATCATTTGTTGGACTTCTTTTTGTTTAAAATAATTTATTACTTCATAAAAACTGGGCATTGGTACAAACTTCACTTAGTATCAAATGCACAAAACATCACCATTGTATGAAACGTGCATGGAAGCTTTCATGCGAGTTAGTTTAACCACATCCCTTGAGTTCATTAACTAAGGTTCTCAAAGATAAGCTAGCAAGCGACTAGGTCATAACCTTTATAATAATATTATCCTCAATTTATTTTTGTTTACATGTATAATAAGTAGTCTTCTAACACGATAAGATATTCACAAAAAGGAACGCATAGAGAATTATCTCATTACATAAGTACTCCACATATGTATTTTCACCAAAACTAGTTAGATGTAATGATCAAATAAAAGGATTTCTCAACAATTATATATCATACGATCTATTATTGAAAATCTTTCCATAATTTTTGACATCTTTTCTAACGTAGGGGGATTTGATCTGCTCAGAAAAAACTTATAGACAAAGTTTAAAAATATGTATAGTTTAGTTGTTGGGCACCATTTTTAAACTTCATTTAATACTGAATGATTCTTTCATAGTTGAGAGTAATTTGTGATCCTAAATAGAGTATTGAAAGTATCAAAATAAAAGGGCGTTAAAGAAGGAAATGAAGGGTAACTCCTAGAAGGTGAATGATCTTATTTAATAGGTTCAATGTATTTGGACAGTTTCTGTAGCTAAGAGTAGCATCTCTATTCTTCCTTATAAATAGAATGGCGTGTAATCATTTGTTGAGAATGAAGAAGAAAATAGTTTGTTGCCTAAACACTTGAACTCCACCAAATATTCATCCCTCGTATGAGCTGTAGCTCCACAGAAAGTTTCCACTATCCTATAGAAAGTCGTCAACAGTACATAACCTTTATTCCACTAGCACCTTTTACACATAACCCCCAACAAGTTTGGTATCGGAGTGCAGAAGGTCATGTCTGCATATGCTGACAACATGTTCTTCACCTTTTCTCCCAACACTTCTACAATAGGAGTGCTCAAATGGAAACCATTTGCCGTTCGCAAGATCTTTGGAAACTTATGGAGGAAGGCTACGAAGAAGTTCCAGAAGGAAAATCTCTCACAAAAGGCGAAAACACTTCCGCAGAAGATGCCATCAACCCCACAAAAGATGAGCAGAACGCGTACAAGGAAAACATCATGAAGAATGTCATGGCTCTGTGTATTCTACAACAATCCTTGAGCACACTATCTACCCAAGGATATTCAGCTTGAAGAAGGTGAATGAAGCATTTGAGGTTCTAAAGAAGGAGTTCAAAGGGTCACAGAAGGTGATCTCTATAAAGAGCAGAACCTTTGGAGATACTTCAACAATCTAGCTATAAAAGACGTAGAAATCGTCAAAGACTACTTCCTAAGGATCGTTGTGATCCTCAATCAATTAAAGAGTTCTAGAGAAGTTGTCCCAGATTGAAAATTCGTGGAGAAAATCCTTATAAGCTTGCTACAGAAGTTTAAGTATGTGGTAACCGTGATTGAAGAGATGAAAAATGTCGTAGAAGTTTCCATCTATGAGTTGATGGGTTCTCTAGAAGTCCGCGAGAAACAGGTCATCAAGTACATAGCCCCGGTGGATCAAGTATTTCACACGAAGTTGAATATTTCTGAGCAGAAGCAAGAACATTTTGGAAACAACATAAGGCCCTATGGTATAGGACGCAACAACATGTCTCGTGGTAGAGGCAAAGGTTATGCAGAAGGACGACCAAACGGTCATCACAGAAGCGGTCATGGAGAAGCAGAAGTTAGATCCCGCATCTGTAGAAATCATAACCCTGAAAAAAAACGAATGTCATCTTCAATGTAAGATATCCGAGTTTCCCATTCATTCAGATCGTAATTGCTGGTACGAAGATAAAGAATAAAAGCATGAACATAAGCATGATGACAGAGGCTCGGTAAATTTCTGTAAGGATGATGAACCTTCTAAAGTTTCTATTCTTCATGTTACTCAATGCAAGATATAAACGAGATACGGTTCCTCGATAGTGGCTATAGTAACCATGTCATAGGGATCAAGATTAACTTTGTCGAGCATGATGAGAAATACAACTCTCTCTTGGAACTTGTAGATAACAAGAAATTGAAGATAGATGGTAAATGTGTTGTTCCAGTTTTCAGAGCAGAAGGCCAACAAAAGAGGACGCACGACATCTTCCACACTCCAGAAATAGCACAGAACCTAATAAATGTTGGATAAATGATGAAAAATGGATATAATTTAGTTTTTGCCTAAAGTCAACGTGAGATAAAGGGCATAGGTCGCGGTCGTGACATGACTCATTGTAGTAATGTTGTTATCAAAACTGAGGTTATAAATAATTCTAATCTTTGGCATCTAGGTATGGATATTGAATAGGAAAGCTCTAGCTCTGTTGAAGCAGAAGAATATGGTGGTAGGACTACCATCTATACAAGCAATAGAAGGTGACGTCTGTGAAGGATGTATCTTCTGAAAGCATTATCGTCTACCATTCCCAAACATATCATGGAAAGCCCATGCCCTTCTCGTACTCGTTCATGCGAATATTAGTGGACTGACACAAACTCTGTTTCTCGGTAACAGAAGAAACCTTTTGTTGTTCGAAGATGACTATACTAGAATGATATGGCTTTATTTTCTTAAGAGGATGTCGGAAGCTTTCATCACCTTTATGAAGTTCAAAGCACTTCCACAGAATAAAAGCAAATACAAGATTACGACTTTGAGGACAAATCGCGGAGGAGAGTTTCTGTCAAGACCATTCTTGGATTATTGCAAACAGAAGGGGATATAGAGATAGTTGATCGTGCAATATTCTCCACAGCAGAATGGAGTCACCGAAAGAAAGAATGGAACCATAGTGGAGATGGTCAAAAGTATGCTGAAAGGTCAAGGTCTACCCAACAAGTTATGGGCAGAAGTTGCTAACACATCTGCCTACCTTTGAAACAAATCCCCTACACAAGCGGTTAGGGACAACACACCATATGAAGCATGGCACAAAAGGAAGATTGTGGTGAATCATTTTAATGTATTTGGGTGTGTTGGATATGCACTCACTCCTTCACAAAGAAGAGAAAGTTTGATGAGAAAGGTGAGAAGTTGATTTTCTTCGGTTATAGTAATGAATCGAAGGGACATCGTCTATATAATCCAAACTCTGACAAGTTAATTTGTCGAGCAACATCTTTGATGAACTTGCAGCTTGAAAATGGCAGGAAGAGTTTTCAATGACTCAAATGTTCCAATTTACAGAAGCAGTAGCATAAGCATTTGTACAGAACCCTGTAAGAACAACAGAAGCAGCATCATAAGTTACAATACAATATCCCATTGAAACAATAGAAGCTAGTTCCTCTAGAATCATCCCAAAAGCAAAGGATCCTAATGAAGATACACCGCCAAAGAGGTATCGACCCTTCATTGAGATTTATGAGCAATCTAACTTTGCTCTTACTGCATTTGAGCCAAATAACTTTGAGTAGCCAAAGAAGAGAAATTGAGAAATGCCAAGAAGGAGGAGTGACTTCTATAGAGAAGAATGACACATGGTCATTAGTCGATCTCCCAAAAAGAAAAGAAGCACTCGGCTTGAAGTGGGTCTGCAAGACAAAATATAATGAAGATGGAAGCATGAAGAATCATAAAATTCGCATCGTAACAAAAGGTTATTCATAGAAGCCCGATGTTAATTTTACAGAAACTTTTGCTCATGTAGCAAGGATGGAAACAATTTGTGTTGTTCTAGCCAGTGCAGCATAGTATGAGCTTGAAGTATTCCAACTCGATGTGTAAGTCAGCATTTCTGAATGGAGTACAAGAAGAAGAAGTCCACGTAGAGCAACCACAAGGTTTCATGATGAAAGGCACAAAAGACAAAGTCTACAGACTGCATAAGGTTCTATATAGTTTGAAGCAAGCACCAAGAGCGTGAAATTGCAGAATTGGTTCATCCTACAGAATAAAGGATTCGCTAGAACTATGTAGAACCATCCCTATGCATACCGAAGGTTGGTCTCGATTTTCTAATAGCATGTCTCTATGTGAATGATTTGATCTACACTAGTATCGATAGAAGCTTGAGGCAAAAGTTCAAGGAAGTCATGATGGAAGAGTTCGAGATGACATATATTGGCTTGATGAAGTACTTTCTCAGATTTCAAGTAAAGCAAAAGGAATGAGATAATGCGATATTTTCATTTCTCAGGAGAAGTACATAGCGGAACTGTTGAAGAAGTTTTGTATGGAGAATGTCAAGTCAATTTCTACTCCAATGTCACTCAATGAAATGCTATAGAGGGAAGCCTGGTGGGTTCTCTTATCATCTCACTCACACTCAAACTGATATTGTTCATTCTGTGAGTTTGCTGTCTATATTCATGAGCAACTCTAGTATAACTCATTTCATAGTAGCAAAAAGGGTTCTACGCTACCTAAAAGGCACACATAAGGTCAGACTAAACTTTATAAAACTGTAGGAGGAAGATCTAGTTAGTTATGTAGATAGTGGTAGGAAGCTTGGATGATTGCAGAAGCAGATTATGATACTTGTTTTGTATCGGAACAAAGTCCTTTTCATGGAGTTCATCAGCACCCTTGATCAACCAGCAGATGTTCTTACTAAAGTAGTGTATTCGAGGAATTCAAAGACTTATTAATGATCGCAAATAAAGAGGGGATGTTGAGAGTAATTTGTCATCATAAATGAAGCATTGAAGGCATCAAAATAAATGGGAAATAAAGAGGGAAATGAAGAGTTTTGTAAATCTTAGAAGGTGAAAGATCTTATTTAATATGTTCATGTACTTGGACAGTTTCCGTAGCTAAGACTAACATCTCTACTCCATAATAGAACGTGTAATCATTTGTTGAGAATGAAGAAGAAAATATTTTGCAGCCTAAACACTTGAACTCCGCCAAATATTTTTCCCTCGTATGAGCAGTAGCTCCACAAAACCACTATCCTATAGAAAGTCGTCAACAGTACATAGCATACATTTTGCTAACAGGTTCTCCCTTCCTATCCAATCCTTTCGCACATAACCCCCAACATGTACATTGTTATCATTGTAATATTATAAGGGACATGCTTGTGAACACTCGATCCTAATCATCAATCTGAAAACTATTTTTATCATTAGCAAGTTACGTATAATATACGTTAATGTAATGTATCAACAATTTAGTGTTCAAGACAAAGCCCTGTTGACAATCTCTTAAAATTGAAATTATTTAAGTTAATAAATTGTCACCTAATTAACTATCATTTATTATTTAATTAGTCATTTGATTGATTAAATATATTCTTTTGGTATAATACTTAAATCAAAATGGTTTTAAAATAAATTGATTAGCGATTCATTTTTATATGAGTTGATGTATTTTCTTTAAGGGAACAAATCACACCAAATATGAAAAGTAATAAATGCAAGGTTCTGTAGATTAACTTGGGATTATCCAACAGTCAATTAACATTTTCTTTGGCACCTCAACACGTCCAAATTCATTATGAATCATGGCGAAGGACGAGCCATTTGAATATGGACACATCTCACATGTCTCTGTATACATATGGTCTACAAGCTTATGGAAAATATTATTTCAATGTACACATGTTTGGCAAAGCATGTTTGTCAAATCCTTCTTCAAGCCCTATCTTTTTGGAATCGCCAACACAATCACGACAATATGCCATCATTGGTCCCCAATTGATACAGATCACCTCCTATAATAATGAAACGATATATTTCGCTGACAATTTGTTTCCTTGTTTTGCATAACCTTTCATCAACAATTTTTCCTTCTCTACATAATTCTTGTAACTTTATAAGATATGTTTTCTTGTTAGGTTAAAAAGTGCAAAAAGTGTGGGAAAAGAGAAAGGCATGGAGATACTAGTGATCTTAAGCGACTTCTGAGTTTTTTTTCTTGATAATATATCCATTCTAGCAAAACTCGACCTCGTTTATAAGGTCTAGTTTGAGAGTATCTAGTTTGTGAGTATCACTACAGTTCGACCTTGAAAGACACGATAGAAATTTATCATGATCACCTTAGTCCACTTCATCGATTATGTGTAATTTACTATTAAGTATACAATCTTGTGAGAAATCAAGTGAGTTCATGTTATGTGTTTCTTTTTCTAGAGTAGAAACGAAGTTTGCTCAAGTAATTTTGTTTGTAAGAAGGTGAACAATAGCGTTGGTACTTCACGTTTCTACTATTTCGTCATACGTCTTTGTCGATATGAATAAAAGGGTGTATGAAATTCAACTGTTGTTGTTAAGGTTAATCATATGCCTATCAAATAAATGACGAGAAAACAAGTGAGTTCACGTGGTTTATTTCTCTTTTAGAGCAGAAATGAAGTTCCTCATGTAACTTGTTTTGTAAGAAAGGTGAATTAAAGTTTTGGTAATTCCATTTTCTTATTATTTCGTCAATGCTTCTTCATCTGATGAAATCAAAAAATTGACGAAACTTCTATAAGGCTTTGGCTTGAACCTTTACCACCCTCGCGTTCGTCGTCTACCTAAGATATTCGTGACCTATGAGACAAGTCGAAGGACAAGACAAATAAGCTACTTACTAATTTACCACCCATGCCTTCATCAACATGCGATAAGGGAAAAGAACAAGGGAGTTTATGAACCTGCTTTTGTAGAGGGAGTATTAGTTCCGGAATGAATACCCGTTTTCATGTGATCGTAATGTTGAAGTGATTTTGAGAATGTGATCATTCGTTTGAATGCCCTGAGTGTGCTTTGTAGATAGCAAATTGTGATGGGCCTGGGATAGTAACTTGTCGCTCATGTGGTAGGCCAAGGCAGGTGATTGGTCATTCATGTAGTGGAACAGGCTGGGTAATTAGTCATTCAGGTTGGTCGAGCTGTTATTTCTCATCAACAAGGCGGTGATTGATCTTCTCCTCTTCACTTCCAAAAGAGACCTTGAGAGTTGGTAGTCGAATTTCTAGTGGAATGACTACTTGGATACCGTAGATCAACTCGAAGGGAGTTGCTGAAAGGATCTCTCATTTCATATTTAAGAAAAACAAGATCTTATTTTATTTATAACGGAAGCGATTACAACATCGTTTAAAAATGATTATTATTATGTCCTAACTACTTTTTTCGCATAAAAAAGAATATGACTGAACACACTAAACACCTTAGGTACCGGTCAAACGCACATAAACACATTAGTTACGAACTAATTATGATACGATACACTCACTCACCATACTTCATACGATCACAAAATTTGCACAACTCACAAACCACGCCTCGATTTCTTACTTAAAGGCCAATCACTTGGCCACTCCAAGAGGCGGAAGTTCCTCCTTCGCGCCCTTCATCAAGTGCCACTATGGCAGCCCATATTTAGGAAAGTTTCGATAATTGGTTTGCTCGTTTCAACCGAACTTTTATAATTTCGGTTTCACTTCCCAACCACCCCGAGCATAACTTTCGTGCTTCCATTTAGCACTTGATAAAAAGCCCCTTTAGGCTTTCAATTTATTCCATTTCAACACAACCATTTCCAGCTCGACGGTCGTGTCAATTCCGAGACGTATATCTCGCTGTTCCGATACTCATGTATCGTGGTTCTGATACTCGCGTATCGCGGTTCCGAGACGTATATCTTGCGAATTCTGAGACTTATGCCTCGCGGTTTTTATCATTACTAGGTATTTTTCCGTCACTCTCATTCATGGAATGACTAAGCGCGGAGGGAGAGAAAAGTTCGTACCTTTCCACCGTCCTACCATAAAATTCCGCAAGATCCCTTCTCCTCCTCGCGATCTCACCTCGAGGTAAGCACCCTTACTTCTTCCCCGCTCGAATGTTCAGTCCAAACCGAACCGTGCACGAAATGCTCCACTTTCGGCAAATCCTCCTCCTCCTCCTCAAGTTGTTTATATGGTGGGGATTGAAAGGAAATCTCCCCATCATCCCTTCTTATCTTATCCACTCAAGGGCGTTTTTGTAATTTACTTTCCCAATTTCTCCCCCCTTATCCCTTCTTATCTTATCCATTCAAGGGTATTTTTGTAATTTATTTTCCCAACTTCGGGCACAAGCCTATGAGCCCATGAGTCCATTAACTCTTTGTCATGGGTTTCCTTATAATTTATTAAGGACTAATGTGGCCCTTACTCTTTCTTTCTTCTTCCCGTCCGTCCACAAGTCTTTCTTGGGCGTCGGAGGCTGCCGTTGTGGGCCATGGAAATAGCCCTCTCCTCAGCCCACGTACGATCCCGAGCATGCCATATTCCACCTATGCCCGTTCCTTTTATACCTTCGTCGAATTAACTTTGATAGAAGATGCTTCTCAAACTATTGATCGTCTTACGAAAATAATCACCCCAGAACATCTTCTAGATACATTCTTAATTCAGTGAAATCATTTATTTAAATTTTTGGGACGGTTCAGCCGAATTTCGACCTCAACCCTCCCTTGTCGACAAACACTCTTGTTAATATCGCCCCAAAAGCGCCCCTTATCTGTTTTTTATCGACCCTTAGGGGCTTCTCTCTTTTCACCGTTCACATCTTGGGTGGTTCTCTTTCTTCGCATCGTACAGTTGGACGAGTGGTCCCCCACTCCTTCCCTTATTACCCTATTCGTAATATATACTTGACTTTTAATTCTCATTCTTCGTTCAACCCAATTCACAAGTCATTTTTACGTAGATGCAAATCGATACATGATTATATTTCACATAGTCAAAATTAAATAGAAAGTCGGGTCGTTACAACCTTCCCCCTTAGGAGATTTCATCCCCGAAATCCTTTGCTCGAAGAGGGAGGGATGCGCTGCCTTCATGCGCTCCTAAAGGTCCCACGTTTGCTCTTCGACCCCAGTATCCCTCCAAAGTACTTGCATCATCGACGTCTTCCTTCCACGCGTAGTGCATTCTTTTTCCGTCCGATGATCCGCACCGATTCCATCGTGGCACTCATATTCTCTTTCACGTTCACGGTCACGATTTCCATCTGCTCCTGTTTCCTTAACATGGACACGTGGAACACATCATGACAATGCGACAACTCTGGAGAGATAGCCACACGGTACGCCATCTTCCCTATGCACTCTATGATCTTGAATGGTCGGATGTACCTCGGACTTAACTTATGTGCACTGCCAATCCAGAACATTAATTTCATTGGGGATGTAAGGCAAATTTCATCCCCCACGTTAAATTCCAAGGGTCTCCTTTGTCAGTCCGCATAACTTTTTTGCCGACTTTGAGCTGTCTTCATATGTTCCCGTACCACGGCAATTACCTCCGACGTCTCCCTTATTATTGCGGGCCCGTTGAAAACCTTTTCCCCGGGCTCGCTCCAACATAATAGCAACCTACAGTTTCTCCCATACAAGGCTTCAGATGGTGCCATCCCAATGCTAGCATGGTAGCTATTGTTGTACGTAAACTCCACCAGAGGTAGGTGATCAACCCAACTACCCTTCCATTCAAGCGCACACGCCCTGAGCATATCTCTAAGGTTTGGATGGTGCGCTCGGTTTGACCGTCCGTTTGTGGGTGGAAAGCCATGCTCATCTGAAGTTTAGTATCCAAGGCCTCTTAAAGGCTTTTCCACAACTTGGTCGTGAACCTTTGGTCGCGGTCGAACGAGATAGTATGCGGTACCCCGTGATACCTTTCTACTTCTCGGATATAAATCTTTGCCAACGTATCCAACGACCAACTGATTTGTATTGGAATAAAGTGAGCGGACTTGTGAGTCTATCCATTACCACCCATACGGAGTCCATGTTTTGACCACCCTTCGCAAGCTTGTGACAAAATCCATGGCTACGTCCTCGCACTTCTATTCGTGCACTGGAAGTGGCTCAAGCAATCCACCGGGCCGTTGATGTTCTATCTTTACCCTTTGGCAGGTGGGGCAACGATTCACATGCTTAGCGATCTCACGTTTGATCTTCGGCCAACAGTAATACTTCCGCAAGTTACGGTACATCTTCGTGATTCATGGATGTATACTATATGTACTCTTGTGGGCCTCATCCATTAATCTCCTCTTTAATCCTTGTTCAACCGACACACACACTCTATCCCCAAATCTTAACAATCCGTCCGTAGATAGTCCAAACCGAGAGTACGCTTTTGTTCCAAGTCCTTCTCAAACTAAGTTTAAATATTCATCTCGAGCTTGAGTTTCTCTTATCGTTTGGATTACTTCGTGTTCCACTTGTCCCCACACCACACATAGTCGTCCGTCCGGTTCTTCCATGCTCAAGTTTAAGTCATTCAATTGTTCCACCAATCGGGCTTCCTCCACCCTTAGGCTCATAAACGTATAATGCTTGCGGCTCAACGCATCCGCCACCACATTTGCCTTTCTCAAATGATAGGAGATAGTACGATCATAGTCTTTTAAGAACCTCATCCATCTACGTTGCCACATATTTAATTCTTGTTGTGTGAAGAGAAATTTCAAACTCTTGCGATCGATGAACACTTTTTTCCGTAAAGGTCGTGTCTCCACAATTTAATGCGAATACCCCGGTCGCGACTCTAAGTCGTGCCTTGGGTAGCTCTCCTAGTGCCTCTTTAATTATCTTGAGGCATATGCTACCACCTCATATTGCATCAATATGTTTCTGATACAAGGACGGTCGTCGCTTCGCCCACACCTCAGCCACCGTCGCCTATTGGAGGTCTCAACTTGCTGATCATCGAGTAAGCGAGGCGACAAGGAGCACCGAACGACGCGTCTCTCAGCCAACGAAAGGCAACAAGCCGACAAGTAGCCCAAATGACGGTTACGATCTGACAGCTCAGGTCTGACAACTTGCACCCCAAGAGTCGCCCCTGCTCCACCTGCTTTGCAAATCTTGTCGGGAGGAAATAATATATTCCTCTTCCATATCTTCTGATGCAATCTTTTATTTTATTTTATTTCCCTTATCTTTTATTTCGTTTCATTTACTGTCTTACCATGGGCAGCCTTTATAAGCCCTAGCATTGTAAGGATTAAAAACACAGATTATTCAGACTTTTAAACCCAGATTAAATTTTTTTCTTTCTATCCGAATGAGTGGATTCTCTTTCAACCTCGTTCTTCATTTGGTGGATTCCAATTGCAGATTGAGTAGAACCGGTGGTGGTATGCCTGTATCCTCCG
This sequence comes from Melastoma dodecandrum, assembly GCA_029817715.1. NCBI lineage: Eukaryota > Viridiplantae > Streptophyta > Magnoliopsida > Myrtales > Melastomataceae > Melastoma > Melastoma dodecandrum. The sequence goes on along the minus strand of JARUPY010000397.1, from coordinate 8,529,156 downwards.
TGTTATTCCTCGCCCTCGTTCTTGTTCACGGTGGTGTGTCTATATTCGTGTGACAGGCGAGTTCTATTGAGTAGGTGGTGTATCTGTATCCGTGGAGGTTGATCTCAACCTTTCCTTCATACCCGTCCATTCAACCATCTCGTTTCATTATTTACCTTTCCGACCATTCCCACGTCACTCCATTCCACGCTTACAGTGACGTTCCCCATCACTTTGGTATTAGAATTATCTATTCTTTGCCATCCCCGTATCAAAATGGTATCAGAGCCTATGGTTGCTGTATAACGCAAGGTTGTTACCGTGCACATAAGGTTGTTGTGCAATCCACGGTTGTCAATGGCCGAAAGATTCAGACGCGGTATGACACTTGACGAAGCACAATTGAATCAATTTTTTTATATTATCTCTAAATATGTCCATGAATCTAAGAAATATTGAGAATTAAGTTGCTCGGCTTGAGCAGTAAATCGCTTATCTTTATCAACAACTTCAATCGTTGTGAACCCATAATGGATCGCTTTCCCGCAGTTAATTAGACAGCGACGAAGATGAGAATCCATGGCGTGATGTTTCTCAACGAGGTTCGTCACCCGAAAATCGCCGACCCGAGAGGAGTGCCCAAACCATCAGTGTCCAGATTTCGGAGTTTGAGGGAAACCTTGACCCTAAGGAATTCACAAGGTTGAGCAGCAACAAACACGGAAGTCTAGTACCCGCCCATTTGTGAAGGCCCCACCTTTCAATAAGGGGAGTAGCTTCCAGGCAAAGTCCCCGTCGACTACGCCAAAAAGAACCTCATCATCGACTACCAGACCTAAAGCTAAGACGAACGAGCGAGATCCTATTCGTCGTTGTTTCAAATGCCAAGGGACGGGACACATGGCGTCAGAGTGTCCCTTAAGGAGAAATGTTGTCATCAAAGAGTTGTCTGATGAAGGAGAAGGGTTTGATGAGAACGTCGATCCCATTTGGGATCAAGAGGAGACTGAGGAGTATCCGGACGAATGAGAGTTGCTAGTCGTCCGCAAGGCCTTGAACGCAACACCAGTTCGCGATGAGAACCAACGTGAGTGCATCTTTCATACCAGGTGTACTATTAAGGATAAAGTTTGTTTGGTGATTGTAGACAGCGGAAAATGCACCAACGCGGTCTCTAGAACCTTGATAGAAAAGCTCAAGTTGCCCGTAGCACCACATCCTCATCCTTATCGCCTACAATGGCTCAGCAAGGACAGTGATGTTCATGTGACGCAACAAGCGCGAGTCCCATTCTTGATTGGGAAAAGCTTCAGAGATGAAGTTATCTGCGATGTGATTCCGATGGATGTGTGCCATTTGCTCCTAGGAAGATTGTGGAAATTCGATCGACGTGCACATCATGACGGGTATCGTAATACCTATTCCATTAGCGTTGACGAAAAGAAGATCACTTTGATGCCAATAACCACCCAGCTAGGCGAAGCACTTATCAACCAGTCGCCCGCTCAAGTGATCAAGCGAATGGAGTTGATTTGGGTGATGCGCGAAAGCGAAGATGTTTACTTTTTAGTTATGGTCGAAACAATCCAGGATCAATCGTTGGAACATCCATGCGCAAAAGCTTTAATCAAGGAGTTTAAGGATGTGTTCCCGAAGGAGTTACCGGTTGAACTACCACCATTGTGAAGATCCAGCACCAGATTGATTTAGTTCCAGGAGCCTTCTTACCCAACCGACCAGCTTATCGATGCAACCCCGAGGAAGCAAAAGAACTTCAAAGGCAGGTCGATGAGTTCTTGGAGAAAGGCTTGGTACGAGAGGGTTTGAGCCCTTGCTTAGTTCCAACTATATTGGTGCTAAAGAAAAATGGCACATGGAGAATGTACATGGATAGTCGAGCGATCAACAAGATAACGGTGAAGTATCGCTTCACTATTCCTCGGCTAGATGACATGTTAGATGAGTTACATGGAGCGCATGTGTTCTCGAAGGTAGATTTGCGAAGTGGTTATCGCCATATTCGAATGAAAGAAGGCGACGAGTGGAAGGCAGCCTTCAAGACTAAGTAAGGGTTGTACGAATGGTTGGTGATGCCCTTTTGCTTGTCAAACGCACCCAGCACGTTCCTGCGACTGATGACACATGTCCTGCGACTATTCATGGCGAAGTTCGTGGTTGTCTACTTCGACGACATTCTAATTTACAACTGCAGTCTCGACGAGCATGTTGAGCACCTTCGCATAGTGTTTCGCACACTTCGCGACGAGAAGTTGTACGGTAATCTCAAGAAATGTGAGCTTTTCCAAACCAGTGTAGTATTCCTTGGTTTTATATTGTCAGGCGAAGGAATCAAGGTGGATGAAAGCCCGGTCAAAGTGATCAAGGAGTGGCCAGTGCCAAGGGGTTTCTACGACGTTTGTAGCTTCCATAGATTAGCGTCATTCTACTGGAGATTCATTCAAGGTTTTAGCTCGATCGCAGCCCCTCTCACTGATTGTCTAAAAGGAGAGAAGTTTGAGTGGACTTCAGCAGCACTAGCTAGCTTCGAGCGACTGAAAGAGTGTCTAAGTGAAGCACCCGTTCTCACCTTACCTGACTTTGCGAGGATGTTCGAAGTCGAATGCGATACTTCCGGAGTTGGAATATGAGGAGTGTTAATGCAGGAAGGGAGACCCATTGCTTACTTCAGCGAAAAGCTCAATGGGGCGAAACTCAACTACTCGACGTACGACAAGGACTTCCTAGCTATTGTTCGAGTATTGGAGATGTGGAGCCACTACCTATTGCCTAGAGAGTTCGTGCTACACACCGAACATGAAGCTCTCAAATACATTAATGGTCAACACAAGCTCAGCCAGCGACATGCCAAATGGGTAGAGTTCCTTCAATCTTTTACTTTCGTGCTCAAGCACAAACCAGGAGCGTAGAATGTAGTTGTTGACGCCCTTTCAAGGAAGATGGTTTTGCTATCGGCAATGGAGACCAAGCTCATTGGTTTCGAGAGCCTGAAGGATCTATATAAGGGCAATGTAGATTTTGGAGGAGTCTTCGCCCAATGCACCACACAGGCGATTGATCGATTCCACCAGGTGAATGGATTTCTCTTTCACAACTCTAAGTTATGTATTCCCAGGAGTTTGACGCGAGAGCTGCTCATTCGAGAAGTCCATGGAGGAGGAATCGTCGGACATTTTGGAGTCGACAAGACATTATCGATGCTTAAGAGAATTTCTATTGGCCGCAAATGGAGAAGCAAGTGAGGAGTATTATCTCGAGATGTATTATCTGCCACCAGGCGAAGAGCCGAGTCCAACCTCAAGGATTGTATACTCCATTTCCAGTTCCTGAGCGACCATGGGAACATGTGACTATGGATTTTGTGTTGAGACTACCCAGGACGTAGAAGAGAAAGGATTCGATCATGGTTGTGGTCGATAGATTCTAGAAGATGGCACACTTCATTCCAATCCAAAAGACGGACGATGCAACCAACGTAACAGATTTATATTTTCAAAAAGTGTTGAGGTTGCATGGAGTGCCCAAGTCGATCGTATCAGATCGTGACGTGAACTTCCTAAACTACTTCTAGAAGACGTTGTGGCACAAGTCGGGAACTAAGCTCGTCTTCAGCACGGCGTACCATCCGCAGACCGACGGGCTGACAGAGGTTGTTAATCGAACCAAGACTGCATTTATTCGAACCTTAGCCTCGAAGAACCAGAAAGATTGGGATGTGAAGCTTTCTCATGCTGATTTCGCCTACAACAGAGCTCCAAGTTCAACAACCAAGTTCTCACCCTTTGAGTAGTCTATGGCCTCAATCATACGATATAATGCCTTTACCAAGTATGAGGATAGTCGACCGAGATCCCAAAGAGCAAACTAAGGAGATGCGATTACTCCACAAGAAGATTCGTGCTCAGATCGAGAAAGCTAATCATCGAATCAGGAGAGAGCAAATCGAGGGAAGAGAGCGAAGGTTTTTCAGCCAGGAGACTTGGTGTCAATTCATCTGAGGAAGGAAAGATTCTCCACAAAGAGGAAGAACAAGTTGATGCCTTGAGCTGAAGGCCCTTTCAAGATCATCGAGTGCATCAACGACAACGCCTACAAGGTGGATCTTCCGGGAGAGTATGGAGTCTCGGCTACTTTCAATGTGAAGGACCTCATTTCGTACGAAGACAATGACCATACGAGTTTGAGGACAAACTCTTTTCAACAAGGGGAGGATAATACAAGGACGGTTGTCGCTTCGCCCACACCTCAGCCACCGTCGCCTATTGGAGGTCTCAACTTGTTGATTATTGAGTAAGCGAGGCGACGAGGAGCACCGAACAATGCGTCTCTCAGGCGACAAACAACATAAAGGACGGTTACGATCTGACGGCTCAGGTCTAACAACTTGCACCCCAAGAGTCACGCCTGCTCCACTACCCTACTCCACCAGCTTTGTAGATCTTGTCGGGAGGAAATAATATATTTTCCTTCCTTATTTTCAAATGCAATCTTTTATTTTATTTTATTTCCCTTATCTTTTCTCTCGTTTCCTTTATTGTCTTACCATGGGCAACCTATATAAGCCCTCGCATTTTAAGGATTAAAAACACAGATTATTCAGACTTTTAACCCCCATATTAGACTTTTGTCTTTCTATCCGAAGAAGTGGATTCTCTTTTAACCTCGTTCTTCATTTGGTGGATTCCAAGTGCAGATTGAGTAGAGTATATCAACCGGTGGTGGTCTGCCTGTATCCTCCGTGTTGTTCCTCGCCCTCGTTCTTGTTCACGATGGTGTGTCTGTATCCGTGTGACAGGCGAGTTCTATCCGAGTCTTCTTTCACGGTGGTGTATCTGTATCTGTGGAGGTTGATCTCAACCTTTCCTTCATACCCGTCCATTCAGCCATCCCGTTTCATTATCTACCCTTCCGACTATTCCCACGTCACTCCATTTCTCTCCCACAGTGACGTTCCCATCATTTTGGTATTGGAATCATCTATTCATTTCCATCCCCGCATCAGTTTCCCATACCACAAATCCACCATGTCCGTTCGGTATCGTTAGGATCGGAGGACTTGTTAACCTTCTTTTTAACTCCTCGAAACACTCTTCAAACTTGTTCGTCCATTTAAATCGAAGTCCTTATCTACGAGTTCTTGCAATTGTGCTTTCAACTCCTTAAGCTCAGCCATGCTCATCCGGTAAAGAGCACGAGAAATGGGGCCGTCCCGAGAAGGAGATTAATCGTAAACTCAAATTCGACGGCAGCCCTGGTAATTCTTCCGGAACGACGTCTGCAAAGTCTCGGACCACTTCAATCCGCTCCAAAGCTGGCAAGCACCGTCGCCAGCAATACTTTGTCTCTGTCCTCAAGAGTTGGAACACCCGCATCGCAAAAATAATCAAAAGTAGGCAGCATCATCCATGGCCTATGTACTCCCGTGGTTCTTCATCCACCGCACTAATCAAAAGGCGTTCCTTCTCACAATCTACTTGGATATGGCTTGAAGCCAACCACTCCATATCCAAGATCACATCGAAGTCATTTACCCGGAAGACGAGAAAATCCATCGCAAACTTCAACCCTGCCACAATCAATTTGCCTCCACAACATGTGTTAAAAACACTATATTCTTCCCCCGTGGGTAATACCATTCCATGTGCTTCCCTATGTTCTCAACCGGCCAACTGTTCTTTTCTACACATCCTTGCGATATAAGTAATGTATGGCTCCCGTGTCGAACAACACATGCACTAATACTCCTAGGATTATAACCGTACCTAAGATAACTCCGCGGGAGGCGTTACCATCCTCCTCGGTGAATGCATTCAGCCTTGCGGACTCCACCGGTCTACTCAAAGATCCATGAGAAACTGACATCGTCGGACCCAGTCTCATTCCTCCTCTCCCACTCGATGCACTCGATCTCGACATCTTTTTCTCTGAAGCACCACTTCCTTGAGGGCAATTTCACCTTAGGTGCCCCCGCTTCCCACACTAATAACACAAGGGCTCATTCGTTGCGCGTGAGAACCCGAAGTGGGACTTGCTGCATCGTGAGAAATGGGAGATCCATCCGACCTTGGACTTTGGCTCCCTCCTTGAAAGGAACTCCTAGAAGATATATGGGCACGAGGGGAACATGTCATGAAACTCTTTGAGGCTTAGTATGAGCCTCCGGACATGAATCTCTTGAGAAGGGGCAGCCCACTTTCTGCTTTCCTCTTAGCCTTCTCGGCCTCCTCTAACTCTTTTACTGCCTTCAACAATATTTCGTCATTATGAGCCCGATGGTAGACCTCTTCATAGGATGTCAAGCAGAGGGTGGACAAGTGCAACCTTATACGCGGGTCTAATCTAAGTTCAAACTGCCTCACCCGACTTTCTTCATCCCTGGGTGGGCCGTATCGGGACAGGATGGCGAATTTCCCTTTATACTCATCCATTGTCATCTCCTTTTGCTTCAATTGGGGGAATTCCAATGCCTTGTCCGTGCAATGAGAGTACGGAAGATACTTCCCAAGAAAGGCAGCCTAGGATGCCGTCCACACATCTCTGTCGTGGCTCTTCCAGGCATTGTTCTTGCTTGCCTTCCACGCCTCTGCAACCCTTTGGAATGAGTACTCGGCCAAATATAATTTCTCCTCGGGCATGCAGACGAGGGAATCGTATATCTTTTCCATGTCGTTCATAAAGCCCTCCGCGTACTCTGGGACTTCCTCTCCTTTAAAACTTGGGGGATCCATCTTGCGATATTGCATTATAAGAGACCCTTTCCTCTTTTGCGAAAGGTCATGCTCCCTTTTCGGTGACACAGGCATCGCGACTTGAGTACTTTCTTCAGCCATGTTGCTATCAAAATAAGGTGACTCGATCAGCCACAGCTTTTCTGAATCGTCATACATGAGAATGTCGCAATCTCTCATCATTCGAGCACGCAATCATCTCAACAACTTCAACACGCGAGTGTACATCTTAGCCGTGTCACACATATCCATAGTCACTCATTTTACCCAGTGGCAACATTTATTTAGTCAACTATCCATCATTGGACTATCACTCATTTAATCATCGAGCACTTCGCCCTCCCGTGGGGCATTTCTCAATGCTCTGCACTTCGCCTTATCACTCCAAACTTAACCTAGGCTCTAATACCACTTGAAAGGATCTCTCATTTTATATTTAAGAAAAACAAGATCTTATTTCACTTATAACGGAAGCGATTACAATGTCGTGTACAAACAAATTCCCATTGTGTCTTAACTACATTTTTCGCATGGAAAAGAATATGAGTGAACACCTTGAACTCCTTAAGTACCAGTCAAATGCACGCAAACACGTTAGTTACGAACTAATTATGACATGATACACTCACTCATCGTACTTCCTCGCACAACTCACAAACCACGCATCGGTTTCTCACTTAAAGGTCGATAACTTAACCACTCCAAGGGGCGGAAGATCCTCATTCGCGCCCTTCATCATGTGCCACTACGGTAGCCCATATTTGGGCAAGTTCCGACAATTGGTTTGCTTGTTTCAACCGAACCTTGATAATTTCGGTCTCACCTCCCAACAACTCCAAGTATAGCTTCCGTGCTTCCATTTAGCAATTGATAAAAAAAAGCCCCTTTTTGTCCTTCCGATGACACCCAAGTAGCATAAGGTGGGTTGTAGGTGTTTGGAACCTTGTCATTATTCCTGGTTCGAATCCCACCATGCACATTCCGGTTGGATTTACGGTTGGTCACTTGGGTTATAGCTAATAAAGCCCAAGAGTCAGCCACCTGCTAGGCCGTTGGGCCTCAGTAAGGGAGCAGGCTTCAAGTCGGGCCCAAAGGGGATGAAGTGAGGCCGGGCCTGAGGCTCGCGGGCTTGTTAAATAACCTCCGAGCCTCGTGAAAGGGCTTGCAAAAAGAAAATCTACCACGAACCCCGCTGATATAAAAAAAAGCCACTTTAGGCTTTCAATTTATTTCATTTCAACACAACCATTTCCAGCCTGACGGCCAAGTCGATTCCGAGACATATGTCTCACGGTTCCAATACTCATGTATCGCGGTTCCGATTCTCGCATATCGTGGTTTTGATACATGCGTATCACGGTTTCGAGATGTATATCTCGCGGATTCTGAGACTTATGCCTTGCGGTTTCAATCATTACTAGATATATTCCCATCACTCTCATTCATGGAACTTAGAAAGTTATCACCTTTCCTTCTTATCCGACTTATTCGACCCGTATACTCACAAGATCTGAACACACACAGATACCCAACTCCCTTTTAGTTCACGCCCTTACTTTCACACGCAAGATCCGAAAGGGCTTCACCCATTCTTCATGGTTCCGACCCATTTTCGTTATTTCTATGCTCATCATACACTCATCCGACACATGATACAAACATCATTCACACACTTAAACTCAAGGCAATATTGATATGACCGTTTCTAGTAAAGACAACTATGGCTAAGCATGGGGGGAGAGAAAAGTCCATACCTTTCCACTGTCCCACTACAAAATTTCTATAAGTTCCCTTCTCCTCCTTCTCCTTTTGCAAGTCCATACCTTTCCACCGTCCCACTCCCTTGTGCCTTACGCGAAATGCTCCTCTTTCGGCTAACCCTCGCTTCTTCTTCCTCTTCTCTTCCTCTTCCCCTTCCACTTCCTCTTCCTCTTCTTCTTCTTTGTTGTGGCCCTTACTCTTTCTTTCTTCTTCCCCTCGCCCTCTCCTCGACCCACGTACGTTCCCGAGCATGCCACATTCCATCTACACCCGTTCCTTTTATACCTCCATCGAATTAACTTTAGTACCAAATTTCGACTTCGGCCCTCCCTTCTCGACCAACACTCTATCGCCCAAAAAGCGTCACGTATATGTTTTCTATTGCCCCTTGGGCACTTCTCTCTCTTCACTGTTCACATCTTGGGTGATTCTCTTCCTTCACATCGTATAGTTGGACGAGTGATGGACGATAATCGTCACCCACTACTTCTTTTATTGTCCTAAACGTAATATATAACTGACTTTTAATTCTCATTCTTCATTCAACCAAATTCACGAGTCATTCTTTTGTAGATGCAAATCGATACATGGTTATATTTCACATAGTCAAATTTAAATAGAAAGTCGGGTCGTTACAATTGCCCCTAAGCATTGTCATATGGTTGACTACATAATCCATGGCATGGAGAAGTTTTTCTGTTAGTGTTACCCCTAACAATCCATCTCGCTTGTGTTTAAGCAATTACATCCGGAATGGTTAATTAAATACATCTTTTGTTGTCCCGGGAAACAAGTTGCTGCGTAAATGACTTGGATCAGCAATTCCTTGGTGAATTTAACTGTGACTCAAAAAATAAATCAAGAATGCTTTTTTCAAGATATATATATATATATATATATATATATGTCCTAGTTTACAAAGTCTAGTTGGTATGAGTATCACTATAGTTCGACCTTGAAAGACACTAGAGAAATTTATTATGATCACCTTTGTCCACTTCATCGATGATGTGTAATTTAATATTAAGCGTACAATCTCGTGAGAAAACAAGTGAGTTCATGTTATGTGTTTCTTTTTTTCGAGTAGAAACGAAGTTTGCTAATGTAATTTTGTTTGTAAGAAGATGAAGAATAGTGTTGGTACATCACATTTCTACGGTTTTGTCATTACATCTTTATCTATATTAATAAAAGGTTTTGTGAAATTATATTCTTGTTGTTAAGGTTCATCATATGCCTATCAAAGAAATGACGAGAAAACAAATGAGTTCACCTGGTTTGTTTCTCTTTTAGAGTAGAAATAAAGTTTCCTCATGGAACTTCATCTGTAAGAAAGGTGAATTAGAGCTTCGGTACTTCCATTTTCTTGTTGTTTCGTCATTGCATCTTCATCTAATGAAATCAAAGAATTGACAAATTATGTATGTCTATGTCTCGTTATCTTTACTTTATTATAATTCGAATTTTGATTAAAACTCTAATCATAGCAGATAAAATCCATTATATATGTATATTATATATTGAAACTCAAAAATGTTTCTCTTTGGGCGAAATATATTATTTATTTTATTATCCTGGCTAGGTACGCACCAAGCCAGGACTTTTTTTTGTCCCAAATCATATATTACTTTCATAATTTTGTTGTTTCGTTATTGAGTCGTCAACTGATGAAATCAAAGAATTGGCGAAACTTCTATAAGGCTTTGGGTTGAACCTTTACCACCCTCGCCTAGGATATTCGTGACATATGAGAATAGTCGAAGGATAAGACAAATAATCTTATATAACTTGTTTTACCTAGCAATTGGTTACGAAACTAATAATCCATTTCATGATAATCATTTTTTTTCTTTTGCAACAAACATTATTTCAAATCTTCGGCTCGAAACTTTACTAATTTACCACCTCGTCAACATGCGATAAGGGAAAAAACAAGGGAGTTCATGAAACTTGTTTTTGTAGAGGGAGTATTAGTTCAATACTCCCTTTAATGTGATCGTAATGTTGAAGTGCTTTTGAGAATGTGATCATTTGGTTGAATTCCCTGAGTGTTCTTTTTAGTTAGCAAAATGTGATGGGCTTGGGATAGTAACTTGTCGCTCATGTGGTGGGCTAAGGCAGGTGATTGGCCGTTCATGTGGTGGACCGAGCTGGGTAATTAGTCATTCAAGTAATTGGTCAAGCGGTTGTTTCTCATCAACAAGGCGGTGATTGACCTTCTCCTCTTCACTTCCAAAAGAGACCCTTCATGCTGGTTGTCGAACTTCTACTGGAATGACTACTTGGATAACGTAGATCAACCCGAAGGGAGTTGCCCCTAAGCATTATCATATGGTAGACTACATAATCTTTAGCATGGAGAAGTTGTTTTGTTAGTGTTACCCTGACAATCCATCTCGCTTGTCTTGAAGCAAATACATCTGGAATGGTTAAGTAAGTACATCTGTTGTCCTGGGAAACAAGTTGTTGTGTAAATGTCTTGGATCAGCAATTCCATGGTGAATGCAATTGTGTCCCAAAGCATAAAATCAAGAATGTTTTTGTTTAAAATAATATATATATATATAACTAGACCTTGTTTACAAGGTCTAGTTAGTATTAGTATCATTGTAGTTCGACCTGACACTATAGAAATTTTTTATGATCACCTTCCACTTCATCGATGATGTGTATATACTATTAAGCGTACAATCTCGTGAGAAAACAAGTGAGTTCATGTTATGTGTTTCTTTTTTAGAGTAGAAACAAAGTTTGCTCAAGTAATTTTGTTTATAATAAGGTGAAGAATAGTGTTGGTACTTCACGGTTCTACTGTTTAGTCATTACATCTTTGTCGATATGAATAAAAGGCATTGTAAAATTCTTGTTATTAAGGTTAGTCATATGCCTATCAAATAGATGACGAGGAAACAAGTGAGTTCACGTGGTTTGTTTCTCTTTTAGAGGAGAAATGAAGTTTTCTCATGTAACTTCGTTTGTAAGAAAGGTGAATTAGAGTTTTGATACTTTCATTTTCTTGTTGTTTCTTCAATGGTCTTCATCTCATGAAATCAAAAAATTGGCGAAACTATAAGGCTCCCGAACGTGACGAATAAAAGAAGGACTTGACTTTATTTTATATTTTGTAATTCCAAAAAAAATCAAATATGAATTCAACAACAAAAATGAAAAATAGAGGGATTCGAACCCTCGGTACGAAAAACTCATACAACGGATTAGCAATCCGACGCGTTAGTCCACTTAGCAATCTTTTCCAATTTTTAATTTTGAATCTTACTTTTTATAATTAAGATAGAAAAAAAAACTATGTATGTCTATGTCTCGTTATCTTTACTTTCTTAAAATTCGATTTTAGATTATAATTCTAATCATATTACATAAAATCCATTATATATGTAATAATATATATTATCGGTGAAAGGTGTATCGGGCTGGATCACTCTTAACTCGTGCAATGATTCTAAGAATTGGTCTTTTGTAACCACGGTCTCTCTTATGCACATGTTGACAAATCTAGAGATCGAGCAAGAATGGGTACTCTATCCGCCCCCCAAGATTCATTCTTATTGAGACAATAGCGGAGAGAGTCTCTACTAGGATAGAGTTTGAGGCCTCGAGTTCTTGTAGAAGTTGACAGGAGCAACTTCATCTTCAAGGTGTATAATCTCAACTATGCACCCGATAGCTTGGCTCTGTTCAAGGTACCAGTGTCCCTTTCTCGAGATCATACAATAGTTTTATCCATGGTAAAATAGCAACTGTGCCATTCGAAAGGGTGGATGAAGTAATGTCTCGGGTTGAGCTGTATCCGATCGAGTTTTCCTTCTCGAGGAACTCTAAGATCTCTGTCATCGAGCCATTCATGTGTGCATGGACAGTAACGTAGACTGAGATACGGGATTTTATGGCCATTTCGCTGTCCCTTTGGATAACCTCTATGTTCCCGGATTTGATCCTGAGAGTAAGTTGGGTGATCCCAAAATAAGTTGTTATTCTTTACTCGGTTTAATCTGTCTTTTACTGCTGTTGAGGTAAAAATTGAGATGGAGATCCTTCATCCCAAGGCTGCATTTGTTCAGGCTCCTCCAGAGCAAACTAAAATACGCAAGACTCGAACTATCAAGGCTCAAGTCGAAGTTGCTGATACCATGGAGTAGATCTTTGAAGAAAGGAGGACAAAACCTCGAGAAGATCGTTCCTCGAGACAAGACCTCACCCTTGATGAGGAAGAAGAGAGACCTCTACGCAAGAGGCAGAATCGGCTCGTCAAAAAATAAATGCAGCATGTCTTCAACGAGCCTGTTCAAACTCGAGAAGCGAACACTAAAGCACTCTCTACCTCATCCAACCCCGAGGTCATGTCTCCTGAAGCGTCTCGCAATGGCGCGGAGGGTCTCGAATATGAAGTAATGTCGTCAGAGGCCCCTTATATTCAAACGAGAGTCTTGAGGGAGTTCGTGCCTCATCTCCCTCGAAGATGTCTTCTCCTATAAAGGATATTGCTCCAAGTATTTTCTTTTTGTTTGATAAACTCTTATTTTATTCTTCTTACTATTCTCATCTTTCTTGATGTTAACAAAGGTCATCGTTACGACGTACCCCTTCTTTTTCTTGAGACCAAGTTTCATGGTTGCGAGGGAAACTCCTGACACTAAGACTATTGTGAAGCACATACGGGTTACTCTTACGTAAATTTCCTTTATATCAACTAGTATTTTGTATACAAAATACTAGATGTTCCCTTTTTGCTTCTAGGCTAAGAGGCGTTCAATAAAGCAGGACATTCCTAAGGAAATCCTTGTGGTCCCTAACGAAGCATCCCAGTAGCCTCCCCTCTCGCGATAGGAGGTAATAAGTTTCCTCAAGAACTTTTTGTTAATACTTCTCTTACTTATTGAGTCAATCATCAAGGTCAAACATGGATCCAAATGGTGCTTCTGAGCAGGAAAGTGCTCCACCTGTGACAAGAAAGGATTCTCTTGCTAGTGTTCCGAGGACACCGAGGAGGCTAAAGAGAAGCATTTTCTTCCTTCGAGCACACAGCGCCCAATGTCAATTTTGAGGAACATGTTCCTTCAGGGAACGACAATCAACTTCACTTGACATGCATCAAGGAAGATATTTAATTCATGATAGACTTCCTCTACACTGCGATCATAAACAGTGAAGCCAACTTCGAAAAGTTCAGTGCTGCAATCCAGAGGATCGAGGACTCTCCACTGGTGACAGCTGACCATCTCCTCGCCTGCTCGCTCCTCAAGGAACAATACTAGACTTGTTGATCTAATACGAGGCCAACCTAGAAGCTCGAGACAAGGCTATCGAGATTCAGACTGGTAATGAGTTGAATAGCATGCACGTCCAACAACATCTCGATTATTTTGATGGAGAGATTGAATGTACGACTAGTCCCTTGAAGGTTATTGAAGAAGAGATGGAAAGACTTGTCAAGGAGAAAGAAGTTCTCTCTCTCTCCTTATCCGAAGGAGATTGCGAGCTGACTGGTCAAAAACGATGGAAAGGATTGGTCCTCTTATAAGAGAAGTTGCAGTTGCTGATTTCGTACTAAAGCGGACTGAAACTCGAGAGAAACACCGTCTTGAGCTTGCCCAACTTCTCATTGATCTCTTGAACAAGTTGTAATGACCATTTTCTTTAAACATTATATAATGATTAGACAGTTGTGGTGGCTGTCACATCCTTTAAATGGTTATCTCTGAACTGTCAAGATTCTCACAACAATAGTATGAGGTCCCTAATAAAGCTGTCAGTATTCCACATTGTTTCCTCATGTGACATGCTTTTACGGTTTCCGTCATCATTACAAGGACTTTATTCGTGTTGCTTATCCGCCTATAAATGAACTTGATCACCCTACGAGATATACACATTTCTCCTTCTAAGCTAAAATGTATTATCGAGATGCCCTTCTTTTCCAAATTTCTCTCCAAATCCATAGCCTATTTTCACAACCTTAAACCCTTTAAAAGCCTTAGTTCACAATCTTAGGCCAGGGGCTTTTCTTTTCTCTGTGCTCCATGGCTCAAGTGTGAAACTTGAGGTATCTAGGCGTTTGCTCACCTGGCAGTAAGGATGTCGACAATGGAGCCGGGGTAGGAAGTTATGGTAATCTTCCTCGCCATCATGTGTTTTGGCCTCCTGCCAAAGGAACCAGGGTGGACTTACGAGGAAGTGACAGTTCATGCGAATCCTTTCGAGGAACCGTAGAGAGGAAGTAGGGACAACAATTATCACAGCGACTACGACCAACAACTTTGTGTCCACAACAATTCCTTGGTGATCAAAGATCAGCTTTAGCTTGTATTGTTTTCTAACACTGTATTTCCTTCAAACATCCCATTTAATGAGGGTTGACCCTTTTGGAAGCCATGCCAAAGAAGTTGTAGTTATTTTCACTATTAATGAAATGTTACTCCTCCAATTGTATCCACAAACACGGGAATCTCTTTTTTAACACTTCTTTATGAGTCTCCCAGATAATTGACTTGTAAGATTTGAAATACTTTTCATCAATTTTCAAATCATGTAACCGGACTTTGAAATTAGCTAGACAATTAACATTTTTTTAAGTACACCTCATGAACTCGAAAAGGGCCTTCCCAGTTCGAGGACCACTTCCCAAAAAGGTAATCTCGAGTTCCTATGGGAAAAATAATCTTCCACATTAAATCTCCTTCCCTAAAACTCTTAAGGTGTACTCTCTTGTTATAATATCGAATCATCCTTCTCTTGGGGACTTTCATTCTGTTCACTGCTTTTGTAAGCAGCTTCTCGATATTTTCCTTTTCCCAATATACGTCCTCATCTCCATTCACATATTTACCCATTTTGTTTACTCGAAATGACTTGTAATTAATTTCAATAGGTATAATGGCTTCATAACCGTAGACTAAGTTATGGGGTGCCTCCCCTATAACTTAACTATCTCTCTTAGTGACCCTTAAACCTCATAATATCTCGAGAAGTATTTCATGCTATCTTCTGGGGTTTTTCTCGATCATTTTTTGGATGACGTTCTTAATAAGCTTTTTAGTGGACTCCGCTTGGCTATTGGACTGTGGATAATAGGGTGAAGAATTATTAATCGCAAAATCAAACTCCTTTGAGAATTCTTACATCCGTTCTCCATGAAAAACACTCCCATTATCCACCACTATATTCTGTGGAAGTTCGAAATGGAAGATAACGTTGACCTTAATGAACTCGATTACATCTTTTTGGTCAATCTTCGTATAAGCTTTTGTTTCTACCCACTTGGTGAAATAATATGTAGCAACCAACACATAGATGGCCATCTCAATACAATTTTTCTTCATAGATGACCAATAGAAACCATGTCTTTGAATCATCCAGTGCATTTTTACTCCCAACTGATGGGTTCAACACAAACCTTTATGCATTTCTAACATAATTGGTGTGACTTTATCCATATCAACACACTTTAACAAGACACCGTCTCAAGTTTTTCTGTATAACAAACCATCCAACAGTACATACTGTCTGGTAGCCAACTTTATTTTCTTCTCGACTTGTAAGTTGGGATTTCGAAAAAGTCGACAAACGGTCGTCTCCAATCATTATCGGCTTTCAAAATGCCTATCTTATAATTTCAAGAATATTTGCTATCTGCTTCTTTGAGGAGAAGCAAATGCATCTCGAGAATTACTCTCCCTATTTCTCTTAATAAAGCATTATTTGATTTATATCCTCATGCCAATTGTGCTAATGAGTTTGCCATTGCGTTATCTTGTTGGCTCACATGTTCCAAAGTAGCATGTCCAAATCTTTCGATCAACTTTGGAGTTGTAGCTAAATGTTTCTTTAATTCATGTGTTTGGCACAAACTCAAATCAATTACTTGGTTTATGACTAACTGGGAATCCCCTCTGATCAACGCCACCTTTGCTCTGCTCTTTAGTAAAGTTCCCAATTGATGATGAGAGCACCGTATTCGGTAGATAGTTACATGTTTTGCTAACTTAAAAGCAAGCTTGATCTCGAAACATACCGGTGACTTTATAACAATTCCGGCTTCGGCTTCAATTCTTATTGATGATCCATCAAATCAAGCTTCCATAGCTCTTGTATTTCCTCTTCTTGGTCTATCGAAGTTTCACTCGAATATTCTGCCACGAAATCCGCAAGGACTTGTCCCATAATACATAGATGAACACAATCGCTCTGAAGTTGTATACCTAGTTTCAGTGGGATTCAAAAGTCGATACAAATAGAACACGACCTTCTCTTTTCCTTGGTCATTACTTGGACCAAAAGAGCTCCTATCGAAGTAGTATTTGTTGCTATATACAAAATAAAATGTTTCTTGAGTTGAGGTGAAACCAAAACCGGGGGCTTTATCAAATATTCTTTTATCCTCACGAAAGCTTGTTCATGTTTAGTTGTCCATATGTACTTATTTTTTCCTCTTAGCAATGTAGCGAAGGCTTCTAGCTTCCCTGCTAAGTTTAACCTTCTCAAGTAATTCACTCTCCTGAGAAAGGCTTCCATTTCTTTCTTGTTTCTCGGGGAATGCAATTCTTGTACTGCTTTGATTTTACTTGGATCAATCCGAATTCCTCGTTGATGTACTAGAATACCCAGGAATTGTCCAGCTTGAACTCTGACCGCACATTTCAAACGTTTAGTTTCAAGTGATGTCTTCTCATTTGAAGGATAGATGCCCGAAGATCATCCCCATGTGAACTATTAGCTCTTGACTTCACCGCAATATCACAATATATGCTTCCACTGTTTTTTCAATCAGGGAGTCAAAGATAACATTCATAGCTCTCCAATAAGTAGCTCCAGCATTTTTTAATCCAAATGGCATCACAACCCATTCAAAGATGTCGATGGGGCATTTAAAAGCTATTTAGTCGACATCATCTTCAACTATAAAGATTTAGTTATACCTCGAGTAATCATCCATTAATGACATAATCACATTCGCTGCCGTTTTATCACTCAATTCATCGGCAGTTGGCATGGGGTACTCGTCTTTCGGGTTGCTTTGTTTAAGCCTCAAAACTATACACACTCAAATCTTACCATTTTTCTTTACCACAGGGACAATGCTCGAGATCCATTCAGTATATCGAGAGGTCCTTGTATACCCAGCTTGAAAAAGTGTTATTACTTCATCATATACTACTTTGCTCACTTCCCTAACCATACTTCGTGGAGCTTGTTGGATAACCTTCTCGAATTGGAAGTTTATATTCTGCTAAAATACTATCTAGTCCTGGCATTTCAATGTAAACCCAAGCAAAACAATCCTGAAATTCAAATAAAACTTCTCTAATATAAGCAGATAAATTCTCATCTAAAATGGCACTCATTTAAGTGAGCCTAAGGTTATTTTCTGAACAAAGATTAATGCTTCACAATGGATCAAATGGAGTTAAAAGAGTCTCTTGACTTTGACTATCGAGCTGCATTGATAAAATTTCTAAACATGACCTAGAATCGAAAGAAAACGACGGTGCGATGCAACACACTTTTTCAACACAACCCAAACAATCTAAGGGATGTGCTTCGTAGCGCACATTGACCACTTCTTCTTCTTCCTCTTTAATATTCATAAGTACCCTCTCGAAGGAGTCTATCGGACCCTAACTTCGCATCATCTGTTTCGTTTCGTGTTCCTCGCCAATTTGATTAGGACGATTCCCGACACGAGCTCCATCTCTCCAACTCTAATTCGAGCATGGGTAAGCACCATCTTCTTCAGGCATTCCTCGAGGCCTCTCACCCATCCAGATTATGGGGATTCCTTCCTCGAACACAAATTGACCTGTATCACTCTCGAGAACTTCATCCCCAGAGGTGTAAAACCACGAGCTCGAGCGGTCCATCATCGTCTTCACTTCCTCGTCCACTTGGGGGCACGAGCGGTTCGACCCTTGTGGTTAAACCTTTTCACTAGTGATAACGTCCAGGAACATGTGTAACCACATTGGACGAAATCAATTAGATTAGGAAATAAATCAAGAATTACTTCCTTGTACAGAAGGTTACACTTCTACAAAATCTTCTGACCATCTCTTACTTGTTGGGGATGAAATCAATCAATCTTTGATTGATTCTCCACGGTAACATGATAGACATAATGCTGCTGCAATATGGAAATATTTTTTGTGATTTATATGATCATTACGCCAACAGATTACATCCCTTGTCCTACAACAAGATACTTTCCATCTACAGCAGCACGACGTCTTGTAAACTACTAGCCTAATTTAGTTTCATTTGAATAGTTATAAATAGAAGAACTCGAAAGTGTATTAGCTTATCAAAGTAGAATAGTTGAGAAACGATTACATTCGGTTGATTTTGTTTTGAGTGTGTCGTTCGTGTTCTTGTGGCACAACGTGAGGAGCGTCAATTACATATGGTAGAATCGTTGGTGAAACTTCTGGGAGAGTGACATGGGGGCGCGATGGACTTGGGTTGGGTATTGTGACGTGCAGCGGGACCGGGGGGAGATTGCTGGCCATGGACGTGCCAACGTGTGATGGGCCGAAGTGAAGGCTAGTAACTCTGGGAGCACAAAAGGTAAGAAACTAACCTGGTTCGGTAACTACGTTCTATTATGGTTTTGTGCAGGAACTTCTACTCAGTGAGGGGCCGAGGGGATGTCGCCGCAAGTTGCTGTGCATTCTTGATGAGGAGCCAAGGAATTACTCGGTGAGAAGCCGAGGACAAGTCGCAGCGGGTTGCTGTGCATTCTTGGTGAGGACCCAAGGAATTACTCAAGGAGGACACCGTTCGAGGAGGAAATCAAGACTTGTAAGATTAGTTGGGTTTTGAAGCTTCTGTTGGGTTTTGAAGTCTTGAACAATTTGTAAGATTCGTTTTAAAACCCAACAGAAGCTTGTAGCTCGTTGAGGTTCTAGATTGTAATCGTCAATGTCTTGTTAGAAGCTTCGTACTTTTGTGGAACTTGAACTAATGGCGGACAATTAGTTTGTTCCAAAACCTCACATAGGAAATCATCTTATGTTTGATGGTAAAACTTTCTCATAGAGGAAAATCCGAATGAATGCCTTTGCTGTACGATTGATGATGAGTTGTGGTCCTACATAGAGGATGGTCCATTTTTCTTTCCAATCGATCAACAAAATGGTCCTAATGGTCATCCTATAAAGGAATATCTTAGGATAAAAAGACTTACAAATTCGACAAAGTATCTAATGTTTAGTGCTTTTTTCGAAAGTGAGTTTGTAAAAATATATACTTACACTATGGGCAAGGAGATATGGATAGGCTCGTCACCATGTACATTGGGACAAACCAAATAAAAGAAACTAAGATGAATATTTTAATTCATTAGTATGAAAACTTCACCATGAAAGTTGATGAAACGGTTGAACAAATATTCTAGAGACTAAACCTTCTAGTAGATTCCTTAGCGGATCTTCAGAAAAACTACATCAATGCTGAGTTAGTTTACGCACTCTTCCGAAATCTTAGGAAGCCAAGAAAACGACTATAGAGGAAGTGAAAGATCTCTCTACTCTTCTTCAAGATCAACTAATGAGTTATTTGATGGCTTATGAGACGGAAAGATGCATTCAACCCGACATGAAAAAGCACTTTGTTGCATTCCAAATACAGGAGGATCCAACAAAAGCTTCGGATGATGATGCAAAAGCGAATACAGATGATGAACTTGCTATGATTGCAACACATTTCTATGGCTCACGTCCAAACGACGCCTTAACAAAAATAAAGATGACGTAAAGGAAAAACATTCCAAGCATAATGATCCATGAAAGGTCACATGTTACGAATGTAAAAAGAATGGACATACCAAACCGAATTGCTCACTTCTCAAAGAAAAGGATAAACCTCCTAGTCCCAGTAAAGGAAAGAAAGCAATGATTGTTTGAGATGATATTGAGGATTCTGAGGATGAGCGATAGGAAGACTTATTGTGCTTGATCGTTCATATAGAACATGACAATGTTATAGAAGGTCAAGTGTGTCTCAAGACAGAAACCACAAAAAACGAATGGTATCTGGACAGTGGTTGTGCTAAATACATGACAGGTGATCCATCTATGTTTTCGAAATTGATCTTACAGGATGCTGGTTCTGTAGAGGCAATAGCAAAGGTTATGTCATAGGAACAGGAACTGTAGGAAGTCCTGATTCTATGGTTATCGAAGAGGTTCTGTTGGCTAAAGAACTTAAGCATAACATGTTGAGCATTAGCCAACTCTATGAAAAAGGTTATATGGTAACTTTTGATCAAATAAATGTTCTGGAATCCTTGATGATGAAGTTCGTTTCATTGGCAAACGAAAAAACGAATATTTATAAAATTTCATTGTAAAACTCCGCTCTATAGAATGTTGCCTCCTCTTTGTCAACGATGAAAGTCATCTTTAGCATAGAAGGTTGGGAATACCAACTTTCAGTTGCTATCCAAACTTTATAGAAAGGAATTGGTCAATGGTTTAAAACAAAGAACGAAGTTTCTACAATAGAACCTTTGGAACTTCTACACATGGATTTATTTGGTCCTACAAGAGTCCAAAACATGGGTAGAAGTAGATATTGTCTAGTTGTTGGCGATGACTACTTCAGGTATAAATGGGTTAAATTTCTAACTCATAAGAGCGATGCTTTTAAAGCATTCAAAAGCTTAGATAAATAGCTACATAAAGGAAGTAATTATTCTTTAAGAGCTACAAGGACGGATCATTGTATAGAGTTTGTAAACCGTGATTTCGCTACTTTTGTGATGAACATGGTATCGATCATAACTTTTCTGTATCATAAACTCCTAACAGAATGGAGTAGCTGAAATGAAGAATCAAACTCTGATAGACATGGCAAGGACCATCATTTATGAGAGTAATGTTCTATAGAACCTTTGGGCAGAAGCTGTAGATACAGCTTGCTATATCTCTAACAGGATACTGTTAAAACCAATGCTAGAGAAAACTCCATATCATCAATATAGGAGGAGAAAGCTAAACATATCCTATTTTTATGTCTTTAGGAGTCCATGTTTTATCTTAAAACCCTTCAAGGATAACTTACGAAATTTCGAAGCTAGATCGGATGAAGGCATCTTTTTAGGATACTCGCTGACTAGCAAAGGTTATGATGTCCTTAATATAAGGGCATATACCATAGAGGAGTCCATTAATGTAAGAATTAATGATTCTCCTCAAGATTCTAAAAGTTCTATAGAAAGTATAGTGCCTATAGAACTTACATAAGTCTTTGTAAAACATACA
Source organism: Melastoma dodecandrum (assembly GCA_029817715.1). NCBI lineage: Eukaryota > Viridiplantae > Streptophyta > Magnoliopsida > Myrtales > Melastomataceae > Melastoma > Melastoma dodecandrum. The sequence continues at coordinate 8,507,399 of JARUPY010000397.1, read as the reverse complement.
ACTTCTCTTGAAGAAGAAACATAGGGTAATGTACCTTCTGTTCAGAATTCTCAAACAGAATCTGAACAACCAGATGATATTTCTAATGGGGCATCGTCATCTATTCAGAATAATCAACAGACAGAATATAGAGTGGCATCTATATATCAGAAACATCATCCTATAGATCAAATCATAGGAGACATCGATAGAGGTATTCAGACTAGATGCTCTGTTAATGACTGCTGTGAACACTATGCGTTTCTATCACAAAAGGAACCAGATGGGATTGATGATGCTCTCAGTGATCCAGCTTGGATTATTGTTATGCAAAAGGAGCTCAATCAATTTAAAAGGAATAAAGTGTGGACACTCGTTCCTAAACCTGATTCTATTATATGAACAAAATGGATCTTTAGAAACAAGCTAGACGAGTTGGGTGTTATAGTAAAAAATAAAGCATGATTAATAGCTAAATGTTACTCTCTGATGCGGGGACGGGGTCGGATGATACGGTTCCTCAAGGACAGAATGAACCACGATGGCGAATGGAAGCTAGAGAGGGTGAACAACAAGAAATAAAAGATAGTGACGCGCCAACCTTCGGATATAAGTCAAGCCACCACCGTAGAATGGACGTGTCCTACCCGGACCACGTACAGATATAGCCACATCACAACAATATTTGGACTCGGGGTTGAACGACACCACAACCGGATATGGTGGAGTTGTGGTTGTATCCGTACGCCGTCCGGCCAGGGCATGTCCATTCTTCCACGGTGATTTGGCACGTCATTATCCTTTATTTTCCTATTGTTCACCCTCTCTAGTTTTCATTCGCATTTATGGTTCATTCAGTCCTTAAGGAACCGAACCATCACACCACGTCCCTTTGTCAGTTGGTATCAGAGTGCAAGGTTGTCATGGCGAACTAATTCCATCAAGGAATGACGTTGGAAGAAGCTCGTTCAGCCCGCCTTGAGCAGGAAGTTGAGGAGTTGAGGTACCAAGTGATGCGAGTGTGATCGGTCGGGAATAACTTGGGAGGAGCACTCGAGACGTAAAATACCTTCACGGTGCTTAAGCGCTCGTGCTGAGTTTTCAACTCGAGAATACATGAGTCGTCTCTAGATTTTCTAACTCGAGAGCGTGCAAGGCCGGGCTTTCAGGAAATCTCGAGCGATGGGCGAAGGAAGCTGAAGCGAAGAGAAACCCAAGAGGCAGTTACGGTCTGTCGGCTTAGATCTGATAACTTGCAGTCCAAGGGTCACGCCTGCTCTACTACCATGCCCACCAGCTTTTAAGATCTTATCGGGGGAAAATAATATGTGTCCCTTTCTTATCTTCTATTGTTACTTTCCCTACCTTTTGTTTTGTTTTCCTCATTGTCTTTCCTTGGGCAGATTATATAAGCCCTTGCATTGTAATCCAAATAAGACAGCTTATCTTGAATTCGGAAATTTACCCCCAAAAACTTCTTGAGTCTCTCTTTCACTTATCACTCAGTGGATTTCATGTATGGCGAGATTACAAGAACGTTCATTACACCGATGGTGCATAGCTGTATTTGGTCGTGGTGTCGTTCAATCCCGAGTCCAAATACGGTGGTTCTGTTGATGTATCCGTACGCGATCTGGGCAAGGCACGTCCATTCTTCGGTGGTGGCTTAAGCTTGTATCCGAAGGCTGATGCGTCGTTATACTTTACTTTCCAGTTTATCATCCACACCTGTCATCATTCGCCATCTTGGTTCGTTTGTAGTTGACCAACCGAACCGTCCCACTCCAACCCGCATCAATTGGTATCCGAGCGCAAGGTTGTCATGGCGAACCGATTTCGTCGTAGTATGACGTTGGAAGAAGCTCGTTTAGCCCGTCTGAGCAGGAAGTTGAGGAGTTGAAGCACCAAGTGCAGCAGCTTCTTAGAGAGAGAAGAAATCCGAGAGAGCGTTCCCCATAATCCGTCGAAGCAGAGGAGGAACTCAACCCTTTTGTGGATGACTTAAGTGACGATGAGCGTTCGAGGAGGAGTCACAGGAAGCGACAACCCACTCGACCTGTTAATATCCATGTGGACATCTTGGAGTTTGCAGGAAAGCTAGATCCGGAAGAGTTCGTTGACTAGCTTCAGTCGATTAAGCGAATATTTAAGTATGAGGAAATCCCAAAATCGACAAGTGAAGGTAGCAGCTTTACGACTCCCTAAATATGCGAGTATATGGTGCGAGAACCTTAACCTTCAGCGTCGAAGAGAAGGAAATGAGAAGATTCGCTCATGGGAAAAGATTGAGCGAGCAATGAGGAAGCGATTTCTTCCTGAGCGATACAGGCAAAACCTATTCCTCAAGCTGAACTCGTTACAACAGACATCGAGTGTAGCGGAGTATACTCACGAGTTCGAGAAGTTAATGATACGGAGCGATTTATCTTATCCTTCAGAGAAGACTATCGCTAGGTATCTAAGAGGATTGAAACAACACGTCACCAATGCAGTGGAACTTCAACCCTATTGGAGTTTGTCGGACGTTTGTAATCTTGCCCACAAAGTCGAGAAGCAACAAGCTAGGAGAACGCTTGCGAGACCAGCTATGAGGAGCACTCCTTTCAGGAAAGGGAGTTCGTCCTCGAGAACCATCTCGAGTTCGTCCTCGAGAAATACATTCACGAGTAATACCAAGGAACAGGCCAAGGCTGAAGTTCAGCCACTCCCAAAAACGGAAGTCTTGTAGAAGTGTTTTAAATGCCAAGGAGTTGGACACATGGCGGCAGATATATCCTAATCGACGGACGATAACTATCATGGAGAATCCAGACGAAGAGGAGATGGAAGAACATCTAGGCGAACCTATTTGGGACGTCGAAGAAGAGTATGTTGAGGAACCTGATGAGGGAGAGCTCTTAGTCATTCGAAAGGCTCTCAATACAAATGTTGTGGCCGAAGAAATTGACCGGAGCGAGAAAATCTTTCAACCACGTTGCATCATACAGGGGAAAGTTTGTCAAGTGATAGTCGACAGTGGGAGTTGCCCTAATGTGGCTTTTACCACCATGGTCATGGTCGAGAAGTTGAAGTTATCGACCAAGCCGCATCCTCGACCATACAAGCTTCAGTGGTTGAGCAAGGAGGGTGACGTGAGAGTCGTAAAGAAAGTTCTGGTATCGCCGAGTATTGGCAAGAACTACCACGATACCGTCATGTGCGATGTCGTACCTATGGATGCTTGTCACTTACTGTTGGGGAGACCATGGCAGTTCGACCGGCGCGTGGTACATGATGGCTTCAAGAATAGTTACTCCATCATTCTTGACCAGAAGAAGATCCCTTTTCTACCCCTACCGACGACGACTGCGAGACCGTCAAGAGTCCAGCTCAACGCGATTGAAGTTGACCCAGGCAATTCACGGCGAAAGGAGGATCTTCATGTTGATGTTGTTTGAGGAAGGAGAAGAATATGCTTCAGCCATACCTCCACAGATTTGAAAGCTCCTTCTGGAATTTGCGGACGTATTTCTAGAGGATATGCCAGGAAGACTTCTTCCTTTGAGGAATATTCAGCACCAAATCGATCTCATCCCCGAAGTATCGTTGCCTAATCGTCCCGCTTATAGATGCAACCCAAATGAGGCAAGAGCTGCAACGTCAGGTTGAAGAGCTCATTGAACGTAGTTTTGTTCAGGAGAGTCTTAGCCCATGTTCTGTCCCAGCAATTCTCATTCCCAAGAAGGATGGCTCGTGGAGAATGTGCGACGACAGCCGAGCGATCAATCGAATCACTATCAAGTACAAGTTTCCTATTCCTCGACTTGATGATATGCTTGATGAATTGTATGGACCGACTGTGTTTTCAAAGGTAGACTTGAGGAGCGGTTACCTTCAGATCTGAATGAGAGAAGGAGACAAATAAAAAATAACGTTCAAGACTAAGTTTGGTCTCGAGTGGATGGTCATGCCATTCGAACTTCCAGCACCTTCATGCGACTGATATCAAGTATTTCGTCCGTTCATTGAAAATTTTGTTGTCGTTTATTTCGATGACGTTCTTGTGTATAGTTGCAGCAAAAAGGAGCACTTAGATCATCTCCGACAATTGCTCGAGAAGCTGAGAGAGTAGCGATTATATGGAAACAGTAAGAAATGTGAGTTCATGACATCGAGCTTAGTCTTTATGGGCTATGTTGTGTCGGGAGAAGGCATTCGAGTTGATAATAACAAGGTCCAAGCTATTCGGGATTGGCTTACACCCAAATCAACTCACGACGTGCGGAGTTTCCATGGGCTTGCTTCATTTTATCGGAGATTCATCAAGGATTTCCGCACTATTACGGCCCCTATGACTGAGTGCTTGAAAAAAACTTCAGGTGGTCGACAGCAACTCAGTTGATCGTCGAATAATTCAAGCACCACTTGAACGAAGCATTTATGTTAGCCCTTGCCGATTTCGAGAAGGTATTTGAAGTTGAGTGTGATGCTTCTAAAAATGGGCATTGGTGGTGTGCTTTTATAGGAGGCACGACCAATCACTTACTTCAATAAGAAGTTGGGTGATGCTCGACTAAACTACCCGACCTACGACTAAGAGTTCTACTCGATTATTCGAGCCTTGGAGTCGTGGAGTCACTACTTACTAATCATGAAGCATTTAAGTACATCAATGGACAGATGAAACTCAATCGGAGACATGCGAAGTGGGTAGAGTTTGTTCAATACTTCACGCTCGCATTGAAGAATAAATCGGGTGTGAAGAACATCGTAGCGGATGCTTTATCGTGGTTCGAGATGCTAAAGGAGTTGTACTCAACAGACATTGATTTTGGAGAAGTATACAAAGCGTGCGTAGAGACAGCCTAGGATCTGTACAATCTGGTGGACGGATTTCTATTTAGAGGAGTTAAGTTGTGCATCACGCGAAGTTCCATTCGAGAGCATCTTATTCGAGAGGTACACGGTGGAGGGCTCGTTAGTCACCTAGGCGTTGGGAAAATCCTCGAGATGCTTCATGAGCATTTCTACTAGCCTCGAATGGATAAGGACATACACAAGTTGATCCGACGTTGCACAACCTGTCAACGTGCAAAGAGTCACGTCCAGCCCCAAGGTCTCTACACACCATTGCCTGTAGCTGAACGTCCATGGGAGCATGTGAGCATGGATTTCGTCCTTGGACTGCCCGAACACAAGGCAGAAGGACTCGATCATGGTTGTTATGGATTGCTTCACAAAGATTGCTCACTTTATCGCTTGCGGGAAGACAGATGATGCTTCTCACGTAGCAGATCCTTATTTCCGAGATATCGTTCGTCTGCATGGGGTCCCAATGTCGATAGTGTCGGACCGGGATGCCAAGTTCTTGAGCTACTCTTGGAAGACACTTTGGCACAAACTCGGAACAAAGCTGTTGTTCAGCACCATTTGCCATCCGCAGACAGATGGGCAAACTCAGGTCATGAACAGGACTCTGGGAAGCTTACTTCGAGCTACGGTGATGAAGAATTAAAAGGATTAGGATATCAAGCTCGCGCAAGCCGAGTTCGCCTATAATCGAACCCCTCATTCGACAACTCGAGCTACACCATTCAAAGTGGTGTAAGTGTCAACTCGAGGATTCCCGTCGAAGGCGAATCGTGGACGAAGGGACAAGTTATTCCAACCAAGGGATCTTGTCTGGGTTCACTTGCGGAAGGAGAGGTTTCCAACAGAAGGAAGAACAAGCTCATGCCCAGGATTGATGGTCCTTTCTGGGTCGTCGAGATGATCAATAACAACGCTTATAGGATCGACTTACCTGGGGAATATGGAGTGTCGGCAACATTCAACGTCCACGATCTCGCATCATATGAGGATGATGAAGAGCCCCTTGATTTGAGGACAAATCTTCTTCAGCAAAAGTAGGATGATGCGAGTGTAATTGAGCAAAGCCAAGTCGAGACCAACTTGAGAGGAGCACTCGAGACTGAAAGTACCTTCACGGTGCTTAAGCGCTCGAGTTGAGTCGTTAACTCTAGAAGATAGGAATCGTCTCGAGATCTACTCCAACTCGAGACCCGGGAACTCGAGAACGCGCAAGGCCGAGCTTTGGGGATCTCAAGTGATGGGCGAAGAAAGCTGAAGCGACGAGAAACCCAAGAGGCGGTTATGGTCTAACGGCTTAGATCTAACAACTTGCAGTCCAAGGGTCGTGCCTGCTCCACTACCATGCCCACCAGCATTTAAGATCTTGTGGGGGGAAAATAATATGTCTCCCTTTCTTATCTTTTGCTATTACTTTTCGTACTTTTTGTTTTGTTTTCCTTATTGTCTTTCCTTGGGCAACTTATATAAGCCCTTGCATTATAACCCAGAAAAGACATCTTATCTTGAATTCAAAAATTTTCTCCCATAAACTCTTTGAGTCTCTCTTTCCCTTATCACTAGACAGATTTCGTGTGTGGCGAGATTACCCGAACGTTCATGACACCGGTGATGCGTAGTTGTATCCGGTCATAGTGTCGTTCAACCTCCAGTTCAAATACGGTGGTGTTGTTGTTGTATTCGTCGCAGTCCAGGCAGGCCACGTCTATTCTTCAGTGGTGGCTTAGCTTGTATCCGAAGGTTGACGCGTCGTGATCCTTTACTTTCTAGTTTATCACCCTCACCTGTCATCGTTCGCCGTCTTGGTTCGTTTGTAGTTGACCAACAGAATCGTCCCACCCCGACCAGCATCACCAAGTGCAGCAGCTTCTTGGAGAGAGGAGAAATCATGGACAGCGTTCTCCACAACCCGTCGAAACAGAGGAGGAACACAACCCCTTTGTGGATGACATGAGTGACGAAGAGTACTCGAGGAGGAATCACATGGAGCGTCAACCCACTCGACCTGTTAATATCAGAGTGGATACCCCAAAGTTTGAAGGAAAGTAAGATCCGGAAGAGTTCATAGATTGGCTTCAGTCGATTGAGGGAATACTTGAGTATGAGGGAATATCGGAGGATTGACAAGTGAAGGTAGCAACCTTACGACTTCATAAGTACGTGAGTCTATGGTGGGAGAACCCTAACCTTCAGTGTCAATGGAAGCGAAAGAGAAGATTCGTTCAAGGGAAAAGATGAAGCGAGAGATGAGAAAACGATTTCTCCCTCAACGATATCAACAAGACTTATTCGTTAAGCTGAACTCGTTACAACAAACCTCGAGTGTGACGAAGTACACTCACGAGTTCGAGAAGTTGATGATACAGAGCGATTTGACTAACCTTTAGAACAGACCATCCCTAGGTACCTAAGAGGACTGAAATAACACGTCGCCGACGCAGTGGAGCTTCAGCCTTATTGGAGTTTCTCTGACATTTGCAATCTTGCCCACCAATGTTGAGAAACAACAAGCGATGAGTGCGAGTTCGAGAGCGACTATGAGGACGACGCCTTTCAACAAAGGGAGTGCGTCTACGAGAGTCAACCCGTCGATGGACAAGAGAAAAGCGAAGGTGGACCTTCGTTCCCCACCCATCAACGTTAGAGCGAAGAAGTGTTTTAAATGCTTGGGAATTGGACACATGGCGGCAGAGTGTCCTAATAGTCAAACGATAAATATCATGGAGAATCTTGGTGAAGAGGAGATGGAAGAGCAACTAGGCGACCCTATTTGGGACGTCGAAGAAGAGTATGTTGAGCAGTTTGATGGGGGAGAGCTCTTGGTCATTCGAAAGGGTCTCAATGCAAATTTTGTGGCCGAAGAAGTCGACCAGCACGAGAAAATCTTTCAAACACGTTGCACCCTACAAGGGAAAGTTTGTCAGGTGATAGTCGACAGTGGGAGTTGCACGAATGTGGCTTCTACCACCATGGTCGAAAAGTTGAAGTCATTAACCAGCCGCATCCTCGACCATACAAACTTAAGTGGTTGAGTAAAGAGAGTGACATGAGAGTCACAAAGGAAGTTCTGGTGTCGCTGAGTATTGCCAAAAACTACCAGGATACCGTTACGTGTGATGTCGTACCAGTGGACGCTTGTCACTTGAAGTTGGTGCGACCATGGCAGTTCGACCAGTGCGCAGTACATGATGGGTTCAAGATACATACTCCACCATTCTTGACCAGAAGAAGATCACCCTTTTGTCCCTGTCGACGATGACTGCGTGGATGCCAATCGAGACGGAATCCAGTCCGACACGAGTTGAGTTAAGCCAGGCAATTCACAGCAAAAGAAGGATTTAGATGCTGATGTTGTTCGAGGAAGAAGAAGAACATTCTTTTACAATACCTCCACAGTTCAAAAGCTCCTTCTGGAGTTTGCGGACGAGTTTCTAGAGGAAATGCCCATGGACTTTCACCTTTGAGAGATATTTCGCATCAAATCGACCTCTTCCCCGGAGTGTCGTTGCCCAACCGTCCCGCTTATCGATGCAATCCGGACGAAGCGAAAGAGCGTGTTGTGTCGGGAAAAGGCATTCGAGACGGGGTGATACCCGCTTATCGATGCAACCTGGTAGTGATAGCGTCGCTCTGATACCGACGCGGGGACAGGGTTGGATGGTTCGGTTCCTCAAGGACAAACTGAACCACGATGGAAAATGGAAACTAGAGAGAGTGAACAACAAGAAAATAAAGGATAATGATGTGTCAACCTTTGGATACAAGCCAAGCAACCGCCGAAGAATAGATGTGCCCTACTCGGACCGCCTACGGATACAGCCACAGCACCACCGTTTTCGAACTCGGGGTTGAACGACACCACGCTAGGATATAGCGACGCACCACCGGTGTAATGAACACTCGGGTAAACTCGCTGCACACGGAATCCACCGAGTGATAAGAGTAAGAGAGACTCAGAGTGTTCTAGGCTTTAATTCTAAATTCAAGATTGTCTGCTAAGAATTACATAGCAAGGCTTATATAGGACGCTCCAAAGAAATGAGAAAAGAAACAAACTTAAAGATAAAGAAAATAACTGAGACAATAAAGAAGGGCAAAATGTATTACTTTCTGAAGACTAGGTCTGGAAAGATAATAGAGTAGGTTGGTGGAGTAGGGCGACTCTTGGGCTGCAAGTTGTCAGACTTGAACCTGTCAAATCATAGCCACCCCTTGGACTTCTCGTCGCTCACTTCACATCGATTAGCTTCCTTTCAATCTCCTAGACCCCTCTTGCCTGTCAGCGTCACTCATTCGTTTGTCGCGCAATTCGTCCACTCCAGCAGCGTGAGACCAGTTTGTCGCCCGGTCGATGAAAATAAGACGATACTATCACTACCATTGTCGTTCAAGCCCATCTATCTCGCATCACTCTCAAGAAGAGGGAATCCACTACGACGAGACGTTTGCTCTTGTAGCACGTGTGGAAGCAATACGTCTATTATTAACCTATGCTTGCTATAACAACTTCAAGTTGTATCAAATAGATGTCAAAAATGAATTCCTTAATGAAGAGATTAAGGATGAGGTATATATTAATCAACCTCATGGATTTGATAATCCACAACACAAAAATCATGTCTATATGATCTCACAAGCTCTATACAGCTTAAAACAAGCTCATATAGCATGGTATGAGAAACTGAGCTCATTCTTGTTATAGAAGGTCCACAGTAGAGGCGGAGTAGATATTACAATATTCCTCAAAGAGAAAAACAATCATCGTATAGTTGTTCAAATTTATGTCGATGATATTATCTCTGGATCAACTGATAAGAGGCTCTGTAAAGACTTTTCAGAACTCATGACCAGTGAATTTGAAATAAGCATAATGGGAGAACTCATGTTCTTTCTCTGCTTACAGATTCAGCAGACTGCAGAAGGTACCTTTCTTCATCAGGAGAAATATACCAAGCAACTGTTGAAAAAGTTTGAGTTAGAAAACTCAACCCAGGTCTACTCTTATGGCTACTAATGCCAAGATAGATTAGGATGAAAAAGAAAAAGAAGTAGAAGTAGACAATAAGCTATACAGAAGTGTGACATGTTCTCTTCTATATCTTCCTGTTTTTAGACCTGATATATTGTTCAGTGATTATCTCGTCAATATATTCCAAACAGCACCTAAAGAGTCTCGTTTGACTGCTATCAAGAGAATCTTTAGATACCTTCAAGGTACTGTAAATCTTGGCTTATGGTATTCTAAGATATCATATTTCGAACTAATCGAATATTCAGACGCCGACTTTATAGGATGTAAGGTTGACATAAAGAATACTAGTAGTACTTGCTAGCTCATGGGAAACATGTTGATTACATGGTTTTCCAATAAGCAAACCTCTGTTGCTTTGTCAATAGCAAAACCTCATATAGCTGCGGCTAGTTGTTGTGCTCATCTTCTATGAATGAACAACTTGAAGATTATTTTCTACAGTTTGCTAGCATTCCGGTCAACTGTAATAATACTAGTGCGATCAACTTAACTCGCAATCCAGCATATCACTCATGATCAAAGCATATTGAACTTAGAAATCACTTATTGAGAGATAATGTGCAGCAAGGTTCTATTGCTGTAGAATACGTAAACACATAATATCAGCTTAATGACATTTTCTCCAAACCTCTTGATAGAAAATTTTTTCTTTTTCTGGAATGAGTTGGGAAATTTTCACCATTTTATTTCTCTAAGTTCTCAACTAGAGGATAGGAAAATGGAGTAGCTTCTGCACTTCATAGAGTTTTAGCAATGTTAAACAGAGATCTAACCTTTTGTAACATTCCAAATTCAAATTTGAATTCGGATTAAACCTCCAAAATAATTTTAAAAGGTTCAAAATAGGAAATTAGATTTCTTAAATATCTTTCCTCAGAGTATTTACTCAGAATAAGTATCTTATTTATGGATTACTGTTATCTTCTACATAAACTAGTTTTATAGGGTCATACCTTCTGTAGAACGTTACTTTTGAGATACTTTTTGAAGTTAACGATTCCATATTAAAAATAATGTCAAAGATTTAATTATGACTAAATTTCCTTGAATGCGCAAATAGAAGGATAACCGTGCAGATATAGAAAATTGACCGATGAGTTACAGGATGTGATGTTATACTACTATTGTTCTCCACGTCCGTTTAAACTTGAACCTCTAAGGTTTTGAAAGTTGTCAAAAATCATTTCATTGGACTGATTGATGATGTATACGACACATCATTTCGAGTTTTCTACCATAACATCTGTAACAAACAAAAACCTCAAAAAGATTTTGTCCTTATAGGAGGTGAAGTCTTCCGCTGTTGGGGATTCTATAAAAAAGTTTAAAAGTGACCCTTTAGGCATTAAAAATAATTCATACCTCACACAGTCTTAATCTTTGGGCCAACAAATGTGTTTAAGATTTTTTTTATTTATTCTATCCTATTATTAATGTGTGTGGTTGTCTGATCAACAATTAGTATTGATTCTTTGCGTATCTGAACTCGGGACTAGAATTTTAGGTTTAGAAGAATGATAAAATAACATAAGTTAACATCGATGAATCAAGTTAATTTAACGAGTTCTATATGAATATATGTACTTGCGTTAGGTAGTCGGGTTAAGATTGGAATTTAATGAACTTGATTCAATATTAATTATCACAAAAATATAGGGGGTTCGGCTGGACAGGTTTTTCTCTTGTGTAGGTCAGAAGATGCATTAGAGTAGCCGAGAATCATAGGTTAATAAACATGTTTCGGACAATTTAATGATAAGAGTGGGTTGATTGATCTTGTGACATATCGGAGAAGTTGTGATCCTAAGTTTTTCTCCTTTGATTAATTCTCATATTTTTTACTATTTAGTTCCTTCCCAATTTACTTTTTCCGAATTCTCGTTTTACTTAAATTGACTCCATCGTGGTTGATTATCATTAATCGAAAGAATTTTTTGAATATAATTCTCCGTGGGATTTTTACTCAATACTCGATTACTTTATATGACCGTACACTTTTGGGATTTATACCATCGAACACGTCCAACATTCTTCGCTTGGAATATGACCAACCGACCTTCGGAGGAATCAAGTCAGACCCAGCAACACATCGATCAAGAGAGAGTCAAATTTGTGGAAAATAACCGGCTCGAACGAGATGCAAAACCGAAGAGAGAAGTATTCATCCGAAACCAATTCGGAAGACAATAGGGAATAGTAAAAATTGAGGGCCATCCTCACTGAAGGAGAAACCTACTTTTGAGTTGGAGTAAGGGTGTGGGAGTCGTCGAGCAAATGATTCTTTATTCTTACCTAAATCTTGTTTGGAATTCCCTTTTCGCAATTTCAATCTTTCAATTAGTTGTCTAGCATAACTAGCAATAGGTAGTTTCGGTCTCCATTGACCTTTTCAGACTCTTCCCTTTTCCATCGTGTGACATCTTGTTCATCATTTAACTTATCTCAGGAGCAAAGCAAGGTATTTTCTCCCTTCAAGATTATTTATTTGTGCTAACATAGTTAAATGAATTTAAAAAAAAAATCATTTATCTTGAATAATTTACAAAGGAACGTGCACTCTAAGAAAAACTCCAATCTTGAAAGTATTTTCGAACAAAGATGATTTTATTCCTTCATCGAACATTAATTTTAAAAATAATAGGAAACTCAATTCGAATTTATGAAAATTTGATGAATTTTATTGAAACAAAAGTTAAAATTTGGGTTATCATATAGTATGTTCCAAACGGTTTATTTTATCGGAAAATGCAAAAATTTAATTACTGAAAAGAAGCTAACAATAAGAGAACCCGGGATGAAAAATATCATGCTTCCATAGTACCGTGAGGCACATGACAAATAAGGAAAATATCTGAGGCTTCTTCACCTACGCGTGACGTGGAAGCTACGATACGAGATATTTTCTCGGGAGATGTCGTCCTGCCACGTGGACTCCCCTCCTCCCCTCCGTCTTTTACCATCCAACCCCTCCCCTCCCCCTTCTATTTACTTATTTGCCATCCCTCCTCATTTACATCATTACTTTCAAATAACATTTTCCCTAAAACTGCCGCGACCCTCTCTCATCGCTGACCGTGGAGCTCACGCACTCCGCTATTGTACATCTACTTTTCACATTATTAGTATAAGTATAATTTAACATTACAAATGTCGTAATAATTAATGATGTTATAGTGTTATTGGTATTTTCACTTCTTCTATTATTAACCGATGCAATTAATTGATATATCTAATTCGGGTGCCTAACTTGCCCTTTCGTTGCTCACACTCTAAAGTCTATAGATGTGTAAACAAACATATACTAAAGTTTGGCTAAAAATACGTTTCCCGGAACGAACTAATTTTGTTTTTAGTAGAAGAGGAATGCAGGGCAAAATGGCAAATAAGGGGTGAGTGAGGAGGGTAATATCGTAAACACGGGGGCAACGTCCTACTTTCTTACATCACAATGATCACATTCCCCACTACCAAACCAGCCGAATGAAAGAAAAGAAAGCGGGGGGGAAGGCGAATGCACGACCAGGGAAGAGCAAAAGGGTGGAGAAAATTAAAAAAAAAAAATCTGACCCCCTTCCAATGGCGGCCAAAGAAGAGAGCAATCACCTCCCAACGAAGCGCCTCAAGTCCGTATCCCCTGTGTCTGACGATCCACTGTCAGGGGAAGACGAGGCAGTTGAGCTGGAGCTGCACCTGCCCCACCCAGCTTGGTCTTACCCCACCACCCCCGCATCCTTTGTTGTTTCCGACGCCTCCTCCCCTGGCCTTCCCATCGTCTACGTCAACGCCTCCTTCGAGCACTCCACCGGCTACAGGGCCGACGAGGTCCTCGGCCGCAACTGGTACTTCCTTCCGGCAGCTAGATGTCGTCCCCCGTTTCCTCATACTCGGGATTATGTCCCTTTGGATCTTTTGGTAAATTCTTTGAATTTGAGGCATGGTCAAGGGGTATTCGATTCGCCGCTTGCGGCTGTTTCCTTGTTCAAAGTTTAAGGGGATGGGCAGGATTCCGAATGCCTTTTAAGGAATCCCCTGCTTCGATTGGCATAGATAGGCAAAGTTCTCTTCCGAACCCTTAGCCTTCTGACTTTCATCTTATACAAATTAAGGACAGTTCTCCTCTTTTGTTGTGATTGAGAAGGCTTTGTAGCAATTCTAGAAGCCTTGGTTGCAAATTACTCGTTTTGCAGCCGGTCAGGAGATCTCTAAATTATTAGAAGGGAAAGAAAAGGACTGTCGGAAACTTTCATGAATTTCTTAAGAGGATGGATTACAAGAGCGTCTAATGGAAAAGCTGCAAAGGCAGCTTCCGAACTGCTAACCCGATTTGGTGAGAATTAATGGGGAAGTATATATTTGGATATTTCCTTTCTCTAACTGTTGACCTTTGTGTCGGTATGTTGGGTTTTCTTCACTTTGGTCCACAAGTATACACTTAGCCTGTAATTAATTATGCTGGATTAGCTATGTTTGTTTCCTCTGTTGACACTCTGTACGTTCTTGCTTCAGCCGGTTACTGCAATGTAGGAGTACTCTTTCCCAGAGAAGGCATCCTTCTGTGAATCTGGCAGTGGTCTCTGAAATCAGAAGATGTCTTGAGCTAGGTGTTGAATTTGATGGAGAGTTGCTCAACTTTAGGAAGGACGGAACTCCACTGGTGAATAGGTTGAAGCTAGTCCCGCTATATGATGATGATGGAAAGGTCACGCATGTAGTTGGTATTCAAATGTTTTCCGAAGCAAAGATCAATCTTAACTCCATGTCTTGTCCTGTTTTCAAGGAGACCAGTGAACAGGAGTGTGACGAGACGGGTTTCTACTGTCAGACAAATGAATCGCCACCACTGGGGCCACAGCATTATGAAGAGATGTCCGGGATTCTTCAACTTTCTGATGAGGTCTTAGCTCATAACATTTTATCTAAACTGACTCCTAGAGACATCGCAGCAGTAGGATCAGCCTGTAGGAGGATAAGGGATATAGCAAACACTGAGCACATGTGGAAGATGGTTTGTCAGAATGCATGGGGGAGAGACGTGTCAGGTAGGCTGAAACAGATGACAGGGAAGTTAGGCTGGGGACGTCTGGCTAGGGAAATGACAACTTTGGAGGCTGTTCGTTGGAAAAAATTGACTGTTGGAGGAGTGGTGATGCCTTTGCGTTGCAACTTTAGTGCCTGTGCTGCCGGAAACCGCCTTGTTTTGTTTGGAGGGGAAGGTGTCAACATGCAGCCAATGGACGACACCTTCGTCCTCAATCTCGATGCGGCTTCCCCTGAGTGGCGACGTCTCAGTGTGGAATCTTCTCCTCCAGGAAGATGGGGTCACACACTGTCCTGCTTGAATGGGTCGTGGTTGGTTGTGTTTGGAGGATGTGGCAAGCAAGGGTTGCTTAATGATGTTTTTGTGCTGGATTTGGATGCCAAGCAACCAACGTGGAGAGAAGTATCTGGAGGGACTCCCCCTCTTCCGAGGTCATGGCACAGTTCTTATACGGTGCAAGGCTCCAAACTAATAGTATCAGGCGGATGCACAGATGCAGGGGTCCTCCTAAGTGATATGTTTTTGTTGGACTTAAATGTTGAAAACCCAAAGTGGAAAGAGATTCCGACATCATGGTCTCCACCTTCCAGGTTGGGGCACTCAGTGTCCACATATGGGAAGACGAAGTTGCTGATGTTTGGTGGACTTGCGAAGCGTGGTCATTTGAGGTTGCGGTCTGGGGAGGCTTATGTTATGGATATCGAGAGTGCAAATGGCGATGGAGAGAGCCAGGCGCGATGGCGGCAGTTAGAATGCGGCGGGAGCAGCCCACCTCCCAGACTAGATCATGTTGCTGTGACCATGCCATGCGGGAGGGTGTTGGTATTTGGGGGATCGATTGTTGGTTTGCACTCTCCCTCTCAGCTCTTTCTGTTGGATCCCAAGGAAGAGAAACCCTCTTGGAGGATGCTCGATGTGCCAGGAGAAGCACCGCAGTTCGCCTGGGGAAAGAGCACGTGTGTAGTCGGGGGCACGAGGGTGCTTGTGCTTGGAGGTCAAACCAAGGAAGAATGGATCCTCAATGAACTGCATGAACTATGCTTGGCAAGCAGACAAGAACCTGATGCCTAATTGGTAGGTTATATTACTTGTAACCTGTATCAATCATTTTAGTGTTTGTCAGTTTGCCAAGATTTTGACCGACCCCATGTGTTGCGTGTGCTGTTCTCATGTCGCTGCGAACTTATCTTTCATGTCTAACCTCTGTTGAGTGCTTTGATATCCAAGCACAAGAAATTCGCCCAATGCATAGTCAGTTTCACGCAGTCTAAAAAATTAAGCCTTTTCCCTCGTTTTCACCCAACAAGCATAGAATATGTTACTTGCTTAGACTTTTCTTAAGGTTTGTACGTATAGTTTTAAAAACAATCGTAAAATAGGATTTTAATTTTCTAAATATCGTCTTCAAGGCATAATATCGTCCACATAAAGACAAAATTCGCAATCCCAGGCATTGCCCGACTACCATTGACACAAACCTCGTCTTGTCTTCTTTGTAAATTTAACGACAAAATCTCCCACCGGGCCATAAAAGCGACATTCCCATAATATCGCAAAACTCAAACCAAATTTCGCAATTGTTTTAAAAAAAACATATTTTCGTACAAAAACTGTAATGTTCTTGAACAAGCAAAGTTAGATAAGGCACCAATGTAAATATACCGACCCGTCATTTTTTGTTTGGAAGTAGAACTCTCTCTTTGTTTCCTTATTTTTTTCCAAAAAGGTTAGCGGTTTTAAGGCAACGAATTAATCTTTACAGGTCTTCGCTTTATGCTAAGAGAAGCCCGGAAAAATAAAAGAATGCAGAAAAACTTTCATCCCAGCAAGGACCTTTGGCTTCCCTCATTTCCAAGCCACCGCATCAATCTCGTCCCTGGCTGACTTGTACAATTCGAGCCTTTTCGCAATGGTAGCTCTCTTCTCCATGAGTGCTGGATCCTCATCCAACATTGCACCCAGTCGTTCCTTCTGCCAATATACCAAAGTATTTTGTGACTGAAAATTTACAGATAATTACAGAACCACATTTGTTTCTCAATCAATATTGGCAGTATGAGTAAACTATTACAGCAGAAACCCCTTTATTTTGAGAAGCTTCTGAGCGAAACCATCTATCAAGTCCCGCTCTCATATTGATAACAAAATCAGTTACCTTGGTATGCCTAGTTTGACATGAAAAACAGTTCTGACTTAGGGTTCTAGGAATTATAAAAGCCGAACAAAGCCATACGTATATGTCGATGATCGAGGAGGATTTTCTGAATCAAGTCAATCTCCCTGGCTCTAGAAGAAATGTGCCCCTCGAGGGTGAACCTGAACATGTCTAGGATCTTTGGGAGTGACTTGGTGCTTACTACAAACGATATCTATCACTACTAGTTCTTCTGATTCCATGCATAGACAGATTTCCCTTCATGACAGGCATGAGAAGGAAATAACTACATGAAAAGTGCATTGTGTTACCTCCCTTCTTCCAACTTGGGTATAGAAGTGATTCAGCAATGCTCTCTTGGCCTCTCGAACTTGGCAGTAAACAATGGCCTTGGGTATTGAATTCTTTAATGTATCACACACCATGGCAATATAAGCATTGACATTAGACCCTGAATGAAACACATTGACACCACTCCTTCAGTTTAACCTATCAAATTTTTATGCAGCAAGAAAGCAATATCACGAGACAAAATTCAACATACCAATTCTCCTAAAATGATTATCAGAATAGCGATCAGTATTTTGATTGCCTTGATTCGGTGTTTTCTCCGGCTCAAGATGAAGCTTCCTGAAAAACTCAACCGTCAAATAGCTAGACTCCATGTCAACAAGCCTGAGAACTGTTCTACGGCCTTCTTCACGGAATCTTTCCAATGCTTCTGTGGCAGCAGCAGCAATATCAGACTGGAGGGTTGGAAACCGCTTCAACTCCTGATAATACAGGAAAACGAAAAAAAAAAAACTCTTTAAGTTCACAAGGTTGCCACCAAATTCTAGTGGTGCCATGATCTGCAAATAAATAACCAATGCTTAAACATTTTTCAAAATTGCTTTTTTTTTTTTTTTTTTTTTTTTTTTTTTGGTGGTTTTCAATTTCATCACTTGCATTGGACACTTTTTGGCCTAGTCCAAGATGGGTGGTTATAGCTCTGAAGTAAAGAAAATGCACATTCCCTGCCACCAAAATGCCTAAACTAGAACAAGAACCCTAGCTTTTTCATATCCATACAAAGTCAAACAAATATTTAGGTGACGCTAGACTTTACCATATCATGATATTTCAAAACCAAGATCATTAACTAAACTTTAAAGATCACCTATCTTGCAAAAAAGGTCCATCAAATTACAAAACCCCTCATACAATTCCACCCAAACGAGCAATCAACAAGAAACCCACCCAGAATAGGCGACAACCATTTGAAGGGGATTAACATTCTAGTCTATCATTTCACGAGGTGACACACAATTAAGCAGGAGGAACAATTCAAAGGGTGTAGTCCTCATCCCATACAAGTGTGTTTATTACACATTATTATCTAAACCAAACCCAGTAATACATTATTAACCTCATCAATTATTAACTCCTCTGTAGAGGCTAGGGACTCTATCAATGTACTTCTTTGGCAGATACAACAGCATACCTCTGTCTCGGCAATAGATTTGCGGACAAGATCTTTCAAAACCAAGTGCACCTGTTCCCGTAGACATTGAAGTGATAAGAATTACAGAGAGGCATGGCAACAGGAAAGCAAATTGAGCAACTTTCAAACAAGTAAACTAAAAAATAAGCATTTTCAGAAAATGTTAAGCAATTGACAGTAGCAATTTCAGAAAATGTTAAGCAATTGACAGTAGCAATTTCAGAAAATGTTAAGCAATTGACTGTAGCAGCAGCAATATTGCTGAACTACATGTATATATCTTTCCTATCTGTAGCTTTTGAAGTCAAAATTAAACCTCATTTTGGGGATTTCACAATTATCAAATGTTTGTTGATCTCATCGATAAAACAGCAATAACATGTCAGAAAAACTGTTAATCCTGTTGCTGGTTACAACAGATGTGAAAACTAAAGAACTATCCTCACAAGTCAAGAAAATGAATAATTGTAGGGGTTCTAATTAATGAAGCTATCATATTATATTATGCTAACCAATTCCCAGCAAAAATTCAACAGTGCTGTAGCATTACGGCAATGTACTGGCAAAATACTGAAGTAGAAGTACAAGAAAGTATTAGAACGTTTCAGAGTGACCCTACCATAATTCAACATCAAAAGGACAATAACTACCAAGCAATATGCCAAAGAAAAAATAAGAGGTGCCGTCAGAAACTTACAGCATCAATAGATGCCTCTGCAGGACCTTTGAAGTAGCTGATGGATCCATCAATAAGTCTTCGATATCCTTGCTCCGGAGCAATCAAATGGGGCTGATAACCATCAGCCTCAGAAACAACCTTTTGCACATTCTTTAAGGATAAATGGCGGTCAAATGGAAGCTTTTTCAAAGCAGTTGGTAACTGGTTATCAAAGACTCCATATATCTTATCACCACCAGGCCGCCTACATAATAAATTATGAGGCCAGGAAATAAGTCAATCATAAGGGAAAGTTAAAAAATATCTCATTCAAAAGGAACGAAAATAATCAAATGCTTCTGTTTTATCCCCAATTCCATTTTTTTAAACACGAGCTTTTCGAACAATACTGAACTTTGAATGAAAGTAATCATTAAATGGAATTTACATAATTATTTGTAAATTTTTTCATTCTACATCAACTATCTCATTTCCCATCTAACCCCTCACCATATACAATGTGGAATGGCTTATTTTTTCCTTTTGTTTTATAAGCACAATGAAGAAAGTTTGTCTTCTAGAATTGATATTCCATGAAATAACCATTTCTTGAACTAAACAATTATTTCCTATTAAACTAGTCCCATAATTCCACTTAAAATATATTACTGTTAAAAACTAAACACAAGTGTTGAAATGACTACTCTAATGGAACAAATATAAACAGTTATTACAAAAATGAACGAACCAAACATTCACAATTCAAGAAATGATATGAATGTTACCTCTATATCATTTTTAAGAAAATGCACTAGATAATTGTTTATGGCACCTAAAACAGCATTTTCAGCCATACACAAGGACCAGATGTAATCCGCATTAAATATCTTTGCACAAATATATAAAATAATTTATACCCAAAATGCTGAGAACATCAAAATGGATGCCAATAAACAAAGCAATATCGAACTTAAGTATCTAAATCTCGCATATAATACTTAATAAAGTCCAGAAAATATTTTGCAATTTTGACAAAAACTCTTGGGGCCCCTCTAGAAGAACAAAAGCATTCGCATTTTCTCACAAGAAACAGGATATACACAAGCCATGCCTCTGACAATATTAGATGCATGACTCAACATTCTGACTCCCTCTTTTTAGTAGAGAAGAGTTCATGTCCAGTGATAGAAAAAGGGAGCATGAAGTTTGACTCTTTTATGATCCTTTCCTATGTTAAAGCTTATAAGACCACCTTTATCATATTTGTTGGAGGATTTAGACATTAGACAACTTTTTATGCAGATTTCAAGAAATTATAAAATGTTGAAATAGTACCCTCCATCTAGGTGTTCCTTGAATACACGTTCAAATGCACGGCAAAGTTCCAAAATTGTGTACAGTTGAGCCTGCACACATTAAAACATATAATTACCACAAATTCTAAAATAATTTTTGCCCAAAGAATGATTATGTCGAACAAAAAAAAACACTTACACCTGAATCAACAGCAATAGGTCTCCCAATGCGGTCTAGCTCTGCATTAAGCTCGTCAATTGTCTTATTAATCAAAGCTATAATGCTCGGAATACGCTGTCGAATGACAGTTTCCAAATGCTGTGAAAGGGAACCAAGGATTCTCAGTACTAAACAGCATGAAAGAGACATGCTTTTAAGAGCTTTAGGGAGATTATGCATGGAAGGTAACCTTAGACAATAGCTTTGCGAGATATTCGGAGCCCATTTTATGCGCCAAGTGTCCATACTCAGGGCTTGTTTCGAAGTATTCCCTCTCCTTTTGACGAGCTATAATCATATCAACGTTCTTGTTTATGTCAGCTTGAGATCGGTTCACAATTCCAACCCAGGGATGCTGCAATCTGTATGCCTTTCCTTCGAGAACCTAAAAACCTTACTAATAGCATCACATTTTAATCCAAATGAACTTTAGAAAGGAAAAATCAATCATTGCAGTGTCCATACATCTAAGGCATTAGTTCCTTTGTCCATCAGATCAAGTTTTGTTACCACACCAAATGTCCTCTCCCCTGGATGCACAGAGCACAATTTTGTTCATCAGTATCTTCCTTCATGAAGATCAGAACACAAAAAATAAAATGTTTAAATATTTGAAGCAATACCTGATGGATCAACTTCTCTTGCAAGCTTAATGGCATCTGAAGTAGCTATATCTTGGTTAGCTGGCGAGATAGCCAATATAATGCAGTTTGGCTGAGAAATAAGAAATATCAGAATAGGTAAACCATGAATGCAACATATACACAAAGCATGTATGTGACTTGGTGACAAGGCGCTGTCCTATCTTTAGGATTGAGGCTGCAAGCCCAGGCATGGTCTCGGATCTCATGATAACCCTCTCATTGCCCATCAATATAAGAAAGAAAAGGAAAAAAGAAATATAGAAACATCTGGACAAAGCATGTATATAACATATGGACAAAGTGCAGTTCTATCCCAGTATCAAGCTTAGAAGGCAGCTGCATAAATTTAGTTCTTTTATCTCAATCTAAAGCGAGAAAATTCAACTGATTAAAAAGGTATAAAAGTAACTGTTATCTTAAAGAGGGCATACACGTCCTTGTCCTAACTTTGCTAGATTCATAATGTATCATCACTTTCCAGCAGAGTTATTATACATGCTTGAGCTGTGTATATTAATTACAGTCTTTAAGAAGTGCCAAACTCTCTTTAAAGCAAAACTGCAAACAGATTGCAGATGGAGCTTCCTCCCAAGATGGTTCTTCCCTAATACATGTTTTCTATTGCTTATGCAAGCCTTTGTACAATGGCAAGCACCAAAGTAACTCCTCGCAATGACCTACTGGTCACAGGTTTGACAGGTGGAATAGTTGCTTTACAGATATTAAATATTTATAGGTTTTGTGTACGTATATGTCCCCTCCTTTAGCCTGCACATAACAGGATTTTTGTCCCCAATGGCTCTCCCTCGCTTAAGCAAATTGCGACCTACTGCTACTGCATTCCCACCCCAAATCATGATATGCCTCTCACTAAAATTTTCTCTCTCTAAAATCCTCCCCACCAAAAAACACAATGGCAACAAACACCCCACAATCAGTAAACACGGAACCACCCCAAACCATCACCATACATCCACCAAAGCTCCACCCAAACCAACAGCCTACCCCTATTATCCCCCAACCCACTGTCAGCCGGTTTTCGTACAAGGATGCTCTTCTAAACCAAAGGAATACTGAAGGCCAAGGGATAGATCAGCCAGCAATCAAGCAGACATTAACCACCTGCACTCTGGAGAAAGACACACACAGTCACATTCACCAAGGAAGAACTCGCACACCAGTATGAGAAGTGGAAGAATGCAGTAATAGTTAAGCCGTTGGGAGTGATCATCGACCCAGAGCCACTTATGCAGAAGCTAAGGAAGCTTTGGAATAAATGCTTTGCTTTCACCTCTCACCCTCTAGGATCAGGTTATCTGCTGGTGAGACTTTTTGATGCTAAGGGCATGGATTTCGTTCTTCACGCAGGGACATGGTTCTACAACGGCATCCTAATCACAGTAAAGAAATGGAAACCCATGTTTAACCCCAAGAACGCAAAGCTAGGTCACACTATGGGATGGATTAGACTCCCTAATCTGCTAGTGGAATTCTACAGTAAGGTTAGTCTCTCGAAAATTGGAGAGGCGATAGGGAAACCAGCCAAGATTGATGGCAAAACCTACGACCTTGAAAAGTTAAACCTAGCTCGATTATGCATTCAGATCAACCTGGATAATCCACTACTGAAGACTCTGAAGCTAAAGCTCATGTCAGGCACCCCGATCGATCAACCAGTTCAATATGAAGGTTAAAATTCATCTGCCCAGAATGCAACAGGTTCACCATTGGCCAACACAATTGTGCAAATCCAATGAAGATCAACCCGGCCGACCAGAAGTCCATGCCGGCGGAGCTCAACTCACAGTCAGGGCAAAAGAGAAAAGGCTATTCAAATTTTCAAAAAAATCGCACATCACGTAAAAGGAAACTATGGGAAGAGAAGAAACTGCACCGGAGATCAGAGATAGACAAGGGCCAGGTCAGTACGCATTCCCATATAAAACCCAGTATCAAACAGAACAGCAGCAGAAGACTACACTTGGAAAGAGAATGCAGCAAAATATTACACCAAAAAGTTCAAGGAGCACTAAGTGGACTGTCTTGGAGACTGCACACGGAACAAAACTCTCAATGGGGACAAGTCATCATCAACAAATATGGCAAGCAACTTGAAAAAAGAAAGCAAGGTTCCTGCATCTTAAAAGCAATAAAGGTAGGTGAAGAATTACTCAGACAAGGAATAAGGATGAAGGTCCAGAGAGGTGCTCA
This sequence comes from Melastoma dodecandrum, assembly GCA_029817715.1. Lineage (NCBI taxonomy): Eukaryota > Viridiplantae > Streptophyta > Magnoliopsida > Myrtales > Melastomataceae > Melastoma > Melastoma dodecandrum. Next base: position 8,483,836 of record JARUPY010000397.1, on the reverse strand, counting down.
GACTAGATTCTGGCTTGATGACTGGTTAGGGTGTGGAAGTCTAAAGAACAAATTCATTAGACCCCTTAACAAAGTGGATCTTTCTAAGCAGAAGAAGCTAAAGTGAAGTGGATCTAAAAATTATCAATCCTTCCTAAGCAGAAGGTTATTTTATGGCTAAGCTGGTTCGAAAGACTGCCCACAAGAGACACGCTCCACACCAGGAATATAACACAAGAAAAACTATGCACGGTCTGTGAATGGGAAATTGAGACCACCCTCCATATACTAAGAGACCGCCCTATCTCTCAGATCACTTGGGGCTTATTCCAGCATCCGAAATCATTAGAGGAAACAAACACAGCAACTACAACACAGCAGTGGCTACAAGGAAATCTCAACACGAGAAAATCCAGAACAACTACATACAGAGGCATATAGTGGCCTATCTTATTCACCTCAGTAACATGGCACCTCTGGAAACAGAGGAACAACAATGTTTTTAGAGAGGACGTCAGCTCTAGAGATCCCTATTCACAAATAATGGAAAATGCAGCAGAACATCAAGCTCTATTAGGAGGGAGCAAAACAAGAATCCAGCGAACAGGTATCATCCAAATAGGATACACCAACTTTGAGGACAACAGGGAATCTCAAAATAGACATCCATCAGCACAAGATAAATGGGAACCTAGCCCCGAACTGCCCTACATACTAAACACAGTTGCAGCTGTTAAGGAAGGAGACCTAAATGTGGGTCTAGGAGGAGTAATCAGAGACCAAAAAGGAACTTGGATTGGAGAGTTTTGTGCCAGAAAACCAAACACAAACTGCCTAATAGCCGAAGACCAAGCTCTCCTAGAAGGAATCAGATTTTCCCAAGATATAGGAATCAAGCACTTAGCCATACAAACGGAATCTACATTAGTAAACTACCTAAGCTCTTTTATAACCCCTCTCATGGCTAAATGTAGGTTGCTATTGTGTGAGCTCGAGGAGACTACAATATCGCACATCGCGAGGGGGCAAAACAGGGTTGCAGATAGGCTAGCTAAGGAAGCTCTCGACCGGATGACTCCTAGCACTTTTGTTTATCCTCTAGATGTCATTTTGGATTTGTTGCATGAAGACATTCCTTGCAACATGGGATCAGTAACCTAAAACCCTGGACGATTAACTAATAATATATATCTATCACTACCAAAAAGAAAAAAATGCTTTCCCACCTATTCTAATAGCTTCATTAACAATAACATCGATTTATGTGTAGGTGCAAAAACCTAAAATACTAGCAAAGTAACACATCAAATAACTATGCATGTTTAAACTTGTCGTGCAAACCAGCTATAGCTTGGTTTACAATAATGTGAAGGTGAAACAATTGAAAACCAAACAAGAAACAAGCAGCCAGCACGAGATTGTCATAAACATATCATGCTGAAAAATATCCAACTCTGATCACATAAAAGGACAACCAAGATAAATAGATAAAATGAAAAATAAATAAAAATACCACAGTGGCCATCGAGGATGACTAAAGAACACTAGATGATTGATTTATTGGACATTCATGATCATATATACTTATTGAAACCATTAACGCCATGTGAAGCGAGGTAATTTTACCTTTTCAACATAGGAACGGACCATATTTTCAATGTCCTCGACTATACTCTCAGGTTGTCCCTCTGGAGAAAACGAAATATATCAAAGAAGGATAATATGAATCGTGCATGTGATTCTAATTTTCAACAAAATGGAAAAGATCAGCATACGTAGTACCTACAGCAACCTTTGTCAATCCAGGAAGATCGATCAGCGTTAAGTTTACAACTGCCAAGTAAAGCCAATTTATGAGTCTAAATGAGAGGCCCTAATCATCTGAATAATTGATATAATCAAATAGAAATAACTGTTAATTAGGTGGGTATAAATTTGATTGTATGGACATAAGAGCATGTCGAAGGCAATTGTGCTTTTACAGAAAAGAATTACAGGTAGGAAAAGATAAAACATGATTTCATTTCAAATAATAATTCTATAGAAAGCATTTGGTCTATGTTTTTGGAAAAATTAAAAATTAGTCAGATAACGCAGTAGCATCAGTATCCTTACTATATTGAAGCATTCCCCGGTTAGCAAGAGTAGGAGAATATCAACATATGCATATGCATTGCAATCATATTTTGTGCTGCTAATGGCAGATAGTACTCACAGGATTTAACTTTAAATATAAATGTTCACGACTGTCAAGCGAGAATATATCTACAACCATCCTTTTCCAACCATGCACATCGCTAAGTAGTGTGCTTAGCACCAAAGTCATCCCTCGTGCTCTAAAATCTAGGGAGGCAGAAAATAAGCATAACTTCCATTTCTTTCACAAAATTAACCAATTTTATCAAAATTACACCTATTTATAGGACAAAGCACCAACGGGTTGTTACCATTTGGAGAATAGATACTCAAATGAATGGGGACATTAGATATTTGCTTTGTCTTTCCCGTGATACGATCTGTTTCATCGGCGATTTCCTTACGAACAGCAGCTGCTCCAACAAAATAAAATAGCAGTTGTTACTACATAACAGAAAAGAAAATGGCCAAAAAATGATATATCTTGTTTACATTTACATTAACAAAAGATATGCTTAACAAACTCAAATCCATTGCAACATAAGTATCATGTAAAAGTAATTTTATACGCAATCCCTTCGTAACAACATCTCTAAAATGAATCATTATAGAAGAAATCAGTTGAAAAGTTGAAAATGATTTGAGGTTGCTCGCTAGCAATTAAAGGTGATAGTGATATGCGTCCATTGGTAATTGAAGTCAAACATGATCCAAAGTGTAAATATCGTTTGTATCTATTTGACCGTCCCCAGTTAGAAATTAGCGACATACTTAAGGCAAATTATTTCATTGAGATAATGCATTGAAAGTTATCTAGGATAAAACATTATTACCTTCAAAAGAGATATATAGATAACTTGAGAGGACTTGTCATTTCTTCAATTTCATTATGGATACTCTCTACTTCTTGCTTAGTTTTTTCTTTAGAGAGAGATGTATTGTTCCATGACACTAGCATATTCTGCTATAACATCATTAGCTAATAACAATCTTCAAACATTAATTTTTGAGCCCTCAGTCATTCTGCGAAGAAACAGCTCTACTTCCTTCATCCAAATAAGTATGAAATCAGATATGTTTCCATCTGAATCCAGAAAGATGACCTATTATTTAGAATCTGTCTAGATTAATATTAGCCGGGGATGTAACTTAGAACATGCAACAGAAATGCCAAACATTTAGCCACTACAAACATAAAAGAAAGACTAAGAAAATGCAATAACCCGCGACATACTCCACCCCCAGCTGAGGAGTATAAGATCGGAACATAACAAGGCCAAGTTTTCACATACCGAAATCGGTGAACTTGCGTTTGGGGGCATGTAGAAACTCGGCATACTCGGTTCCTTTATCCGTCTTGTGAAGTTGCAAGACCAACGGCCTCCTAGTCACAATGCCTACAAATGACAAGATCACAAGCTTTCAGACCAAACCAAATCATATTGAGATGAATTGGCGTCACCGATGTCAATCCCAACAGAAAAAGAAAGAGGAGAAGTGGAGGACGCGTGGGAAACACCAGATCCACGGGGGAGAAAGTCCCTGCCGACAACGCTCTCGAGGACGGAGGACTTGCCGGAACTCTAGGGACCAAAACAAGGAAGAAGAGATCAGATGGTAATCGGGGGGAATTTAAGAATGGAGGGAGAGGAAGGACGGAAGGTACTTGTCCTCCGACGACGGCGACGGAGGGGAGGGCTTCCCAGAGGGACATGCCCTCGCCACCGTGGTCGCCGAGGACGGTGCAGGCCCTCTGGATCCGGTTGACGAGGCCGATCAAGCTTTCCATGGTCGCCATTGTAAGTTAGGTTGGTTTTTCCGGAGGTTGTGGTTGATCGCCCTGCGTATGGAGGAAGACGGCCGAGGCGACAAGAATGTGAGAGATGTTTGACGTTGATTGTTGTTGATGAATACGGGGTTCGGTGGGTTCGTCTAGACGCGATTGGCGTGGACAGAAGTCACTGACTTTGGTTTCAAAATAACGTTCGTCCAAAAATAATATCGAAAAATTCATCAATTAACCTATCAAGGCCTAAAATCTATCTTAAAAAGGCTGACTTTGACTATCAAAGTCGATCTTTGTGAGACCAATTTCAGAATCCTCTAACCAAAGTCGACCTTACGAAGGCCGACTTTTATAAGACGATAAGGAAGTCGGCTTTTCAATAAGTAAAAAAAAAAACCTTCTATGCGAGTAGAGAGACAACCTGAGGAAGGCTTTCTCAAATTAAGGGGGTTGGAGTGACTTGACACAAAAAATAAAATAGAAAAACTAAAAGTTGGAGGGGGTGAGGGGGGTGGGTTGGGGTGACTAACACAAAAATAGCAAACAAAAAAAGTTGGTGGAGGTGACTGACACAACCCCCGTAGGGAAACCCAACCCCCTTTGGGAAAGCCTTTGTCTCCCTTCACTCGCGTAGTCGAAGTTTTTTCCTTCTCTTTGAAGGAGTCGGCCTTTGTAAGCCCGACTTCCTGTCTTATGAAAGTCTGCCTTATAAAGGCCGACTTTAAGAAAACATGAAGTCGACCTTTGTAAAACCGACTTCGATTCGTGAATTATGAAGTCGGCCTTTGTAAGGCCGATTTTACCAGGTTAGTTGAGGAATTTTTAAACTTACGAGGTTATTTGACGAAATAATTTGAAAACCAACGTCATATTGGAACAAAACTCGAAGTTCTTTTGTAGAAAAACGAACAAATGTTAAACTTTGCATCCCAAGGTGGCAAGTGTTAGCATGTTGTCCAGTGTTCGCCTGGCGCGACCCATGAGGGGAAGAAAGCGGGCCAAAAAGAGTCGAGTTTTGTTTTTAAATAACGTTGGTCTCTAAATTATTTCGTCAAATACGGTCGTAAATTTCGAAATTCACATACTAATCATGAAGACCGACTTTGATCATAAAAGAAGTCGGTGTTTCTAAGGCCGATTTCATATTACTCAACTGGAAATCGGCCTTATAAAGGCCTTCATGTCATCCGTCTTATTCGCATGAAGTCAGTTTTTGTAAAATCGACTTCTGAAGACTTAAGTAAAAAAAATGTCATTAAAATCGGTTTTTGTAAGGCCGACTCCCTTTATGGTTCAAGGTAGTCGGCCTTTGGGCGGAGTGGGGTTGTCAGATATGTCGCCTGCAGGTGGTGTGAGTTTGGGGTTTTTAACGTTAATAAAAGGAAAGGGATTATTGAATGTCGTGCATCATTTTACACACAATAGACACCCCCGACACACACACACAATTAAATAAAATGAAATAAAATGATGGTATTGGGTAGTATAGACAAAACTTACGAGGAAGGTCTAGAAATCTAATGATTTTTTTTTTTTGGGTTAGGTTAGGACAACAGTAACAACAATACAACCTGCAGATGGAGGACGAGTACAACAGGGCAGAGGTCAAATGTCGGCATCTGGCCCTCCCCCTCTCTCACACATGTTTCCCCCCAATTCCACTTGTGAAAAGTATTTTCACGTAGTGGCAGACTAAAGTCGACCTTTGTAACGCAAACTTCTTTTAGTTACTAACAGAGCCGACCTTATAGAGGCTGATTTTGGTGGCTTCATTTTTATTTGGTTAAGTGTTTAGAAGTCAGTCTTACAAAGACCGACTACATACGGGTGGGACGGATAACATGAAATCGGCCTTTGTAAGGCCGACTTCGGTTTGAGGGTTATGAAATCGACTTTACAAAGGCCGACTTCCTTCGTGATCGAAGTCGGCTTTTCTAAGACTGATTTAACTACATTAGTCAACCAATTTCAAAAGTTGGTATCATATTTGACGAAATAATTTTCGGACAAATATTATCTAGAAACAAAACTCAAAAACAGTCTCGTTACGATTTAACTTTTAGTCGGTGAAAATATTTCATAAAACTTTATTAAATAATGTCCTAAAAACTTTTAGATCATTTTAGATAATGTCTCGTAAAACTTTTAGATAATTTTAAAATGTATTAAATAATATCTTGCAATCGAATTTCAAAACTTTGAATTTGCTTCTTGAGAAAATCGGAGTCTTCGAGTTGTGAAATCTAATTTCATGGGAGTGATGAAAAAATTGAATTCCACGACTCCGATTTTATGTTTTAGTTTTTATTTTTTTTACTTTATAGGGATCCAAGATATTGAAATTAATAAAAAATAAAATGTGGGAGAAATGACGCAGGCAGATCAAGCCCCACACACCCTACAACCCCCTCGAACACCCCTTGTGAATTTCCTCCCTTGCATCCCCCGAAATCTCCCCCCTCGCACCCCCAAACTCACCCTACAAACCCTCTTTTTATGACACCTTCCCCTTGAAATCACTCCCGATTTTATTACCCCTATCTCGTCCCAATTTTCTTCCCTGTCGACTTCCCTCTAGGGGAGTTTTTCTCTTTTGCCTTAATTTTCCCAACAAAATCGGATTTCCACCTTTAAAAAAAAATAAACAAAACATAAAATCTAGCTAGAAAATCGAATTTCATGTCATTCTCATTGTAGAATGAAATCGAATTTCTCAGTTCCGACTTCATTTTGGGGCCAAGAAGTCGAACTTGAGAATTTCGATTTTCTTGATAAGCGAAGTTGAGGTTATGAAATTCGATTTCAAGGAATTATTTGACCTACCTTATTTGAGAAATTTTACCGACCAACATTAAATTAGAACAAAGTTAGACGAAGAAGCGACTTCCCCGAAATTTTTAACATGGTGACAAGAAGATATTCTTGACCGTAGAGAATGTTCAGGATAAGCCGACACGACTGATGATAAGCTAATGTGACTGGGATAAGCTGATAAAATTGGTTCCGAGCAACCCTCCGCTTTGTTATAATGATTGTAATTGTTGAATTCTTGCACCCATGACCCATCTATATAAGTAAGGCTTGTGAATGGGGCTTAGGTTGAGTTTCTGTATTCTAGTTTTTTTAAAAGTAAGAAATATACAATGGTGATATTCACAAGAAAATTCGGGTGTTTTGATCTATCGCCCTTGTGCCCCTTCGTGGCCCCCGGTCCTTTCGGTGAGGGATCTTGAGTGTTCTGCGAGCGGTCTATGAGTATGAGCATAAGCGACGCACGGAAGGTCGTGAGTGACACATGTTGGAAATTTTTATAAATATTTTATTTTATTTTTTAAAATTCCTTTGGGCTATAGTTAATTATTTTGTTTATTTAAAAACGGGCTGTATGTTAATTACGGGACAATGCATGATAGGCCCTTTTGGTTTTGGGGAATCTATGGGCTTTTGTAGTTAATTCGCTTACATGGTTTTGTTATTAATGTGGGTTGGACAGCAACTCGGTGTAGGCCAAATATCGACTGAAGCCCGTGATGGAAGGGCCCGTCACATTTATAATATCGCTAGGTCCTCTATCCCACTGATGTATCGTTAGACAGTTCTATCGGCCGTCTCGTTCGGAGGAGGGGATGACCTAGGGCGCCTTGACCTTTCTTGCATATCAAACCTACGGATTTCAGCTTCCGCATATTTGATTTGGGATTTGGTTTGCGATTAATTCGCTTATATGTGGTATCAGAACAACCGCACATCGATTTGAGATCAATTTATTGTTTGTTTATCAATTCTTAAAATTGATCGAGGGTTCCGATTTAGGGTTTCCCGATTTTAGGGTTCCTTTTCGCAGATATTATTTGCTGGACGAATTTTTAATTTGGACGAATTGCAACCCGATTACAATTTTGGAGTTCCAACTTAAGATTTACAATTTCAATTAATAATAAAAAAGGGCTGTTTTCGAACACTTTGCGTTCGTCACCAAAGTCGAAATTCGGGATTGAATTTTTTGTTGGACTGGATGTTGCTGAAAGCGTTTAGGTGGAAGATTTCAATTGATTTAGACATTTTTTGTAACTTTTGTCGTCGAATTTAATTTATTAAATAATAATTAAAAAAATATTCCACAAGTAGTGAACGTGGGTTTATAGAAGAAAAAAATCTCAGACGCTTTGCTTCACATACGTAAGAGGAGTTATTGTTATTATTATTATTATTTCATCTATTCTGAAGATTACGGATTGAATTTATTAAAATAATAATATTTTACATAGATTCTCAATGGAAATTAAAGATTTGATATTAAAAAAAAAAAAAGAAAAGGTTCTTCAGACCCACATAAAGAATCCGTGGGTTTGCAAACCTAAATTAACTGAGGATCATCCACCCAACTCTTCTTAATGTCATCTAATAAAGTCTCTTGCTGCACAGAAAAAGTCATAGCTAGAAGCTCTGCCCCTTGAACTCGTGACAAGGCATCGGCTACAACATTATCGCATCCCTTCCTATAACGATTTCATAGTCAAACCCCATTAGTTTGGACAGCCACTTGAATTGAGTATCATTTTTCAAATGCTGCTCCAATAAGTACTTAAGACTTTGATGGTCAGCCTTAATGATAAAATGGCGCCCTAACAAGTAGTGTCTCCACTTATCCGCCGCATATTCAATCGACATCAACTCATTTTCATACACAGATAATCCAAGATGCCTTTTAGCTAAAGCCTTACTAATAAATGCTATAGGATGCTTCTCTTGCATAAGGACAGCCCCAATGCCCACTGAACTTGCATCTGTTTCTACTATAAAGGTCTTGGTAAAATCGGGCAAGACAAGCACAGGCGTAGTGATCAACGCTTCCTTTAACATTCTGAAAGCATAATCGGCAGATTCACTCCACTAAAATGCATCGTTTTTTAGTTCGGTTAAGGGCTTGCTAACACATCCATAGCCCTTGATGAATCTTTTGTAATACCAGCAAGTCCCAAAAACTCCTCAATTGCTTAAGAAACTGAGGTGATGGCCACCGTTTAACAGCGTCCACCTTATTAGAGTCAGTGGAAACATCCCTCTCATCAATGTAATGCCCCAAGTACTCTACCCTTCTACAAGCAAAAGAGCACTTACTCTTCTTCACAAACAGAATATGTTTTCTCAAAATTTCCAGAATTGCAGTCAAATGATGGACATGCTCCTCCAACTTCCGACTATAAACCAATATATCATCTAAGAACACTAACACGAATTTCCGTACAAACGGCCTAAAAATGTCATTCAACAGACCCTAAAATATAGCCGGGGCATTTGTCAACCCAAAATGCATGACTAAGAATTCATAATGTCCATCATGAATACGAAATGTCGTTTTCTCAACATCACTCGAGCGTATTCTAATTTGGTGATACCCCGAGCGCAAATCTAGCTTAGTAAACTAACAAGATCTAACTTATCTTTGATAGTTTTCTTGTTAAGTTCCCGGTAGTCAATGCACATCCTCCAAGTGTTATCTTTTTTCTTCACCAATACAACCGGTGATGAAAAAGGGCTAGAACTAAGTTGTATAATGCCGGAATGCAACATCTCCTTCACCATTTTCTCAATGACATCCTTTTGGGATGTAGAGTATCGATAGGGCTTGAGACTCAGCTCCTTCACCCCGTCTTCCAAATGTATCATGTGATCATGCTGCCTAGAAGGTGGTAGTACTTTAGGCTCTTCAAATATATAAGCAAACTCATCTAATACTTGCTGGATCACTTTAGGTATTTCTCCTTTAGTTTCCAATTTCCCAGCATCTCTGGAATAATCAGATTCTGTCAGCACAAACGCACCAACATCGTTTAGTAAATCGAGAACGTTACCCTCTATTATCTTCACTGAAACATCTCCTTCTGCTTGTAACCTCACCCTCTCTCCATCCTTAGCAAACGTCACTTGCATCTGTTCGAAATCCCACTCCACTACCTTCAGAGATTTTAACCATTGCATTCCTAATACCAGTTCCCAAGCTTTTAAAGCATCACTAACATATCGTCCTCAAACTTCACTAACATATCGTCCTCAAATTGAATGTTTTGCATCTTCCATCGAAACCCTTTACAAATGTATGTGCATACAATGCAATCCCCATTAGCCACCATCACCTTTTGCACCGGAATGGAATGGAGTTCACAACTTAGCTAATTTGCAACTGCAGAATCTATCACATTATGAGTGCTTCCGGAATCAATCAATACATTCAATTTCCTCTTCTTATAATAGCCAGTTAACCTCATACTTCTCAGACTCGCGCCTCCCTTCAATCCATATAATGCATGTAGAGTAATAATAGGAGATTCGTCACAATTCATAATTTCTTCCTCCTATTCTCCTCCTTCCTCTCTAGGCTCCAGAATCAAAGAAAACAACTTCTTATTAGCACATTTGTGACCAAAAGTATACTTCTCATCACACCAAAAGCATAACCCCTGGCTCTCCTATCCTCAATCTCATAATACGGAATCCTTTTGTGAGGAGGTTTATAAGAGTCCATCCTATCACTTCCATTCACCCCACCCTTGTTAATTTCCCGTTGTCGATCTTGAATCTGCAATACTCCCGGAACTTTATTTTGCGCAGCCATTACCAGAGATTTTTCTGTACTCACGACCCTATTTGTTCCCAATATAGGTCTGCCCTTACTCCCAGAGCTCCAACCTTCCCTTCTTTCATGGATAGTGTTTTGGCAAACGAAATGACCTGCTATAAATTTCTAGGATTTAGAACTGACATAAATTTCCTATGAGGAAATTTCAAACCCTCTATGAACAGGGCTACTTGATCCTCATCCGCCAAATCCATTCTACTCATTAGTGATATATAGCTGTCAATATATTTAGTCAGACTTTCCCCTTCCTCCAACCTTTTAATTTCTGCAATGGGCCTTTTTCTTTTTCCTGGTCCAAACCTCATCAACATATCATTGGCATATTCCAACCAGCTAATAGGTCCCGTCATCTTCATTCCTTAACAAATGTATAGTGCCATTCAAGAGCCATACCATGTAAGTAAACTGAAGCAATACTCACCTTCAACTCAGGAGCATTGCCATCAAGTTCAAAGAACCTTTCGCTCTTAAACAACCAATCATTCACACAACTCTCATCAAACGCAGGAAATTCAATACGTGTATGTCCAAGAAGATTGTCCCCTCTCTAATCCTCCTTTCTAAGATTCCTTACCTCGCCATAACTCCCACTTTCTGTCGATGTTCTATCTGGATAATCAGCAGTCTTATGCTCTATTGCAGTCATCCTTGATTCTAGCGAATCAAAACGCTTCATCAACTCCTGGAACATAACGCCCACGGATTCAACTTTCGCCGCTGCTGTCTTAGACCGAGTTCCATCCGAAACCGTCATCTTTACTCCGATTTAGTGCAATATTCGCTCCGATACCACTTGGAGCGTGGATTCCGTCCTACACGGTTAATTCACTAACTTGCCGACAGCAACAACGCTAATTGACAATCACCTTCACCATGGCATTCAATCGAACACCTTCCGTTCGTAAACTCATATATCGCATTATAGTTCATGTTCGCCAGAATTCAACCAATTTACAATCTCCACTTTCGCATCCACAAGAATTCAAACTACTCGCGACTATTCCATCATTAACAGAAAACACTTATGCAAATTCAACTCATGGCCTCACACACTCACGACGATGCAAGATCAACCTTCTCCATCTCCGATCATTCTCAAACCACCAGCCTCTCCCTTCCGTCTTCCCGAAACTTCCCCTTCGTCTGTCTTCTCCTCACTGCCCTGCCGCCACTGACTTCATTTCCCTTTTATATCCTATACGAGTCTTCAATTTCACCTCTTTAATCCTTCTTTTCTTCTCATTCTTCCAATTAAGTCCTTCGGTCCTCCGTCAATTAAATCCTTTTAATTTTTATTTGTCTCCTCTGCTCCTTGCAACATACTTCAGCTCGCCACTTCCATCCCACGTATTAGGGCTACTAGAGCGTTTAGACAATTAGGGCAGAGATTTGGGAAAAAGGAAAGAAATAAAAAATTGAAACCATTTGGCCTCCTTTTGAGGTCCGGGGTGGATGACACGGTGGACACCGTTAATTACAGGTGATTGACGAATTCCGTCCGCGACAGGCCATAAAAAATTAAACATAAGAAGTTACCGATAAACTCGTATAGCAGATTAAGTTTAGACATAAAGTTTTGTAAAAAATTTTTAAATTACCGTATATTTTGCCTTTTTTAAATATTAAAGCCGTGCATTTTAAATTTATTCACTAATTTATGATGTTCGCTTACGAAATAGGATAGAAATTTGAAAATTTATGTATTAGTTATGTTTCAAATAACGAAGTTTACGAAATAGGATAGAAAATTTAAAAATTTTTAAAATAATGTGACAAAGTCAAACTTATAAAATTTGACTTATAAAAAGCACGTCAAACTTTATAAGTTCGATTTAAAAAATAAATAAAAAAGGAATTCAAGCTTAGAAAATCGAACTTATAAATTCGATTTCATAACATAATTTTTAGAATTTCGAAAGTTTCTACTATTTCGACGATTCTTTTTTTTCCGACCTAAAATGGCAATGCCTGGAGTTGACGCACCAAAATCAAAGAGAAACAAGGCGATGAAAATTTCCAGGCACGATATAAAGCAAGAATAACATCGTTGTCGGTTCAGGTCTACAACCTGCATCCTTCGATTATACATCACCGCTGATGGAAGGGAGACCCTGGCAGCGGCGTCCACGGGGGGAGAGGCGGACACGGAGTCCATGCTTCATGTACATGGTTAGTGCCAACTTCGGAACGACAGGATGACCCTCCACAACCTCCACCCTATACTGGTACAGGATGGACGCTGCCACAAACTTCATCTGGTAGTATGCAAAGTCCTTGCCAAGGCAGAGGCGGGGACCCCCGTTGAACGCCGCAAACTTGTAAGCAGACTCGCTCTTGAACCGGCCCTCCTGGAGCCAGCGCTCAGGCCTGAACTCTCGGCAGTCTTTTCCCCAGATGGCCTCCATCCTCCCCATAGCGTAAATCATGTAAAGCACCTTCATCCCCTTCTTCAGCACTGTACCGTCTGGGAGCACGTCATCCTCAACCACCTCTTTATGATCGATTGGAACAGAGGGATAAAGTCGGAGTGCCTCAGATATGGCAGCATGCAAGTAATCCATCCTCTTGATCTCCTCTGGCCTTAAGAGCAATGCATTCTTCCCGACATCGAATTCGTAACCCGTCCTCTCCCTCCCCAGCCTGTAAATCTCATCCACGATCCTCTCCTCAACAGCCCTGTTTTTGTCCAGTAGCCAGAAGAACCAGCTAAGTGCCACTGATGACGTGTCCCTCCCTGCCAGGATGAAGTTCACGCATATGTCTCTAAGGAACTTGTCTGAGTAAGGCTGGCCTTCCTCGTCCCTCATCCCCATGAATACTGTCAATATGTCTGATTTCTTCTCCCCACTCTCGGAGTTGATGGCGAACTCCACCTTACGGGTCTTGATGACCTGTTCCGCGAACTCATTCACATCCTTTATGCATTGACCGAGGGTCCTCTCCGGCCCCACGTCGAGGTACTTCATGGCCTTCCAGATGAAGGTTGGTGTTATGAACCTAAGAACGGTGGCTTCAGTTGCATCCTCAAATGCCCTTGCAATGGGTATCTCGGGGAGGCCTTGGTGGAGGCACCCTGGGTCAACTCCAAATGCAATCATGCTTACATTGTCGAAGGTCAGCCTGAGGAGCACGTCCTGCAGGTCCAGTGGAGAGGATTCCTGGAGAGACTCCTCCAGCATGGGAAGCAGCCGTGAGTGCACGAGCTCGAGCAAGGACTCGTTGGTGAGCTGACGGAACCGTGCAGAGTGGAACTCGATGCTGGCGATCTTCCTCTGCCTCTGCCAGGTCTCATCGTCAGCGTTGAATATTCCATCCCCAAGGAGATCCCTCACAGTGTCACGGAAGTACCTTCCCTTGGGGAAGTTAGCAAACCGACTCTTGAGGAGGTGTTCGAGGTTGCGGGGGTCAGAGGTGATAACGCAGTTGAGGTTGGTAAACCAGGGTCCCATAAAAAGAAATGTCCCGTGCTGACAGCATACGACCTCGGAGATGAGCTCGTAAATGTTGCCACGGAGGCCAGAGATGAGGGAAGGGGCCATACCAATGAGGGGCCAGACAAGGAGGCCGTGGCGGTTCCTCTGGAAGAGAGAGTGGAGCACGATGAAGACGGAGCAGGTGAAGAGGATCTCGAGGGAACGCACATGAGTTAGAAATGGACCCAAGGAGGGAGCGAAAAGGGAGAGAGAAGAAGGGGAGGTGGAGGATGTTTGATTCATGATTATGAGCAATGCCGTGGTCATTGTGAAGGTGTAATTAGTGTGAGGAAGAAAGAAGGTGAAGAAGAAAGGGAGGGAGGATGGGAATGGGGAATGTGTTTGTATAAATAGTGGGTGCATGAACAGCCAAATTAGTTAGCGTTTTGCTTTGTACTACTTACTGGGTGTGAAGGATTTGCGTGCATTGGTTGGTGTACTCTTTCCCGTCATAAGATTCGAATTTGGTGAGCTAAAAAGTGTGTGTGCCTCTCGGCTTGGAGATTCTCTTTTGGTGTCCATGTGGATTATTTTACTTGTTGCTGGGGACGGGGGAAGGAATTACAAATTAGAACTAGGAAGGAATTACTTCCTCTGCCGCCGCTGCCAGTCATCCTCCTTCTAGATCCGCTGTCGTTGCCAGTCTCCTCATTCTCTTTCGTTTTTAATCAGCTTTTGCTTTTTTTTTATTATATTATGAGCTTTCCTCCTTCCCTTTCGTTTTAATCAGCTTTTGATTTTTTTTATTATATTACGAAGATTATTGGACTTATTATTGGTGACATTAGAAATATATTGATAGTTGGTTTAGATTTATCATAATCTTTCAAATTTTTTGTTCTCTAACGTTCAAAGTTGAATTGATCTTTTCTTGAAATTATTTAGATAAATTTTATTTTTCTTTTACTATTGATGCCAAATGTTAAAAGAGCGCTTTGAGCTTAAAGCGATTTAAGATGATTGTGCTTCGGGTGCGCTCTGACGCTTTAACGACTATGGCACTAACTAAATATATGCTAATCAGGGTGGATGATGAGAAAACAATTCTAATACATGTATTATTGAATTTTATTTAATAAAAATTTTAATAATGTCTTTAACCTTTGATTAACCAATAATAAAGAACCTTTACAGAGGTATGTATCTTACAAATTACACATTTAATTATTTACTAATTAAAAGTATCGAATATTTAAGAAGCGAAATTCTTTTGTTACCTAATAATAAAATCCAAATTTCAAGAATGAAAACTTCTTTTACCAAAGTTACCTAAGAAAATAACAAACTACTTAGGCAAATTATTTTTAAATTTAAAAATTTACTGAATAATTTTAAATACCAATTTAAGAAACTAATTGTAAAAATATGGTTACTTACATGGTAAATTTTTACAAAAATTATAAAGTGTAAAAGACATACACAAAGAAATTTTGGGATTTAAGTTATTTTACTAATTGCTTAAATATTTGTGTAAAAATAAATTGAATAAAGAAAACGATTACTTACTATTTATTAATTGAAATTCTTAACCAGAAAAAGTTAGGGATGATAAAGAACTTTAAGAAACAAAAGAAATTTAACAAAATATCAGTCACTCGAGAAAAGTTAAAACATCTTAAAATATGTAAATTAAGAATATGTAATTCATTTTTGTTCTTTAGTAAATCCAAATTATAAAATAAAATAATTTGTTTTGCTTTTTCTATAAATTATCTTTTTCTATGTTTCAAATTTCTGTATTTTTATAATAACTATCCTAAGAGCAAAATTAGCTGAAAGTAGATCTTAAATAAAAACAAAATTAGAATTGATAGAATATATATTTTTGATACTTTGCAGGAGTGTCAGCAGTTGAGTTTGATGAATAAAAAAGCTTTATCATGAAGGTATTTAATAGAGAATGTTTTATTTTTTGTTATGCAGCTTTTATTAAAAAAAAATAAAAATTTATAGATAAAGTTTCAAAAAATTATATTACTTATAAAAAGATATCCTATATAAAAAAGGAAATATTATGATGATGATTATTATTATTCAAATTTATAGTAAAATTATAAATATTTTGTTATGATCCTGTATGTATATACCTCCTCCTGAGATGAATTCAAACAAACTTTTCTGAAAACCAAAATGTATTCAAACAAGGCGTCGTTGCAGGCTTTTTGTCAGGACAGAGATAACTGATTATGATGATTAATAAATAATCCCATCTACCGGTTTGACATTCATCTATCAATTAATTAAAAAAATTGACATATTAGTATGCAGTTCTAGAATAATATAGAGAGATGTCAACATGCCCGAAATATCTTCATCTGCATCAACAGCAGAAATCAAGACAGAATTGTCCAGCCAAAAGCATAATAAACACAGAATATTTACCATTTATGTCTCTTTCGAGAAATCGACAGGTATCTCGAGAAAGCATTCGGACATCCAAAGAAACGTAAAATGTTTCTACAGTCACTCTCCTTAGCCCCATCACCACCATTTGAACTCAAACTACTCAAGTATGTTTGCCCCTTGTAGATAAAAGACAGCTGTTGCCATAACAGTACAACGAGCCCTATCTGCACGGAGATGCTCGCGATAATTAAGTAAACGAGTACTATGTCTTGTGTGGACATCAGAAAGGCGGAACTCAATGTAGCAAGGAAAATTTCCCATATTACATTGAAGGCTGAAGCATTTCTTAACGACACTCCATTAAGTAACTTTAGCCGGGGCCATGTATGAAGCCCTGCATACCCGCACATTACTGCAACATAGATGGTACTTACAATTGTTGATATTAGGAAGCCGATGAAAGGGCGATGATTGGCAGCACCGACACAATTCCCTATCTACAAATAAATATGAATGTCAGCTTTAACATATTCTAGGAAAACATGAAACGTCTTAGTAGTGAACTAAAACAACAAATGAACTAATAACATTTAGAAGAAAGGATTCTTTCCAACGCAAATAAGTTATCGACTATGAGATGCAGTTAGTGTTCTCCCCCTATATATATATATATATATAACAGAGGAATCAAAAACCAATAAGGTTCAATATATGTGGTCTCGCTAACAACTTCTGATGAGAGGAATTCTTAGAAAGGATGTAGTCCTTGAATCCCTTGAACTTGCAATGGTGTTTCTTCACACAGAATCAGCCATTAGACTTCTACAATTGTTTTACTTTCCAAGGTTCCATAACAAGGATTGCAACTCTAAGCCAAATCACAATCAACAACCAATAAATCCACAAAGAGATATTATCCTGGCATTTTAAGACTTAGTCAGATGTGTCCCTGCTAATCCAAGTATTACTCCAATTTAACTCGCAACTTCAACAATCTTTTATATCTAACATTACTTCTTAGAAGAAGGCTGTTACATTCTTGATGGGGTAACTCAATTGAAATCAACCAGAAGTGAGAATTACGGTGAACTTACAAATGGGCAGTGATGATCCATGTCCAATATGCACATTCCACATGAACGACAGTGGTGAGTCATTGGAGACTTTGCCTTTGAACAACTAGAACAGAAGGTAAAGTCTTCCAAAGCACCTCTTCCAACTAATGGATAGCTTCCCCACTGTACATCTGGCTGAGTGCCAGCACATCGAAATGCTGCAAGGCTGTAAGTTGTAAAGGTAGTACCGGCCAGAATTAGGGTTATCCCGGAGTGAAATATCCCCCAGAAATTGCTGATAGAGAAAATCACCGGGCAAACTGACCATACACCAGCACCTGAAATTGAATACCCACAATCAACAACATAAGACTTGAAAGAACGGAATCCATTAGCTGAAGACAATCCACTTAAAATTAAAAAGCAGAACCCACATACATCGCCATCTCTTATTTTCAGAAGTCAAGAGGTGCTTCGTTACATATAAATGAAATGTTCTTTCACTCTTTAATTCTCTTCCCCCCTAAGCATCTAGGCTGAGTTGATTTAATGAACATAACTTGCACCCAATATGTTCATTAACCATCGTTAAATGACTGCACTCTTCCAAAAGCTAGATGTGAAATTCGTTACATCCATCATATCTTAAGCCGAAAAATTGTTAAAATACGAGCACCTTCAGATATAGGCCCAAGAACATCCTAAAAAAATTTAAATTAAGTAAATAATTAATTAAAGGGAATAGAATCAGGCTATGACAATGACTCTATACATTTGGAATGAGTCAAGAAACTACGAGCATAAACACGAGAGTTGAAAATACTCAAAGTTGAAATTATGTGAGTCACCAACACTTCGAACTAAATAATGTTCGAGGACTTTTCAACTTTATCAAAACTATGGTCTGAACAAAACCCCTATACATGTGCCCATCTGAGAACTATGATATTACCAAACATCAGAGAATCACCAATGAAATTACATGACATGACAATTGTAAATCAAATGAGGCATTTTTGGATGGGAAAACAAAAATAACATGAACACATCACAAGATAAAATTACATAGACCAAATGTGAAATAAACGTGAAAATACACAGACCGATATGTAGAAAAATATTTATTGTTTGATTTATTCTTATTTGATTTCATATAAACTTTATAATAACAAGATCTAACAGAGAAATTTCGCATCTAACACAAATAAAAAAAGCAATGACACGTTGACAGGAAATGCTGCCGTAAAAGGTGCAACTGAAAGGGTGATCCACCAAGCAAAAATATAAGTAGGAAATGAATTATCAAGAAGAAAAGGTAATATCACTACCAATAGTCATCTGCAATAATGAGAAGAGGCATGACTTTAAAGATTTTAAACCCCAATTTTCAACTGCATATATGAAAAAATCAAGTAATAAACTAATGTGACCTATGATAACAACCTGATGGGGTCCTAATCTACCACATCTAAACACAATGGGAAGAGGTGAAAGGGAATGTAAACCATTACTAGAAACGGTTGTCCTTAAAAAACTTACAAATGATGAGTGACATGAATGAACAGACGATGAATACAAAGCATCGATCACGCCATCGTCTCCACCAAAGACCACCATGGTCATGCCCCAGCAATCTTTCGTTTGTTATAGCTCCACACCATCCACATTTGAATACATGAGCATTTGAAGGTAGAAGAAGGCGCAAGCCACAGCCCCAACATATCCTCTCCTTTTCCCCTATTGATGGCCCAACATTCCCCTTCAAAACAAAGTCGCAGGGAAAAATTGATTATGCAGATGAAATATCAAATATCATGGTAAAAAAATTGGTGTTGTCAATCCAATTCCACAAACATAAAATTCAACCAACGATAATACATCAAATGCCACCAACCCTATCGCACTAGCTAAGGAGTGATCTGCACCCAAACCATCTCTGACTCCAAAGTCAACCGAAGACCCTTTCCCACCGGATAATTCATAATTGACCCTAAATTACATTCCAGGCGGTGTTTCATCCATACGCAGCCCCCACCCAGAAAAAGGAACTAATCGGTTTCTCCACATCCGAATACTCCGTAGTTCAGCTTAACCTCGTCTCAACATTTTCCTATTAACAGTAAACGAATCCTAACTGTCCCCAAAGGCTTTCGGGGAATAATCAACTAGCAACCGCCTACCACATCGGAGCCCAGCATCTCAATGTCTACCAACTTCAATCGACTCTCCATCGCGGTCGAGGCGGCCAACGAATTGGCCACACTAGCCACGGATAATGACAGGAATAAGAAGATTATTGTGGAGGAAGGGGGGGTGGGTCCTCTGTTGAAGTTGCTGAAGGAGGGCGCTACACCCAATGCTCAGATTGGTGCAGCAACTGCGGTGTACAATCTCTCAGATGCTCAGGAGAGGGTTAGGGTGATAGTTGATCATTCAGGAGTTCCTCTGATCGTGCAGGTGCTGGGGGACTCCTCGATGCAGGTGCTGATTAGGGTGGCAACTGGTGGCGAGGATGACTGAGTTTGATCGGGTGGGTCGCGCAGGAGGAATTTTCCAGGGAGAACGTGATTAGGCCTCTGGTGGCCCTCTTGTCATTTGAAACGTTCTTGGCCGAAGATCCTGTTCCTGGGGTTTATCCAGGGAAGCAGAGTATTCATTCAATCATCCAGATGAATAAAGAGAAGGAGAGAGGGAAGGATGAATGCCTTGCCGAAATCTGATAGTCGTCGTCTCTCGCTTGCAAGCTCACCCGTGCACTCACTTCCAAGAGAGAACGACTTGCCAGAGGTGAAAATCTGCCTGAAAAATAGTTGCGCAGAGGCAGTATGGATTATGCTTAGCAGCAAGGGATAGCATTTCTAATTGTAGCAAGATAACCGAGACCAAGGGATTGCTTTGCTTGGCCCAACATTCCCCTTCAAAAACAAAGTCAGCAGGGAAAGATTGATTATGCATATCATGGTAAAAAAATTGGAGTTGTCAATCCAATTCCACAAACATAAAATTCAACCAACGATTATACATCAAATGCCACCAACCCTATCGCACTAGCTAAGGAGTGATCTGCACCCTTACCATCTCTTACTCCAAAGTCAACTGAACACCCTTTCCCACTAGATAATTCGTAATCGACCCTAAATTTCATTTCATGTGGTGTTCCTTTCGTACGCAATCCCCACCCAAAAGAAGGAACTAATCGGTTTCTCCACGCCCGAATACTCTGTAGTTCAGCTTAACCTCGTCTCTACTTTTTCCTATTAACAGTAAACGAATCCAAACTGTCCCCAAAGGCTCTCGGGGAATAATCAACTAGCAACCGCCTACCACATCGGAGCCCAGCATCTCAATGTCTACCAACTTCGATCGATTCTCCATCGCGGTCGCCGATGAGAGTGGCGGACGCTGTGATCGATCTCTCTTCCAAAAGGGTCAACCCGACCCTTCGACTCTCTTTGTAACCGCCGTCAAGCCTCCCCTCCGCAAGCGAAGATTTTTATTTATTTTATGAGTTTGGTACGGAAATATATTATTAATTTTAAAAAAAAAAAATATTGCGAAATAAGGTGTGTTGACCCGCCCCTATGGGGTTTTGAAAATTTAATACCCCCTTCTCTTCGTTGAAGAGATTATAAGTAAAAATATATTAAGAATGGAGTAGAAGTTTTTTTTTTTGTTTTAGTTTTCTGGATTTTGAAAATGCGTCATTGTTCATTTATTTAAAAGAGTTCATTTTGAAATCCCATTGAAAGACGCGTTTTGAAAACTTGTGTTTATATGAAATTGGATTTTCAAAACGGATCTTCATTTGAATGCCATCAGTCTCACGGTGGCGGATTTTAAAGACCCGTTCCTCACTATTTTCCTCTAGGGCGGGTCTATTTAGATGGTACGTTTTCAAAACGAAACACGAATTGTATTAACGCAAATTTTTTTAAAATTAACCGTATTTCTGTACAAAACTCCGTATTCACGTCTTGAAATACGACCACGTAGGACCACAAAATTGGTCGGAATTCTCCCAAAAAAAGCCAATGAAGGGCAACCGAGGATAAGGATTATATTATTTCAGAAGTTTAGTTACACTAGGCCACCCAATTGGACCTGGTCCAATCCGGTCATCACTCCGAAAAAGCCCACATTCAGCCCAGTCCATTTCTGGCAAAATAGTAATTAGCTCAATATATTATAAATTCCCCTATAGATTGGTGGTTTCTTGACGAAACCCTAGACATTGGCCGCCGCCACCTAGTATGACGACCAGGTTCAAGAAGAACCGCAAGAAGCGAGGCCACGTCAGCGCCGGCCACGGGCGGATCGGCAAGCACAGAAAGCACCCCGGTGGTCGAGGTAACGCCGGAGGGATGCACCACCACCGGATCCTCTTTGACAAGTACCATCCAGGTTACTTCGGTAAGGTCGGGATGCGTTACTTCCACAAGCTCAAAAACAAGTTCTTCTGCCCTACTGTCAACGTCGATAAGCTCTGGTCTCTTGTCCCCGAGGACGTCAAGGAGAAGTCCGGCAAGGGCGGCGTCCCGTTAATTGATGTCACTCAGTTTGGTTTCTTCAAGGTTTTGGGGAAGGGCGTCTTGCCTGGTGGCCAGCCGGTCGTCGTCAAAGCTAAGCTCGTATCAAAGAATGCTGAGAAGAAGATCAAGGAGAATGGTGGGGCTGTTGTTCTCACCGCGTAGGATCTTCTGCATATGCATTCTGTTTTTCTTCCGTTTTGTGCTAGACATTTTGCAAATCGCCAGCCTTTATTTGATCAACGTCTCCTTTTTCGTAAGGGGGTATCAGAATATTCGACTTCGGCTTTCATCCTTAAAGATGTGAAATACATGTGCACATGAAAGGCTAATAGTCACGTAATGAAGTAAACTGCAACTTAATGCGATCATCCCAACAGATGAATATATCTGCAATTTCAATTCCTTCGGACAACCTCAAATAATATATTGACAATTAGTACTGCAAATAAATGTTTTAACGTAATATAACGCCTCCCTCTTCGGTTCATTTTGTACAAGATAAAAATATTGAAGCCAAAATATCACACGTCACTCGCTTTGGTTCCAACCATGGCTTAATACCAAATATCCTTCAGAAAGACGTAGACATGTGTCACAAGATTCAAAGAGTAATTGGGATTTAACATAGCCGAATACAAAGCCACTCAACATAGAGAGAACAGTTAGTTAGGATTTTCGTATAAGTAAGTCCTTTTACATATTGTAAAAACACATCAATTACAATTCAAATAACCATTAGATTGTCACTCGGCTCTTAGTCTTTAAGCATATGGATCTTTGATGTGCTCTCTTAATGTGTTCTTCAAGCTTTTGTAAGTGTCCATTCTTGTTTAGCCATTGTGTTCTTTCTTTAGTCATCCACGTTTACCACATTCGCGAACCAAATATTATACCGCATATTCGTTTTGCAAAATATTTCCAACGTGTTTGGTATTGAACAACTTTATAATTCTCTTGAGTGAGGAGTTTCTCTTTCTTAGTACTTTGATTTTAATTCATCCTTGTATAATGACGTCAGAGTGAACTAAAATTGAGTAAACCTATTATGGATATTTTTGGTTGACTCTGATACTACCAGGAGTATTTCACGTAAAATCGACTGTGTTCCTTATTGCTTTTTTACACTTAGGATTGTCGGGCGATTGAAATGTACTTCTATTGTAATAGATGTTTGGTGTCGGTGGTTGTGGTTTAATTAAATTGCCGGTTTCTTTTTTGGTGGGGTAACGTTCAGGGGAACAAGCTTAACTTTACAAGGGAAAAGCTTTGATTTTTTTTTTTTTTTTATGGAGAAGCCTTACAATTGGGTTAATAAATTTCTGGTCTCTCTAAATTATAAATTTGGGTCCATTAATAATAATATCCACCAATCTCGTTAGGGTAAATCTCGGCAAAATTGTTGGGAACGCGTAGGCGCGTCATCATTTCTTTCGTTTTGTTGATAATTTTATTAATGTTTAATAGCACGAGTTGTAAAGAGAATCACAAAGAAAATCTCCTGACCAGGTCCAGGAAAATGTCTTTAAACAAACTCGAGTAGTGTGATTTACCATTGTAAGAGAAATTATTCTAAGATTTTGTTGGCGATTTTATATCAAGAGTCGATTGTTTTAAAGGACAGACAGACTATCGCATAGTACTTCTGCTCTTACTTGAGTTTGTGTTTTTCTATAAATACCAAATATGTTGTTATCTCACTAACATATAAGCTAAGATGTTTTTGGTCAGCGGAAAATTTTCACAAATTTCGGTTTTCCAAAAGAGCTACGAAAGTTCACTAATTTTTTATCTTTATTAAAAAAACATAACGATAAAAAAGAATTAGAAAAAACATTTACCTATTTTCATAATTTTTAAGACTTAAAATAGAAAATTTCGGTTTTAGTTTTTCTTTTTTTTTTTTATTTAAAGCTAAAAACCTGATAAAGACAATTTGGACTATGGTTAATAAAGTCCAAAAGTCGTGTTTATCTGTCTGATATACACAAACCAAGTTAGTCATAAGGTATTGGATGAATTCGAGGAGATGTATCTAGTGTGCCATTTCAAAGCTAAGGAGAGACCAGCGAACCTCTACGATACCAAAGAAAAGATTCGTTCTAATGAAGCCACGCCAGATAAGTCTCTCGTTACAAACAGTACAAGCCCAAATGTAGGAAATTAATAGTACTAAAACTAATAAACACAATTGTAAAAAGAACCATTTTCATTCGATTTTTTTTTTCTTACAAACAAAGAGAAATAAAAAAAAAAACTCACCTCAGGAGTTCACGCGTGGAAACGAGGAAGGATGACAGAATGATCGACAAGAATGCCGAAGATGAGTATAGTGAGTGCGATGAAGTTGACGATGCGCGACTCGGGGAGATGCTGCAATTGAAGGAAAGTCGCCTTCTCAATCAACCCGGTGAGGGCCGAGCATATCGCCATGTACAGTATGGTCCTACCAAAGCACACGTGCCATGGAAGCAACCTTCTCTTTCTCCCTTCCGATAATCCTCCAACCAGGAACGCTACCAGACCGAATGCCCACTAACGATTTGCCAGGTGGATACATTTTAGTCAGACCACAAGGTCAAAAAATTAATGAAATGGATCGTTTCTTTACCTGGAGGCCAAATGCGCAGATGGTTGTGAGGCCGATCCATGAGTGGAGGCTATACATGTTGGGCAAGTTCAGCATGCCGTGGAACTTGAACACCGCGCGGACTCCCACGGCCCCGAGGCACAGCGCTGTCAGGTTTAACATAGCGTGGATGACCTTCCTCACCTTCCTCTCCGCCCTCGCTGTCGTCTTGTATGCCATAAGCCCTGCCCAACACAATTTCTATTGGTCCATCACATAACGATAGCCCCAAGAGAACAAAAGGACCGTGATGATACTATCAGGCCAAGTATGGATACAAAGGGTGACACAATTGGTACCTTCGCCGCCAATTATGATGAATCCGAACACCATGAGGAAAGGGTGAACCTACAAAATACGTAGCCACTCATTCACCTCCGTACAAAGCCAAAATAGTAGTGGCAATCACGGGCAACAACAGTCCGATGCTGACATACGTTGAAAACTCGGTAGGGATTGTTGGAGTAGTAATCGAGACCCTCGTGGAAGTGGAAGAGCCAAACCAACAACAGAATCAAGACAGCCACAGCAAACAGATGGGCTAGCTGGTTCATGGGTACTGCGGCCTCCCGGAGCCTGTTCCTCTCAACTGTCATCCCATCCATACTGCACTGCTGACAGTTCTCGCTCACACACACTCTGTTAAAAGGGATCGGCTGTGGAAACTAATGCTGCTTGCTATATATATAACTGGGAGATGAGTGGGTGCACCAACTTTTGAGGGCTAAGGATGATGGAACTTAGAATTACGTCAATCACTTACCAAGGCATCTCATCTGTTCATTTTCTAAGGAATTTCCTTCCATTTGGGGAGGAGAAAATAAGAGGAAAGGTTGGAAACAGGGCGGCGGCGGGCAGGAGAAACTTTTGTGATCATAATTGCGTTGGTTTTTGTTATGATTAGCAGCAACCAAAAGCCCTTAAAAATCTCAGCAAGCAAGGCATCAGATGCCGTTGTTTCCATATTTAATGTGGGGGAGCCAAATCACAGCATTAACGAGCAGTTGAGAGGGGGATTAAAGTTGATCCTTGGAACCTCTCTTCTACACGAAAGTGGGTTCATTTCCTTCCCTTACATTCTTCTTTTTCCGGAGTGGAGGGAGACGCTCGATCCTTTTTTACAAACCAACACCTTATTTTTTCCTTAATTTATCATTTTCAAGAATGAGTTACGAGTGATCTGTACGGCAGAGTGGTGGATAGACGCGCTCTTCTTCCTGCGTCAGAATGTATATGTTGATCTGCTTTGTACTCTTTCTGAAGAGAGAAATTATTAGCTAGCCGAATACATGACCACTTTTCGTTCTATTATTTTAAAATCCCTCAATTATAATATTAATTATAAGTCAATTTCAGTCCAACACCATCTATGCAACGCAAAAGCAAGTCTGAACAAATTATTAGAGGAATTTACAGCTTAAATTTCTTTTTTTTTTTTTTTGGAAAAAGTACAACGAGTCAATTACAGTTTCTAAGCCGCTACTACCAACTTAACTTGTTTTAGATGAAATCGCTAGATTTTACGATATTCCAATAAGCTACTTTCAGTATAATAAGAAGAAAGTCCCCGTTTAAACTAACAACTTCCTTCTCGTTCAAAAGAAAGGGTAAATAAAAGTGGAGCGAAAGATTAATTGTTTTAAAGACACTATTTTAAACTACGACTAAAAGAAGGTCGCTGTAGGACTATAAGCTTTCTTCTTATTAAAATAAAGGAACAAATAAAATCGAAATGAAGTGACTCCTTAGTTTAGGGAATTTCTTCTTATAATATTGAATTCGCTATTCTAAATAGCGAGCTAATGTGAATTGATCAAGCATCATACGATCGCTGCTTGATGTAGCAGAACTATAAATTATTACTTCAAGTAACTACTCTCTTCATTAAACAAAGTCAAGTAGCGATCCCTAAAACCGAAATCGCTACATCAAGTAACGAATTCCTTTATGAAATAAGGTGGCTGTAGACTTAAAAACTGTAATGGACGAAGTCTAAAACCTTGTATTATGCAAAAAAAAAAAAAAAAAATAAAATAAAACTAACGAAACGGACAAACATTCCTCCAAATTATTAAACCTAACACGATACGTTACGATGAACCATCTTCAACAATTTATTCTCCAACATTATTAAAGATCTGCTCAACACAAAGGGAAGCTTCGAAGGAATTCTCAAGTGTGAGATGATGAATCCAATTACTTGCGTTAAACAAATATTGCGACGCCAATTTTAAAAAGAAAAGAATCTTCACTAGACCTATTCGATTTAGCATCATCATCCCACCTAAACACAATAATATTCTGTTAACGTATCACCAACAGGAACAGAAGATGAAGTCCCATTACCAACAACTGGATGCAAATTTATCACACTAAAAGTAACAAACCCGTATATATACAACCAAACAAAAATAAAATAAAGTCAGCAGATGAAGACAATGTCCTCTCCATCAAAATCAACACAAAAGCAAAAAAGGTCAAACAAACTATCGATCTGATCTGAACAAGTAAAGAGCAAGCAAATACTCACAACAATAACTACACCTCCTATCCTCACCAGTCACAGCTACTCTTTTACAACTTGGTCTCTATTCACAACCCACCCCCCCCCACCAAGGATCCAACATTAGCCTGCAAAACAAAGCAAGTCGCCACCTGTTTAAAAACGCCTTAACACCCACATGGCTAGGTAATATCCCATTGCACCAATGAGCTCCCTGACTAGCAATGTAGAAAAGGATCGGCATATATGAAGACTATGTCATCAAAAGATGTTCAGTCACACCCATTGTTATATACCTTCAAATAAAATAAGTTAACCAGGTTCAAGACCGGATATGTCAAACATTTACTTCCGTAACCTCAACTATACTTGTCACAGGGAAGCAACTGCACCGGATAATTTAATAACCACGACAATTCCATTCCATTCCACATTCTCAAAATCCATCACAGTTATTCATATCGTAATGGACTTATAAAAGACGGAAAGAACAGCATCCTAAGGATTTGCCAGGCAAAAGCAAGAGGCCAAAAGGTGAGAATTATACGAATCACAGGTACCAAACTGACCCAATGTCATATGAAACTCCAAGTCCTCCACTGGAAGAAATTGACACAAAATTGGAAAGAACTAAATTATTGGATTTATTTGTTTAAATTTTGCATGTCCCCATATATCAGAAAAACCAACAGTTTTCCTCATTTATCACAAGACATGGTCTCATCCAGCATAATGGATGACATAAACCAAGGAAGAACAAAACTTCTACGCACCTTTTTTAAAAATGTTTAAAACCTTCAAAAGGCATCTCCCCTTTAAAATAAAGGGGAATCATATTTCAAAGGCCATCAATTATCACCATAATTTCTGGCTTATTCATCAGGAGAAACAAATACAGTAAGGTTCACATTTGAAACAAAGAGGAGTATCATGTGCAATTCAGTCATTCTGGTTCTTTTGCGTGTGATTAGTAAGTGCATATCCTAAAGAAGAAAGCAAAGAGCCCCAACTGAAGCACTAAAAATATAAAACTCAAAATGAACAGAAGTGACAAGATAGATCCACAATACCTTGCTGTGTCAGATATGAGGAGGAGAGCTGACTTCAGATCCACAAATGGATGTGTATGTTGACACAGTGTCTTCTTTGGAGATAGCCACAAAATTTGAAGGGGCAGTGGACAACCTTCTCATTTCCTCCAGAAACCCATTTTCCCGTCCAGAATATGATCTTGGTGTTAGAAGCTCAGAGGGAGAGCATCCGATAGAACTACGACGAGGTGACGACATAATTGACCCATTCCCATTGACAGAATAGCCATTTGACTTCCTAAAGCTAGGGGATTTCCTAGGACTAGGCTTTGACCCATACTTGGCTTCCTTCTCAGTCAGGCGCATATCTTGGAGCTTCTTTTGGTCCTAAGCAGGTAAGAGGAAAGCATATAAATCAGAACATCCGAATGATGAACATGGAAACGAAAAAATAATCAAATTCAATAAATGTTAAGTTCCACCAAAAGCTAATGTGTTTATTAAGAATACAGCCAGCAAGTTACCCGCTGTCTCCTTTTCTCCACTTGTTTCTGTTTCCTAGAGAGCTTGTAATCATCAAGTATGGATACCAGCCTTTCCTGCACGTATGTTGCTATATTTAACTAAAAAACCAGGGATGCAAAATTGAGAGCAAGCAAATACTCACCCCATCGTAAAGGAACAGCTTTCCTTTCTCATCCTCCCATGTCAATGTTCTGTTAATCAGATTATCAATCATTGCTACACAAAGTTGATTTGTTAGATATATAATCAAGTGGTACATGGTAGAAAACATCCATAAAAAGAAAACCACCTGGAATTTTGGTCACAGTAACTCGAGCACGTTCTGCCCGTTTTAGGTTAATATGAGCCCCTCTTCCAGAATGGTAACGATTGTCATCCTACAAGTATGTAGTATACAAGAAGCAACCGATAAAGCATCCTTTAACTTGTTAACAAAAAATTCTATGCCATAGCCAGACAGAAAATTTCTAATAAAAATTGCATACAAGCGAAAGTTCCAGTTCACCTGGTTATATTCTTCGAGCCAGCTTTCCTCTTCACAGGCAGCAAGCCATCGGTCAATTCTCTCCATTATTTCTCTTCTGCTCATGGCTTCATCTTTGGCTTTGACTATCTGTTCTTCAATGTTGACCAAAAGTTCCGAGGGATCCACCATACCTGGAAAGACGACATTAGTCATAGGAAAGGAGCTTTAGTATCAGAAAAACAAACTAAGAAATATCCACATGACATAACCAGTTCATAACACCAACATATTCCTTACCAGAGATATTCCTTGAATTCTCACGGTTAGGCTCCTTAGGGCCTTTCATTGTAAACAATATTTAGGATTTTTGTTTTTGTATTAGTTTTGAGGAGGAAATATCCAGACAAGTCAAAGCCTCAGTAGAAGTACAATATATCCTAAGATGAAGTAACTCGTTCATTAATTCAAAAGAAAAATAACTGCAAGTTGCACTTGCCTCAGTTAAATCCTTATTGAGAAAAAAAATACCCATGACAATCACCTGTTAGACCACTTCATATATCCCCATCCCCCAATTGTGGGAGTAAATTAAATCCCACAACACAAACCCTAGCGTTTGTTTAACAACTTACGCCAGCATCTTGTGACATGTAAAATTCGAGTATAAACAGCTAATATAAGTTTATCAGTAAAAAATATATTTCATTTGATTTCATTTCAAAAATTTTTCTTACATGGTTGTTAAACAAGAAAAACCCTTCCAGTACACATTTCCGCAAGAAAATGAAACTAGTGAAACTCAAAAAGTCAAAAGCGAGAAAGCAGGTAAAGAACACCACATATTTTCTGATTACCTCATTCATTTAAATGTCATGCCACACAGTACAGCCCTAAACCCCAGAGGCGGATCAATAAAAGATTATAATAATGACAGTAAATTTTGTTTGATTTTGCATGTGCACGTGCTTGTGTTTGTGTGTGCAGGTATTTGGTTGGCAATTTTTCGTCCTTCCCCATTGTAGGAGGATTTTGACAACTGAAATACTACTAAGAAAGTAAAAGTCATTTGAACAGAGAAACGTGCATACCAGAATCTATCAATACATTGGACTTTTCAGCTGCTGTACTGGTGTCGGGCACAATATGAGCCATTCTACAGATAGCCTCCAGCTCCAATCGCTTTTTCAACACAAGTTCTTTCATTCTACTCGCTTTCAATTTATTCAGTCTCTCCACTTCTGCTGAGGCCTGGTAAAAATTTTCGGGAGGAAAGCTCATTTACAGCAGTTACGGAAATACACAACCCGCAAATAGAAAGGATAGCAGACCTGGTCGATCATTTCATTTGAAAGTATTCCAGGTTCAGAAATATCGCATTCCGAAGAACCGAGGACGGATGCAATCCTCGAGAATTTATTTCTCTCCTCATTTGAAGAATCCATCAGATTCCAAAGCTCAAAGAGTGATGAAACAATATCATTGACCTGCATTTAGCAAATATTACTAAGTACAGAACTTGCACAAAAAACTGTTGTTCACAAAAATTAGTAAAACGGATGGACTGTTTACTTTAAGGATACGAGAGTTCCTTTCTGCCTTCAGCTGACTTATGGTCCGTTCTAAACCTTCCAACGTACAATGGCTAATGTTTGTGGTTTGTTCGACACTTCTACCTTGCAAGCTTGGATGCACCTCACTCACAGTTTTACAAAAGTCGATTCCAAGAACACAACACAGGGAATGAACCTCATTGACATATCCCAAAACTTTCTGAAGGCGCTCTGACTACAAAAGATAAAAAACATGAATTTATTACCAAAATGTATTACTGTACACAGGATATATTCTCACGCTGAAGTCATGTTATAACAATCCAAAAATAAATAAATCCTGCACCTCAACATGATACCGACAAATTTTTTCATGGAACATCAATGATATTAGAAAAAGAAAACATGATTTTATAAGGAAAAATACCCTGTAACGGGTAGATACATACATATATTAGTAGTTTGCCACCCTAAAGGACTCAAAAGCCCCATCACTAGAAAATTTGTATACGTTTTATCTATCTCTATTTAGTGTATTTTTTTGGGAGGTGGTGGTGGGTGGGGTTGTTTTTGTTTTACAATATGGTTTCCGGGGAAAAAAGACAAACATGAAGTAAGGTGCTAAATTGAATCCTAAGCCTGTTGTTGGAATGCAGTTTCATGTCATGTCAGAACATCAATGACGTGTTGGAGACTAAACAGATCATTTTCACTTCTATTTTCATGACAACATCCAAGTAAAGCGCCAGGCACCTTCCACCAACGCAATTTAGTCTCTTATCCTTTTCTGGAACTACCTAGAAACTTTGACCTTTGGGAATGCCCAACAAAGCACAGAAAGGAAACATGCTCTCCTTTCTCAGATTTAATTTATCAACATGAAACAAAAATCAAAGCAGAAAAACTGATCTTAGAAGTAACTCCATTCCAGATCACCTTTTCTCGTTGTAGAGTGCGAAGGTGCGTCTCATATTCCGCAAGCTTTCGCAGGGACAGATCAGCCTCATCCAAGCTAATGGTATTCTCTTCCTCGCTATTGTTGTAACCATGTCCGGATATTTCTCTGGTGATCTTCTCTATCTGTGCCTTCGTATCAGTGAATTTTCTCAATCTTTCTTCTTTTTTCTTCCTCAGGTCTTCAACAAGAGGAGTGACTGATGCTAGTTTCTCTTTCAATGATATCGATCTTTTCTCTGAATTGACCTGTAAAAGTAATATATTTTTTCAATCTCATTTATATGATTGATTTATAACAGAAAATGTTCATAACCAGAACCACCAAAACTAGTAGGGGCTAAAACTCAAACTCCTAGCAGCAGACCCCTGGAAATTCCTATACCCCAGATATCTAAAAGTGGTCTCAAAACAACAGAGAGATATCATATATTTTTAAGAGAAAATACATTGCAAATTGATCCAAAGTTACTTATTGTTGTGTCTATTTTCTCAATGACTCCAAGCGCCCTCTGTTTTCATCCACAAATCAGAGACAAAAATGACAAAACAGTCCACTGGGGAATTTGATCCATTTAACATGCCATAATTACTACACTTTTTCCTTTTTCAAGAAACAAAAATAAAAGGATCATTCAAGCAAACATGGGGTTTGAAAGTATATATACATGTGCCAATAATGTTACCAATCATCAATGCCAATGCTACAACCCAAGTCATCATTCATTGAGTAACTCATGACCTTGCTATGTTTTCACATCTATAGCAGTTGGCTTAAATAGCCAGGGTGACCCACAGAACAGGAATGTCCACTCAGGAGACCTAATTATTGAACAATCAAACTTTCAATTATCTAAAAGAGATGAGAACTGCCAAAAAATGGATAGACAACGGAAGATAATAAATCGATTAGACGCAAATGAACAAGTTTAACCGCAAACACGCATTTATCTCGTTACATGATTAAAGTAGCCACTTTTATCTTACCCGCAAATGATTGTCTGGTTCCGCCAGGGAGGCCATAAGGGTAGCAAGCTCAGCTTCCTTGGCGGCGACCGACTGATGAAGACGAGCCTTGACATTGGCAGCCTCATCGACCTTCCTCCGGTAAAGCTGCAAGCATTGCATCTCCAGCTCCGAGATCATACGGTCCTTGTCCCCTTCGTTCTCTCCAATATCATTCCATAGTTGCTGCACCCCAACAAAAGAATAAAAATAGAAAAATGCTTCATCGATCAAAATCAACTCATACAATCACCATGCAAAACAAGGACAACATTTTACCAAAAAGAACAGAAGAAAAGAAAGGAAAGGGGGTGGGGGGGGGGGGTTAAAAAAGGGGAGACACGAACATTGGAGCTGTAAGAAAAAAAAGAAAAAAAAGAAAAGAGGTGAGAGGGAGGGAGGCGGCGGGGGGGTCAATAATGAGGGGAGGAGAGCACCGACAATCAATAAAGCCCAAAAAAGCAAGAAGCTCTGCTGCTACTGCCAAGTAAAGGGGTTGTTGTAGGCTAAGGTTTAGTTATAAAAATTGAGGGAGGGGGGGAGAGGGAGTTAAAGTTGGAAAGAGAAGGACCTGCAGGTCTTTGAGAGAGTCATCGAAGGCGCAGTTGGAGCGGATGCAGCAACTCGGTGGACTCCCAATCTCCTTCATCCCCCCACCCTTTTTTCCTTTTGCTTCAGATCTGAAATCCCTTCTCCCCCTAAACTTGGAGCACAACCGGGAAGCAACGGGAACAAAACGGAACGGAGCACCTCCTTTGGTTTCTGGGTTATGGTTCGGGGGAAGCGGGGGTGGGGGTTGGGGGAGGTGGGGGGGGGGGGGCGCGACAGACAAGGATTAAGGAAAGAAGAGAGGTTGGAATGCGGGGAAGAAGACGAGGATGGCAGGAAGGAGGAGAAAGTTTGTCAGTGTCTGTCTCTGTGAGGTATAGAGAGAGAGAGAGAGCAATTATTACCACAGTACCAACCGACTCTCTCACACACACCCATAAAATAAAACACATTGGGGAGAGAGAATCACCCCTCTCGCTCTCTCTATCAACTCAAATCAATTATTTGATTTGATTGTATTGGAGTGGCATCACTCTCCCCAACCCCCCCACCCCCACCCCCATCATTCCCAGGTTAAACTAACCCAATTTTCACCTAATCTAATCATCGTCCTTTTAATTAAACGAAGACATGATTAATAATTGCATCTATAAATAAGTGATGCCAAATAAAAGTGGTACCCCGACCCAAGGCTTCATCGGTTTGGCCGAACTGAAAACCGGCCTTTTTGAAAGAAAACTTGAGGAAGAACACTTGAGAAATAGTCTCTTTTTTCCCAGTCGCAAATTCCAAAAACCCCAACCGACACCCTCACACAGAGAGAGAGAGAGAGTTATTTTAGTCTCTGCCCTCTCCCCTCGTATCAAGGCGGTCTTATCATAATAATGCTGGTCTTCCATAAATGCCCCTGTTCATTTAACTAACAAAAATAAATAAACATGTCCAACTGTACTCCCCCCTCATTTTATAATCTATAAGATTTACCCCGTATTTTCTTTTTAGATATAAAACACTTCTCTACATAAATTAAAAGGGGAATAATAAACAATCATTAATTAAAATAAAGAACGAAGTAACACGTAACTTTGCCTGGCTGGCTGGGGACCGATGTGGGTGTGGATGTCCTCTGGTTACTTAGGATAGATGGTCTCTCGTAGTTTGTAAGAGAAGTCGGTTCGAATCCCACTGGTAGAAAAATGGGGACCAAAAAGGATTTCACCGCTCCTTTTTTTTTTCTAAAAGAAATACGTATGCATTCTTTCTTTTTCACAACATTTTAAAAAGCACCATAAAATGGCCAGAGTCAGTAATATGGGCTTTCCTCTCCCCTTAGAGTAAATACTTTGTAAAAGATCATGTTTTGGTTGCATTTGTCTTCAATTCAAACAAATGATAAACTTAGACCAACAAAGGGTAATCCGGTTGTTGCACTGGTTGGTTGAACATGTTCCCTAGTATGATTGTCCAATCAGTAAAAGCCACTACTCCGCTTTCGGAGGCAGCCAACGTCCTGTTAACGAGACGTTATCGTTTTGTACATTATATATATAAAAAGTGAAATGTACAAAATGTATAAAGAAATCACTATTTAAATGTCGTACAGTACAACTTAAAACATTATTCAAATGTCGTATAATGTACAACGTTTGTATAATGATTTTTTAGTAATGTACAAAATAGGAAATTGGGTCGAGTACTATTGAACGACCTTATACTAAAACTAGTCGCAATGTACAAAAACAATTTGTACATTTGTACTAAATTATTTTGTACATTACAAAAAAATGAATAGTAAATCACGGACCTAAATCCTAATTCGGTCGAGTTTCAAAAACATTAATTATGTCCGGAGAAAATCTATCTCTGGGTTGTAATATCTATATGGCTAATATGAAGACCACATCTTAAATAACCTTGACCAACTAAATCACCCAGCATCAAACTATGACCGTCAGAGCATCAATTAATACAAGAGAACCATAATCACTACACTAAGCAATCAAGCCATCACGGGTTAATGTTGTAGTGCAGCCAAAATAACATCGTTATGTGATCAAATTTGATGCTATTCAGTTGGTATTCCTCTTTTTATAACTTCACGTCTATAATGAGCCAAAAAATCATTTGAGCAAAAGCTGCTCCTTTACATGTTTCATAAATCTTAATGCTAGTAAATTTTATGTTGCTTCATTAGAGATAATCTTTAGGATAAATTGTCCTACTCGAGGCTAAGCACCTAGCCCCAATATTTTCTTTAATAATAAAAGGAACTTCGCAGCCTTTATATTTAACTAAAATCGGAGTGCACAATCTGTAAGATTTATACTTCAGAGAAACCAGAGTACTCATCTATAATCTTAAAGCTTCAAATAAGCTAGATGAAAACCATTAAAGCTTTTGTAACCTTAACATTTCATTGAGGTTAGAGAAAACTCTCTATAACCTAAATACCTCAACGAAACCAGGCAACCATTCGTGACCTTTATGCTTCCAAGAAATCGAATGAACTCAAGCATATTTATCACCTTTACATTTCCCTAAGGTCAAAGAATATCCTTTGTAACATAGATACATTGGTGAAACCAACACAAATATCCGTAAAGTTTATGCTTTGAATTAGCCGGGTGAAATAAATTGAGCACTATTATTGTCTGTGTCTTAAAACATAAATCTAGAGAGAACCTTTATGGTGTCATACGAGACATAAAAACTCGACATAACCGTCATGCTCAAAATAGACACAGGGTAATAAGAATTTTAACCAAATGCACATAAAAATTAGACATTCAATGTTGATAATCAAATCAAATGTATCACACGTACAAAGCATGTGTCAAATACTGTTGTCAATAAAATGATCATATCTATCGAATAAGATATAGCTACGAGGCTCCCACTAACCAAATAATCATGTAGTAACAAAATTAACTACAAGGGCCAACTCAATTTCGCACAGTATTTCTCCTTGGTTAATCATCATCTAATATCACACTGATAATGTAAAACATAACATTTTTACTTTTATAATAAGTTAACAAATACGATATTTCCAAGCAACACCATCCGTTCTTTTATAATGACAACTTAAAGATTGAAGTACCCATGGAATCTCAATACCTCAAAAGAATATCAACTCCCACTAATCATATAAACCAAATGGCTCTAAGCTCATAACATATTGAGCTAAATCCAATTATCATGTTGAGTCATATAATTTGTTAAATCTTATCACAAATTTGCTCAAGATAAAATATTAAGCATAATTTAACTAGTTTTCACTAGCTCAAACATGAGATAAGATGTCTTACTTTTTCCGGACCACTAAAATTTGACATCAACCAACATTTAGATTTTTATCAATAGTGGTTCAATAATAAATCTAAACCAAGTAAAAAACTCATTAGTCAAGTTGCACGTGAAACGCCTTAAATTTCAACAAAACAAGTTTGTTAAAGAATTTTTCTTAAAATGATTTTCACCCTTTGATGTCTTTAGATCAAATATAAATAATTTATTAAACATTTATCCTAACCAATGTTAAGGCAATTGATCAATTTAGGAAGCTCCAACGAATTTAGGATATATTGAAGCAATTAATTACTAAATCTATCAATAAGCACAAACTCAACTTTATGTACTTATCAAACATCAAATAATTCAAGCATCGGATAAATAAAATTATCAATAATATTAGCATAACATATGTGTATTCACAGTAACAACAACACGTGAAATCTCAACAACTAAGTTGCTTTGGCGATCAAACACCTATATCGTCATGTGAAATCTCCCAACTCTGAGATGCTCATAGAATTTTATGATATAACTAATAAGCTGACAAAGATACCTAATCAAGAAATTCACGTCGATACACAAATATACAATTAAGTTTTTTCAAAAAATAGGTCAATTCAAGACCCTTATATCATTGTCATTTTTATGTAAACCTAAAGAGACTGTTTATAAAAACAACCCGTGAACCAATGAGCAATAAATACTGCGATAATCGAGAAACATATGTCCATCAAATAGAGATCAACGAACATCAAAAACTCACTTTTGTGTAGAGTTTGTAACATATAACATACATTCTCCGAATCAATCGAAATGCACCAAATGCCTAAACACTTTTGGCAGAAAAGCCCTCACACCAATACACACAAGTCTCTCACCCAGCTGTACACGCCTGCAAAGCACCTCATCTGTCATTGCAGATAAGTCACTTTCGTATCCAAATGTTTTCAGTATAAGTATGAAAGAGTTCCACTTGCTCACATAGTTAAGCATACGAAATACTTTATGTATGCAAACTTAAACCAATGGGTCAATAAAAAATGGTAGCAACCAATAATCTCAAACAAGCAATAGTGTTTCCACTATCTCAGTTCGATATTTCATAAATATATTAGGTTTTCTTACAAAACTTATAGAGATTAATGGTTCAATATATTCCATCTCTTGAAAGGATGGCGGTTTTCATCTCATATGAACTTAAACCAACCATATCCATATTATTCATGGGGACTTTAAGTTTCTCATTTTAAGGGTTATAACACAGAATGCTTAAAATCGAGGATTACGACATACTATTTTTGCACACAAGATCATTCACTGAACGAAATGGTTCGAGGCCTCTCAAAGTATAACGACCTGAAAATTGTGTCCTCGTAT
The DNA here is from genome assembly GCA_029817715.1 of Melastoma dodecandrum. Classification (NCBI taxonomy): domain Eukaryota; kingdom Viridiplantae; phylum Streptophyta; class Magnoliopsida; order Myrtales; family Melastomataceae; genus Melastoma; species Melastoma dodecandrum. The sequence goes on along the minus strand of JARUPY010000397.1, from coordinate 8,446,012 downwards.
ATGTGATGTTGATGGGTTGTATGAGATTGATGAGCGTTACGAGTTAGTATGGTATGTCGGGTGTTGCTTGTCGAGTGACATGTGTGATGTGTGGTGTGTGGTGTGTTGTGTGTTATAGTAGAATATTATGTAGATGGATTGTCCGATGATGTACACGAAATGTTCTCAATATTGGATACTAAGGCGAGGAAAAGGGGATGCCCCTAACTCATTCATATTAGAATTCGATTTCGAGAAGCATTAGCGTAGGTCAGACGATAATGTGTATGAGTGTACGTCAGCAACTAAGCTTGCGACCAAGTGAATAGAAACTAATGGTTTATAGGGGCATATGAGTGAGATTATAAAGAAAGGAATTATGACTGCAAACGAATTAGTAATGAGTGTATGTAAATGTGGTCGGATTTGTAAAAGGAGCATTATGACCTAGCATAATCTTTGAGAGGTCGAATATGAACTTACTGTAGGAAGATGATACAGGAAACATCTGGAGCAGCAGCTGAGGGGGAGACTATAATAGGAGAAGCCACTGTTGGTGCAACTGTTGGTGAAGACCAAGGCTGTCTAATGATGGATCTCAGGCTTGGGTTGCTTAAGGACGAGGAGCTTGGCCTTAAAGTGGAAGATGGGTTTGAGCTTGAAATGGGAGGCAATGATCTGAAGGACGAAAGTACAAAACAAGGGGAACTGGAGGGATCTAAGAAGGGAAGAAAGAAGATTGGCAACGACATTCCCGTATTCCCAACTGAAAGCGCTGACAACGCAGCAGGGGAATAAGAGGGGAGGAAACGGCACATTGAAGAGAGAGAATAGAGAAGAAATGATTAGGATGAGATTTCTGGGGATGTGTGGGGGGTATGAGTGTGTGTGTAAATAGGGAAGGAGGTGAGTGGTGGTAGTCTCCGGCTTGGAGACGGTGGCTGTGTTCCCCTGAGTTTCGACTCTTGGTTGAGTTACGACTGTTTTCTAGTATTGTTGATGTTTGTTAATCGGAAGTTCAACTTTGCTGAGGTCTTAACCCATTTGCTCGCACCAACGTGGTATGAGAGCGCGCGATGTTCGCTTCCACGAGTAATGCCCGTTGTTGACAACACAGGATCAAAGTTGGCGAACATGGAGGCAGAATCCGTTAAAGAGATGTTACAGGAACTCATGAAGAAGTTCGATGGGTTGGGGTCCCAATTTGCAAGTATGAATGTGAGGATGGAAGCTCTGAAAGGAAGGAGGCGTAGCCGGCAGCGTGAATCTTACGATCTGTGCTGTGAAACCAAGTCACTTTTGGTACAAAACCCTCTTGTCTATGCTGTACAGGGTTGATATATTTGGTACAGAAACTTCTGGTTTGTATTTTGCAACTCAGCATTCTGTGGTGCAGAACATTCTAGTCTGTTCTATAAAAGGTCTATTGTATATCACTTTCTCTAATCATTGCTAAGTTAAAACTGAGTGAAAACCATCCAAATTCTGAGTGAAGAGTGGATGTAGGCAAGTTGTTGAACCACTATAAAAGTCTTGTGTGCATCAAACAAATTGCAATCACATTCGTACGTTCTGTCTTACAGAATCCTGTCTCTACGGTTCAGTTTTACATAAGCTTTCTTCTGCTGCGGGGTTTGTCGAAAAGGAGTTAAAAATCCTTAATTGGACTGTAACACTAATTCACCCCTCTTCTTAGTGTAACACGATTTCTGATGAGGAGGCTACTGGTGCTCGGTGAAACTGTTTCGAGCTCGGCTGGATGAAATCCAAGACAATTTACTTCTTCTTAGCTCCTTCGTCTCATACATGGCTGACCTTAGTGAAATACAGGACAAACAGAGCTGGTCTGAAAATCAGCCGGAAGTGTTCTTCTTTGTTTTAATAATCTGTTTTCAGCGTGCAGATGTGGAGAATGTGGACGTCTGGAAGCAACATCATTAGCTGGAATCGAGCGGAATATCATATCTAATTGTTCAATCTTTGATTGCGGCTAGACCTTCCAATGTGTTCCTAATTTGGTCGCGGCTGAACATTCATGTGTGTTCTTACTGCTGCCAGATTGTATCTTCTTGTGAGACGCCTGTCCGATTAATTCGAATCCTGCTGGTGTATGCCTTATATTCCGTTGCAATTCGTGTTGTGATTGTGTTTCTCCAATTTCTTCTTCTTTGCTGTGATATTCCTTCTTTATTATTAGCCTATGATCAAGGAATTTGTTCTTTGCTAGATTACTCCACGTGTAAACTCTTCTCATTTAACTATCTTTCTGCCGATGACATTGTTTTCCTCGGGCTGATTCGTTCAATGCAACCATTGCCTTTGAGTTTTTCATTCCTTCATTGCTGCAAATTCGAGGTCCATTGACAACCGATTACGGATTAATCACGAAGGGACTGCTGTAAATTTAATGTTGTCGTCCATGCGTAAATTCGTCTATGTTTGTTTGTAAATAGCTACAATCTGTTAATAAAAATTTACGCTTCCCTTTGCTTGCTTGCTGTAAAGCGAAACATTCGCTTTTATGATGTTGTAATTTCATTAATCACTAATGACTTCTTTTAATATATTTAATCTGAGTCTCGTGTCTTGTTTTTTAATTTATTTATTTTCCATTCACGAAACCTCTAACTGAATAGATTCATTTATCCTCCTATTGGTTCAAACACTTGTTCGCTCATTTGACTTACTTCTAGTTTAGTTAATCACACTCCAGTAACCGTCAACAAGTCCGAAAAAGTCCTACCTATCACTTCGAGTGAGCTATTTTGGCGGCTAAGTACTCGAAGCACAAATGTGAGAGACCTCTTACTTATTAAGAACATGTGTGATTGTAAGAAACTTCGGTTGTCACTTAGGTAGAGTCATTTTGGTAACTAAGCGACCAAAGCACCAATCCGAAAGCCACTTACCCCTAAATGTACATGTCTATGAGGTAACTCACCTGTCACCGTAAACGAACCACTTTGACAACCAAACGCTTACAATACATATGTTAAGTCACCTCACATGTTCACTTACACAAATAATATCACACGTTGTCTGGTAGATCCAGAGAGCAACTCCACATAATATATCCGTTAAATCACCACCTATTTCAAAACGTAATATGCATCCTTTCCTAGAATCAAATATAATAATGAAATAAACGATATTTTTATTGCTCTCACATGATATTAAAACATAAAAGGGAACATAATCAATATCATAAAATTACTTCATATATTTTATTTACATCTGAAAACAACAATGGGAGACAACATTTTTTCAAAAAAATCTTATAAACCCATGGATACACTTTCACCTGGTCTTTTACTATTATAATTTTAATAACTTAAATCGGTAATCTCCACCATTGAAGGAATCGACAGAAATATCATTATTTTAATAAATTCAATCCATTATCTCGGAATCGATTAAAAAAAAATCCAAAACCCAATTTCGTCATTGGTGAAGTAAGCGTCCAAAAAAAGAAGACCTTTTTTTTAATTGATTGTGGAAATTGTAAATCGCCATGTTGTTTTGAGACGATGAGATTGAATCAATTTGGAAAGGTGTTAATTTATTGGAATATTATATTTATTAAGACGAATCCTAAAATCGAAATACCTAAATGGAAAACCCTAAATGAATTGAAGAATCCACAAAATAAACAATATTTTGTTCTCAAAGATTACGGAAGCCAAGATCCGTAGGTACGATATATAAGAAACGCCAACAAGGTGTCCAGGTGTTCCCCTTCTTCCTGACCGATAGAATTTTCGTTTTATTCATCAGCGGGAGAGGGGACGCAACACTAATATAAATGTGACGGGCCCTTCCATAACGGGTTTACGTCGACATTAGGCTTACACTGAATTGTCGTCCAGTCCACATCAATAACAACATATGATTAGGGGTAAAAATGAGCCGAGCTGGTATCGAACCCTTCTAGGCTCGAGCTCGACTCAATAACCGAAATGCAAAGCTCGAATTTGGCTCGAGCTCGGCTCGGTCTAGTTTTAGGGAGCTCGAGCTCGGCTCGATAGGCTCGAATATAAGTCGAGCCTAAACTCAAATGGACAACTCAAACTCGGCTCGAATATAGGCTCGACTTGTTGGATCTTGAACTCAACTCGACTCGTTGAGCTCGAATTTGGCTTGAAAACATAAATAACCATGTAAAAAACCAGAAATCTAAAATCAAAGATTACAAGTAAACATCTCCACACGAAACATCAAAACATCACCACAAAATTTTTAAAATAACCACACACTGCAAGAACCTCTTCCAAAACATATCCATAAGAAGTAGTCCAAATATGAATGAATCAATAAAAACCACAAGAACTATGTTCCCAAAACATTTCCTCGAGAACATATGATTAAGCTTCAACAATACATCCTAAGATTGCCACAATGACATTACCTACAAAAAAGCACAAAGGTATTCCAATCACCAAAACAATAATAAGAGCAATGAATATTTTAAAATTCCAAGTTATCTTACTTTCAAGATGTTGAATTAGGTGGGCGAATAAATATTTCTTGATATGTTTTTCCTTTCTGTAAATTAAACAAAAAGTGAATAACATGGTTAATAAATGATATAAGTCACAAATAGGAATTCTTTAAATGAAACAAAAACTTACCTTTTCATTCTTTCTCACCCCATGTGAATGGCGAAGTCAATCTCCTCCACAAAGCAATGCTTCTACCGTGTTTGGAGAAAGGGATGAACGATAAACATTAAATACCCGTGTTCTAACATTGAATGTAACTTTAGAAGCCATTGAATTTACTGGGATGTATAAAATATCTATTGCCATAATTGGAAGAATATGATAATGCACCTTATTCATCTTCCACCAATTCCAACAAGACAAATCCTTAACAATTTCACTCTTCTTGAGACGACTTATTTCCATTATTTAGCCAACTCAGATTTTTTTGGCCCTGAACTCTCTAACTTTTCGCAATACGACTTAAAATCATCCCAATTATGCATAATATTTGATTGCTTACTAACAGTGCTAGAATATCCCAAACTTTCAGAAGATGAATTCAAATACTCCGTGACATACTATTCATAAAGATCATCACGTGTTTTTACGACCAAATGCTTATTCTTTGAATCTTCTATTTTAGATAAACTTTGAAAAACAAAAATCAATTGCCAGCATTTTTTGGCTTGGGTCAAGCACAATACCAACAGCCATTAATAAATTGCAATCGCCCCAATATTTGTCAAACTTGAACAGTATCTTACTTGCTAATGCCTTTTTAAATTCATCTGGATGATCTGCACAGCATCCAAGGTCGATTTCACCTTTTGAACTTCTTGAAGATACAAATTTGAACTAGTGCATTCGCTATCAGGATTAATCTGTGTCGCTGTCCAAAATGGCTCCAATAATGAACAAATCTTTTGAGCTCTATCCCAATCTTCCTCTAAAGGGCAATAATCAAATAATAAATCACGTTGATGGAGCATTTTAAAAGCATCTTGGAACTTCATAGCTCAACTAAGCATCTCGAAAGTTGAGTTCCATCGAGTTTTGCAATCTCGAACTAATCTCCTTTCTTTCAACTGAAGCTGTTGCACTAAATCAACAAACTTGGACAACCTATCATCGGAACTATTCACATATTCCACAATCTGCCTCAGTACTTCTATGATGCCTTCAATTTCAGCCAAATCCTGAGCACAAAGATTTAACACATGCGCACAACATCGGACATGAAATAACTTTCCTTCACCTAATAATTTCCTTGAGACTTGAATTGTCTCCTTCAAGCACTTGATAGCCACATTATTATTAGATGCATTATCAACTGTAACAGAAAAAACCTTGTGCTCTATAGCCCAGTCTTTCATACATTTAAAAATTACATCAGACATTAGAATACATGTTCTCAGAGGTGGAATGTGAAAGAAGCTCAATACCCTCTTTTGTAACTTCCAACCCTAGGTCAATCCAATGTCATGCGACAACCACATATCCGATCTTTTGATTCTTTGATTTCCAATAGTCAGTTGTCAAACTGATTATGCTAACACTCTGAAGAATTTATTTCAACTTCCTCTTTTTAATCTCATAAACTTTGATGCAATATGCCTTGTCTACAACTCTGCCAATCTTTTTCCATTCGGGCATCCCTAACTTCATCATCATATTAAAACCATCTTCATCCAAAATGAAAAATGGATGTTCATGCATCATAATCCAATGCGCAGTTGCCTCCCTCATTAGTTCCATGTCAAACTTTCCCAAATGCATAGCGGGAAATGGATGTTTAGCTCCATCGATTGACGGAAAACGCAGTTGTGCTTGTCTTTCAATTTCTTTCAAATTCATCTTTCTCTTCAAATAATTACTCTATGCATCTTTAAGTGAGATGTGCTCCCTAATTTAACAATTATCAAAAGATGGCGGCAATGAGAGCATTTAGCCTTCTTCTCTCCATTCTCCGAGATTTCCTCAAAATATGCCCAAACCAATGAAGTTTTCTTCCTTTTATTAGCTTTGAATGTCTCTTATTGTTGTGCATCTTTCTCTACCGCATTAGCATTTTCACGTATTGAATTTATCTCCATCATATTCAATGCACCAGTTTATTTTTGAACCTCCATCCCCAACTCATTACTTTCAGCAACACCACTACCTACGGTTGGTATGACGTATAATCCGTGGACATATTGTCCAAAACTAATTATGCGTCAAAGGTAAAAGATGAGATTAATTGCCAAGACAAAACTAATGGTAAAAGAAGAATGATTAATTTCCAAGAGTCCACCACCAATCACAACAAACTATAACAACTCTCCACAAATCATAGTTGGACAGCACATGGAAATACACCCCAAGCCCTTCAATCTCTCATGAAGCGGATATCAAAATAGCAACTCCTCAGCTTCGCCCAAGGAAGAACAAATTTTTCTAGTTCACCATCAAACAACATGAGAACAAGACAGAAGGAGGGAATCCCCACCAGTGAAAGAATAACAAAAAAAAAAAAAAAGAAAATGAGAAAGGGGATGGATAAATTTGGGTGCGGAGAAAAGGGAAGCGGCTAACGGTACGTGTACGTGAGACTTACGTAGTTTACTAATTAATACTAAAATCAGTAGTAAATTTTACTAAAAGTTGACCGTTACTACTCAAGTCAACGCAAAAGTAGTAAAAAAAGTAGTAAAAAAAGTAGTAAATTTTACTACTTTTTGGTCTTCTTTTAGTAAAGTCAACGAAAATGTAGTATAAAATGTCGTAAATTTTACTACTTCTGAACTGTTCACCGCAGTGCAATTTTACTACTTTTACGCTGACTTTACTAAAACCTCATTTTTAGTAAAGTCAACGGAGAAGTAGTAAAAAAAGTAGTAAAATTTACTATATTTTTTACTACATTTGCGTTGAATTTACTAAGAAAACCACACTTTTAGTAAAGTCAGCGGAGATGTAGTAAAAAAAGTAGTAAATTTTACTACTTTTTTTAGTACTTCTCCGTTGACTTTACTAGATTTCTCATTTTTAGTAAAGTCAGCGTAAAAGTAGTATAAAAAGTAGTAAAATTTACGACTTTTAATTGTACAAATTATGTCGATAAGTAGTAATTGTTTACTACTTTCGTTGTGATTTTTAGTAAAATTGTGTTTGAGTTAGTAAAATTGGTAGTAAATAGGTAGGGTTTGTCGTAAATGTTTACTACTTTAAGCATGTTTTTACTAAAATAAGTAGTAAACTGTTACTACTTTATAGGCGTTGACTAAGAAAATTTACTACTTTGAACAGTGTTTCCGAACCTAACTCCGAACCTAATTATTCTAAATTTTGATGTGAAATGACTATTTTACCCCGGTTACTAGTATTATTACTACTTTACTGAATGATTCCTCCATTTCGTTCGAACACGTTGTCCTTCCCACCGCCGATCGTCTTCCTTTCCTCTCCGAACCCATTCCGTCCGTTTGGTTCGCCGTTGCTGTGGAAGTCGAGGCGGGTCTCCTGGTTTGGACGACAAGGACATCAGGTGGTCGTCCTCTCCCTTTCTCGACCATTTTCTTCTGCCATTATGGTTTAGGGTTGGAATGGGTAGGACATTAGGTGGTCGTCCGACGCGGTAAGTTGGGTTTTTTTCTGCATTGTGGTTTCGTTATTGGTTTAGTTGAGTCGGTCGAGGGTTACAGTGAGGGTGTGTAGTCGTTTAAGGTTTCGTGACAGATTTGGGTTTCGGTTTGATAGTGGTTCGAGTGGGACTGGGTGATGGAGTGGGTGTTCGGTTCGAGTGGGACTGGGTGATGGAGTGGGTGTTCGGTTCCGTGGTTTCGTGGGTGATTTGGTGTGACTGGGTGATGTACTGGGTGATGGACTGGGTGATGGAGTGGGTTTCGTGGGTGATTTGGGGTTCGGTTTGAATTCTGTTTGGTTTGAGTGGGGTGTAATGTGAAGTTGATTCGGTTTGATATGGTTTCCGTTGATTCGGTTTGTGATCTTTAGTTGATTTCCTTTTTAGTTATTTCTTCGAAAGTGCAGATATGGAAGAAGAATTTGCAGAATTGCCAGGAGAAAATTCACCCGAGGCATTCGGTGATCACCCTCCAGAAGCTCCTAACGAAGGCAACACACCTGCTTCTGCTTCTTCTAAAAAGGAGAAGGCGAAGTGGCTGCGTAAAGACAAGGTAAATGTTGAACCATCATTGTTGTGAGTCATTATGATTCTAGTATTGAGGTAGTCTTCGTGTGTTTACTCAGGAGTACCTTTATACAAGGTGTAGTCCGCGGAAGTTGTTTTCTGTCCTGAATACATTTAATGATGCGAAGCGGGCAACCCTTTCTGACTTAGGATTTCATGGGCTATTGCATTTGGCAAGTAGGCAAGTTCATCACAAGGCGTTGAAGTGTTGTCTTAAGTTGTTCGACCCCGTTAAGAGGGTAATGGTAATTGACGGTGTGGAACACCGAATGCAGTCTGCTGATGTTGAGGCCCTGATTGGCTTACCTGCTACGAAAGTTGGTGTCCCATTTAGTGGTCACATGGAGACCGTTCGGGATGAACTTAAACTTCACCTGAAGAGAGGGACGATATCTCTGAAGTCCGTCGAAAGTACAATGATGGGAAGAGATTTTCCCGATGACCTTTGGAAGGCGGAGGTCGTACTTTTCATACTAGGATGCTATCTGTGCCCGACAACTGCCTTCGATATTGACAAGGAGTACCTTCTAGCCACACGGGATGTCGCGGCAATTTGTAAGTTTGACTGGGCCACTCACGTGCTTGATAATCTTGTTAGTCAAGTGAGGGCATTCAAAAGTCATCAGGGAAAGTATATAGGAGGTTGCGTTCATCTACTGCTGGTGAGAACTTATAGTGAAGTGTTTGTTTAGCTTATTTATTGAGTTTAGAGTGAAGTGTTTACTCTGTACAAAACATTGTTAATGTTTGGTTTTGTTATTACATCCAGTTGTTTTATGCTTGCAAAAAGTCTGTTGAGGACAGCAGCTCAAGAAACACCAGTAGGACAATGCCTCGGTGTCGAGATTGGGATGATGAGCGGCTAAAAGCCATTTTCATAGTTGCCTATGCTGAAGTTGTCGATCTTGTAAGTTTTGTCCACCTTGTAATGCATGTACTTGTGTATTTATTACTATACGATGAGAAATTGTGTCAAAATGTAATTAACAGGAAGAAGGTGATGTCGAAACTAATCCAGAGGAAGAAGTTGATCCTGCGAGCGACTCTGGCAAGATGGCAATTGTTATGCGTCGTCTGAAGGTAAGCTTAGTTCTGTGTTTGTTTATAATTTGGATTTGTAAGTTTAATTTTAACATTGGCGTTGTATGTTTGACTTCATTACCAGACCGTGGAACTTTCTGTTATGAGAATCCATGCCAGTAATGAGCACATCATCCGGAAACTGAATTACATTCTCGCTGAAGTTAGAAGACAAAGAGGGCGAGCAGGCAAACCTGTGAATCAAAAGACCACAGCTGGACATGATGGAGGGCAGGAAGAAGAGCCTGAAGGAGTCGCACCACCAAATGCTGATGACAATGTCGAGCAGGTACAATCTCCACATACTCACCCACGTGAACGGGACACGGCCTTCAATGTACCTGAAGTTGAGGTTGGGTCAACTATGATTTCGGAGAGAAGCTTGGTGCTGGTCCATCCTCCTCAGATGGAAGATAAATTGCCCGAAGGTTCAGACGATTATTCCGACCCTCGTGCGTTACAACTTGCTCGAGGTCTCAATAAACTATGCGGATTCTTTGGTACTTCGGAGGCTGTTAATGAGAAAGTTGACACTCTATCTGACCTCGGCTTGACACCATCTGAGGAAGGTGTGAAGTATTTCCTGTTTGGGAATAAAGGAAAGGAAAAGATAGTTGATGAAGATGTTAACACAGGGGTAGATGTTCCTACATATAACGAAGATGTTAAGACAGCAAAAGCATCTCAGCCAGGAGAGGAAGATGTTCCCATATATAAGGAAGATGTTAAGACAGGGGATCCCATAGATGCTGATCCGGATGTTGTTCAAGACATGGAAGAGGCGAAGAGGATTGGTGAGGAGGCTGAAGTTCATTTGAAGGTGAAGTATCATTACATTTCATTGTGTAAATGGCTGCAGCAGTGAATGCAAATTGAATTACATTATCGTACTCACGACAGGAAAGTGGATCAACGACCACAGCTGTCGTCTTCAGAAAGACCACACGACGTACGGCTGAGTGGAAACCGTCGGCGTTCAAGAGCTCCCCGTTTGTCCCCCCAAAGCCGGTTACAAGGGCCAGGAAGCGTGCTCGGACAGCTATCCCTGAGGTATAACAACTTGCCAGCATGGAATCATACCATGAAGCATCATTGAACAAAGCCAGGATTACAGTGTTAATCCATGGTTGTAATTTTTCATTCTTAGGCACTACAAAAATTATTCCCAGTGGATTTGCCAGTAAGTGTGCTGAAAAACTTTACAACGGCTCAATGGAATATCATTGAGTATGCTTGGAATGAGGACCACGATCATAGGTTTGTGTCACTGTCCTCGGTCTTTATGTATTGGGATATTATTTTACTTTATTCAAATGGCTACCATGGTTGATATGATGTAGCGAATGTCTATGTATGACGGATTCCGCTCACCTTAATAGGCAGGCCATGCTTTCTCTTGTACCAAACAGATGGATATGTAGTGATGTAAGATTGCATAATATATTAGTTGCTTTCATTATTGACATGTAAGCCTGACTTGTATATGAGTAACATTTATATGATGCAGGTTATAGATTTCCATGCCATTATGCTACAGAGTAGAGTGGATCCTGAAAAGAAAAGGATTTGGTACCTCCCCACTTAGTTAGGGGTAAGTGATTACAAAGGTTTTTCCATGGTACATGTGATGTACAGGATGCTAACCGAGAACGCCATCACAGAATCTTGCAGCCTATCAGTATAGTGCAGCGAAAATGCCCGTCATAAGCAAAGGAAATGCCGCTTCCTTGTATGCGCACTTCAAGAATCACATTGGCAAAAACCATGAAGTGCAATTGGTAAGCATCCCCACAATTTACTACATCTGCATATGAAAAGGTAGTAATATGTTCCAACTTTTTACATGAATGTCTTGTAATGTATTTACTGGACTTTTGATATTCTTCTATGCAGATCATTATTTCCGGTTTGCCTAGCTGAATGACATTGAGCTTTACAGATAATTTCATTCAGAACACAGGAAGTCATCATTATGGACACAATCCATAACAAATTGTCCAACATCGGAGGAAGAGGTGACCTTCATCATCGTGTGTTGAAGCTGTTGAGTATCGTGTTGGATGAGAATAAGGTAAAATCTAAGGTTAAAGGGTATCAAGTACCAGACATTTGCAACTGGAAAATAACTTATCCAACAAACGTGCCAGACCAGATGGCCGCCGAAAATGAGTACGTCCCTCAACTTCACCTATATCTTGTTGAACTTATTCAATGTCGGCAATTGGTAAACATCCTATGAATTTGTACTGTATAGAAACGACTGTGGAATATATGTCATGAAATTCATGACTTTGGCGGAACCCCCGGAAGGTGCTGATGAAGTGGTATGGCCATTTTTTTCAATGCAATACTTTGTAAGCCGTTCTCCCTTCACGGAGTAACCATTGCCCCGTTACGAACCTGTTGCTGACAGCCATTCATCATTGTGAATTAGGTTGTAGGTGGTTGTAAGCATGATAAAATGGCCTGGGAATGACGTCAGGAAAAGAATTCAGCAGAAAGTTAAGGATGATGTCAACAAAAAAATCAAACCCCCGGAGAGCAGTGCTGCATCAACATGGATTCCTGCAGTTGTTTAGCAACCTCGGATGTTGCACAACGTTTTGGTGGACTGTTGTGGTTCCTTTTTGGCAGACTCTGTAAGGTCATGTACTGTAATAGAACCCAATAGCAGATAGGGGATAATGCAACACGGAATGTACAGGCGGATGTATAGTCCAGTTTCTGCCGAAATGCTGCCGAAAATTTATAATTAAGTGTACATATTTTGCTGTCCATACACTGAGTTATCTTCATAGACGACATTACCTTCTGAATCAGAAGAAGAATCACTACATACGTTACCTTCATTGTCCGCATTGATCCGACGATTAGACTGTCGTTGAGATGGGCCTATACCAAAATCTTCCTTACTTCCATGAATGACGAACTCGCGACGAATCTCGTCAGCATAATTAAACGCGACTCGATCATGGAACTTTCTTCCACCTTCATCTTCGACACTACTCTTCTCCAACTCCAACGTCAATGATTGAATGCTTTTCTGGAGCTTCCGAGATGCGTTGTCAGATCGGGATGCCAAAAAACACATACGTCTGCATGCGGCCATTAGAATACCCTGCCGTAGATCAGCTCGATCAACCCCGTATTCACGATTAGAGAGACATTCATAAGTATTGCTCTTTGCTGCCTTTGTCCACCTTTTGTTTACCAGATGCTTCGGTATTGACAAGAAACCTTCAACTTTGGCTACATGGAATAGGTGGGCACATGGAAAACCAAATGTCTCAAAATGTAAGCAGCTGCAGCTGAATTGGACAAGTGCCTTGGCTGATGACACTTGTATGCACCCATGTTCACCGTCATAACACGAAAGAGTGTATATCCTCGCAATATTCCCATCAACTCTCTGTTCCACGTAAAATCGCGACTCCTTCATGATTTCGGACTGAACTTTACGAAAAGAACTCATGGTGTACAGTCGACTAGCATCCTCCTCAAGTCTGCGCAACATCGTAATTGGCCTTATCTCTTTATGCAATGACTTAAAATCTTCCTCGTACTCCTTGTGACGTAGATCAACTACAGCACGCTCCATGTTATTTACGAAATCATGCAGTCTATGTTTGCTGTTTACATATCCCTTCATATATCTGTGCATTCGTTCGCAGCGTTGAGTACTTCTAAGCTCTGCCCAAAAATGACCCTGAAGATATGTCTGCCACCACATATGCCGGCATGCATATATCTGTTGTAGCCATCTAACAGATATGGACCCTGTATGGGTCATTAAAGCATACCACTCCTGTTCGACTTCTTCACTTGGTCTACTGTTATACATGAATGACGAAATACGAGCTCGTAAGGTAGGATCCTGTACACGACAGTTTATGTTCCGACTAAAATGCCAAAGACATAACCTATGCCTTGACATTGGCCATACTTCTCTCACAGATGCAATCATCGCTTTGTCGGCGTCTGTGACCACGCTAAGCGGATGTTTGCCGCCCATGATCTGTGTATGAGTCCGCAGGAGCCAAGTGTAGTCAGCAATAGTTTCATTACTCATCAACGCAGACCCAAAGACAGTAGTTTGATGATGATGATTGACACTGACGATAATCACCATTTGCATTCCATACTTGTTTGTCTTGAACGTGGAATCTAGTGCTACGACAACGCTGAATGCCTCATAATCAGTGATTAAGGTACTGTCTGCCCAATATATGCGACTCACTTCATTATTTTCCACAAATGTTTCAAAGGCCATACCAGTGTCACTATTCCTCCTAGACAGGAGATATGCAACGACGGAATCACAACGACTAACGACCCCAGCAGACTCTTCCTTAAGCTTCCGATTATTCAGGTCCTTTATTAGAAAACCGGCACGTGAGTGTCCTCCAGATGCGTGTACAACTAGTCGCATAATATCACATTGTCTAAATCCAACGTCAAGCATTCGACGGATAAAAGTGATATCTTCGTCCGAAATTTGTCGCCTTTCTCGCATGAAATACGACAAACCTTCACTCACCATCTCATGATTGTGTTCCAACTGTACTGCAACGAAGTTCCATTGTCCATTAACCTCCACCCTCGCTTTAAAGAAACAGTTGCAATCTCTCTTCACAGATGCTCTAACCCGACTTCTGGCCGTCAACACAGTTGGATCATAACACTCGCCTTCCCTTGAACAAACCCACTTTCTCATGACACAATCACCGTTTCTTATTTTTTGCCGATCTCTTCTCCTAACTGAAAACCCATAAACACTCGCATACATTTTAATGAACTCTTCAACTTCTTCGGCAGTGGTAAATGACATATTCAAAATCTGTTCTTCATTCATATTAGTGACTATATTGAAGAAGTGCTGAACATCCCGGTCACCTACATTGACATTAAGCAACACACTATGTTATCAATATATTTGGAAAATGGTGTTGGTAAACACTTATTTCGACTTCTCGTCGAACCATAACGTCAACGCTACTATTTGTTTTCTCCATTTCCAACTTCTGTCCAGCTTACCAACTTCACAAATATGATTCTACATCTTACAAATGTGACCCAAATTAGCAACAATAAGGGAGGAAGCATGTCTTCACCAAATCTGGGCCGATCTTCATTCAGTACACTTTCCATTTCTTAAGGCCACCGACGGGGAAAGCCTAGACTCCACCTGCAGATTAACAGGAAGAAAGTGAAGGACCAGCTGCAGCAAACGAATATCAGCCATTCACTCGACCTGCACCTGCACCCGAATAAGATCAAACTGACACTCCTCACAATCCACCTGCAGCCGAAAAGGAGGGAGGATGTCCACCTGCAGCCGAAGATCTTGGACGCTCCACCTGCAGCCGAAGAGGAGGGAGGATGTCCACCTGCAGCCGAAGATCTTGGACGCTCCACCTGCAGCCGAAGATCTTGCAGGAAGTCTGCCTCCAGGAGCAACGAATCGTCCACCAGGTGGTCTGGCAGCTCGTCCTGCTGCAACAACTCCTACTCCAACTACAGACGCTATGATGCAGCCAGCTCTAAATGGGTAGCTTTGGGTCAAACTTAGTCAAGATTACCAAACTACACTGTAATATTACTAATAAAATTAGTAAAAAAGTTAAGATGGGGTAATATTTACGAACACATTTACTAATATTTTCAGTAAAGTAGTAATAATACTAGTAACCGGGGTAAAATAGTCATTTCACATCAAAATTTAGAATAATTAGGTTCGGAGTTAGGTTCGGAAACACTATTCAAAGTAGTAAAATTTCTTAGTCAACGCCTAGAAAATAGTAACAGTTTACTACTTATTTTAGTAAAAACATGCTTAAAGTAGTAAACATTTACGACAAAGCCTACCTATTTACTACCAATTTTACCAACTCAAACACAATTTTACTAAAAATCACAGCGAAAGTAGTAAACAATTACTACTTATCGAAATAATTTGTACAGTTAAAAGTAGTAAATTTTACTACTTTTTATACTACTTCTACGCTGACTTTACTAAAAAGGACAAATTTAGAAAAGTCAACGGAGAAGTAGCAAAAAAAGTAGTAAATTTACTACTTTTTTTACTACATCTCCGCTGACTTTACTAAAAGTGTGATTTTCTTTGTAAAGTCAACGCACATGTAGTAAAAAATGTAGTAAATTTTACTACTTTTTTTACTACTTCTCCGTTGACTTTACTAAAAATGAGGTTTTAGTAAAGTCGGCGTAAAAGTAGTAAAATTGCACTGCGGTGAACAGTTCAGAAGTAGTAAAATTTACGACATTTTATACTACATTTTCGTTGACTTTACTAAAAGAAGACCAAAAAGTAGTAAAATTTACTACTTTTTTTACTACTTTTGCGTTGACTTGAGTAGTAACGGTCAACTTTTAGTAAAATTTACTACTAATTTTAGTATTAATTAGTAAACTACGTAAGTCTCACGTGCACGTACCGTTAGCCGCTTCCGAGAGAAAAGGGAAGGAAAAAGGGTGCTGTGTGGGAGTGCCAGTACCACTACCCAACAGAGGATCCCATCATCGTTGC
Source organism: Melastoma dodecandrum (assembly GCA_029817715.1). Lineage (NCBI taxonomy): Eukaryota > Viridiplantae > Streptophyta > Magnoliopsida > Myrtales > Melastomataceae > Melastoma > Melastoma dodecandrum. Next base: position 8,429,736 of record JARUPY010000397.1, on the reverse strand, counting down.
CAACAACACATCGTAAGTGTGGTAAAAAAAAAAAAAACACAACCCACAGTTTACAATGGGAGAAAGATGTTGCGGGACTCGGGTGGATAGGAATGAACCGAATGAAGGAAAAAAGTCAACCTTCAATCTGAAAAAACTTGGGGGCAGAAATATCTTGCCCATCCTCCCTACCCAAATTTGCAAACCCACCCCCGTGGGGACCCACGAGCTCCTCTCGGACGACAAATCTAGCAGTTGACCCGGGTTGAGATTCCTGATGAGGAAGCAGAATTCAATTGAAAGGTCGTAACTTGGGCGGCGGGGGTGGGTCAGGAGAGGGAGTGACGGAGGGGAGGGTAAGGGATGGCTGCCCTATACTACTGTTTTTTTTCAAATTCAATTTAGTATACAGATTTAAATTTGCTTACAAATAACTCTAAAACAACGGTATTTATTAATAAAATTATTAATATTTATTATATAATATTAGGCCAGCGAGCCATCGAACTAAAAGTGTTCAGGTTCGAGCTTGGTCAAAATCGAGCTCGAACCGAACTTTGACCGAGCCAGCCCGCGAGATGCTTTGTTCGTTTTCACTCCTATATGAGATGTTGTAAAAGTCTAAAATAAAGATTACCCGAACATGAATGCGCTATCATGCATTATCTCGTATATCAATATACAACATGTTTTTAAAATAAAATAATTAATTATAGCCCAAAATAAATTTCATAAAAACAAAACTAAAGTAGTAAAGTAAAATATTTTATAAAAATTCCAACAAGACAAACGAGATGGCGAGACACAACATGTTGGCCAAGCTGAACCTCTTCACAAGGTGAGTGGTTACAAGGTAGTAGAACAACATGTTATTTTTTATTGGGCTTCTTCGCCAGGACATGTCTCATATGTTGCTTTTGCAGGCTCTTGTACAGGAAAGCATCTCCTCCAAGAATCAAGGAAGAAGGATTACGCACTAAAGACGCATTAGGCCTTTAAGAGGAAACCCAATGTTTACAATAACTCCCCAATTGTTGTTGTGAAGCCGAAGTTGCGCCGATCTAACGGGGCGTTTGGTACGCGGAATGGAAATGCTAATGGAATGGAAATGCTAATGGAATGGAATGGAATGGAATGGATTATGGAATGACAATTCCATTAATTTGTTTGGTTAATTAATATGAGGTGAGAGGGAATGGAATAAATAAAATAAGTGAAATTACTAAATTATCCTTGTTATTATGATGGGGTAAGTCTTACTTTTTGGACTTTTGAAGAAGAAGAGAATGCAAGTTGGGACCAACCTTATCCTCCCAAACAAAAACCCACCTACCCGAACGAATGGGAAGGCATCCGAAACAATAGTCAACAAAACATTTCAGATTTACAGCACCCATGAGCAAGAACATCCTAACACATCCACATTCATTGAACCGAATCCCTTTTGTGACTTGAACAATCCTCTCAGATAAAAAAATAATAACAAAAAGTTGCAGTTGAATCACTGAAGAACCCATTTCTCTTTTCCTTTTCTTCTTTTTAATCCGAGCTGCAAAAGTCCCACCCACAGAACAAGCATGCCATGTAGATCTGAAAGGCAAAAGACAAAAGTGACATTACCCAGTACCCAATTTTCAATTGAAATCGACCACCTTTTCTGCCTAAAGTGTCAACCCAATTTAGGACCCAGCTAGAAAAAGAAGATTCTCATCAGCAAAGGCATGTAAGACAAAGGACTTCCATGCACTCACTAAGATAGAAAATAATCATTTACCTCTATATGGTAAGAAGGCAAATGTCTTCAATATGATTCACATATTCTCTTTAAGAAGAGATTTCACCCAAGCTTCTTTCTCATCATCTTCAATGCTGATAAATATACATGTGAGATCAACATCACATCCAATTCGACGAGTTGCTGTATGACGTTCCTCCATTGTTAACCCGGATAGTTTTCTAAGCTCCCCATTAATTTTCATTATTTTCTCACTTCTCATCGCATCTTCGCTCTTGATAGCATCTTCTGAAATCTTTGCGGCATTTATGATAGCAACTCCGAGTGTATCCGTGGCTTTCTCAATCATACTTGAGGTCTTCTCCAAAGCAATAATAACTTCTTCTGCAGTTACCACTTTTCTCTTCCTTTTACCGATTACTTTGTCCATCATATCTCTTTCAACTGAGGCTGAAATTGAATTTTCAATATCATTGCCTTCATTGAGAAGATTCTCATTTATCTCTTCTTCTCGATTTATATCCTCCTCAGCAGCCGCAAAATCAACTGTTTCATTTCCATTAGCGCGATCTACACCAAAAATGGTGCGAAACTCTTCATAATATGGAAACGGCTTTTCTCTAAACTTTGCCGCTTTTCTGTGACTCTGTTCAATTGAAAGAAGGTATAGTGTCAATATTTATATGCATAAGATAAAATAACAAATCAACTTTAGTAAATAATAGAAGCGTACTCACTTGAAGATACTCGTCCCATACATTCTTCGGAGCCGTCACACATTTCATTATAGGATCCCAACCAAAGCCACTGTTGCTCTTTTTTGTCGACTCCATCATGTCGAGAACAATATTGAAATGATCTTTCAACGTCTTCAGTCTAGACTCAATATGTGGTCTTGCTTTAATGCCATTCTCGGGAAGCTTTAACCTCATTACTCGTTCAACAGCATCAAAAAATCCAGGCTTGAAACCACGATCAGCTTTATACTTACCCTCATTGTGCAGATCAAGGAGGATATCTACAAGGATGCGGTCATCTTCATTACTCCAACTTCTTTTATTTCTTCCTGGCCCTCTACTTCCTTCACTTGATTCCATTTGACACTTACTGAAAGCTACTATTTGCCAGCAACAGCACACATTTCAACAAATAGAAAATACCATAGTATGAACAATACAAATCAAGTTAGGAAATCCACGAAACATGTTGCAAAAAGATAGAAAATACCATAGAAAATACCATAGTATGACTCATAATGTGTGTCCATTCATCCACTCATTAAACATAGATGATGCTAGATTATCTCTAAACGATGACCATTCACTAGATGTCTCTATTCCCGTGACAAACGTAGGATCTTCCAAATCAGAGAAGTCTTGTTGTCCCAAATTAAAAGAGTCTTCCAATGCATCTGTTGGCATCTCTCTCTTGAGAAAATTATGCAGAAGGCAACAAGCTAAAATAATTATATTCTGAATCTTGATTGGATAGAATGAAGGGCTTCTAAGAATAGCCCATCGCATTTTAATCATCCCAAAGCATCTTTCAATTATATTTCTAGCTGAAGAATGCTTCATATTGAAATATTCAGCGGCAGTAGTTGGTTGATGCCCGCTTCTCCAATCATTCAAATGATATCTTTGTCCTCTATATGGTGCAAGGAATCCTACACCATTTGTATACCCAGCATCCGCAAGGTAATATTGCCCTAAAAGGTTAATGCATGATGAGTAAATATATACATCTAACTTAATCTTTTGTGCAATAAAAGAAAAATATTTCTTACCAATGGGTACTTTTAAACCATTTGGCCTACATAATGCTTCACGAAGCACTCTACCATCAGCAGCCGATCCCTCCCAACCAGCTAAAACATATGTGAATAGGCCATCATGAGAACAAGCTGCCAAAACATTGGTGGCAATCTCTCCTTTACGATTTCTGTATCTAGGCTTATCCTTTAAAGGCACAATGACCTTAATGTATGTTCCATCGATTGCTCCAATGCAATTCTATGTTTTAAAAAAGAAAAGAAACAAACATAAATAAAATAAGACAAATGAACACTTATAAATCAAATATATAAAATTAATATATATTTACCTTAAACCATTTCCATTTTTCATCAAGTGAACCTTCGGGTATTGGCTCAGGCTTCTTAATTAATTCTTCGTGTAGACGTATGACATTGTTCAACACATTACGAAAGTGTCGACTTATTGTTTCTCCCGAATGATGAAACCTAAATTTGATAACTCTATTCTTCACATGATGCGCTAATATGTGCAAAAACAATGCCACTTGCTCATCTACCATCATATGCTTCGTATCTTTTAACTTGCCCACATTTTGAAGCATAGCACATAAAGACTTGAATGTGCGAATATTCATCCTCAATTGTTCAATACACGTTTGATCACTTCGGTATACCAAATCATGCATATGTTCTCTTCTAGAGTAGAAATCAATCACGTATCTTCTTCCCAATGATTGATTATTAAGTTGTGACATCAATATCACCAATGAATGGAGAAATTGATGCAATAAGTGCAAGATATTCAGCCAATGAGCAATCACGGTCACTATTCTCGTGTTACTTGCAATTCTTCGCCTTATCAAAGGTAAACGAGCCATTACTGCAGGAAATAATTACAACACATTCATCCCCCCAAGAGACAGAGAAGAAGAGAAAAACAAAAAGACATCCAATTATTAGTGCCAGCTGTAATCAATTCACCAATTTGGTGATCAGACTCCTTCCTTACTAAGTGCTAATTTTTTAATCTCCATTATTGAATACTAAATTCCCACCTCAAAACGGATTATACTCGTCATTAACAAAAAGACATAAACATCTAGACAAGCCCAACCCATTCTGTTTCACAAAAGCTCAGTGCCTGATTTGAACTAGAAACAAATCTCAATTTGGACAAGCAAAAGAGCCAATTATATCAAGTCATCAACTGATAAAAAAAACACAATAAGATTTCCAGCAGGACCATCATCAACCCACATCAATATCACAAATGCCATAATGACTATCCTAAAACTAGAATTAGATTAGCCCACCCCGCTTTTTATTAAATTTGTCTAGTATCCCCACCCTTACAATTGTCACAAAAATCTCAAAAAGGTGTCAATACTCAGATAAGGACGACCCTTCTCGCTCGCTCACACGCACATCGATGATTAATCAAAAAAACCCAAGGACGACCCAAAACGGCTAAAAGAGGGGGACGAAAACCCAGAACCCGAAAATGACTAACAGCCAACCCCCAATCCACAACAACGTCCATACATGAGAAAATCAGAGCGAAGCCCCTCTGCCCCCTCCCCGCACGGCAACTACAGCGGAGGTCGCGGGAAGATCCGCCGAAAATCAGCAAAACCACATCACCCAAACCCACGTCAACCCAAAACGGAAAGCAAAAGTCACATATCGGAGAATCTTTACCTTGCGAAACGAAGGCGAAAAGTCACAGATCGGAGACTCTTTTCCTTGTGAAACGAAGGTGACGATCACATTAGAAGAGATTTCAAGAGTTAGGGTTGGGGTTTTCGAAGAAAGGAAAAGATCACTCTTGGATGTAGAAAATTGTAAATAATTTAAAGTAAAAAGGGCAAATTCGTAAAATCACGTTTTATTCTGGTGGAATGAAGTTGATTCTCTCCCCCGTCGATGGAATGAAACAGGGGGAATGAAGTGCGGAATGGAATGGTCTTTCCATATCAATAAATTCATACCAAACGACGGAATGGACGGAATGGAATGAAATTCATTCCATTCCGATCCAAAATCCTCATACCAAACAGGCAATAAGAGGAAAGGGGTAACCATTCCAGAGGTATAACAACCACGGGTGGATGGTGTCAATCTACGAACGACCGTTGTTCCCTAGTCAGCCTAATCCCTTCACATTTGCGTCTTTCTAAGTAAAAAACTAATCCCAACGGATATTCTAGTTGGAGAAATGAAATCGTTTTCCACAACCGATTAAGACATTCTAAATTATGCATGGAATGATGGCCTCCTTTCTAGGTTCGATCACTGGTTCCCACGTGTTTTCCTGACATGGCCATTACAGAGGATGCGGTTAACATCTCAAGAAATACTATGATGTCTCTTAAATCGTTTGCATGGATTCATAATGATGTGAACATCGGTGTTTATGAATAGAGATCATACTTATGTTCCATTATAAGGGCCTTAGCCATGTTCATGGACTTTATTGTAGATCATCGCCTTTCATGCCCGGATGCTAAATAATAACAAGATGTCTTAGCCTAGAAGAACCTAGTATTTGACTAGTTGATTAGGGATTAGTCTTAACCTCTCACCATTAGTCTCGAACCTACGTGTTTCTCTTTGCATTAAGCATTAACGGCGTTAGAGGCGTACAAATACAGCCAGCACAACATGCTGATGATTTCAACGGTTAATAGGTAACACTTGTACAAGTTGTACTCAGCCCATCTTGGGAGAAACAAGGATGTCAAATTGGTATTTATCGAAGGACTCATTCTTTTTAAAAGGCAAGGAGCCATGGGCTGGATCATCTCCTTTTCAGGGAGAGCTAATGCTTTTTGGGTATTTTGGTTAGACATTGCTTTACACCCAAAACAAAAAGAGGCGAGCTACATTTGAGTGACATTTTGTCGTGAAACGATAATGTACTGACCAAATGCATATATTGCCAAATATTTATTTCAGTTTGTGTCGCAGACTCCCATTAGATTTTACAAGTTATCAATTTTGATACGTGTGAGGTTTTCATTCTTGACGCCATAGGCTAGGGTTGGAAACTTACACGGGCGAGTTGACTTACATAAACGCGTTGTGAAGCATTTGAGAGTCGTTTTGGAGGAGAATAGATGCAAGTCGGCCACCGATGCCTGTTTCGTTACTAGACATTACTTCATGGCCAATAATCTATCGAGCCAATGTAATATGATAGTTTGATATAGGAAATGAGCACGATCCTCGAACTGTCTGTACTTACACATTATTTTATCATGCTATTGTGCCATATTATTGTTGATTTTTCGGTTACTAACTACAACGCGGATCGCAGACTATTCATCGTGAAGTTCATGACTCTGCCTGACCTCCCCCAAGTCGTTGCCAACATGGTAAGCCAACCACTGTGGGGTTGTTTGACCGTGTATGAAGTTCATGACTCGGTTTACACTCGTGTACCCTGCATGGGGTGGTTGACCGGTTCCAGCTAGTGTTTAGCCTAATACGATGGTCTGGTAATATCATGCGGAAGAAACTACTTGCACATATCCAGGACAAGCAGAAGTAGAAGCTCGCTCAGAATCTCAAGGAAAGGCCTTAGCCAGATAATACTACTGTGCATTGATGCGTCATGGCGTAGCCGATTGCCACTATTCTTTTGAAGCAATTGATGTACGACCGCGTTTAACGTACATAAAAGGTCTTGACTAAGAATCCTTGAATGTTTTGATGATATGTGTGAATGGAAGGCCTCGGTACTACACATAACTACATCTACCATTGACAAGAAACAAAACTATTGTTGCGCACGCACACTTTGTCTCAATCACGGTGACTTGATTCCGACACATGCCCGGCATGGGCAACAACATCATGTGTCATTTTTAACTTGAGCTCACCAATGTCCATTATGAGATGATTTGCCTCTAGGACTTTCCTCCCTTTCTTCTTCACGAGCATGTCCACTTCATTCTATTCACCATGTCTACGATCAGTTGTTTTACTATATGAATAAAGCTTCTCCATCGTAATCGTCTTTCCATTAATAGCCTTTTGTACCGAATGATATACATCTATAGATTTTCCACCTAAGTTACATAAATTGCGACAGGCGACAAGCAATACTAATTGCCAATCATAATCTTCAATTGCTTCGACAACGATCAATGTTGACCCAAAGACCATTGTCTGATGGTGGCGATTTACACCCACGATGACCACCATTTGCATACCGTAGGCATTGGTCTTGAAGGTAGAAAAGGCGACTCCATCGCCGAATGCATGGTAATCCAACCTAGACATGTTGTTCGCCCAACAAATCTGACCAACTTTACCCGAATCGACTTGTATAACCAAAGCTATCCCAAAGTCGTTTTATCCTTCTTAGACATTAGAGATGTTAATCATGTCTCGAAATCCATCACAGGTTTGACGTAACGATTACCCACATTTACACAATTATTCATGTCCTTCATCGTAACTTATATGATATCTATTTTTCCTTTACAGAAAATTTATTGTACTTAATTCCTTCGCACAAATTCATGATTCAATTTTCGCTATTAGGTGACACATGCTAATTATTCTTAATAGCACATGAGCTTCTTAGGAATACATATTAAGGAGCCCATAACCAAACAAAGGCAAGAAGGCACAATGACACAACAATATTTAAATGATGAGCATTTTACAAATTAATGAATATAATGAAAACGCGATACATGAGTCTAATCCATCTTACATAATTTTCAGGTTATTTAAAAACGAAAATCCTGCGCAACAAATTTTGGTGTCATCTATAGATCAACGGTTCAGAATGTGGGTGCGAGTGTGGCAAGGCCTCTTAGCAAGGTAATTGCGGAAACACGCCAGGCGATGGCTTACGGGCGAAACGACTACCGATCGACAGAGGTTCCCAAGCGATGAGGGTTATCGGGCGATACAGGAGGATGAATCGACAATCAACTGGGCGAACGAGGAAACTCTGCAGCAAAGGCTAGTGGACGATATGGTCATTAGCTGTTATTGGAAGATTTTGATGATCTCGAGTCATTGAAGGGAATAGTTGCAAAGAATACTCAGGTGAAAAGGAGATATTATGTGTTACACTAAGAGGGGGGTGAATTAGTGTTAATCTCCAAATTCGGATTTTAACGCTTTTTCATTTTAACCCCGCAGCGGAAGAAAGCTTTTGTTAAACAGAACCGTAGATAGGTTTTTGTACAACAGAACGTTCAAGTGTGTTCGCAATTTGTTTGATTGGACACAAGTATTTTTATGGTGGTTCAGCAAATTGCTTACATCCACTCTTCACCCAAATATTTGGATGGTTTCCACTCAAATGTATCTCAGTATAAATTACACAAAATGATTGCAACTGAAATCAGATCCAAAGGTTCTGTACAATAGAGGCTTGAGTGGCAGAGCACAGACCAGAAGGTTCTGTACCGTAGAGGCTCGTTATGTAGCACAAACACTGAGGTTCTGTACTATAGTAACTTAGGCTCAATACAGACCAGAAGGTTCTGTATCGTAGTAAGTTCGGCACAACACAGACCAGAGGGTTCTGTGTCGAAGTAGCTTAGGCACAACACTGACCAGAAGGTTCTGTGTCGAAGAAAGTTTGGCACAACACAGACCAGAGGGTTCTGTGTCGAAGAGACTTAGGCACAACACAGACCAGAAGGTTCTGTGTCGAAGAAAGTTTGGCACAACACAGACCAGAGGGTTCTGTGTCGAAGAGACTTAGGCACAACACAGACCGAAGGTTCTGTGTCGAAGAGACTTAGGCACAACACAGACCGAAGGTTCTGTGTCGAAGAAAGTTTGGGACAACACAGACCAGAAGGTTCTGTGTCAGACGTGTTAACCTTCTATAGCACAGATCAAGAGATTCTGTCCTGTAAGCGTCAACCTTCTATAGAACAGATCCAAGGATTCTGTATCACAGAAGGTATAGCACAGACCGTAAGGTTCTGTACCAAGAATGTGTCAATCTTTAACAAACCAAAATGGTTCGTATTAGAAATGACTTGAGTTATGTACAGACCGTAAGGTTCTTCACTAGAGTAGATTCAGACCTTAAGGTTCTGCTCTACGGGATGTTGTACAGATCCGAAGATTCTGCACAACAGGAGGTTGCACGCGTTAACGTGACTAACTAGGTAGCAAATGCGCAATCCCTTAAGGATAACGACTTCGTGGCGTACCCCACGCGAGCACGTAGCGGACCCTACGCAAGCGAACAGCGACCCCTGTTCAAAGATGGATTTTCCCTCCGGCGGCTCCACACGACCTGCACGATCTCCTCGAGATAGCGACTATGTGGCGTACCCCACACAACCACGTAGCATACCCTACGCAAACACGCAGCAGACCCTGTGCAAGTACGTGGCAAACCCCACGCAAGCAGTCGGCAGCCTCCGTCCTAGGTTCCTGCACACAGAGCTCTACACAACAGAAGCTGGTTAGTCCCTCACCTTCTGTGCTCCCGAGATTCGGCCCTTCTCTCCGGCCCACTGCACGTTGCCCACCTACACACGCTTCCAACAACGTATCCTGCAGCTTCCAACCGAGTCCCTCGAGCCCCCGCGTCACTCTCCCAGAAGGCTTCACTGACGATACAGCCTTCCGTCGCTAGTGCTCCACGTGTGACTAACTCAAACGAATAAAAGAATTAGAGAACTCAAGAAATTAAATCAAATGAAGCTCACGCTCTCTCTGGACAGAATGGGATGGATGAATTTAATAATTTGGTGAAGTATTTTTAATGGGAGAGAGGGCGTGGCTATTTATACACAATATTTCAAGAAGAAAATACAAAGGGAAAATATAAAACGTAATCTGCAAAATGTGAAATAAAGAATTAGTTTACAAAATGATTTATATACAGAAATATATACGTGCAAGTATTCTGGTAGAGAATAAATCAGAATAGAATTATGATATATTTTCCATGAATAGTGCACCACAGAAGGTATCGCAGAAGGTTCTGCTTGATAACCTTCTACAGTTGGAAACAATCGTTGATTTGCTTCCAAATGAATTAAAATCACTTCCATCCTGATAAAGACACACGTGAGAGTGTATCTGGACAGGTGATAGTTGATTTGCATCCAAATAACGTTCGTATGTTGGTCAAGTAAGCTTACAGAAGCTTGTAGACTAAACAATAGAACCTTTCCATATATAGAGGATACATTTCCTTCTATAAGAAATAATATCTCCAATATGATTACTTGGGAACCAAATCGTGTAAATTTGATCAGACGATTATCTTAATCAGACTAATCCAATTTCGTAATTAAATAATCATTTACTAATCATTTAATTACAACAATGATTCTTACAAAAAGATCCTCATCAAGAGAAGCTTCTGTAGAATAGAATGTTCGACCTTCTGTAGTACAGAGGGTCCGGTTCATCATTAAAACCGTCCCAACACTATGAAAACGGGTAACATAGCTACTAAATATATGTATAATATTTTGTTTATGTATTCACATAGGACTAGCATAATATAAATAGTTTTCTTTACCTATGCATTAGATCATCAACACACATACATCTCTACAGATAAACAAATACAATCTTTTACCTTTTAGCGTTCAAGCGTTCCTGTGATTTTGTTTACACTGAAAGCGTTGTCAATGGTATTCGTAAATATTTCTGCTTTGGGAATCATCCCAAGAACATGCCAATCACAGGTGTGTAATTTTCCTTTTCAAAATAGTCTCCGATTTATATTATATTATATTTATATATCGTCTTTGGTTTTGAAAATGAACGAGGGAATGAAATAAAATGATTCCTTCTCTTTCTTTACCAAAAGGAACGGTCATTATGTTCCGGTAAAGTGTGGTTGCCTGCGAAATGAAACCGTTATTCCAGGGTAGAACTCACTTGCCACTATCATTTTAATTGACTTTTGGAAACCAAAGGTCCCGTTAGAACTTTCGCTGCCAGTTAAAATGATGAAGCTCTTATAATTTTCCGATTTGTAACATTATGTAAATGAGTGTTTTTCGAGAGTAATGTTCGAGATTTAACTTGTATGAGCTGTGACGTAAAAGACGACAGATACATTAAAAAACGAGAAGAAGATGTGGTAAAATTAGATTAGATGTGACCCGAAAACACGACACGAAGGTTGGATTAGTGTCCCTCTTCGTCGAACACTATAACACAACGACTAGGATACGGGCTATCATTATAAAATTATAAATATAAATTCAATTTATTTTAATTTTTAAATTATTAATATATTTCGTATTAAATTATGTTAGTCTAATAGTTTGAATTCATCGTGTTCACTTAAAGTACTTAAAACGAATCGTGTATAGATTTTATAGTATTATGTTCAAATCATATCTAGAGCCTATCCTATTCCGATCCGTAGCTGCCGCTAAACTATAGAAGTCGAAATTAAATAGACCTCACTTTAAAAGAGAATTAATTATTTCCTGTCGACGTCACTTGAAATTATTGTCCGACTGAGGAAGGCATGAATATACGGGGTGGCATTCCTCATTCCCCCATTTTATTGGGTAGAAGGGAATTCGCATAAATAAATCCTCCGACTTTAATTAACCGTTGCAAGCCAGTATAAATCTTAAGTGCCAATAGTCTGATTCTCTCTCCCTTTCCCGGCCATAACCCAATGGAGTCTTCGCGATCTTCTCCAGTTGTTTAATGTATTTTCTCTCTTCTTCTGAATCTAAGTTAGGTTATGTTTGTGGGATTATTATTATTATTATTAAGTAAAATATCGATATTTGGCCTTATTTATAGGCCAACTTTAGGTTTTGACATATCGTTTAAAAATTTTTAAATTTGACCTTATTTCGATTTTACTTTTCGATTTAGCCCTATTCCTAACGCCGTCTCGTTTATCTGACGTATCTATAACGTCTCTTTTCTCTTTCCTACATAGTCTGACGTGTGTCCAACGTGTCTTTTGTTTTACTTTTCCTACGTGTCAATGACAATAAAATAAATCAAGGGTTAGGGTTCCGACAACGCAACGTCTTCCGTCCTCCTCCACCGCATCAACCCCACCTCCGCTTCCTCCTCCTCATCCTCCAACCCTCCCTTCCGAATATCAAATCTCCCCTCCCCGTCTCCCTCCCTATCCCTGACGCTGTCTTCGTCTACCACACCTACGCCGTCCACCCCAGCTAGTGCTGCTCCGTCGTCGTCCAGCACATCGACGCCCGTCTCCCCGTCATCTGGTCCTTTGCAAAGATGATTTGAGACAATGACAAGAACCCTAATCCCCTTCTTGATTTAGGGATAGCGGAGGAGTTGGTGGAGGCTTCCAGGGACGGTTTGGGTAGTAGTTTAGGATGGCCAAGGCAGGAGGCCGGATGAAAAGGATGAAGAAAAACCAGCAACATGCGGCTGAGCCTGACTTGGTGGTTGGGGTGGCGGTGGCGGCGGACGAGAGTCAGGGTAGGAGAGGGAAGATGCTGACACCAAGGCCGACGCCGGCAGACTGTTGATCGGAGGGTTGGTGGTGGAGGGAAGGGGGACGGGAAATGAAGGGCTGGTGTCGGCGGGAGCAGGGGCAGCGGCGGCGATGTAAGGGTGTTGGTGGTGGTGGAAACTGAAGAGGTGCTGGGGGTTGACGATGACGTGGTAGTGGTGGTCATTCACAAGAAAGCAGAGGACTCCACACACGTCGGATAATCTAGGGACGGTGAAAACGAGATGGCGTTAGGGATAAGGCCAAATCGAAATAAGGTCAAATTCAAAAATTTTTAAACGATATGTCAAAACCTAAAGTTGGCCTATATATAGATGGGACCAAATATCGATATTTTGCCTTATTATTATTATTATTATTATTATTATTTACCCCAAATATATTGTCATTATTTGAAAAAAACAATAGCAATCTTTTATGCAGTAGGATTCACTTATAGACAACTAAACATAGGCCTAATTAGCAATTATATCCTGTACTATACCCCAGTTTTCCGATCTATCCCGTCGTTTGAAACGTATCGTACAGTAACCTCAACTTAAGACGTTATCCTCCATTAGGTCCTATCTTGACGGAGTTCGACGTGTCGCACACGTGGCTCTGATGGCGTTAAAAATCATCGTTAGCCAAACGATAGGATATATCGGAAAAAATGGAAAAAGTACAAGATAGAATTGCTAATTAAGCCAAAAATATAAAAGATTCACAGAGTCCAAAATTAGCTCGAGCCCCTAAACCTTTTAAGGAAAGAATGAAATAAACCACCGACTGTCAATTTCGCCATTGGGAATGTATATGCGGCGATAGTTTTCATGGGCAATACCATTGAAATTGATCTTCTTAGTAAGGGAGGTGAGAAAATCCTTCATAAGGACACATTCGAAAGTAGGGCCGTTAGCCACGACCACCCTGTCTGAATGGACAATAATCACATTCTCCTTCTTGAGGAGAAAGCATTGCGAACTGCTCCCCAGTAGGTCCCAATGAATTGAGGGTGTTGTTCACAGACGAGTCCTTTGGCAGAAGGCATTATTACCACAGGATAACCACTGGCGTCAATCAATTCCATGAATGCCTGGCAGGCCTTAGCAACATGGAGCGTGGGCCCGCCGACAAGAACTGACTTAACGCCAGAGGATAACGTCGAAGTAACGTCTTAAGTTGGGGTTACTGTACGATACGTTTCAAACGACGGGATAGATCGGAAAAATGGGATATAGTACAGGATATATTTGCTAATTTGGCTATTATATTTTAACGGCGTCAGAGCCACGTGTGCGACACGTCGGACTCCGTCAAGATGGGACCTAACGGAGGATAACGTCGAAGTAATGTCTTAAGTTGGGGTTACTGTACGATACGTTTCAAACGACGGGATATATCAGAAAAATGAGGTATAGTACATGATATAATTACTAATTAGGCTTTAAACATATATTTGTAAATTAAATAGTCATCATATTATATTTATTATACTTCAATAAATCAAACTACGGAATCTTTTTCTTCAATAATATATACCTTATTCAGACATGAAAATTCTCGATGCCTTATTCGTAAAAGGTTACTAAGAATCCCGCTCTTCATATAATTTTTAAAACGTTAGATGTAAGTAGAACTTAATGATTGTTGTAATCATTGTACATTTGGAAAAAGTCAAAACAAAATCTTATAATTGTCAAAAATTTATTTTAATGTTAAATAAATAAATGTTATTTTATTTTCATATTATTTTAATAAAATGTAGTAAAAACAATTTTTTATATATTTAACAGTTTTTTTTTTATAAAAAAATGTTAGGATAAATTATCTACAAAAGAAGTTTTAGAAAAAGGAAAAGTCCACACCGTACTATTCACCAATGATGATGATTTAAAACCAACGAGCTTTCCCTTAGTAGAAGGGGCAGTGATAGTAAACGATCCACTCCTGCACTGTTTGTTTTCTAAAGGAAAGAAAAGAAAGGGGTGGAAAACAACACTTTCCAAAAAAAATCTCTCCCACGTCATTTAAAATTTTTTCCTATTTTTTTCCTTTTTTTCCGACTATCCAACATAAATAGAGGGATATATAGTTATAATAATAGAGTTTTATATGAAAATATGGTTAGTTTTAAAAAAATTTTCCGAAATACGGTTTGAGTTTCGAAAATATGAGACGGAAAAACCCGCCCCCTTTAGTGATCAGTGAAAACCCGCCCCTCACTTAACTCTACAAGGGGCGGGTTTTGCCCCAGACTTAAGTCGGGTTTTACCCTCCCGACTTCATTTGTTTCGGAACCCTAACCCCGCCTCCTGACCCCCGACGAACTACCGCCCGACGTCCGACCCCCGACGCCCAACGGCCGATTTCCCTCCTCCTCCGACGCCCTCCACGCCCTAGCATTCCTTTCAAGTCCCGTCCCCCTCCGACGCCCGA
Organism: Melastoma dodecandrum; assembly: GCA_029817715.1. Taxonomy (NCBI): domain Eukaryota; kingdom Viridiplantae; phylum Streptophyta; class Magnoliopsida; order Myrtales; family Melastomataceae; genus Melastoma; species Melastoma dodecandrum. The sequence goes on along the minus strand of JARUPY010000397.1, from coordinate 8,414,382 downwards.
TTTCCCTCCTCCGACGTCCGACCCTCCACCCGACCGCCTCCTCGTAACGCCTTCGTTCACGGTAATTAATTGACAATTAGGTAATTTTTCCGCGAAGTTAGAAGAAATTATAGTTTTTTTGTTGAATTATGTAAAATTTGTAATTTTGGTTGAAATTAGGTTAAATTAGTAATTTTGGTTGAAATTATGATTTTTGGTTGAAATTAGCTCAATTTAGTGTTTTTTTGTTGAAATTAGGTAAAATTTGGGAATTTTATTGAAATTAGGTCAAATTAGGATAATGTTGTCAAAATTAGGATTTTATTGAAATTATGTCAAATTAGGATTAAGTTGATTTGAAAGTTATAATTATTTGAAATTTGTGATATTAGGGTTAGGTTTGTCAAAAATTCTTTATAATTTAGGTAATTATGTATAATTAGGTACATAGTTATATAATTCTCATTTAATTATGTATATTTGCTTATCAATATTGATGATTAATGTTTTGTTGTTTGAATTTGTGTAGGTATATGAAAGTTCGAAGAAGCTATTAACTAAATCGTAAGTATTATCTTACGTTTCAATGTCGCACGTTCATTTGTTGTTGTATGAAAATGGGAGGGTTATTCATGATAGAGAATGAGTAGGTTATAATAGGGGTCCAATGAAACGTATAAAAGTGTCGTTTGATGTCGATTATGTGCAATTTGAAAGGGTTATTGCTCATGCAATGAGATTAAACGAAGGCAGTAGGTTGGAAATATGTCACAGATATCCCGTTCCTTCGTATGGTCCTTCTGACATAAAGTTTATGCTAGTACCTATTAGTGATGATGAGGATGTGAGGTTGTTGTGTGAGTTTGCTGCGTCAAATGGTGACCGCATTCAAGAAGTGTATGTGATATCAATTTCTGGGAATTCTAGCAATGAAGGGAGGCCTGTAAATTCAAGAAGTAAGCATGGTAGTAACATCCAGGTCGTAGGAGTGAATGTGGATGGGGGGTTTAAATGTCGTGCAAGAAAGAATGTAAAATTTCGAAGCTAGTAGAAATATCCGTCAATTGGTATCGATGAATGAATGGTGTAGCAATTACGGTGGAAATGTGTGGAATGATGAGGTTTATGAAAACGACGGAGATGGAATGGATGGTGGTAATGAGGAGGATGATTATGAAGAGGGTGACCCGCTTGAAGATTTAGAACGTGATTTGGGCGATCAAGGAGTTCTAGACGAAAGTATATATCGGCTATATGAGAATCATATCGTTGATTCAATAGTGAATTTCGATAGTGACGTCAATACGGATGATGAAATGTTCAATGGTGTTGATTTGGGGAATGACGAAAATGTTATGAATGTAGGGATTAATGAGGCTGGTCCGTCTAGGAAACGGTTAGAGAAACCTCTACCATCCTATCTAGACAGTGACGATACTTGGAAGGTGATTTTCGAAGTGGAAGAGGATGTGATGATGACGAACGATCCAGACTTTGTGGTTGAATTTTGTAAAGGGATGCGGTTCAAACATAAGAACTATCTCATTCATACGGTGAATACCTTCCATATCAAGAACCATTATAATTACGAAATTGTCGAGTCAGATAAGAGGTTGTGGTCTGTGTTTTGTTTTGAGTTTGGAGCTGGTTGTAAGTGGAGATTACGCACGATTCAACGTGCTTGTGATGATGAATTTAAAATAACGATTGTTGGTGAGCCCCATATATGTTTAAATACAGTGCTTTTCCAAGTTCATGATCGACTTGACTGTAACTTTATGGCTCCATACTTTCGTACTTTTGTTAGAGACTCTCCTGAAGTGAAAGTGTCATTCCTACGGAATGTAATAAAGGAGAGATTTGGGTCCGAAGTAACGAGGAGACGCGTATGAGATGCAAAGAGGAAGGCAATCTCAATTGAATACGGTGATTGGGATGAATCTTATAATGAGTTGCCGTATCTCCTGAAATGGATATTAAGGAGAAATGGATATCAAGGAGAAATCTTAGAAAACCAGTTGTGGGTTATACAGAAAGGAAGGTCATAATCGACATAGTTGTCGTAGTAGGAATCTTTGTAAGTTCTTATTCAATGTTCAAATGTGGCTATTGTTGTTTCTATGCTTAACTTGAGTTTATATTTAACTTTTTCTATATTGTTTTACAGGAAATGCGTCAAGTGCCAAGGAGGATAGATGTCCTTAATGCTCAAGGAGAGCATCGCTCGACGGCTGTATGGGAAGTGGGATATAGTGTGGTATATCAATTCCTTTCCTTTCAATTCATTATATTATCTTACTTATATTCGTACCTTGTTTACTAATTCGTGTTTTTTCTACAGAACAACGTTCTACCTTGCCGTCGAGTTGAGAAATCACTGAAGGGAGTTGCTCGCGATCCAAGGATGGATGTTTACCTCTGTCAGCGGATTCTACGGAGTAGCGAGGCTTCTTTTCATCTCATTGGATTGGGCTCTTATTATAGCTCTTACAGAACGTTGGAGGCCGGAGACGCACACAGTCCATATGGTGCACGGTGAGATGACCGTTACCTTACAGGATGTGGCTATTAAGCTAATATTGCCCGTAGATGGGGATGCAGTTATAACAGACACTGTCATATCAACAGAGGTAGTGTGTCTGGAGTTGTTAGGACGGGCAACTAGGGGTGATAATATCAGGTCTGGTCGGATTACACTTAGCTGGTTGGCTGCAAACTTTTCTAAGATTCCTATAGATGCCCAGGAGGAGGTCGTTCAGATGTATACTAGGGCGTATATTTTGCAGTTGATTGGCGGAATGCTATTCACCACCAAGGCAGACAATTTAGTATACCTCTTCTGGTTGCCTTTGCTTGCGAACTTTGAGAGGTGTGGACAGTATAGCTGGGGTAGTGCCTGCCTGGCATGGCTTTATTGGAGTTTATGTAATAGATTTGGTCATGGAATAGATTCCCGTATATAGCCCCGCTTAGATGTCGAAGCCCATTTGTACATGATATGCCTTTGAGCTACCGCTGGGCTGTTGCGAAGGATGTGCGCACTGTGACTACCCATGTTCTTTCTTCGTACAGAGAGGCCTTCGATAGACAAAGCATGGATCAGGTAAACTTTACAATTCAATAAAGCAATTTCATTATATCGTATCTTCCTCACACATGCAAATTGAATTATGCAGGTTATTTGGCATCCTTACCCGGAAGAGTTGACAGCCATGCTTCTAGAGTATTGCCGATTAGGATATGCTTTCTGGCATGCTAGAGTTCCTCTAATTTGCTTCTACATTGTGGAGTGGCATTACCCGAACAGAGTTATTCGTCAGTTCGGCGATCAACAGCTTGTACCGGATCAATGCGACACAAGCAAGGCCCTCCATCATATGGATTTGCGCGGCAAGAACATGAACAACTGGAGGGAGATCCACCGGGAGTTTGTGGAGCTGTGGCAAGATTGGTTGAACACGGTGGTACCGCTTGTTTGGGAGTCTCGCACTAAATACTCCAAATGGTATGCGACGCACAACAGGCAGTACATATCGCATATCGGCTCCATGTTAGGCACAATGGTAAGTCGTTTATATTTTTCCATTTCATTTTTCTACTATAACATATATTCATTTGTGTCGTGCTTACTTGTGATATAGCTGAAGAATTTCCGAAGGATTAAGCTTCGCTCCGACCAGCCCGAACTCGTGTCCCTTGCCGAGGAATCAATGCAGATGATGAGAAAGTATGCACCGGTATGATTGTATAGTCCCACCGACGGGTTGTGAGATCAACCTGCATACGAGTCATGTCGCCACATGGTGGACAGCCTATGGACGAAGATCCTCACATGGATGAAGAGGAGAATGCGGAGGAGGGGGTTGAAGAGGTACCACCAGCATATGAGGACCCCACATTTGATGATGAGGGCCATGAAGTCGGAGAAGGCATGCTTGTCTCTCAAGTTACAGAACTGGATGCCGATTACTGCACACCTCACTTTGAGGTTGGTTCCAGTTCGACCCCGGGAGCTCCGATGAAAGGGAAAGAGAGAATTCGGGTATCTCCACTACATACAACTTTGATATTCGTTTGAGTTTAACTCCCGAAACTCAACTAATATAAGATTTTCAGTTACGAGCATTCATATCAAGGAGAAGGACCTTCTCAGATCACGCAGCTATATCAAGGAGAGGATTTATCGGAGCAGTCTCGTGTCCCGGATCCCGTGATCATGCCTTATGTGAGGAGAAGATCGACTGGACGTAGAGGGAATTAATAATGTTTGTAAACGTTTATAACACATGTATGCTGGGTTGTTTATGTTTGGATTTTATAAATGTTTTCTGGATATATTTTGAGTTGTTTTCAGTATATATGTTATGTTTTCAGGATTGGGTTGTTTTGCATTTTATGTTTTGTAACCATATGGGTTATTTTAATTGTCATCATTTGTTTATAAAGTGCCATGAGAGGCGGGCTTGTTGAGTCAAGGGAGGGAGGGGCCGGTTTTCAAAATCCGCCCCTTGCTGAGTGAAGTGAGGGGCGGGTTTTGAAAACTATGCTCCCGTCAGACGTCCCTCCACCCCCTTTGGCGCATGGAAATTGCCAAGTATTCTTTCGACGGGTTTCCTGCGAAGGCAAATATTTCTTTAAGTGTTTGGGGGCGGATTTTAAAAATGCGCCTCTCAGGAAGACGCGTTTTGAGAACCCGCCCGTCATGCACATCATCCGATCCCCCATGGGGGTTTTGAAAACTCGCCCCTTCGACGGTAAAACCGTATTTTACGAAACTCGGATCGTATTTCGCAAAAAATTTTTAAAACTAATCGTATTTTTGTACAAAACTCTATAATAATAACCACGGGAACGAAACTTTATAACGTTGTTAAAAATGCGATCGACTCCAGGGTGGATGGCTATTGTTCCCCATGATTCTTGTAAAAAAGTACACTTTTATAAAAAATATAACCTAATGTAGGAGGAAGAGGAGTACTCTATCATTTTTTAAAATGTGGCATGTGGATGGATGGACACATATAAAATAAAAGATAACAAAAAAGAGTTTTTATTCATGTTATGAGAAAAAGACGACAAGAAAGGGGAGCGCCATCATATTTTCATTCCGACGCTCTCTGCCCACAAGCAATTGTCGGAACTCTAAAATATTTGAACGAAAAAGTGAAAAAAAAAATGAGCAGAATTAAAATAAAAAAACAAAAATAATAATTATAATAATTTACTTAATTATAATGATTTATTTCGTAAGGAATCTACCCTTTTCCTTCTCCAACGAAAAGAAGCATCCTCCTCCTTTTTCATTTTTTTTTTCCTTCTCCTCCTAAATCGCTCCCCTCTCCCCCTTCCCCCCCCCCCCCCCCGCCCCTCATCCTTCGCCGATGGACCCTCCGGCGCCGCCCCAGCCCCATCCCCAGTCGTCCTCCACCGCCTCCCCTCGTTCCCCCGTCAAACTCCCGTCCTTCCCCTCCAAAATCCGCCTCATGTGCAGCTACGGCGGCCACATCATGCCTCGTCCTCACGATAAGTCCCTCTGCTACGTCGGCGGGGACACCCGCATTGTCGTCATCGACCGCCGCAACCCTTCTTTTTCCTCCCTCCTCTCCCACCTCTCCAAAACCCTCCACCAACCCCTCCCCTTCTCCCTCAAGTACCAGCTCCCCAACGAGGACCTCGATTCCCTCGTCTCCCTCTCCTCCGACGACGACCTCGAAAACCTGATCGATGAATACGATCGGCTCAACGGTGGCCCCCTTAATTCTTCGTCCAAGCCTTCCCGGATCAGGCTCTTTTTGTTCTCCCACAAAATCGAAGGATCTAGGTCCGTTGGATTGCCCGTCAAGGCCTCTGAGGACTGGTTCCTCAACGCCCTTAATAACCCTGGTGCCGCCGTTGGAATTAGCCGTGGTTTTTCCGATCCCGCTAGGGTTGATTGCTTGCTTGGATTAAACGAAGAGGCGGAGGATGAGGAAGAAGAGGATGGGGAAGACGGTTTTGTAGATGTTAGGGCTGGGGATGCTGGGGATATTGGCCCAGGAACAGGCCGTAACGTCCCCAATTTAGGGATTGGTGATGGAGCTGGAGGTGACAAGGGCGAGAAGAATTTGCGTTCACTGTCGCAGCAGGATGTGCACTCAGTACCGGACTCACCGATGCTCGAAACCACGTCTTCATTTGGGTCCACATCATCATCGCCCTCCGTGGCAAATTCAGGGGTTAGGGTTGAGGAAACTAGCGGGGTGGAGCAGAAGTTATTGCGGATTGAGGAGCAATTTGGACAAATGATGCAGTTTTCTGCTGCAGCACCACATAATGTTGGTGGGGCAGTAGCGACTATGGGTCTGGGATTTATGGGCTTGGCGGAACTGGGTGGCCGGGTTGTATCTGACGATGAGAGATCTGATAGAGGTGGCGTGGACGGGGCGAGGAAAGCTCCCGGTCCAAGTCCGGTATTGGTTCATCAACGGAATGTTGCAGCTGCGCCGATGCAACAGAATTCAGGGGGTAGTGGTGGTGGTGCTGGGAGAGCAAATGGAATTGAGTTGGCTTCTCCAGATTCAGTTTCTAGGTGATGTTACTTCTTAACCCTCTTTCGTACCTTTAGGTTTCTGCTTATGGTATTGTCTTGACAGTATTTGTTTGCGACCCCAGCAATTGCCTTTATTCAGTGTCTGGTGATTATTGTTTTTATGTGGTTGAAGTGTAGATCGAGTATTATGATTGAGGTAGGGAAGAATGATTCTTTACTGGACTCCTGACTGGACTTGTGTTGCATGTGGTTAGTGGAATAAAATGGACGGGATAGTGAATTTTAATGTGCTTCTTTCCCAAACCAAAGAATGGCATTCCCTTGATGGTATAACAGAATGGTATGAGATGTTCCATTATGAGCAACCAAACATTGGAATAAGCAAGAATTGAATAAAATCATTCTTTCCCTTTTCCCCATTTCACAATCCGATGTTTTCGAGGTGTCATTCTAGTGCAGAAATTGTGATAATTGTGTTGTTTGTGGCATTTGTGTTGTATCCTGGTTATCCTAGAAAACTTATTTGTCCTTAAGGCTGTGTGTGGGAGTTTTCACAAACGTTGTGTTTGCCTGGCATGGAAATCCATGGGGGAGGAGATGGTTGTGGGATTTTCTTTTAGAAAATCTCCTTTTACTATTTACTTTAACACTCACAAATTTAAATATTTTTCCGCCAAATTTCAGAAATATTCACCAAATTCTCCATCTTCCATAGATTTCGATGCTCCCAAACACAATGCAAGGAAAGAAAAGAGGTAGAAAAGTGGTAAAATTGGAGAATTATGTGGGTCCCATGAAAAAAAAGAAACGCAATGGAGTGGAGAAGTTGTGAGTGAGTGGAGGGAGTTTTCCCTAGGATTGGAAAACTCCCAAACACAACCTAAGTGACGGACTGGCTTAATTCCTCAACAAGTACTTTTTGATTATATCGTTGTACCCCTGTCGCATTAAATTATACTGCTTGGTTAATCCCTAGAATATACATTAGACATTATTAGTGCGAGAAAACAAATGATTAATGAGTATTTGAGCCTGTCATCAAAAGTACCTTGACAAATAGTCTGTCATCTAAAAGAGTTTGCCTTTGGACTGCTTGTATCTGGACATCAAAGTGGTTGGTGTTACTCTCGTATTTCATGCACACCTTCGATCTGTGAACTTGTTTTATCTTAGGAGTTTATGTCATTGTCTATTTGGTAATGTGGTTCTGAGATTCCTTTCACTCACTGCAAATCTGAACAGTGACAATAGCTTCACAAATTCTGCCCCACGGCAGAAGCCAGCTATGTATTACGACCAAATTGTGCAAATGCAGTCAGGGATTGGCCAGGTCCCAACTAAACCCATTGATCCAAATCTGGTTGTCTCGGATACAGCAGCTCGAATTCAGCCATTGCAGAATATTACAGAATCTGGGTATATATTGCAACCCCAACATACCCAGCAAGCTCCCCTTCCTCAGCAGTTTGTGCCAGCTACTTCTCAGTATATTCCGCAACACCTTGGCAATTCTGTGCCTGTTGCGGGCTACTACACGGTGTATCCATCTCAGCATCACCAACTACATCATACTCATCAACTTGATCAGCAGTTTCCAGTGTTCTATGTGCCCATAAGCCAGATGCAAGCCTATAACATAGCTGCAAAACAACTTCCAGGTGCAAGTGAATCAGCCACTGCCATTGCCTCTCCCCATCTTCAAGTGACTGCTCAAAATCCTGCATTGCTTCAACAATCGGCCGTTTATGCCCCCTCAACATGTGCTCCTGTTAAAACTAAAGCTGAAGTTGCTGGTGGTGGAGTATATTTAACGGGGGTTGCATCTAATACGGGATTAGTTCAAGTACCTTCTGGTCAGCTTCAATCACCTTATGTTGGTTTCTCTCATCTTCATCATCAACCTCAGTCCATCACTCCAGCCTCTGGGGCACCTCCCACCTTTGGTTATGAATTTCAGAGTGCAGCACCAGCCAAGGTTTATTTTACTCAGCCGTCTGTTCCTGTGGCTTCTCAATACCAAACCGTGCATCCTGGAACAGGGAATTCCATCATGTTGCCTAAAGCTTTGGATCAACCTCCAAATGACGTTTCAAAGCAGCATTGAGGTCATCATAACCGTTGTAAAGGCCGGCCAGGTCAGGAGGAGGGAGCAATTTTGGAGTATTGGGCATGGTATACTTTAATTTATTCTTTGAGTGGCGTGGTGTTACTGTTTATTACTTCTTGTGATGTAATTGTTTGAATAAGTACCTCACTACACAAACCTCTGGTGTGATATTATCTGTTTGCTGTTTGAGTGAATAGGACTATTTGGGGGGATAATGTTGCTGTAAATGCAAAACTTGCAGCATCTGCTGCATTGTTATGTATACATGTATGTGAGGGAGTCCTGGTTGAAGCTTTTTGTGTCAATTCCACAATGTGCATGTTCACTCACGTAGTGATTAATTAGGGTTAATATTTGAACCACAATGAACTGCATATGAAGTGTGGAAGATTAGAGGGCACGGTTTCTATGTTTCTCTCATCTGTAAAACAGATACATGTTGTTCATTGGTGGTTTGGGTTAAGTTTTCCTTCAATACCCAAGCAGCTGATGAGATTTACCTTCCGTTTTCCTTGTCAAAGTGTTATTTGATGATCCTTGAAATTTATGTCAGACAGATGTGAAAGAAGGGTATGGTTTCATATAGAATTTATAGAATGGAGATGATACTTCTTTATATATTTATTTTTTTCGAGAGAAGATAGATTCAATAGTTGAAGCATCAAGGTAAAAGCTGTGGTATTATTTGGAAGCTATGATAGATAAGAGTTTGATAATGCATTTTAGTTGATTAGATATATAATGCCCCCAAAGGTTTTGGCCGAACTTGGTATCTGCTCTGGTTGCTCTGCATGGGGGGTGTTCCAAGTAGCGATTGGGTGCCCGAAGCTTTTAGTTTAAATATCTACAGCTCCAGCTTAAGATAGGGGAATTCGGTTCTCAGTGTGGGTGGGGGGTCTTCGGTGCCCAAACTGTGATGCAGTTGCTTGTTTTCTATTTTAGCCCTATGGCTACAAAATGCTACATTTTCCACCGGGGGGGTCTCCTTTGTCTTCTACGTTTTTATTTCTCGAGGTTTCTTGAGGAGGGAGGATAGAGGTTCCAGGATTGGAGGGGTTGATTTCTTCCTCCACTTTGTGATGAGTTTGGAAAGGCCTGGTAGTCTTGATCTAAATTGGCGGTTTGACACCGATTGAACAACCATTTCTTAGAAAACAATTTATTTTTTTAAATTTAATTTAAAAAATTAGAAATGTATATTAAAATAAGAACATAATTTATGACCCAAAAATAGGAAAATGTTCAATTTTCCTGATAACTATTGCTTCATGCTAGAAAGAGTGTTCTTTAGGAGATACCGTAAGCATTTTGATACACAGTGGCGGAGCAAGTTGCAGGGCTAGCTGTGAACACGAGTCAACCTGCTCCTGACGGTTAGATGTCGACTTTATATATATATATATATAAAGATCGGAATATTTTTAGTGGTATTCCACTCGATTTAAAATTTGAACGAATATTATTAAATAAGACATCTCGAATAATGAGATGAATTTATTTCAAAACAATTAAAACATCCTTCTTTTACTTCAAATTTTAATATCATAACCCAAAATCAGCGCACATTCATTTTTAATATTTTCAACTCAATATATATTTTATATTTTGTTAGAATTATTTTATACCAGAAACTTAATTATAATCATATGCATGCTATTTCATGAGAAGTGGTAAACGTATCTAATATGCAGTAATATTATTAAATAAATTTATATTCAAATTTAGTTTTTGAAGTATAACCGATTTAGTTAGTCAAAATATATGCGGCTTTATATTTGGGCCAACTTTCTGTTAGCATTAACTTCGTTTGTTATATAATTTTGTCGCCAACTTTTGTTTTTATATTGTCAAATCTTTGATTTAATCGTACGAAAGTCAGACAAGACCTTAGTCTCACCCATGTCATATAATAGTGGACCTCCAACCTATCATTCTTGTGTTTCTCAACCTCATCATCCACCTTACCCATAGTAGAAGCCCCCAGAATAAACCCATCACTCGACCTTCTTCGATTTTATGTATTCTCGACCATATCAGAAACTATAATCCAACTTTGACTTCCAACCTACTTAATGTGGCCATCGAAATCCTAAAATAAAATCATATAACGATTTTTCAATATTATTTCCCTTTTTCTTCAATTTTTCTCTGTTTTAGTCGAATAATGAAAACCATTTATTAAGGCCTTTGTTTGCGTTCACACGATTAAATCAAGATTGGCCAAAACTAATGTAAAAATAAAAGTTGCTGAAAAAATTATATAACAAATTAAGTTATGGACAAAATAAAAAGTTGACTCAAAGTTGATGCCATAAATCGATATTTTGCCATCTAGTTAAACAAATTTGACTCAAACTCAGGCTTAAAATTTTTAAATCCTAATGCAGAAGGGGTCACGCCCCTTCGGTTCCCGACTCCTCCAAATGTGGCTATATGAAAATTGTCATCATGAAAATTAATTTCGTACTTTGAGAATTTGTATGAGTCGAAATCAAAAAATTTCTTCACCATTGTGGCATTGTAACTTCTCCGAAAACATGATCAACCCTCATCTTCGAATTTTTCAGTTACCCTACCCACATCCGCTCGCAGCATTTCACTAATGTACTATCATGTATTGCTCACTCACACTAGAAAGACGCTCTCATGGGATAAGGACTCATACATCTAAGCTTCGACCTACAAGAGCAATCCAAAGGTCGCCTGCACCCTTTTGAATCCGTCAGTGACAACTCAAGGGTCGCTAGCCACAAGAATAATCTCCTGCCGCGACCCTCTATCATGTTAAACCTGCCTCAACAGCTTTTGTATGCCTCAAATAAACGTCCACTAAACTTCCTTTCCTGTCGCTGCACCCATTAACAGGATCGCTCATGCCTCGCTCGTGAGCTTCGCCCAAGGAATCGTCTTCAGGTCATCCCTTTTGCCGTACACACTATTAAGTATGCTTACAAATCTCCCCCCTCAAAGGTGTCGACAATAACCAAATTTGACTGGAGAGGGAGATTTTTGTGTGTATTGTTGAAATTAGGATAGATAGTTCGTGACACAATTTACCTTAACACGGACATGACAATATTTAAAGGAGGTGTTGGTCTAGCTAGATTTGTCTTACCTAGATGATCAAGACACGACATGAAAAAATGCGTGTCTGATATTGAGTTTTAAAACTAAATGCAAGCTATATATATATATATGCCTAATTAGCAATTATATCTTGTACTATACCCCATTTTTCCGATCAATCCCGTCGTTTGAAACGTATCGTACAGTAACCCCACTTAAGACGTTACTTCGACGTTATCCTCCGTTAGGTCCCATCTTGACGGAGTCCGACGTGTCGCACACGTGGCTTTGACGGCGTTAAAAATCACCGTTAGCCGAACGATAGGATAGATAAGAAAAAATGGCAAAAGTACAGGATAGAATTGCTAATTAAGCCAAAAATATAAAAGATTCACAGAGTCAAAAATTAGCTTGAGCCCCTAAACCTTTTAAAGAAAGAATAAAATAACCCCTGAATGTCAATTTCGCTATCAGCAATGTATATGCGGCAATAGTTTTCATGGGCAGTACCATTGAAATTGATCTTCTTAGCGAGGGAGCTGAGAAAATCCTTCATAAGGACACATCCGAAAGTAGGGCCGTTAGCCACGACCACCCTGTCTGGATGGTCAATAATCACCTTCTCCTTCTTGAGGAGAAAGCAGTGCGAACTGCTCCCCAGTAGGTCCCAATGAATTGAGGGTGTTGTTCACAGACGAATCCTTTGGCAGAAGGCATTATTGCCACAGGGTAACCACTGGCGTCAACCAATTCCACGAATGCCTGGCAGGCCTTAGCAACACGGAGCGTGGGCCCGCCGACAAGAACCGACTTAACGTCGGAGGATAATGTCGAAGGAACGTCTTAAGTTGGGGTTACTGTACGATACGTTTCAAACGACAGGATATATCGGAAAAATAGGGTATCGTACATGATATATTTGCTAATTTGGCAGTTATATTTTAACGGCGTCAGAGTCACGTGTGTCGGACTCCGTCAAGATGGGACCTAACGGAGGATAACGTCGAAGTAATGTCTTAAGTTGGGGTTACTGTACGATACGTTTCAAACGGCGAGATAGATCGGAAAAATGGGGTATAGTACAGGATATATTTGCTAATTTGGCCATATATATATAACAAGTTTATAAATATAATTTAATAATTTACCTAAAAAACCATTTTGTTATTAAAACCATTTTGATATTAAAATTATTTTAATTTTAATTTGAGAGATTTTGTACCCAAAATTAGTAGGTATACAAGTCCATTAAAAGCCCTCATCAAGTCCCATCAGACGAATAAGATCGCTCATTCGTCAACCTGCCTCTCAAGTCCTTCCGTACATCCATGCCAGTAAGTTTAATCAACATCATGTTTTGACCACACAAAGAGAGCAGTTTGTATCCTTGCAGCTACCTACAGACTTTCCTCGCCAATGGTCCCGGAAAGGCTATACACATGTCCACTTTGGAGCCATCACATTAGCCTTGACTTACCATGGCAGAAAAGGTTTGCTCGTGACAGCTAGAATGGCTTTACTTGACACAAGATTTGTGGAATACTAACATGCATGCATAGGAACAATTGAGACTACACTGAATGCAGGAACCGTCTTCGTTACGTTATATCCTAATTTCTGCATGTCTCTACAAGATCCTAAGTTACTAACAGCTTTACAAGTACAGCTACTGATTGCTGGACCCCAACAAGATCTGAATTCTATAGAAGCTACCCTGCACTACCAGATGTCATACAGAGTGCAGAATCACGCCTTGGATCTTAAGGTTCCAGATGAGTCTAACAATGCTTTAATGATTATAGCTGATTACCATCATCCAAGCACTCCTACTTGTCTGCACATCCCCAGACAAATCTCAAAGAACGAGTTGCTCAAACTCCTTCCAGAGAAGTGGGTGACGCCTTGGATCTTAAGGTTCCAAATGAGTCTAACGATGCTTTAATGATTACAGCTGATTACCATCATCCAAGCACTCCTACTTGTCTGCACATCCCCAGACAAATCTCAAAGAACGAGTTGCTCAAACTCCTTCCAGAGAAGTGGGTGACTAACTATGAACCACTGCAGTAGCATGTTAAACCAATCCAGTCAACAGAATCCAGATTCATCAAGGAGAAAGATGGATATGTGAATATCAAGATCACACGAGAAGGATGCCACTACACCTTCCATATTCCCAACGATGTTCATGGTCTAATCCGTACCAAGACTTAAGAAACCTGATTCCCTGAATAAGATTATTCGCTCTTTTGATGGACAGGGAAAAGAAGTTTACCTCTTCAACGATCCCCAGACAGACCACTATTATTGGGATGTTGGCAAATGTAGAAACAACTGCGATTGCTATGAAGAATTAGCGGAAGATGATTATTCTTCTAGAAAGAAGAAAATAAATCATCGGTCACGCAATCTTCCAGAATCAGACAGTGATAGAGACGATGATGATAACCCAGGCCAGATGCCTGTTGTGAAAACCACACCTCACTAAGAGGGCTACGGTGAATGGCAATTTTTGATGGATATGGCCAGAACAAAAAGGCCACTCAAGCAACCATCAAAGGTATTACCTTGCTATAAGAATATTCTTAAATGGCAAAAGAAAAATCCTTCTCAGCAGGTGATTCCAAGTGTCCAAGAGTCATCAAAAGCTACACCAGTTGTTCCTTTAGTACCAGTTGAAAGGTACCCACAACATCTGCTT